>OX453087.1:3871569-4522500 GCA_949699795.1 Spicauda simplicius
ATATAAACCATGTCATATCGTCGGTTAAATGGAAAAATGACGTTATTCAAAAAGAACAAATTTTACAGTACAAGCATTTGAAGTTTACCATTTTAGGAACATTCATTTTTCTGTTTAAGTATTATCTTGACATTTACGTGCTATATATCATTTTAAAGGTATTTACTTAAGGATTAAGTTTGTGTATTATTTTAATTATTTTTTTAATAAATTAAGTCATTTTTAGTATGAAGTGTCTTTTTTCTACATAAATATATAAATATTATAAGCACGAATTTTCTAAAAAAATAAACTCAATAATGGAAAAATAATAGTTTTATTGAGTAAATATTTTATAAATTGAGATGTTAAAGTGATGGCATACCCATTTATTTGTTACAATTATTAAATACAATACAAAATACAATTATATAAAATAACAATCTTTAACAAACCTCTATCTTAAAATTACTTTTACTTCTTACATTAATCAATGGCACAATATTGAGATCGATGAGCTTAAATAAATTTAAATCCTAAGCTATATATTTTGTTATCAGTTAAAAGTATCACAATTTTAATATGAATAATACCAGAAGGAATAATACCGTGTCTACCAATCAGCATAGAATAAGAATCTTATATTATTAATTAAAAGATTCATGTAAAAATCAAATAGAACCTCTTCTATATAGTAAAAGTAATATTCCCATCAAACTATTATCAGTCTCTTCTTAATTAAAAATTGTCTAAAACAAAATAGGAACTCTTCTATAAAAATAAAATAACTAAAAATTATAAAGTTTCTAAATGATAAAATAATGGAAATCGAAATAATTATAGTAAACATAATAATGTTCGAAACAAACAAAACTATTGAGTTACAAATTATCATAAAAGTTTTTATAAAATCTGGGGATTATATTTTTATCTATAAGTGAAAGTATACCAGCTTTTTTACTATCAGACACAGCTAATTTTGCTGAATATAGGGGGTGTAATTCTGAACACAAGTTCTTTTTTAATTTAGAAGCTCGAGTTTTGACAAGTACAGTTTTGAAAAAATTTTCTTTATATGAACACTTATAAAAGAATCGATCATTAAATGTTTTTTCGACTCTGATAACTTTAATATCACCCATTTTTATTTTTTCTCTATCTTCGTTTATTGAATAATTTGTTCCAATTCCGTCTGCCATTTTTTTTATGTCAAAGAAACTTTCATGATTTAGTTCATGGACTCTGTATGGATTTCCCTTTTTTTTGGCGGTTCTAATTAATGTTACATATTGCTCCGGGACGTAAATAGGTGCAGATTTAAGAGACCTCGAAATATTACGCTCAATAACAGAGTGTACGGAATCACCCTCATTTTGTGAGTGGCCCTTTATAAGGAATTTGTGGGTAATAGACGTCAAATTTTCTAAATTATTTACAGCGTAAATATACATTGCAATCATATATTTATTTTTTTGTTGTCCACAGCAGTTATCGCTATAAAATATAACTTCAAAATCATCTTTGATTTTATCCTGTAAGCTTCTTAAATAACTAAAAACACAGGATCCTATTTCATTGACTCCTCTAGCTCCTTCGCCTTCATGCCAAATGTAGCAGTTTACGTCTTTAGATCTGAGTTCGTAAATAGTAAAGTTGAGAACATTAAGTTTTGAAATATAATAAAAATTGGAAACATCACCTCTTGGACACGGCATTACGGCTTGCAAATCATAGACGGCAGTTATACATTTTTCATTTAGGTTTTTTTTATCTAACTCTTTTTCATTTCTCACTAAATCTTTTTCTTCTAGATGAGAATAATATTTGCCTTGTAAGGGCTCTTTATCTTCTGCGTTATTATAAGCTACACAGTCCTCACATTGATCCTTTTTTGGGGACCAAAATGAAATATTGTACTCTTTGGTAAATATATTGTAATATATTTGATAATCAACATGAGGAATATTTTCCCTGCGACATTTTGTAATATAGTCTCTATGTAGTTGTGCAATAGAGAGACCTCCTTCAATGTATTCTCGGCTGGTACTAGCTCGACAATAGTGGCTTTCAATTCTAGGTATAGAACTGATGTGTGCTTTAACCCCATTGATAATTGTAGTATCAAGCTTATTGTGTTTCCCATGCTTTCCTCTTTTGTCATCTTTCAGAAAACTTCCAACTGTAGTATTTTGCATTGAAATTACTGTTCTTATCGGCCTGTCTGATATTCCCAGGGTATTTTTAAAATAAGTTTTACAAACACGTATTATCTCTCTGTCCACTTCAAAATTAAATGCATGGTTATAATCTTTTCTTGTACTTCCTTCGCGAATATATCTATACTTGGGCTTTATTGCAGTTACATGTTTATTGATAAATTGACGTTGCTTAGACAAATCTCCCAAGTTCCAGTAATTTTTAAAAATAAGTTGCCGCTTTTCTTCACTTATTTTGTTATAACATTTCAGTTTACATTTTTCTGTACATGTTGGTCTTATTTGTCTTTCTTGCATTTGTTTTTGTGTCTTCGATGTCGATATATATGCCTTTCCTGAATTTATTAATAGTTTAGCTTTATTTTTTCTCCATTCTGCCGGTACAGCTTTCCTTTTTCTACCCGTCTTTGCTTTCCCTTTTCCATCCTCAACTGTATTTTCTTGGCATTCATCAATTGCAGCGGTTTCATTTTCTGAGGATGATGACACCGCAAGATCTTCGTGTAGTAAAAAATCTGGGTCATTATCTGTATCATCAGGCGAAAAGTCCTTTTCACTATTAGGTATGGAGTTGGAGAAACTATCGTCATCTTCGACAGAGGAAGTAATAATATCAGATTCTGATATTACTATATTGCTTGAAATCTTGGGACGGTTTGAAAGGAGAACACCAGTACTGTCTTCTGATGCTAATTCGCTTACAGGAGATTGCACATTAATCCTACTCGACCCAGGTTGATCATTCAGCAGACATGGAATAATTTGTGAGTCCGAAAGATTATCATCACTAATAGGATGCGGTATCTGAATATCGTTATTTAAAGTCATCGATGAAGTGCGTATGGAATTTAAATTAGTTAACAGCGGCTCGACGTCAATAATCTCACATAATTTAGGTGTAGATGCTATGTTTGACAGTTCTATATTCTCAGTAGCTATACGTTCTTGGAGTACGAGTTCTGGTTTTGTATCCGAATTTAATTTAGATATATTAGAAATATCAGGTATAGCAATTAATGGATCTTCATTTGATGGAATCGAATTAAGCTCCACTGGATTATTTTCAGAGAGTCCTTTAGATATAATCATTTTTATTATTTTTTCACTACGTTTCATCCTAAAACAAAAAATTAAACTATTTAAGACAGTTAATGTAATATTGCTTTAAATTGTGAAGTATAAGTTAATTATTTGAACCATATCTGCTAATATAAAACAATCACAAACTATATAATAATAGTAGGTGGTAATTTTCACATTTATAGTAATAATAATAACATATACAAAATAAATAACAATAGAAATTCTTAGTCTTTACAATAATTATGTACACATTTGTAGTGTTAAGATGTCAAAAGTGCGTTTATTTTTAACAGATAAACGTCATTATTTTAAAAAAATACATACAATAACTATTTTTTATAACCGTACACAGTCATATTACAAATTATAACATTTTTCTAATAAATTTCATGACACTTAATATGCAACAAATATATAGAAAAATGACATTAATACAAATATGTCATGTCTCAATAACTTCATTGCACCAAAAGTAGTCACATTTTAAAAAATGTCATTTCTCTATAGAAGTTACAGTCATAAATATAGTTACATTTTAAAGGACAACAGTAGTTTCTCAAAATAATACGTTGTTCTATATTTTTTTCTTACCTTTTAGACTCGTATCCAAACACTATTTCGAGAGATGTCACTTTACTTTATAAACGCACATGTATTCAGTTTCGTGGCCGGGTTGCAAATGACAGAGGGACGCTTTTCTACAATCAAAATGGCGGATAACCGTAGAATATCGAAATGACACTTGCGACATCTAGTGAACATAACGCGTAATTTCTTAAAGAGTCATTTATTCATATAAAATAATGTTGATATTAGACTCGTTTTATGTAATAATCTTATTTTCCAAAGATTTTGAAATATGACACTTTTCTATTTAATCGACGATATAATAGCTATGTGGCGACGTGAAAGAGGAACAAACACACTTTCACATTTATTCGACGCTTCACACTTTCGACGACCCGCGTGTCACAGCGGTTACCATATCGGTCTGACGCGCAATGGGTCCCGGGTTCGATTGCCGACCAGACAGGTATCTGAATGAGTTTAGATTCGTGTTCTGGGTTTGAGTGTTTGTGTATTCGTCTTGTGTGTGCATGGTACCCACGACACAGGAGAAAATCCTACTGTGGGGCTATGAGTGTAGAAAGCGTGTTTATTCATAATATCGATGTCAATTTAACTATTATTTTGTACGTCAAATACTTATTTAAGATATAAAAACAGATGTATACAATATTTGTTTTATATTTTAAAAGAATGATTATTTTAGCAAAATTTCTTTTTGTAACATTTATATGCCTACCACAAATTATCGCCATCGCCCAGGGTTGACTAGCAGAGAATGCCATTAGGCATTAAGTTCACCCTTGTAACCCTTAGTATAAGGTGTTTCAAAAGTTTAAATAAATAAATAAATAAAAACACTTAGTGATATAGTGATACTCACATTTTATCCTCGGCCTTGTCCATGCCGTAGGCGAGCGCGGCGGCGGTCGGCTCGTTGATCACACGCAACACGTTCAGACCGGCGATTTGACCTGAACAGTATATTTTACTTAGTTTTATCTGTAAAATTACAACTCCACGGACTGTTCGTCCGTGCCTTTTGTAGGTTCTTATGAATTGTTAACAAGTATTTTTTTCTTAGCTCCACTAATTTTCCCGCCCTCACCATCGCCGATACACTGGTCGTGGCGACCAAGTGTGACTGCGGTGTTGATGGCGGGGTAAGTAAGTGTACATATCTAGGCTTAATAGGATCATTTTACCTAGGTAAAAAAAAAAAATACTTAGTTCATTTTTTCACAAGGGGCAGTTCAAGTGTTACGTTACGTTACGTAAGCAGATGTATTGCAATTATTTACAGATGTTGATTACAGACGACCATGGGCGGCATTGACCACTTACCATCAGGTGGATTGCATGCTCGTTTGCTACTTCAGTTATATAAAAAAAAAGCTCCGACGCACGACTGGAGTTTACTCGCATTTAAAATAGATGGCGCCATACTCTCACACTAAAGATATAAATAATACCAATACATTTTAAAAAATGAACAATTATATCTAATATATATGTACGTAATAAAATATTAATATTGTACGTATTACAGAGTGTTTACATAACTCATCTTAACGATTTACTATTTTATATACCATTGTGATTTTGGTAAAACATAATCACGAAACCTATGAATACCATCCGAGCATACTGACAAAATAGTTCTAAAGTTTTAACTAGATGGCGTTATACTCAATAAAAAAACGTAACGAGGTCATTCATCAGTAGATTTTACTCCTCACATTTTTTCTCATACCGGGCCCTTACATATGCAAATCGATTCTTAAGGAGTACACTTCAAAAACTTTCCACTTCATATATGATTCTCAAGGCTATTTCAACTCACCAGCATCCTTAGTCGCCTGCCGCTGAGAGTCGTTGAAGTACGCCGGCACAGTTATGACGGCGTTCTTCACCGACGTGTTGAGGTACGCCTCCGCGGTCTCCTTCATTTTCATGAGGACAAACGCTCCGATCTGACTCGGTGAGTAGACTTTGCCGTCGCTGCCTGGAAATGTTTGTGTTTTTAGTGTTTGTTGGGATAATTAAACCCAATGAGTTTCTTGTCGGATCTTCTCAATTGAGGTCGTGTTCCGATCTTTTTTTTTATCTGATTGAAATAGCAAACAAGCATGCAGTCCAACTGATGGTAAGTGTTCACTGTCGCCCATGGACCTCTGTAAGCAACTTCATATAGAACATGAAGTTCTGTCTGAAGTCAATTACAGATGCGTTACTACTCCCGAGGACTAAGATGGTCGCCTCATATAAGTGTGCCGGCAACCACACCCTTCTATCGAAACGCAAGAAATGCTTCACGCTAGAAATAGGTGTAGCGGTGGTACTTCCCCGGTCGAACTACACTGGTTCTACCACCTTCAAGCAGCTACCAGATCTGCTGGTAGTGTAAGAAAATATTATAAATGATAAAATGTAAGTGCCTTCATAGGCATGTATGTATATATATAGGCCATCTATGCCACATTTTGCACGATTCATAGTTCAAAGTATTAGAGATTGCTTCATTACCGAAAAATCCGTTTAGCCTTGTTTCCGCAACTATTTAAGGTGGCACCAGTGTAGTTCGACCGGGGAAGTACCACCGCCACACCTATTTCTACCGTGAAGAATGTCTTGCGCGAGATGGAAGGGTGTGGTTGCCGGCACACTTTCACATGAGGCGACCATCATAGTCCTCGAGAGTAGCAACGCATCTGTGATTGACTTTAGGTAGAACCCATGTTCTGTATGTAGTTGATTACAGATGTCCATACGGCAGTGACCACTTACCATCAGGTGGACTGCATGCTTTTTTGCTACTTCAGTCAGATAAATCGAATGTTGATTGATCATATAGCACAAAGTAATGCAAGTACATTGTATATTCAATGATCAATCTTTCTTGTAGCACCGCCGCAAAGGTGTATCCATGCATAGGTATGGTCACCGCTCAAGGGTGCAAAATGTATGAAGATTTCCTAAAGAAAAGCCGCGGTAAAGCTATTGCATAGCGTTTTTTTTGTCAACTATGCAATCACAATTATTTATTTATTATTAGCTTCACCTGTATGTTTGTTTGTATGTTTGAATGTTTGTAACCAACTTCTTTGGGCGCGATTTTGACCCACTTTAAACGGCCAGATTTCGTTCAAACTTTGTGGATTTATTGAGGACCGATGACAATACACTAATTTGATAAAAATATTCCAATTTTTTAATTTGACTAAAAAGTAGAAAATAAATAATAGTTTAAAAAAACTAAAAAACACGCTTTTTATAGAAAACCGAACTAAAAAATAGAAAATAAATTTAAAATGAATTTAAATTAAGAAAATAGAGTTAAAAATTTCAATGAATATAAATTAATAATAGTGTGAATAAAAAAAAAATATATTTTAAAAAAAGCGTGGGGTGCATGGTGTCAATGGTTATAGATATTTTATTGACAGATATGAGTAGTGATTATCATTTCGATAATATCTTAAAAATCACCCCACGTTTTTTTATAATTATACAAGTGATTTTCAAAATTTTAAATGGCTCTCCTGTAAAATTAGGTCTATTTGAGTTGTGGCCCTTTTGTTTTGAAGTAGCGATTTGTTGGTCTAGCGGCAATAGAAATCCATCTGTGAAAATTTCTACTGTTAAGCTATCATGGTTAATGAGCTACAGCGTGCCAGACAGATCTTCATACAGAACATGGATTCCATCTGAAGTCAATCACAGATGCGTTGCTACTCCCGAGGACAATGATGGTCGCCTCATGTGAAACAGACCAACAAAGTGTTTTACCCTTTGAAAGCCACTAAAAACTGCAAACTAAACCTCACCTTGAACCCAGGCATCCCCATTCGACGCCTTGACGACCTTGTACGACAAATTCTTCATGTCCTTCTGCACCTCTGGGTCCTCGAACCTGCGTCCAATCAACCTCTTGGTCGCGTAGAACGTGTTTCCGCTGTTGGTGACCGCTTGTCGTTTCGCCGGCATGCCGACCAGCCGCTCGCCTTCTTTAGTGAAGGCCACGTGGGAGGGAGTCGTGCGGGAACCCTCGCTGTTTTCCACCACCTGATGGGGGATTTTGTGTTGGTGGTTATTGATAAGCTGTCTGGTGAGGGAATATAGAGAAGGCAGAGGAAAGGAGGGGAGAAGAGGAGACAAAGTAGAGGGTAAGAGTAGGGTTGCCATCTGTGCTTTATTTTAAAGTATTATACTTTATTCGGGGCAATTCTACTTTATACTTTATGAGGAAAATAAAGTACGCGAAAATACTTTATTTTGTATATATTTAAAAGTTTGATTATAATCAGTAAACTAAAATTCCTTTAATCACAAGGTTTTCGTAGCTACCTTATTTAGAAAGTAGTAGAACATTTACATTTGTTGACCTTTTTTTAGAAATATGGGCGTCAAGTTACTATCTACATTTTTTTTTACTATCACCTCACACAGTTCTATAAGTATCCTACAGCCAAAAAATAAGTAATAATATAAATAAGTAGTACTTTATTTTGAAGCTACGTACTTTTTTCTTTATACCTTTTGTAGCCAATGTACTTTAATCGTTGAAAAAAAAAGGTGGCAACCCTAGGTAAGAGGAAGGGAGAAAGTGGAGTCAACGAATTGTGTTGGAGTTGTAATTAAAACACACACGCTTTATACACTCATAACCCTACACTATGATTATCTCCTGTATCGTGGGTACCATGGATACACACAAGACGAATACACAAACACCCAGACCCTGAACATGAATCTCATCATTCAGATACCTGTCTAATAATCTAATAATCCTAATTTACGGCCTCTACAGGCAATGTCAGGACAAATTCTATCATCATTGTAACGGAAATGGTTAAGAAAATTTTATCCTAATTTAAACATACTAATAATTTAAATGCAATAACAAAATCTGTAGCGCGGTATCTAGGAAAGCCTCCGACAATGGTGTGGGGACTAGCTGGTGTCGCGCGGATCCTCTCGCGTCGCTGCAAAGGCGGACACATACTGATGTGGACACCGATCGACGACGCAATCACTACATAGTATAAAACAAAGTTGTTTCCCGCTGTCTGTCTGTCTTTCTAGATCTTTAAAATTACCCTACGGATTTTAGTGCATTTTTTTTAATAAATAGAGGTTTTTATGTATAATAAATGCATAATATAGTGAAGGAACACTGATCATTTTAGATTTTTGACTTTTAAGGCGGAACATAGTTCACCGGGTCAGCTAGTTATTTATAAACTAGGTATGTACTATGTCCATATAATTCACAGCTAAATAGCTACCTTTGGCGTCTTCCCTTCCATAACAGCGACACAGGAGTTGGTTGTACCCAAATCGATACCAATAACGGCTCCTCGGACACCCTCTGACCTGTAAGATAAAGATCACTTAATAAGAGGAACAAATAACAAAAGGAAGAAAGTTAAACAGCGGCTGCACGTCCTCCCTCTCAAAGTGCACCTCTCTAACATTCGAGGTTTGCACTCAAATATCGATCCTGTCCATCACCACCTCGAGACAGAAAAACCACAGCTGCTGTTCCTCACTGAGACACAGATCAGATGTCCAGCTGACACGACGTACCTCAGCTACCCTGGGTATTCTCTCGAGCACAGATTCATACCACGTGCCGGAGTCTGTGTGTATGCTCGTGACGACATCTGTATCAGACGTCTCAAAAACCTTGAATCGTCCAATCACTCCATACTGTGGCTCCTTGTAGACACTGGCCTGGAACAGATCCTGTACGCCTGTGTCTACCGTTCGCATAGCGGTGACCAAGAGACAACTCGATTATGTGACCATCTCATGGAAGCGGCAGATGAGGGCCGGGCGCGTTTCCCGTCAGCGCAGTTAGTCATCCTGGGGGACTTCAATGCCCACCATCAGGAGTGGCTGTTCCCATACCAGGTGACCGATCATGCTGGGAGAGAAGTGCGGAAACTAGCCTTGTCACTTGATCTCACCCAGCTTGTAAACTGCGCGACGAGGGTACCGGATATCGATTCTCATACTGCCAACTGCTTGGACCTACTACTGACAACCGATCCGGACAGATACTCGGTGACGGTCTCGGCTCCACTGGGTACATCTGATCACTGTCTGGTGAAATTTGTATCCGTCTACTCTCCACCCGAAATCTGTCCTTGTGGCTCAAGACGGGTGTGGCGATACAAGTCAGCAGATTGGGATGAAATGCGTCACTTCTTCGCTTCCTACCCTTGGCGGCAGGTGTGCTTTTCTTCAGGAGATCCATCTAGCTGTGCAGATGCTGTTACTGCGGTTATTCGTCAGGGTATGGAATACTTTATACCATACTCTGATGTAACGGCGAACGGCAAAGCTCGCCCGTGGTATAATGCGGACTGTCGCAAAGCTGAGGCCCTGAAACAGTCTGCTTATTCCGCATGGGCCAATGCTCGTGCATGTAAGTCTCCGGATACTCGTTTACTGAAGAGAGTTTTTAACCAAGCTGCCAAGTCATGTAAAAGGACACTACGCAGAGCTCGATTCAATCACATTAGCCGGATTGGGGCCAAACTGGCCTCTTACCCTCCCGGGAGCAAGGCGTTTTGGTCCCTGGCAAAGGCGGTTGAGTCTAATTTCAATAGGCCATCCCTCCCACCATTGCTGAGGCCTGACGGTACGCTGGCTCAATCTGCGGAGGACAAGGCAAACTTATTTGCATCACTTTTCGCTGAGAATTCGCGTCTAGATACTGCTGGGAAATCACCACCTATCTCTCCTTGTGCTGACGCCTCTATTGCCAAAGTACGCATTCACCAAAAGGAGATCCTCAAAATCCTGCAGGCTCTAGATGTGAACAAAGCTAGTGGACCTGACGGTATACCCGCATTAGTTCTGCGTACATGTGCTCCCGAGTTGTCTCCAATCCTTACACGCCTGTATCGACTCTCGCTTGAGACAGGTATCGTACCCGGGATTTGGAAGCTTGCTAACGTGCAACCTGTGCCCAAAAAAGGCAGCCGAGCTGACCCTGCCAATTATCGTCCCATCTCAGTCACGTCCATACTATGCAAGATTATGGAACGCGCACTGAACAAAACACTCCTGGCTCATTTGGAAGGTAACGATCTCCTCAGTGACCGCCAGTACGGTTTCCGCCGTGGCCGCTCCACTGGGGACCTTCTAATATACGCCACTCATCAATTGAGTGAGGCCATTGAGAAATATGGAGAGGCCCTTGCAGTCTCCCTCGATATCTCAAAGGCCTTTGACAGGGTTTGGCACGCAAGCCTTTTAAGCAAGCTCCCTTCTTTTGGTGTTCCTGCTGGCTTTTGCACTTGGATTTCCGATTTCCTGAGTGGAAGATCGATACGAGTAGTCCTTGACGGTTACTCGTCTGATCAAATGGCTATTGATGCCGGTGTCCCTCAAGGATCGGTACTGTCTGCAACGCTTTTTCTGCTACATATCAACGATATTCTTGTACCGGGCACTTTTGGATATGCAGACGACAGC
Source organism: Spicauda simplicius (assembly GCA_949699795.1). Lineage (NCBI taxonomy): Eukaryota > Metazoa > Arthropoda > Insecta > Lepidoptera > Hesperiidae > Spicauda > Spicauda simplicius. The sequence continues at coordinate 3,882,903 of OX453087.1, forward strand.
ACAGTTGTGGTTCGGTACTTTTCTAGTGCGGGTGCCGACAGGAACCATATCGAGTCTTGTCGAGAGTCCATGGTGAGTCGCTTGAATGTGGCCCTCCAGGCAGTTTCCGATTGGGGCGATGCCAATCTGGTCACGTTCAATGCCTCAAAAACACAGGCTTGTTTGTTCACCGCTAAACGGAGCCCATTCCAACTGGCTCCGACTTTCCGGAATGTGTCTGTTGCTGTGACTGATAGCCTACAGCTCCTCGGTGTAGAGCTTTCGTCCAACCTTAACTTCGGACAGTACATCGAGTCCAAAGCGAAAATCGCAGCGAAAAAACTAGGGGTTCTCTCGAAGGTCAGGCGGTATTTCACACCGGAACAATTGCTCCAACTTTATCAGGCACAAGTTCGGTCGTGTATGGAGTACTGCTGCCACCTCTGGGACGGATCTGCCAAATACCAGCTGGCTGCTTTGGAATCGATTGAAAAGCGAGCTAAGAGACTCATCGGTAACCCTGCTCTAGTAGACGCCAAGCTGCAGAGTCTTGATCATCGACGCAGGGTAGCTCGACTATCGGTATTCTACAGAATACATTTCGGTGAGTGCGCGCAGGAGTTGCATGCTTTAATTCCACCATCCACTTTCCGTCACCGTGGGTCGAGGCGATCGTTTCATCCCTATGTTGTTGATATGCCACCTTGTCGCACGTCCCGGTTTGCTTCAACGTTTTTAGTGCGCACCGCTAGGGAATGGAATGCGCTGCCCGCGAGCGTATTTCCTGAAAGGTATAATTTGGACCTCTTCAAGGCCAGAGTGAATAGGCTGTTTCTAGGCAGACATGCTACATCTTAGACCGCATCATCACTTACCATCAGTTGTGTTTGCGATCAAATGTCTGCCTATAAATTATAAAAAAAAAAAAAAAAAAAAAAAAAAAGACACTAGATGCACTAGGTTGTCAGGACACTTTTATATGAGGCAACCATCTAGTTCTCGGGAGTAGCAACACATCTGTGATTGACGCACATAGAAACCCTGTTCTATGTGAAAGTTATAGTTAAGTCCATGGCTTGCAGTGACCACTTACCATCAGTTGGTGATTACAGGTGGACACCACGTTATATTATATTACCCCCCACCAGGTGGACCGATGACCTGAAGAAGACAGCGGGAAGCCGTTGGATTCAGAGGGCACAGGACCGGTTGGAGTGGCGCCATTTAGGGGAGGCCTATGTCCAGCAGTGGACATCGAAGGGCTGATGGATGGATGGTGATTACAGATGTCGCAGAGCGGCAGTGACCACTTACCATCAGGTGGACTGCATGCTCGTTTGCTACTTCAGTCAGATAAAGAAACATCCCAGGTTGAACTACCCTGTTCTACCACCCGGTGGCAGTAACGTTTAACCTAAGATGCCTGGTTCACATTCTGCCATTTCAATATGCATATTATTTAATATATTTTAAGGTTATAGTACTAATCCAAACAATTATTCATACTCTTTAATTATTACGAAATAACAAATTTTTTCTTCAATGAAATTTGCATATTACCTTGAGTATGTAAGTTTCGACATCTTTTAGTTATGAGGTTTTAATTAGTTAGAAATAGTGGCACAAAAAACAAGGCACTTATATATTTTGTAATAGTTGTGTAATATATCAAAATATCGTATTTTAAATCTCTTTCTCACTATATAAAATAAGTAATGTAACGTGTTTTAAAAAGGTAAAAATATTTTTTATACAAAAACTCAAAGGTCGAAGTCAAATTTAGGTTATGGAAAGATAACATAAAAATATCGAAATACCACTCACTTTTGTCTGTATTGCATTGCATGGCGTTGGTAGATGGGCACCGTGGGGGCTGCAGTCTGAAATAAAGCAAATTTGAACGTAGGTTTCAAAAAAATTAAACCACATGTGCCTAGGAACCGAGCCGGTCGGATTTCAGAACTATTGCGTGAGAATTTAAACAAACATAATTCTAAGACGTAAAATATTTCACTGCAGACATTTTATCAAAATGACACACGATTTTCATTCGTTTTGAATATTAAAAGCGACTTACATTCTTTAGGATGGTTGAAAAATTCCTCTGTGTATGGAATTCGGATGTGATTCCGGAGCACTCCAGGGCTTTTCGCCCGATCACCCGCGTTGCCGTCAACATTTTTAAACGCCTTTTAATCCACAAATTAATTTATTTCCCCGTTATATTTCACTTCGGACAGGACATGTGGATGACGCAACTTCGCGAAAGAACGATTTTTCACTTTTTTCTGCCTCCCCTCAAATTGCCACACTGAAAATGGCGCGCTTGGCAAGCGTGAACGGATTTTGTAGAATGACGGAATAGAATGTTCTCGCTTTTGTAAGAAAATTGTAGTATGTTCTCATTGGAACAGACTAAATATCTATGACACATGATTGGAGCTTTCTATGGTATAATTTTATTTCAACCAATCACATCACAGTATTTTATTAAGTGCTTAAAACATCATCAATGAGATCAATTAATCTGTTACGTAACTTACTACATTGTACTTATGATATTTTTATTAATTGATTACGTTATATTATATTTATACTTAATATTGATATTTAATATGTATACAATATTAAAATAATAAAACATATATTGCATTTAATTTTATCTGTATTCCTATATATATATATCAATGCTAGTAGCGCCATCTGTTGAACGAACGTAATATTATATAAACTATAATTGCGATTGTGGCTTACAAGTTTACATTTACCATATGTACTTTACATTGTAATTATATTTTTTACATTCTTATTGTTCGCAGAGATTAAAGTAGGATGTTTTCCATAATCACTCAGTCCTTAGCCAGTTTTAATTATTGTATTGCATTCCGAGCTACTCTTGATTATTCCTAAGGTTTATTCCTAATATTGGTTTTACTTTAATTAACCTGGCGTCTTCGATCTTTTTTCATCATTAAATTAGTCGTTCTCTATACGTATTATTATTAATTATGTACTAAATTAATAAACGAATGTACTTAGGCAGTAACATACATAATCATAAAGCTTGCTGTTGTTTGTAGCTTCAACATAGATGGCGTTAGAAGCCACATAGTAAAGTAATCATTATAGAGTAAAATATAATCGTCCGGTTCCTTCAGAATTGGTTTGTACAAACAATCCAACGCGAATTATCGTTAATAAATATGTAGATAATACTTAACATGTTGAACTGGGAAAAAATCACTGGACAGATACGGTATAAAAGATTTTTTTTGAAGTGTAGATAATTGTATATTTCTTAGGTTTCAAGTTTTTCTAAAATATTATGTACCTATATTCCTAATCACTACAGGCTTAGTATAAAACAAAGTTGCCTCCCGCTGTTTGTCCCTATGTACGCTTAGATCTTTAAAACTACGCTACGGATTTTAATGCAGTTTTTTTTAATAGATAGAGTGATTCAAAAGGAAGGTTTATATGTAAAATACATGCATAATATAGCAAAGGAACACTGATAATTTTAGATTTTTGAGTTTTAGGCGGAACGTAGTTTGCAGAGTCAACTAGTTATTTTTATTTTTGTATGCAAATAGTATATTTTCTCATTTTAATTCATCTACTCTGTTTCGATAGCAGTGACAGCCTAATGGTTGAAACTTGCCCTCTCGATCGGGAGGTCCGAGGTTCAAACCCTGGCACGCACCACTGATTCATGTGCGTATTATAAATTCATTATCACTGCTTTTTGGTGAAGGAAAACATCGTGAGGAAACCTACACACCCGAGAGTTCTTTAAAAAAAAAGTTCTCGGAGGTGTGTGAAGTCCACCAATTCGCACTTGGCCAGCGGACTATGGCCTAAACTCTCTCATACTGAGAGAAGACCCGTGCCCAGCAGTGGGACAATAATGGGTTAACGACGACTCTGTTTCGAATTACATAGGTATAACTTTTTGGAGATTTTGTTGCTTATTTTTATAATCAGGAAAAGGTGAAAAAAATACCAAAAAAAAATAAATAAATAAACTTCAAAAAGATAATGTTTAACAAACATTTTATTTACAGTACCATTTGTCTTAATATCACTATTTCTAACAATATTTAGGTTGCCTTCACACACAACGTTTGAGCAGTTAGCTCCACTGGGAGCAAACGTTAAGTCTGAATGCGCCCTAAATTAAACATTTTATCATAAAACAAATGAGCAAGCAATCCATCTGATGGTAAGTGATAAAAATAAAATTCTACACGAGGTCACCACCACCTACTAAAGAACGTTGGATCATAATCATAATTATAATCATTCTTTATTGCATCATGCGTCATATTACATTTGATGTTCTTAAACTAATAGCCCAGCATGAGACCCTGTAAGGGCGCAGCAATGTCATATAGTCATACAATTATTATATTAACACTAGTATTAAACATTTAAATTGTAATTGATCGACTCAGATACGTGTCTTTTTCACTAAATTTTAAATCTTCGATACATTTTAAACTATGCATTGATCGCAGTGCCGGATTAAGCCAGCGCGGTGCCTGTAGCAAATTCTGACTGGAGGCCCATAGTTATCCTTATGTAAGGGTATTAAATAAAATAAAACTGTTACTATACTCTGGGAAAATTCGATCTGGAATAAATGTAAACAAACAATAAAAAATCTAATGTAGGGTTATCACCAACTTGCATGAATTTGTACACAAATGCATTTCATATTCAACCAAAGTATGCATTCAATTTTCGCGATGAAATTTAATCAAGAAAGTTTGAATAACTAACAACGACCAATTGCAAAATAATATGCTAAAACTAGTCAAACAAAATTTATTTACCACTATCGTCATTGTATAACTAATGATGTTACAACCTTAATTCCATGAAGGGATTTGCAACCTATTATAAGTTACAGGTAACAGTTAATAATAGGTAAAAGATGGCTGATAAAACAACAAAAAGCTGCATTCCCCTGCCTGTCAGTGGTTGTTAGGCAACGCTTTGTTATTAAACATTCCATATCGAATTTGCTTCGAGTATAGTTAACTTTTCTGAATTTAATCTGGGAAAATTTAGAGATCACACTTTCTATATCTTCTTTTAGTTTAGATTTTTAGGATAGCAAAGATAGTTTTTTTTAATATGTTACATATAAAGTACCGACTGAATAATAGGGTACTCCATATCAATTACAATCTAGCCTTATATAAGGCTAATGAGTAATTCTAATCTAACTTAAACTGCTAAATAATTGTATATTGAAGGAGGCGTCCACTGACACTGCACTTCTTTGCAAAAAAAAAAAAATCTGGGAAAATTTAGAGATGACACTTTCTATATCTTCTTTCAGTTTAGATTTTTAGGATAGCAAAGATAGTAAAATATAAATAGCAGGCAGGTGTTGGGCCGCGAGGCCCCTCTAATCGCGGGGCCCGTAGCATTTGCTACTCTTGCTATATTGCTAATCCGGCAGTGATTGAAAGTCAAAAACAAAGTCGCTTCGCGCTGTCTGTCCCTATGTATGCTTAGATCTTTAAAACTACGCTACAGATTTTAATGCAGTTTTTGAAGTGAAACTTCTTTATCGGGGTTGGAAAACAAAAGTGAAACTTCTTTATCGTAATTGGAAAAAAATTTAGTGTAACATTTTTTCGTTACGCGCCATCTTTTTCTGTTACGCGCCATCTTTTTTTTTCCGTTACGCGCCATCTTTTTCTTATCCCTACCACTAGATAGATTATTATAGATTAGATTATTAGTTTATCTAATTTAACTTTATTTAACCAATTTCTGTAAAGTTGCATATAGTAAATTATTTTTTGAAAAATAACGTCATAAAGAAGTTTCACTTCTTACGAGTGTACGCTAGTACACGCACACATTTTTTTAAAACATAGAGAGGTTCAAGAGGAAGGTTTTTATGTATAATGCATCCATATTACAGTGCAGGAACGCTAATAATGTTAGATTTTTGACTCTTAGGCGGAACGAAGTTCGGGTCACCTAGTTTGAACATAGTATATGCATTTTTATTAGGCAGAAACAGGTGTGGCGGTGGGCTCGCCGGAATTAACCGCTAAAGATTCTAACATTTTCGAAATGACTAGAGCTTTGACTAGTATTCATATTAAATTAAGGTGGAAAATATAACCATATTTTAACGAATGTTTTTACAGTGCATGTAACTTTAAATATTTCACAACAATGGACGGAGTTATTAACTTCTATCACATTTCATACTTACGCTAAGAACTTATTCTAACCTCACCTAACTTCACCTTGTTTCTTTTCATGTAACCCGTTATGGGTTCTTTTTTCATAGACCAAGGGGGCAGCGGAGAGAATTATATCGGACTCGTACAGGCTAAAAGCCGCGGTGTTCCTCTGGACGCTCTTTGCCGTGACTCCAGGTACAGTAGAAGCACTGGTCTACGGTCCCAACGGCGTGCGCCCGCTTCCGAGCCCATTTCTAGTTGGGATAGAGCTGGAGTTTCTCCACCACCTTTGAGGCGCGCGCAAGAATACCGCACGCCTTGAGACATTGGCCCATTAGACGTAGGACACTCCCTTATCCTATTTTTTTATATATATCTAATGAAGTAGCAAACGAGCATTCAGTCCACCAGATGGTAAGTGGTCACTGCCGCCCATGAACATCTGTAATCAACTTCAACAGAACATGGGTTCTATCTGATGCCAATCACAGATGCGTTGCTACTCCCGAGAACTATCATGGTCGCCTCATATAAAAGTGAACCGGCAACCACACCTTTCGAAACGCAAGAAATGCTTCACGCTAGAAACAGGTGTGGCGGTGGTACTTCCCCGGTCGCACTACACTGGTTCTACCACCTTCAAACAATGGCTTAGTTAAGGTGTAGAAGATGGGCGTGAGGAATACTTTTATGTCCAGTTTTCCGGCTGAGCTAACCACGTCTAACCTAAACCTAATCAGCCGTAGTGGACGACGGAACAGCGGGCTCGTCTCTAGACGCCAGCAGAGCTCGTAGTGTCAAGGCTTCCTGCCGTAATGCTGTGACGTGCGCGCGGAGTGATGCGTTCTCCTGCTCCAGGATGCAAGCTCGCCAGGCTATCTGAAAGATTTTAGAGTCCGAATAGAGCAGTGATAGCCTAATGGTTGGAACTTGCCCTCTCGATCGGGAGGTCCGAGGTTCAAACCCAGGCACGCACCACTGATTTATGTGCGTATTAGATATTAATTATCACTGCTTTTCGGTGAAGGAAAACATCGTGAGGAAACCTACACACCCGAGAGTTCTTAAAAAAGTTCTCGGAGGTGTGTGAAGTCCACCAATTCGCACTTGGCCAGCGCGGTGGAATATGGCCTAAACTCTCTCATTCTGAGAGAAGACCTGTGCCCAGCAGTGGGCCAATAATGGGTTGATGAGAGTAGAGTCCGAATGGTCAAAATATTTGACGCTTTATGCAATTGGAGTAGCAAACTAGAGTGCAGTTTGTATCTTTAGACATTTTTAGCAAATAAGTATGCAGCCCTTAAGCCCTTAACTTACTTGAGGACTGTTTTTTGTTCGATTGAAGTAGCGAACGAGCATGCAGCAGATGGTAAGTGGTCACTGCCGCTCATGGACACCTGTAACCAACTTCATACAGAATATGGGTAATATCTGAAGTCAAACACAGATGCGCTGCTAACCCCGAGGACTATGATGGTCGCCTCATGTAAAAGTGTGCCGGCAACCACACCCTTCTATCGAAACGCAAGAAATGCTTAACGCTAGAAATAGGTGTGGCGGTGGTACTTCCCGGGTCGAACTACACAGGTTCTACCACCTTCGAATGCGGTATAAGCTTTATATATGACAGGGATCTCACCTGAAGTCAATCACAGATGCGTTGCTACTATCGAGAACTAAGATAGTTGTCTCATAGGATTTAAGCCGGGAACACCCTTCCACCGAAACGCAAGAACTGCTTCACGTTAGAAGAAGGTATGGCGGTGGTAGGTACCACCCCCAGGTGGTCCCCAGCCTAATTACACCGATTTTCCCATTTGGAATTATAGTTTCAGTAGAAGGGTGTGGTTGCCGGCTAACTTTCATATGAGGCGACCCTCTTACTCCACGACAGTACCGGGATTTCCCGGGGTCACTTGGCTGGACGGTCCGAGCTCCCATACCGCCCGCAACCCCCGGAGCCCCTTTTAGTTGCCTCTTTCGACAGGCAGAGGATACCGTAGCCCTATTCAGGTCCCGGAACTAGAGGAACCACTTTGGGACCTAAGGGTCCAATTCACCTGGTCCTCACGTATGCGTCTCGCATCCCTGGACTTCTTGGCCGCTTGGTTGTTCCGTCGTCGTCTTTCGAAGTACTTCTCATCCTTCAGCTCTGCTGGTATGGGTCGCTTCTCACCACGTCTGCGCGCCTCCTCACATATGAGAGGAGGGGTGGTTGGAGGAGGGATGGCTGATGTCATGGAAACTTGAAAAAGAAGTGATTTTGAATTTTAATTTTTGAATTAGAAGCAAATGAGATTGCAATCCATCTGATAGACACATACATTTCTATTTTCAAGGTAGAAACAGGAGGAAATAAGACCGGGGAAATACTGCCGCCATATCTATTTCTAGCGTGAGTTCCATCGTTTTGATGAAAGGGTGTTGGGAAAGAAAGGGTTGGTTTTCTTTCATTTGCAGGTGGTAGAACCAGTGCAGTTCGACCGGGGAAGTACCACCGCCACACCTATGTTGAGCGTGAAGCATTTCTTGCGCGAGATGGACGGGTGTGGTTGCCGGCACACTTTTATATGAGGCGACCATCATAGTCCTCGAATGGCAACGCATCTGTCATTGACCTCAGATAGAACCCATGTTCTATTTGAAGTTTCTTATAGGTGTCCATGAGCGGTAGTGACCACTTACCATCAGGTGGACTGCATGCTCGTTTGCTACTTCGGTCAGATAAAAATTAAAAAAAGATCTGTGTTTTTAATAATAATAAATAATAATAATAATAATTTATTTACTATAACAATCTATCTTTACAATGACACATTCAGCATTTGAAAGGTATATATATAAGGTATCATTCTATACAAAAATAAAAGTTGTCTTAGAATAAGGTTTTAAAGACTAACAACTTTATTTTGACACTATTTAATTTTATTTAAAATGTTAGTATTTTATTATGTCGTGTTTTAAATTTGTATAATTTTTTGTATGGCGTCTGTGGTGGGAATATGGAGGACTCCGAAAACTCTGTTATACCCATTAGATTGTACCCATATTCCACATAATGATTTGAAACTTACTTGGTGCTCGTATGGGCAAGTGCTGGCAGTAAGCTGGGATACACTGAGCAGGGGGTAAAGCCGCTAGCAGAGGTACCACACCTCGAACATCTGGAAAGAAAAATCACCTGAATTTTTAATAAAATCAACACATTACACACACTACCGTCCGTTTGACACAAACACATACATAAATTAAATAATAAACGAAATAAAACATTCAATGTCTTACTATGAAAACACATAACGTCAAATAAGTCAGATGTCTTTGTCAAAATACCGCTATTGCTTTTAAATGCAGCTTAGTTATTTAAACTTCTCTGTACCTTTAACGAGTATAGTAGAATTTAAAAAAACACCTGATTTTTATTTGACTAGCTTATACCCGTGGCTTTGTCCGCCTTGGTCATGGTATTGATACTATGTTTTAATCTAGGTCATAAACTGTGTCGTCTCTGTAGTTCCGAGATCAGAATAGAGTTACGGTATCCCCTATTGTAAGAGGCGACTAAAAGGGGCTTTCGGGGTTACGGGCGGCGAGAGTGGGAGCTTGAACCGTTCGGTCAGGCGATCCCGGGAAGGACGGCGGTATGTGTGGTCGCATACCGTCGTAAAGACTAACGTGGCGGTGGGCCCAGCCGCCCATCTGGGAGAAGCCCGATGGGGCAACGCGCTCGGAGGATTCCGGTTGAAGTCGTTTTGAGATCCCGGAGTCCTCCTTTTTAGCGCCGAGGACGGCCACCAGGAGGGTTTTAGTGCGGTAAAAATCCCACATAACCCTGCGTCGCTCCCACGGCGTCGGGTACCTTTTGAAGGTTTCCCCCTCGAGAACAAAAAAAAGGACATTTATATATTAATACGTGAAGCAAATTTGTGATTCGTTAGCACTATTCTGATCCCGAAACTACAGGGACAATATATAAATGTCCTAAACAAAACTTTTCATAGACTTTCAACTCTCTATCCATGCCTTTCCCAAGCAACAAAAGCTTATTTATTAAACTAATTCTATCGAGCGTTTATCAGGCATTACGTGGCCATGTTGCACATGGTAACTCCCACGACACAGGTGAACATAATTATACCTGTTTGTATAGTTAGGTGAGAGGTTAATATTGGTCGAGTCATGTTTGGTCAAAGGTGGTAAAATTGCTTTTCGGATTAAAGTGACACGTCATGTTTGCCTTGTGTTCAAAAAAGAAAAAAATAATGACAGTTGACGTTTATAAGCTGTCTACTATCTATTCATTCTAATAATCAATTTACTTTCTTTCATTTCAAAAAACTAGTCACTCGTTGCAACGGTCGAAATTCGATCATAATTTAAATTAAAAAACTATACTTCTTAATGTCCAAAGTAGTGTTTCGTCAACCCATTATTGTCCCACTGCTGGGCACGGGTCTTCTCTCAGAATGAGAGAGTTTAGGCCATAGTCCACCGCGCTGGCCAAGTGCGAATTGGTGGACAATGTCCAAAGTAGTACATAAGAATATTTCTCAAATTCAATTAATATGTAATAATTTTCAAGTAATTTTGAACGCGCCCGTTTAATATAAAAAGAGGTTTAATTATCTAAGCCGCATTTAAAAGCAATAGCGGTATTTTGACAAAGAAACTTGACGTTTTTGGTATTATGTATTTTTCATAGTAAGTGAATGTTCTATTTCGTTTATTATGTATGTGTTTGTGTCAAATGCAAGGTAGTGTATGTAATGTGTTTTTAGTTGATTTTATGTATGTTTTATGCATTATTAGAAATATTTGCATTTGGTAATCCTTCTCTACATCAACTATAACCGTGCATAATTTCATACTCCTCCGTCTGCGGCAAGTATCTTAAATCGATTCACAAGTTTTGCTTCACGTATTAATATATAGATTGTGCAACACAACGTGCAAGATGTCGAGGTTCCTCCTGAGGTATTCCCGGAGCGCTATGATATGGGGCTCTTCAAGAAACGTGCAAAAAGAGCTCTCCTTCAAAGCCGGCGACGCATTGGCGACTCCTCTGGTGTTGAAAATGTCCATAGGCGACGGTAACCACTTTCCATCAGGTGGCCCGTCTGCCTTATCGTTAGGTAGAGAGAGAGAGAGAGAGAGAGAGACAGAGAGAGAGATCAAACACAAGTGTTTTTAGAGAGTTACTTATATCAAACGATGCATCAACAAATCACTCTTACATAAAATAAACATAAAATCACCCTCGTGACGTCAGTTGGGGGAGTGTGCACCTGCTTACCCTGATGGCACGGGTAATTACCAGTAATTACCGGGTAATTACTTGCGATGCGTTATTTTGTTTGCCTAATGTTTGTTATGCTAAAATGTTTGTTGTACTTTGCAAATAAATTTATAATACGAAAATCCGACAGCTAAATGATCAGAAAAATAAGTGCTTTACAAGTGTCAGATAAAAAAAAAATACGGTTTCAACTTTCGCATTTTTAGTATTCGCAGGTACTTTTTTTATCAAACTGAAGTAGCAAACGAGCATGCAGTCCACCTGTAAGCGGTCACTGCCGCCCTGCGACATCTGTAATCAACTTCATACAGAACATGGGTTCCATCTGAAGTCTATCACAGATGCGTTGCTACTCCCGAGGACTATGATGGTCGCTTCGTGTGAAAGTGTGCCGGCAACCACACCCTTCCATCTCGCGCAAGAAATGCTTCACGCTAGAAATAGGTGTGGCGGTGGTACTTCCCCGGTCGAATTACACTGGTTCTACCACCTGCTATACAATCATACTTAAATCTTAATTCTTAATTTCTATCTTTGACAGACCATCTTCATATATACCTACGTAAGACATTGAATATTCTATTTCGTTTATTATGCATGAGTTTGTGCCAATTGCAAGGTAGTGTGTGTAATGTGTTTTTAGTGGATTTATTTATGTGTTATGCATTATATGAAAAAAATATTAGCATTGTGCAATCCTTCTCTACATCAACTATAACCGTGCGTAATTTCATACTCCTCCGCCTGCGGCAAGTATCTTAAAAACGAATCCCAAGTTTTTGCTTATTAATATATAGATTTGTCTTTAAACAGAGGTCAAATATGAGCTCTAATATGAAATCCATGGTGCTAAATACATATAAATTGTGAACCAACGCAATCAAAAGTTGCTATGAATAAATAACACGCTATAATGACAGATAATCGCCGGTACCATCTTCGTGGTGTCGTAATTAAGTGCAATCAACTTCCCCCTGTGAGGGTGGTACGTGTTCATAACTAGCCCGCTTTTCTTTGGCTTTGATCGTGCTATATAACTTAGGGTTTAGGCCGGTGTTATTTGAAATACAGTTAAAATGCTTGTGCACGGTTTACCCGTATAAGTCATAATCATTTACTTTACTAAATAACATATTTTAAATTAAAGTAAAATATAAACTAACTTAAACTAAAATATATATTTAAACCATATAAATAAATAGAATAGCCTATATTAAAATTAATACCTATATTAAAATGTAAAAAAAATATATTTAAAAAACTTCATCTAAATTGCCATAGTTTTAGGCCATAGTCCACCGCGTTGGCCAAGTGCGAATTGGTGGACTTCACAGACCTCCGAGAACTTTTTAAAAGAACTTTCGGGTGTGTAGGTTTCCTCACGATGTTTACCTTGACCGTAAAAGACCGAAAAGCAGTGATAGTTAATTTCTAATACGCACATAAATCAGTGCTGCGTGCCTGGGTTTGATCCTCGGACCTCCCGATTGAGAGGACAAGTTTCAACCATTACGATATCACTGCTCTATATTTGAAATGTAATTGAGCTTAGACATAAATACTTCTGTCTTCAGTGTCTCGTGAACTTAATACTTTTTGGACTTAATAAAATATTTTGTTATAATCGTTTGTTTTAATATCTGTTTGAGAAAATGTACATGTATAGAATGATGGATTCCTTCCAGTATTCCACCTGAGCCGACTACATAGGAGCCAAAAACGGGTAAAACTCTAGACGATTGTGCAATGCTTAATATTTTTTTTTAAATAATGCATATATCATACATAAAATCAACTAAAACACATTACACTCACTACCTTGCATTTGGCACAAACACATACTTAATAAACTAAATAGAACATTCAAATGATTCAATGTCTGACTATGAAAACGCATAACGTCAAAAACGTCAGATGTCTTTGTCAAAATACCCGTTATTGCTTTTAAATGCAGCTTAGTTAACAAACCTCTTTTTACCTTTATTGAGTGCGATCAAAATAACTTTAAAATTATTACAATTTCTTTAAATTAGAGAAATTTTGGTGCTTGTTTGGACATTATGAAGCTTAGTTTTTTAATTTGAATTATGGTCGAATTTCGACCGTTGCGACGGGTGACTATATGATGACTTCTATACTATACTGCTGTTTATTCACGGTGCCTGTATCCGCGGCATATGGGTGGAACGTACCCATGAGGAGCTTTAACTGTCCTTACACACACACGCTTTCTACACTCATAGCCTCACACTAGGATTTTCTCCTGTGTCGTGGGTACCATGGACAAACACAAGACGAATACACAAACACCCAAACCCAGAACATGAATCTAAACTCATCATTCAGATACCTGTCTGGTCGGGAATCGATCCCGGGACCCATTGCGCGTCAGACCGGTATGACAACCGCTCCGGCACGCGGGTGTCCTTGTTTTTTCCTCTTTTGATAAATTAGACAGCTGGGTTTTCATAATAATTAGTTTTCATAATAATTAGTTTTCATACTTATGATATTTTCTAAATGGATTCGATTTTAATCGTTTTTCTTTGGAGTTTAATCGATTTGCATACATAAGGGCCCGGTATGAGAAAAATGTGAGGAGTAAAATCTACTGATGAATGACCTCGTTACGTTTTTGATGCGCGCCTTTGGAGCGCAATTTTCTAATTTGGTTGTGAGTGTATTAAGACGTACATAGGGCATGCTGCAAAGCCTATACCTATTAGTTATTGTGCTTGTTTATTTCTATCAGTGTCGACGTACTTATATTGCTGTTTTTGTTATAAATATCAATAATTAATATTGTTATTGTGTTTTTTTTTCATTAATTTATTAATTTACCCTTTCATATGGTATTAATCTTTTTACAGTTAAACAAACTCTTTGCGTCTGTTTAGACAATCGGACTTAAGGATTAAACTCCAGGCATCGGAGCTGACACACACACACTTTTTAAACCTTTTTTAGTTGCCCTTACCTGGTGGTACTAAGAAGTGGTTGTAGTTCCTCAGAAGCCTTAAAGCTAAGGCACTGCTACTGTGTTGAGTACAAGAGACGTCCAGGTCGTACAGCGGTAAGCTCTGGTCCATGTTGCCCACTGTTGTCCACTGCTGGTCTTGTGAATGCTCTTTCCTAATTAAAAACCATGAATTAAAAGATTGTTTCTTTATAAGTTTGAAATAGCAATGCGATGTACTGATTTAGATTGAATTGAATTTAGATTGAATTAGCAAACGACCATGCAGTCCACCTGATGATAAGTGGTCACTGCCGCCCTGTGACATCTGTACGCAACTTTATACAGAACATGGGGTTATATCTGAAGTCAATCACAGATGCGTTGCTACTCCCGAGGACATTATATGATGGTCGCCTTAAGTGTAAGTGTGCCGCAACCACACCCTTCCATCGAAACGCAAAAACTGCTTCACGCCAGAAATAGGTGTGGCTGTGGTACTTCCCCGGGCGAACTACACTAGTTCTACCATCTATGAGTTACATTATTTATTTCTGTTCTAGTTAGTTTTAGGCCTAAGATTTCGGGTAGTGTTAGAAGCTGTCTGTACCACCGCCACACCTATTTCTAGCGTGAAGCATTTGTGTTTCGATGGAAGGGTGTGGTTGCCGGCACACTTTAATACGAAGCGACCATCTTAGTCCTCGGGAACAGCAACGCATCTGTGATTAATTCAGATGGAACCCATGTTCTATATGTAGTTGATTACAGATGTCCGTGGGCGGCAGTGGCCACTTACCATCTAGTTTGCTACTTCAGTCAGATAAAAAAAAAACTGTGATTGGTTTTAGATAGAACTTCATCTTCTATATGAAGTTGCTTACAGGAGTCTTTGGGCGGCGGTAGACACCATCTGGTGGACTGCATGCATGTTAGCTACTTCAATCTTATAAAAAAAACTAACCTTTTTAGATTCTATCTGGATTCAAAGATTATACAAAACCGGCACGCGTTACCACTTGTTAAGTTACACTGAGTTTGAACACGGGAAATTGTTAATCAGCTGAAACGGCCTCTGATTGGTCGATTCATCGATATTATGTAATTTCCACGTCTCTGATTGGCTGGTGATGCCACGCCCACGCTTTTCACGTTGCCCGTCCTTATGACACCGTGTGTAATAGAGGTTTGAATAATTAAACGCTTGGTAGCTTTATTGTGTCCGATTTCGTTGCTACTTTTGTTTGTTTTTCTATTTGCTATTTAGACGACCCGCGTGGCCTAGCGGTTGCCATACTGACGCACAATGGGTTCCGGGTTCGATTCCCGGTTAGACAGGTATCTGAATGATGAGTTTAGATTCTTGTTTTGGGTCTGGGTGTTTGTGTATTCGTCTTTGTGTGTGTCCATGGTACCCGCGACACAGGAGAAAATCCTAGTGTGGGGCTATGAGTGTAGAAAGTGTGTTTTTATGTCTATTCAAAGTTAATGATAAGGTAGAAGGGGTGATGTAAAGTAGTCACCGTCGCCTATGGACAGTTGCAACACCAATGCATCATCGTTTTTAAGGAGTGCTTATGTACCTTCTCGGAGAGCTTCATTTCATATCATTTCGAGAATACCTCAGGAAGAAGTTTATTCGATATCTTACAAGTTGGTAGTAGAAACGAGGTGAAAAACTGTTGTCGACGGTCCAAAATAGTACCACTCTCTTCATGTGGTGGTCATTGAAGGTGGTAGAACCAATGTAGTTCGACCGGGGAAGTACCACTGCCACACCTATCTCTAACTTAAAGCATTTCTTGTGTTTCGATGGAAGGGTGTGGTTTTATTTGAGGCGACCATCATAGTCCTTGGGAGTAGCAACCCATCTGTGTTTGACTTCAGATAGAACCCATGTTCTATATGACGTTGCTTATACATCTCGCAGAGCGGCAGTGACCATTTACCATCAGGTGGACTGCATGCTCGTATGCTGCTTCAATCGGATAAACAAATGTGGATATAGGAGACAACTGAGGGACTCATCCCGGTATACCAGTTGGTATAACCAGTGCAGTTCGACCGGGGAGGTACCACCGCCACACTTATTTGTAGCGTGGCGTATTTTCTTGCGTTTCGATGGAAGGGTTGTTGGCGCACTTGTAGGTATATGATGCAACGCGTTCGACTTCAGATAGAAGCCATGTTCGATATGAAGTTGCTTACATCCATGGGCGGCAGCGACCATTTTAGGAACCATCTGTAAGGAGCAGAACAATTTTTCTTTGATACTATATACTTTCTTACAAACATCTGCTTAAAAATTCGTCCGATTTCCGAGTATCTATCCGTGCGAGCTTACTTACTATCGTACGAAGAACGAAATTCACTTAACACACATGCTAAGAGAACGGTCGGCAAAGTGGGGGGTGTTAGGTTTTCGTTACGGAATTTCTTGATTCGGTCGCCGCGCTCAAAGCCTTCGATAAAAGCTGTGCATCATTCAGATACTTGTCTGGCCGAAAATCGAACCCAGAGCCGCTCCGCCACAGAGCCTAGCACACTCTTCTCTCTTACGCAAGAACTGTTTCACGGTAAAAGGTGCGGCGGTGGTACCTGGCCAGTCGAACTATAACCTTTTACATTGGAAAAATTGCTTAAAATTTCGTGTTTCTGGAGTAAGGCAATGCTTAATTCTTGCATGAGTCAGTTTATGTGTCTTACTCTTAAAAATACAATAGACTGAAGGGCTTAAGTCTTCATTTTATTTAACACTTTCGCGGACGGCACCGCTTGAGTCTGTGTTCTAGAATGAAACAGAAAATCTCCATACATAACGTATAAATACGTAGAGTACAATTATATTACGTTTTAAAGACGTCATGACAGTATCGTTTTTAGTTTTTTGCATGGTGTGAACATTGATATAGAAAAACCCAAGATACATATTGAACGTCTCAAAACTATCCGGTGAAAATGAGCGCTCAGTGTCAAAATTGAGCGTTCATTTTGAGTAGTAAAATTTTATTGCTTTTTGCTTTCATCCATCAGCCCTTTGATGTCCACTGTTGGACATAGGCCTCCCCTAAATGGCGCCACTCCAACAGGTCCTGTGCCCTCTGAATCCAACGGTTTCCCGCTGTCTTCTTCAGGTCATCGGTCCACCTGGTAGAGGGGCGACCTGTACTCCTTTTGCCTAAACGTGGGCGCCACTCGAGAACCTTTCTTCCCCATCGGTTATCGGTCCTTCGAGCGATGTGGCCGGCCCACCGCCACTTCAGCTTGCTGATTTTGAGAGCTATGTCGGTAACCTTCCTTCGTCTACGGATTTCATCGTTGCGAATCATGTATCGTAGCGAAATTCCGAGCATAGCCCTCTCCATAGCACGCTGAGCGACTCTGAGCCTTCGAATGAGGCCTTTAGTGAAGGACCACGTTTCGGCGCCATAGGTCATCGCTGTCAACACACTTTGTGCCTAAAGCGTTGTAAATACAATTTTAAATCATGGACGTAAGTTTGTATTGCTAAAATATATGGTCGTTATGCCGATCTATAAATAACTACGTAAATTTGATGACAGTTTTAGGTGTCATTTTTGTTCGAGACTGTGTATCTAGTGTATTTCTATATCGATGGATGTGAACTTTCAATTTTTAATAGACATCAGGAATTAACGTTTTGTCGTAAATTAAATTTTATATTTGAACGTCATCGTACGTTGTGCCATATCAAAATCTCAAATTATGCCGTACAAGCGCGTTCTGTCAGTGAAAGTGTTAATTACACACACACGCTATTACACACGCGCTTTCTACACTCCCCACAGTAGGAGTTTCTCCTGTGTCGTGGGTACCATGGACACACACAAGACGAACACACAAACACCCAGACCCAGAACAGAAATCTAAACTCATCATTCAGATACCTGTTTGGCCAGGAATCGAACCCGGGACCCATTGCGCGTCAGACCGGTATGGTAACCGCTGCGCCACGCGGGTCGTCAATAGTTAATATCACGACTATAAGAAAATCGTATGAGCTAAAGTAACAACAAAATGGAGTCGTGTTATAATTGCCGCTTACCATACCGGCGCGTTACGAACAGAACAGAGAAAGTAGTGGAGAGGGCATAATTATGTTGTCTTATAAATGGTTAATAAAATGAAATGAAATGAAATGTCTTTATTTTGTATAGGCCTACGGGGGCACTTTCAAATAGTCAGTTACATTTTTTTTTCTTACACTACCACTGGATCGGAATACGACCTCAACTGAGAAGATCCGGCAAGAAACTTAGCGGGTTTGTCTTTTTTCTTATTTATATCCTTTGTTTTTATATAATTACAATAACGTCTTTTACATGGTAATGAAAGTTAGCTCCAGTATCTTGCCTGGTTCTACCATAATATTAGTTAATATTATGGTAGAACCAGTCTCTCTGTACTCAAACAAAAACTATATCTTTTAAGGTGGTAGAATCAGTGTAGTTCGACTGGGTAAGTACCACCGCCACACCTATTTCTAGAGTGCAGCATTTCTTGCGTTTCGATAGAACGGTGTTGTTGCCAGCACATTTTCACATGCGACCATCATAATCCTCGGGAGTAGCAACGCATGTGTGATTGACTTCAGATGGAACCCGTTCTGTATGAAGTTGATTACAGATGTCGTAGGGCGGCAGTGGCCACTTACAGGTCGGGAGTAGCAACGCATCTGTGATTGACTACAGATGGAACCCGTTCTGTATGAAGTTGATTACCGATGTCACAGGGGGCAGTGTCCATTTACCATCAGATGGAATGCATGCTCGTTTGCTTCAGTCTGATATAAAAAAGTATAAGCCTACTCTTTGCAGTTCTCTGTCCGAACTTTTCTATTTCAAATGTCTATCTAATGATTGGTGGGGTGACGTATAACTCGTTTACTTAAAAACCATCGCTATAGCTTTTTATCCAACTGCGTTAGTAAGGTAATGTTTTTCGAGCATATGTATCTAACAATAAAGACTAAAGGTTTTTCTCCTGAGTCGTGGGTACCATGGATACACGAAGACGAATTTAAAAGCAGACCTAGATTTTTAACTGACTGAAGTAGCAAACGAGCATGCAGTCCATCTGATGGTAAGTGGTCACTGCCGCTCTATGACATCCGTAATCAACTTCAAAAATAACATGGGTTCCATCTGAAGTCAATCACAGATGCGTTGCTACTCCCGAGGACTATGATGGTCGCCTCATTCAAAAGTGTACCGGCAACCACACTCTTTCGCAGTACAAGAACTGCTTCTCACTAGAAATAAGTATGGCGATGGTACTCAATAAACTACCCTGTATCTAGCACCCGGAAATATAAGTAATAAAAGTTATTATTATTATTTAATGACATCCGGCAAAATGAGAAATGAAGGAAACGGTTAATTGCTAAATTAAGTTTAAAAGATAAACATAGGTACGCGAAATATCTTAATATATATAAATTACGTGTCACTTTATTTGTCCGCAATGGACTCTTAAACCTCTGAACCGATTATAATCAAATTTACTCAACGTGTGCATTTTGATCCAACTTGAAAGATAGGATAGTTTATATCTTAATTTATAGGTTTAATTGCAAATGTTAATGTAACATTTCTTTAACCACAGCAAGGCGTGGCCGGGTATGCTAGTTATATCCATATAAATTAAATAAAATTTAATTAAATGAATATAATAAAAAAATATATAATAGTGTAATCCTGTTTTGGCTTAATTTAATACATAATATGGATGAAGTGTATATTTTCTAAGTATTGCTGTTGGATTACGTAATAAATAAATTAATAAATAATTAAATTTGATTTCGGACAGATAACTTAGTATGGTAATTTGCTTTTCGAGTAGAAATTTAAAGCTCAAATTAACATTTGGCGACTTCATTTAAATAACAGAATAAATCAACCGTTTTTCGACACAAATATGGATATATTATTAATTGTTATTTATTATTTATTATTATTTTATTATTTATTATTATTTTGTACACCCTACCTTCTCTTGGAGATGAAATATTTCCTTCAGCCATTATTTAAGTGATAAGACTGCCTATTGTACCTTTCAATATGTGTCTTTATTTTTGTTCTATTGTTTTTTATGTTATACAATAAAGATATTTTGTATTGTATTGTATTGTTCAATCCAAACCACGAACGATTACTTTAAAATGATGACGATATACAAAAGGGTTGAGTGTGTGAACTCGCCTGCTGCATACTTAACCCTTTATGCCGTCATGGTGACCTGCCACCGCTGATCGTGTGCTGATCGCTATGGTTATATCAATGTGGTAATGCTCTCTATTGCTATGGAATACTAGGCTAGTAAACACTATGGTAATACTAGGTTAGTAATTAATAGTAATTAATTACTAATAATAATACTAGGTTACTAGGTAATACTAGGTTAGTAATTAATAGTAATTAATTACTAATAATAATACTAGGTTACTAGGTAATACTAGGTTAGTAATTAATAGTAATTAATTACTAACCTAGTATTACCATAGCGTAATAATAGTTATTATATGTATTTTTTTTTACTTTATTGGGATCAACAAACAGTTAACAACAAGGTTTACTTGACTACTTAATAACAAAAAAGTCTAATTATATTGCAACCAGCACCGTAGACCACATAATAGGTTATAATAGTTATTCTTCTATTCTAATTTTCTAATAAAAAATGGGCCTGTGTGAGGCCTGTTGAACCAACAACAGTTGGTCTGACTTGAGAAGGACTGAAGAAGATAGGATTTTATTCATTAGACATAAGTAGCCGAAGTGCATGCAGTCCATCTGTGCTGGTAAGTGCTTCCGTCCATGGACGTCTGTAAGCAACTTTACATATGGGTTTTATCTGAAATTAATCACAGATGCGTTGCTACCCGAGGACTAAGACGGTCGCCTTATATAAAAATATGCTAGCAACCACACCCGTCCATCGAAACGCAAGAACTGCTTCACGCTAGAAATAAGTGTACATTTAAATAGAAAACAAGCTAGGAAAAAATATCAAAGGAACTACTTAATCAACTTAAAAAAAAAAAAACATTTTTACCCTGAAATTCAAAGTGATGAAGTCAAGATGTATCAGCACATCTAAGAAATCGAGGGGACTCTTAAATTTTGAAGACTTAGCCCTCTTACGCACTAGCGGTTAACCGCAGGTGCGGCGAACCACGCGGCTAGCAGTAGGTATTTCCAGTTTAATATGCAACTGCTTGTGATTGTACGCACATAACCGCCACAAAATTTAAGTCGTCGAAAGAGCTGCGGTCCGCTTCACGGCTGACTGCTATGGTGACCAATCGCAAAAAAACCGCGATGAAACCGCGTTAAGCGGATGGACCGCTCAAACTTACCGCTTAGGCGGCCAACCGCTAGTGCGTAAGAGCGCTTATTTGATATTTCATAATTTACAAAAATTCATTGTCCAGTTAGAAAATAGTATTTAGTAAAAAATAAAAATAAAAACCCAATCAACTGTCTTAACTGTCGCAGGTAAAATCAAATTAACGCATTTTTGGTTTGTGTTTTAAATAATTGAAAATGAAGATATTTAACAGACTACTTTTGTACATTCACCGGAGGAATATACCGCGTTAGTATTCTTTAATTTTTATGCTTTAAGCTTATTGATGGGCAGTCTCCAAAAACCCCTTAAAGAGATAGGTTTTTGATGTGACAACGTCATAAATTTCGATGGAGCCGATTGCCCGCACCAAAAAACATGACTCATGCGGCGTTACCTCGCTCTAAACCGTTCCATTTAAGGCTTGAAGTGCAAGCGAGAGCGCGGAACGAGCGACAAAGAGACATAATCGCCCAATAAATTTAATTATGACAAAAAAAATGCATAATTGTATTTATGCGTACAAATAAACATAACATGATCAATTCCATTGTGATTTCCATTTACCATATGAGGTGACTTTAGATCTGGGCAGTAGCAACGTACCTGTGATTGATATGACATACAACCCATGTTTTGTCTGTAGTTGCTTACAGGTGTATATCGGTGGCAGTGACCATTTGCCATCAGATAGACTGTAGGTATGCTCGTTTGGTACACGTATCTCGTAAAAATGTATTGTCAGTAATTTCGTTACAAGTTTCTACCTTTTAGAATTAAAAAAAACTTAAAAACGTAAAACGCTTTCTACACTCATAGCCCCACAGCAGGATTTTCTCCTGTGTCGTGGGTGCCATAGACACACACAAAGACGAATACACAAACACCCAGACCCAGAACAAATACACAAACACCCAGACCCAGAACAAGAATCGAAACTCATCATTCAGATACCTGTCTGGCCGGGAATCGATCCCGGGACCCACTGCGTGTCAGACCGCTGCGCCACACGGGTGGTCAAAAAGCAAGAATTCCGCTCTAACTGTGAATCTATTATGTTGGTTTGCAGAAAATGCTTTCCCATTGAAGACACTGCATTCTACTGTCAGATTTAGTTCTTATCAACGCAAAGCACCTAACACATCTGACTACCCTGAGAAACCCTCTGAAATTGACAGTCAGAAGATACAACGTCAACCAGAAGAGAGTCAAGGCATTGCAAAGGACGAAGCTGATGTATCTAAAGAGAAAACCTCAGAAAACACTTATAAAGAAGAATTAGGAACCAAAGATGAGACCTGTAAATGCAAAGCAAATGAAAGCACAGATGGGTCTAGTAAATATAAAGTGATTATCATGCAGAGAGGTAGCTATCACGAAATGAAGATGAAGAATGCATTGCAAAGAATGAGAGAAGATCATCAATTTGGAGCTAGTGCTAATATAAAAGTTCCTTCAGTTCATGTAAGTAAGTCAAGTGCGAGCCGGACCCGCGCAATATGGGTTCCGTATTTATAAAAAAACAGCAAAATCAAAAATCATGTTATTATCTAACAGAACAATTTTGATAACTATATATTGGTAATAGTAGGCTCCCTCTGCGTGTTCTACCGGCTTTATAATTGTGACTTTTGACCTGGTGCCTACGTCACCTTTCCTCCAACGCACCACTCGCCGGAGGATGAAGTTCCATCCGCATCAACTGGACCCGTGGCGGTCCTCCACGGTTCAGTTGCACGCTTGTTTCTGCCACGGACGTGAAAGATGTGGAACGAGCTTCCTCTTGAGGTATTCCCGGGGCGTTATGACATGGGGCTCTTCAAAATAAGTGGGAAAAGAGCTCTCCTTCAAAGCCGGCGATGCATTGGCGACTCCTCTGGTGTTGGAAATGTCCACAGGCGACGGTGACTACTTTCCATCAGGTAGCCCGTCTGCCTTATCGTTAGGTTTAAGTACGAGAATAAAATAAAAATAATTAAAATATTTTAACAAGTGACTGAAAATACAATTAATTTTAACAACAGACCGCTGACCGTACAACCTTTATATCGTTAAATTACAGTTTTCAACCTCAAGTATATGTCTACAAGAGGAGAAGAAAGAAGCACCGAAGAAGGAAAAAAATGAAGCTGGTTCAGTAGACAAGAAAGACGCTGGTCAGCCACCTAAATCTGCCACCGCTGGAGCTCAAGGGAAGATCATAGCAGGTGATTAAAATGTGGTACAACGCCATCTGTTACCAATATAGTAAAACAATGACAATGATTATAACAGTAGTACAGCGCCATCTTTTATCAATATACGAAAACAATGCATGGACTTAATAAAACGCTCTCTACATTCGTAGCTCCACACTAGGATTTTCTCCTGACATGGGTGCCATGGATACGAAAGAATGAATACACAAACACTCAGAGCCAGAACAAAAATATAATTTCATAATTCAGGTACCTGTTTGGCCGGAGATCGAACCCGGAATCCATTGAGTGTTAGATCGGTATGGTGACCGCTCCACCACGCGGGTCATAGATATCTCGCCTAGCGAGGTGATCATGTCTGGGGAGCGGCCGTATTCCGTTAGTCGCTGTTCAGAACTTGTATACATAATTATTATGTATATGAAAGATATTGAGAATACATCGATAGCGTGATTCAGAAATACTAATGGCGCCATCTCTTGATGAGTTGCGGGAGGTTGCCACAAGTGATTAAATGTTTTATCAAATTATTGATTTTAAATGCTTGTCAATTTGCAGTCATTGGCGCGGTGGTTGATGTTCAATTCGACAAGGATTTGCCTCTAATTCTGAATGCACTGGAGGTGCCTGGCCGTAGTACGTTACTTTCTATTGTTCTTTATAGATTTACAATCTAATATATTACATTAAGAAATACATAATCCTGTATAAACCAAGATAATCCTTTGTGGGGTAATGTACAACAACTTTACAAATGATCACATTATCAAATGAAAGGTATAAGCAAATGCTCTGCATAGGTATTTCTAATTACTTGATAGATGGCGTTATTTTGATACGATTTACTTATCTACAATGTTTTATATCGCTTCGCTGCGCACTTTAGAGGAGACCTATTGTCTAAGAGTGGAAAGCAAAAGGTTGGTGGATTAATTGGATCTACTTTTGCAAAAAGGAACCAACTAGATTTCCTCCTATTATTTTAAAAATGTTGATGATTTTCAATAATATTATATTTGTATACATAGAACAAATTATTTTGTGCAACATTCTAAATAGATTTTATTAAAAATAACCTAAAATTATATAGCATACAAAATTTTAACAAAAATTGCTTTTTCTCAAAACTGTCGTTGTGTGGGTTGATTCTGTTTTGCCAAGTTGACCTTATTAGTTGAAATACTGTTTCTTTTTAGAACCGAGACTGATCCTGGAGGTGGCGCAGCATCTGGGTGAGAACACCTGCAGGACAATCGCTATGGACGGCACTGAGGGTCTTGTGCGCGGACAGGTGATAGTGGACACCGGTGCTCCCATCACAATACCGGTTGGAGAACCGACCTTGGGCAGGATTATTAATGTGATTGGCGAGCCTATTGGTGAGTGGTATCTTTTTTTTTTTGTTTACGAGGGGGAAACCTTCGAAAGGTACCCGAGCTCGTGTGAGCGACGCGGGTTATGTGGGATTCTTACCGCGCTAAAAAGTTCTCCAGTCTACGTGTACCGCCATCTAGCGACGAGTAGCGGTAACTTAAACGTTTGTTGTCAGATGAACGCGGTCCCATAGAAACGGACAAGTTCGCACCGATCCACGCGGACGCGCCGCCGTTCGTCGAGATGTCGGTGGAGCAAGAGATTCTGGCGACTGGCATCAAGGTGGTGGATTTGCTGGCGCCTTATGTGAAGGGTGAGCTGAACATTCCTGTGAATAAGTTTCTATATGTCATTTTTGTCCATCATACTCATTCTAATATTATAAAGGCAAAAGTTTGTGAGTGTGTATTTTGTTACGTCTTCACGTCTGAACGGCTGAAGCGATTTTCAAAAAAATTGGTAGGGAGTTAGCTGACACTTTGGAGTAACATATAAGTAGTCTACTTTTTAATGTGGAAAAATATCTTATTCCCACGGGACAATCGATACATCGATTTTTATAGCCCGGGCGAAGCTGCGGGTTTCAGCTAGTTAATAATAAGACATTTAACAATGCTTATTGTTTTTTTTAGGAATGTATTCAAAATAATAAAAATAAATCATTGATCACAATGGAGCACCAAGTTTTAAATTACAAAATAATGTAATTGGGATAGAACTATATCTTTAACTTAAAATTAGTAAATGTTGAATTGTTCTGGTATAAACAAATTAACGATATGGTTGCGTTTTCACAGGCGTAGCAGCTTTTTCTCAAAATGTATGGTTCTCATCAAGCCATTATTGACCCACTGTAGGGCAGGAGTCTTCTCTCAGAATGAGAGAGTTTAGGCCATAGTCCACCGCGCTGGCCAAGTGCAAATTTGTGGTTATTGATTGTCTTATAAAACAGTGTTAAGCGCAGCGCTGATGTTTCTAGTTTGTAGGGTAATAGCTTAAAAGGTACCAAAACTGTGGCAAACCTGAGGTGGAACTTTGTAATTGAGTGAATAGCAGACTCCTCGTTTGCCTTTTCAATTTAATAAAAAAATACAAATGTATTTTCTAATGTTCGTAACCTGTAAATACCAAGGTCATGTTACTATAATAAATTATTTAAAATATGAAACAACGCCATCTCTTTTCGTTTTTAGGAGGTAAAATCGGCTTGTTTGGTGGCGCTGGCGTCGGCAAGACTGTGCTGATTATGGAGCTGATCAACAACGTTGCGAAAGCTCATGGTGGATTTTCGGTATTTCTATTATGTAAAACGTTTATATCTAAGGTTCCAAGCAGTAATGTACATTCATAAAGTATAATAACACATACCGTCTCTCGTCGTCTCTCATGAGAGATTTTAGGCCATAGTCCATCGCGCTGGCTGAGTGCGATTTTTTTTCAAATAATGCATAAAACATACATAAAATCAACTAAAAACACATTACACACTACACTCACTTTGTCACAAACACATATATAGCAAACGAAATAGAACATTCAATGTCTTACTATGAAAACACATAACGTCAAAAATGTCAGATGTCTTTGTCAAAATACCCGCTATTGCTTTTAAAGTTTTAAATGCAGCCTAACCTCTTTTTTATCTTTAACGGGTGCGATCAGAATCTTGAAAATTATTACAATTTATTTAAATTAGGGAAATATTGGTGCTACTTTGAACAAAATGAAATTCAGTTTTTTTAATTTAAATTACGGTCGAATTTCGATTTTCGACCGTTGCGACGCATGACTAGTTACAAATAAATAGATGTACTAAACAAGAAACTCAGCGTTCTTGCTGGACCTTTTCAGTCGAGGCCATGTTCCTATCCCGGGTAACTTGTGTAGGCCTGTACACAAGTTACCTTAGGCTTCCGGGGTTGCAGGCGGCTAGAGTGGGAGCTCGAACCGTTCGGTCAGGCGATCCCGGGAAGGACGGCGGTATATGTGGTCGTATACCGTCGTAAAGACTAGACGGAGCGGTGGGCCCAGCCACCCATCTGTGAGGAGCCCGATGGGGCAACGCGCTCAGAGGATTCCGGTTGCAGTCGGACCGAGTACCCGGAGTCCTCTTTATAGCGCCGAGGACGGCCACCGGGGGGGTTTTAGTGCGGTAAAATCCCACATAACCCTGCGTCGCTCCCACGGCGTCGGGTACCTTTTGAAGGTTTCCCCCTCAACAACAAAAGGCCTGTACACAACAGACATTTCCTAATTTCTACAATCCTTCTTAGGTTTTCGCTGGAGTAGGAGAGCGGACGAGGGAAGGCAACGATCTGTACAATGAGATGAAAGTGGGCGGTGTCATCAAGGACGACTATAAAAGCTCGAAGGTACTCCCGTTAATGGGCGTAGTCATAGCTTTTTTGAGGCTACGAGGCTTTTAAGGAAAAAGAAGAAGTTCTTTTCGGTCTATATTTTTTTCTATCATTTGAAGATTTTTTCTGGCCTTAAGATGGAGGAGGGTGAGACCCATTGGCTTAAAAGCTCCTCTTATTTAATTGACACAGTAAAGGGCACGCATTATTACCAATTTAACTCAATAGCAAACGAGCATGCAGTCCACCTGATGGTAAGTGCTCGCTGCCGCTCATGAACATCTGTAATCAACTTCACACAGAACATAGGTTCCATCTCAAGTCAATCACAGATGCGTTGCCACTGCCGAGGAGTATGATGGTCGCCTCATGTGAAAGTGTGCCGGCAACCACACCCTTCCATCGAAACGCAAGAAATGCTTCACCCTAGAAATAGGTGGTGGTACTTCCCCGGTCGAACTGCACTAGTTCTACCTTCTAAACTCCTGTTGTTCTAATTCCATAACTTCAAAAAGCTGCTGTTATTCTACGTCACTGTGAAACCCTGGTCTTCTGTCACCAGGTAGCGTTGGTATACGGTCAGATGAACGAGCCTCCGGGAGCGAGGGCTCGTGTGGCGCTCACAGGCCTCACCCTCGCTGAACACTTTCGGGACAAGGAAGGCCAGGATGTCCTGCTCTTTGTGGACAATATTTTTCGCTTCACACAGGCTGGTTCCGAGGTGAGGTCTTCTATGAACTAGATACAATACAATAGTACAATTAGCGTAGAATATTTCACTAACTCTTCTTGTTTAGAATGGTTATCTAATGACTGGGAGTAGTCTGAAATATCTTAAAGAGCCGTCCCAGGGGGTTAACGACGAGCTCACCTGGGAGGAGCCCGCCGGGACAACGCATTTAGACGACTCCGGTTGCGTTCCTTTGAAGATCCCGGAGTCCCTTAGCGCCGAGGACGGCCACCGAGGGGGTTTTAGTGCGGTAAAAAACCCACATAATCCTGCCTCGCTCCCACGGCGTCTGGTACCTTTTGAAGGTTTCTCCTCGAAAACAATATTATCTGGAAGTATCAACGAATATGCAGCCAACTTGATGCTATCACGGATGCAGCACATTTGTAATCAATCTTATTTCTTGATATAATAAAGAAGATGTTTCTGGAAATGTTTTCACTGCAAAAATTCCGATCCGATTTCGCTGAGATTTTGTAAAGATAGTTTATTTACAAGGTGGTAGAACCAGTGTAGTTCGGCCGGGGACGTACCACCGCCACACCTATTTCTAGCGTGAAGCATTTCTTGCGCGAGATGGAAGGCTGTGGTTGCCGGCACACTTTCACATGATATTATTGATCTTCTGAAGACCTTTTTTTGCTTTTGCTTTTAAAATATTAGTAAGTTTATATTTTATGATTGTCTGATGTTTGCAGGTATCCGCTCTATTAGGACGTATACCGTCAGCTGTGGGGTACCAGCCAACCCTCGCCACTGATATGGGTACCATGCAGGA
Organism: Spicauda simplicius; assembly: GCA_949699795.1. NCBI lineage: Eukaryota > Metazoa > Arthropoda > Insecta > Lepidoptera > Hesperiidae > Spicauda > Spicauda simplicius. Next base: position 3,912,151 of record OX453087.1, read on the forward strand.
ACGGATCACCACCACCAAGACTGGGTCCATTACTAGCGTTCAGGTTCATTATTTTGCAATGTAGAACGTATATGAATCGACCGAGGATGCCACGCCTATTTCTAGGTTGAAGTCATGTCACAAATCGCATCTAAAATTGTTCGATCCAGAGGATTTGATTTCGATGTGTCTTAGAAAGTGTTTAAAACCTTTAGCGAAGTTGGATCTCCTGCGAGATTGACAATAACAGTCCAGTGGCTGTGCTTTATAACCACCCACCATCATGCCTGGAAATCATTTTCTGACAGTCTTTGTTTGTATAATTATACTACTCGTTTGAAAGTTATGAAGATGGTAGAACCAGTGTAGTTCGACCGTGGAAGTACCACCGCCTCGCCTATTTCTAGCGTGAAGCATTTCTTACGTTTCGATAGAAGGGTGTGATTGCCGGAACACTTATATGAAGCGACTATCGTAGTCCTCGGGAGTAGCAACGCATCTGTAATTTTCTTCAGATAGGACCCATGGTCTGTATGAAGTTTATTACAGATGACCATGAGCGGCAGTGAACACATATCGTCAGGTAGACTGCATGCTCGTTTACTACTTCAGCAGATAAAAAAAAACATCGATAGCGTGATTCAGAAATACCGGTAACGCCATCTATCGAAGAGTTGCTTAAACTTACACATTATAAATTGCAGGCAGTATACGTGCCAGCAGACGACCTGACAGATCCCGCGCCAGCCACAACCTTCGCCCATCTGGACGCTACCACGGTGCTGTCGAGAGCCATCGCTGAGCTGGGTGTGTACCCTGCTGTGGACCCCCTGGATTCCACCTCCCGAGTCATGGACCCGAATATCATTGGCCCTGAGCACTATGGTGTCGCTAGAGGTGTCCAGAAGATCTTGCAGGTAGCTCAATTAAGATCAAGCTTAGTCGTAAAGGATATTGTAAAATTTCTGATTATGTAGAAGATAAAACAGCTTGGGACTGAACAATACGTTTCCGTAATTGAAGTAATTAATTGGAAGTTATAGTGTAGCATATCCTGCCAAATTGGCTTCTTGTTTAGATAAATATAAGACAAGATACTGGATCAAACTTTTATTATCCATGTAAAAACAAAATGCCAAAAAAAATATATACAAAGAAAAAAGACAAACCCATTAAGTTTCTTTCCGGATCTTCTCAGTTGAGGTCGTGTTCCGATCCGGTGGTAGGATAAAAGAAAAAATGTAACTGACAATTTGTAAGTGCCCCCGTAGGCCTATGCGAAATAAAGACTGCATTTCATTTCACTGATATTAATTGTGACAAGGTAAAGGATCTTGACCTCAGATAAAAAAAATGTTCTATACGAAGTTACAACTAACCATCTGGTGGACTGCATGTTAAACACGCTTTCTACACATATAGCCCCACACTAGGATTTTCTCATGTGTCGTGGGTACCATGGACACACACAAGACGAATACACAAACACCCAGACCCAGAATATGAATCCAAACTCATCATTCAGATACCTGCCTGGCCGGGAATCGAACCCAGGACTCATTGCGCGTCAGACCGATATGGTAACCGCTCTGCCACGCGGGTCGTTACGTCGATGTTTGCTTGCTGCTCCAACCTCATAAAATAATTTTTCACTTACCTACTGATTTATAATTATTATAACGCTGACGTGTTTTAATAGGTTATGAGCGCTGTGGAAGCCAGGGTTACCAAGTCTCAAAAATGTATTCCCCTAAAGCCTTCATTAAAAACCCCTAAAATCCCCCATAATGAATTATTAATCGGAATTCTTCGTGGCAACCTGAACTGACGACGAAAAAAATTAAAGGTGTTTGGGTGTAATGCATGTCCTTTTTTTTTCGTTGTGGGGCATGATTATATAGCCTGTTTCCCTTTAAAAACACCTATATGGTTAAGTTATAAGAACCCCTGAATATACCCCTAAAAATTTTACACCCCTAAAAATCCCCATCCTACTTATTTATCCCCTAAATTTGGGGGAAAAACCCCTAAGTTGGGAACCCTGGTGGAAGCGTGCCGGGCCCATAACAAATTAAAACACGTCAGCTATTCGCAACAGACTAACTTTATTCAAAAAAGTTTTACACAACTTAAACTAGATGGCGTTATTATGAACTAATTTACGTTTTGATACTGCTACATACCAACAATAATATTGATAATAACATTGTTTTTGGATGATTCACAGGACTACAAGTCTCTGCAGGACATTATCGCCATTTTAGGTATGGACGAGTTGTCAGAAGATGACAAGTTGACCGTTGCTCGCGCGAGAAAAATCCAGCGGTTCTTGTCGCAGCCTTTCCAGGTTTAAATATTTTCTTACGAGTTATAGTAGAGGAGTTGGCCCGGCGAACTGCGTTCCGCTCAAAAGTCAAAAAAATAAAATTGTCAGTGTTCCTCCACTATATTAGGTATGCATTAAACATAGAAACCTTCTTTTTGGATTACCCTATCTATAAAAAAAACAGTATTAAAAAAATACCAATTTGCAGTATGAAGCTTAGAACTTTTGTGGGCATACATTGATTACTTACGCCAAGAAAGACGATCTATGGAAAATCATTGTAATAGCTATTTAGAAACTTATTAAATACGTTCTTAAATAGCTATTACAGTCAACAAAACGTCATACTGTAAATTGGTAATTTTTCATATACGACTTAGTTCTGGCCCGTCGATTACCGTATATTTTTCTAATGAAAACAGCGCCATCTATTGCTACATGTTGTCATCGTAGTGTTAGTTTGGGTGGCATATACATTCACTTTTTGTACTCATTAATGTTTATATTTCCAGGTGGCGGAAGTTTTCACAGGTCATGTTGGTAAGCTGGTGAAACTAGAGGAGACGATCAAGGGTTTTAAAAGGGTATGCTTCATTTATATCCATTGCATACAGGTTACCTTCATTCCTTGCTCATTTATGTCTTACTGCTGGGCACGGGTCTCCTCTCAGAGTGGAGGCTTAGGCATTTTTGGAGATTTTTACGAAGAAGCCCTTGGATTAAAGGTTAGGTCATTATTATAATTAGAAATTCGCCGAATATCCAGTTGTTATTCGGTATTCGGTGCATTCGGCATTTTTTACTATTTGTATTCGGTCGAATTATTCGGTTTTGGTGCCGAATATATTAGGTTCGAGTTTTTCCTATTTATTTGGCTACACGTCACGGTATAGAACAAAAAGACAAAGTTTTTTACGTAAGATTTATGTTTTAATATGTCAAAGGAATCTTATGAAGAGTTTGTTTAGGAAAAAGGAGCACAGGTCGCCCCCGCACCAGGTTGACCGATGACCTGGAGAGGACAGCGGGAAACCGTTGGATTCAGAAGGCACAGGACCGGTTGAAGTGGGGTCATTTAGGGGAGGCTTATGTCCAGCAGTGGACCTCAAAGGGCTGATGGATGGATGGATGGATGGACGTATTCACAGAGTATTTACATTACTTATCGTAACGATTTACTATTTTAAATACCATTTAGATTTCGGTAAAACTTAATCACGATCCTATGCATACCATCCACGCGTACTGATAAAATAGTTCTAAAGTTTTAACTAGATGGCGTTATACTCAATAAAAAAACGTAACGAGCTCATTCATCAGTAGATTTTACTCCTCACATTTTTCTCATACCGGGCCCTATATATATGCAAATCGATTCTTAAGGAGTACTCCAAAAAATTCTTCAGTTCGGTGTTTCTTTTATATATTTTTAACTTGGCACCTGATTTTTTTACCAAGCTTCACGTTAAGTTTGTTATATTTTTAGATCTTGGCTGGGGAGTTAGACCATATCCCCGAAGCCGCCTTTTACATGGTGGGTACTATTGAGGATGTGGTTGCCAAATCTCAGGAGCTGGCAAAGAGTGTCTAGAAGATGGAATATTAATTTTCTTGAAATAAATTATTTTTGCAAAGTTGTTGAATAAAAATTGCAGTTGATGGAGTGTTTTATTTGGAAATATTACTTTGGAAATATTATATTGGAAATATTAACTAGCCGTTACTCGCAGCTTCGCTCGCAAGGTCAAGGGGAATTAACATTAGCATTTGATAGCGTGATTCAGAACTTGCAAATGAATTTTACTAACGCCATCTATTAACGTCTGGAACTAAGCAACTAACAAAACATCGATATTCTCATGGGAATGAGAGAGCGCGGTAAAAAGTAGTCTATGTCACTCTCCGCCCTTCTATCTATCTCCCAGCATATAAAAACCGTATCTTATAATGGCTTTGTGGCGACGTGAAAGAGGAACAAACACACTTTCACATCACTCTTTTCACTTTATAATATTAGTATGGATTCTAATAGTATGGCTTTAATATGGCGAGGTGTGGTGACACAGGAGGTGCGGTGAGGCGACGAGGTGAGGAGAGCAGAGATGCGATTTTTTGTTCTCGAGGGGGTAACCTTCAAAAGGTACCCGACGCCGTGGGAGCGACGCAGGGTTATGTGGGATTTTTACCTCACTATATCCCCCACGGTGGCCATCCTCGGCGCTAAAAAGGAGGATTCCGGGATCTCGAAACGACTTCAACTGGAATCATCCGAGCGCGTTGCCCCATCGGGCTCCACCTAGATAGGCGGTTGGGCCCACCGCTCCGTCTAGTCTTTACGACGGTATGCGACCACACATACTGCCGTCCTTCCTGGGATTGCCTGACCGAACAGCTTGAGCTCTCACTCTAGCCGTCTGCAACCCCGGAAGTTTCTTCTAGTCGCCTTTTACGACAGGCAGGGGATGCCGTAGCCCTATTCTGATCCCGGAACTACAGGGACAGTGTTTCATGGCCTACGTATTAATAATAAATATGACGCTTAGACTAATACTTACAAACATTATTTTATTTAAGAATTATTTTTATAATTCGGGAAAAGATGCGGCAGAAAAATAAAAAACAATGTTATCTCGCTATTTGTGATAACGTAAGTATTAGGGCTGATATATAAAAAAAAGATAGAATCTACTCATATAAAAATTTACAATAAAAAAAAAAACATGCGTGCGTACCAAGTACACATGTCAGAAGTGAAACTTCTTTGGCGAACTAATTTATAAATCTTGTTTATATTTATACAAATCTAAAACTTTAAATTTCCAAGATTAAGAGGAAGGGAAAAAGGCGTGATACGACGTTCGCTCTGTCTCACTTTTTCTCTCAATCTTTCTCACTCGGTTGCTCCCTACTCTCACTCCACGGCTAGTTGCTCATGCTACGTTCGCCCTGTCTTACTCTCTCTCAATCGGTCTCGATCACTCTCTCTCTCTTTTCCGACACTTCCGTTGCATACCGGCGTGACGTTTCATCTGTAAAAATTTTACCCTCATGCGTCTAAAGAAGTTTCACTTCAAAAAGAATTGCTTGAATTACCGAGGCGAGGGAAGAGCAAGGTGGTAGAACCAGTGTAGTTCGACCGGGGAAGTATCACCGCCACACCTATTTCTACTGTGAAGCATTTCTTGCGTTTTGGATGGAAGGGCGTGGTTGCACACTTTATATGAGGCGACCATCATAGTCCTCGGAAGTAGCAACGCATCTGCAATTGACTTCATGTGAAACCCATGTTCTGTGTGTAGTTGATTACAGATGTCCATGAGCGGCACTGACCACTTACCATCAGGTGGACTGCATGCTCGTTTGCTACGTAAGTCAGATAAAAAAAATATATTTTTACTTTTTTATTGGGTGTTTTTAAAATCTTCACCTATTTTTTATTTCATATACTGCACGGTTTCTTGCAAAACGTGATAACCCTATATCTAAGTACGAGGTTGATAACTGTGATTTGAACCAGTGGGTACTTTCTGAGGTTAAAGAGTAGTTCTGTGATAATCGAATGGCGTGCTCAGTCACATTATGAGGTAACTAACTTATCAATATTATTATATACTCTTTTATTCCTTTGAATTTGCCCACCTTGGTCATGTTTACCACGATAATTACTATTCTAGGTCATAAACTATGTCTCCCTGTAGTTCCGGGATCAGAATAGGGCTCCGGTATCTCCTGCCTGTCGTAAGAGGCGACTAAAAGCTTTCGGGTTTGGAGGCGGCTAGAATGGGAGCTCGAACCGTTCGATTGGACGACCCCAGGAAGGATAGCGGTATACCGCATACCGTCATAAAGACCAGACGGAGCGGTGGGCCCAGCTGTTCACTTGAGAGGAGCCCGATGGAACAACGCGCTTGGAGGGCTCCGGTAGCGTTCCTTTGGAGATCCCGGAGTCCTCTTTGTAGCGCCGAGGACGGCCACCAGGGGGTTTTAGTTTAGTTCCTTTTGAGTTACACTATCTATTAAAAAAACTGCATTAAAATCCGTAGCCTAGTTTTAAAGATCCAAGCATACTTCTCGCCGTCTGTTCCTATACAGACGGCGAGAAGCGACTTTGTTTTATACTATGTAGTATGTAGTAATGTGACGTTGTCCTCAGACTTTTGCTTTTCGTGACTTCGGTGTGGCTTTTCCATGAAGTTAGCTGCATTGCATCGCCATTTGGACAAACCTTGAATGTCGATATTGCTAAAAAGACGACAGGAAACAATGTTGGTGAGTTTTTGCAATAGACAGTAAATTTATTCGCGGATTATAGAACACTAGTTCTCTCACGACATAATTACCAAAAAGCCTAAAATTACTTTTGAATGGTTATGCCATTCAAAAGTTTATATTTTCCTAGCTCTTCTTACGAAGTTATTTAAAATTATTCTTGATAAGTAATAAAAAAATATATCTGAATGATGACATATAACATTATATGTCTAATATCAAACTTTTAAAACGTTCTCCAGAAAAAGAACTAAAACGTAATTACGTCATTCTTCCATTGGATGAGCGAGTTCAATCCCGAAGTTTCTCGACACCTGATGTTGTTGAAAACAGTTGACGTTACAATGGCGGCACGTGCACCGACCGATATCGTAGTAGATCGAAGTAGTAAACGCATGCAGGTCACCTGATGGTAAGTGGTCACTGCCGCCTATGGACATCTGTAAGCAACTTCATACAGAACATGGGTTCTATTGAAGTCAATCACAGATGCGTTGCTACTCCCGAGGACTATGATGGTCGCCTCATGTGAAAGTGTGCAACCACAACCTTCCATCGAAACGTAAGAACTGCTTCACGCTAGAAACAGGTGTGGCGGTGGTACCCCGGTCAAACTACACTGGTTCTACCACCACTAAAAAATGTGTGCGTGTACTAGCGTACACTCGTAAGAAGTGAAACTTCTATAAGACGTTATTTTTCAAAAAATAATTTACTATATGCAACTTTACAGAAATTGGTTAAATAAAGTTAAATTAGATAAAGTTAATAAAAGGCTTTTATTAAACTTTATCTAATAATCTAATCTATAATAATCTATCTAATATCACGCGTGGTAGGGATAAGAAAAAGATGACGCGTAACGGAAAAAAAAGATGGCGCGTAACAGAAAAAGATGGCGCGTAACAGAAAAAGATGGCGCGTAACGAAAAAATGTTACACAATTTTTTTTTCCAACCCCGATAAAGAAGTTTCACTTCATTATTGTATTGTATTTCGTAGGATCATATTGCACCACTGACGGTAAGAGAGGAAGGTGTGTCGACATTTCTATTTGTAAGACATCATCACGCCCACAGACTGTTTTTAAGTACGTATCTATTTTTAAGTGTTTAATTTGAAGATAGCTTATTGGTTGAATCTTGTTCCCTCGATCGGGAGGTCCAAGGTTCAAAGCATTAATCTCATTAATTTATCTAAACTAGTCACCCGTCGCAACGGTCGAAATTCGACCGTAATTTATATTAAAAACTAAACTTCGTATTGGCGAAAGTAGCACGAATAATTCGCAAATGCAATTAAATTGTAATAATTTTCAAGTTATTTTGAACACACCCGTTAAAGGTAAAAAGACGTTAAATTAACTAAGCTGCATTTAAAAGCAATAGCGGGTATTTTGACAAAGACATCTGATATTTTTGACGTTATGTGTTTTCATAGGGAGACATTGAATGTTCTATTTCGTTTACTATGTATGTGTTTGTGTCAAATGCAAGGTTGTGTGTGTAATGTGTTATTAGATGATTTTATGTATGTTTTATGCATTATTTGAAAAAAATATTAGCATTGCGCAATCCTTCTCTACATCAACTATAACCGTGCGTAATTTCATACTTCTCCGCCTGCGGTAAGTATCTTATAAAAGGAATCACAAGGTTTTGCTTCACGTATTAATATATAGATTATAGCGAAAAACATATTTTTTTATTAATTAATACCTAACGATAAGGCTGACGGACCACCTGATGGAAAGCAGTCACCGTCGCCTATGGACATTTGCAACACCAGAGGAGTCGCCAATGCATCGCCGGCTTTGGAGGAGAGCTCTTTTTACACCTTTCTTGAAGAACCCCATGTCGTAGCCCCGGGAATACCTCAGGAGGAAGTTCATTCCACATCTTGCACGTCCGCGGCAGGAACGAGCGCGCAAACCAAACCGTGGAGGACCGCCACGAGTCCAGTTGATGCGGATGGAACCTCATCCGTCGGCGAGTGGTGCGATAAAGGAAGGGTGATGTGGGCACCAGATCAAACAGTTCCTCGGAACTCTTATAAAGCCGATAGAACACGCAAAGGGAAACTATGTCCCTCCGCAAGCTTAAGGGTTCTAACCGATCGGTGATCCTTGGGTCGTTGACGATTCGGATCGCTCGCTTCTGTACGGAGTCAAGTGGGTTAAGTTGGTACTGTGGCATAACAATGAATTGCAATTATATAATTTCAAAGCGAAACTTAAACACGTGCTGGTTAACGTAAATACAGACGATACACAACTGCGCGTCGCTTGGGGATGCGCGGGGACAGAAGCGAGGTGCGGGGTACAAAACCGCTTTTGTTTCATGCGCCTAATAGTTGTGGTCACGTAATACTAACATTATGATGAATAGTTACAGAGCTTTCCAATGTACCGAAAATCTGTGCTGTGTACCTGATGACTTTATAAACAAGTATGAGAATGTGAGTATGATTTTTGAAGTTATAATTCTTTTGGTGCGTTAGGGAAAAATTATGAAAGTATTTTTTTACGACGCGCGCACACACCGTCACGAATACCGACACACTGAACTTAGCTATAGTCAACATTTTGGTATTTCCTATTATTAGTGTCGTTTTTTCTACAAATGTAGAGTAAGGCGAAGGAATTTTTGAAAAGATTTTTATCTTGTTACGCCAAAGAAGTTTATCTTCTAACGCGTTTATCTTCTTCTAATCGCACACTTTCTTTTTCTTTTGCTAAATTTTATTAATCATAGATGTAGTCCTAATTGTTTATAAAAATGGAAGAAGCTTCAACTTATTCTGAATTATTAATTTACATATTCAAATATGCCGTTTTCAGAGATTTTTTTTTTAAAATTAGACAGAAATATTAGTCATAAATAATTAAGTCAAAATTGTTCACGTGATGCCATAAAAAATACTACCTAGTATTTTTAGATACCAACTAAAGAGGATTCAGAAGACCCAGGGTTAAAGGAAGAGCTTGAACCCAGGACCCATGGAGATGATACAGCGAAATATGGCGAGTTTCCCTTTGTTATTGCACTACATAGGTACGTATCATAACTTGAACTTAAACTTAAAAAAACGTGCGGAACTCGGGGACTGCCGCGGTAAAGCTATTGCATAGCATTTTTATCAACTCATGCAATTATAATTATTTATTTATTTATGCAGTATTTTTTCCTTTGATATTAATTCAAATTTTTTTCTTTGATATTAATTCAATTTTTTTCTTTGATACTATATACTTTCTCACAAACAGCTGCTTACATATTCGTCCGATTTCCGAGCAGCTCGTCTCGATCCGTGCGAGCTTCGTACTGTCGTACTATACGTTAAGTGAACTCTCGGCCGCGCTACATGGTAGGCGGAGGATAGGTTTTTTCGTTATGGAATTTCGTGAATCGGTCGCCGCGCTCAAAGCCCGCGATAAAAGCTATGCAATAGCTGAAAACTGTGTGGCCCGTCTGCCTTAACATTGATACAAATATTAAAAAGAAAATAGGTAAAAAACAAGTTGGGCGATGGTACCGGCGGTCGAAGCATGCCTTCTATCAATTTGCATTTGTGTTTTTCAGTACACTGAAAGGAGAATCATTGACGAGACAGTCCTTCATTGGTGTTGGGACTCTCATTCATCTGTCAGTAGTTCTAACGGTGGCGCATAAAGTTGATAATATTAGGATACTGAGGAATCCGTCACAGGTATTAATCTTTTTATTTTACTGTAAAAGTACAAAGGTAATTTCTAAGTATTACCAGTAAGCTTATGATTCACCGGAAAAGCTCGGATTTACCATTTTACTGTAAAAGAACGAGGTAATTTCTAAGTATTACCAGTAAGTTTATGGTTTACCGGTAAAAGCTCGGATTTACCAGTAAAATGGAAGAATTTAGTAGTAAAACCTAAGATGCACCTGGTAATTCCTAAGAATTGAAATTAAGTGAGATGTCTATATTTTATATAGGCTAATGAGGCACTTACAAATTGTTAGTGACAATATTTTTTCTTGCGAAAAAAAAACGGTTGTCTGTAGAGTTGGTTTACTGACGATAGTTGAACGTGACAATGGCATCAAAAATACTCATTAAACAGTTTTGAGTTTTTTACATCATATTAGACGAAAACATGTAAATGTATTATTGTATAGCAGCTGTCCACGTGGACGCATCGCTCACTCAAGTAGGAGAGAGACAGATGTCGAACGCTGCCGAACGCGGAGGCCGATTGTGCCTCTTTGTCGCTCGTTCCGCGCTCTCGCTTGCACTTCAAGCCTTAAATGGAACGACTCAGAGCGAGGTAACGCCGTATGAGTTATTTGGTGCGTGCAGCCGGCTCCATCGAATTATAAGATCTTGTCACGTCAAAAATCGTACAATTACCAGTTGATGTAAATAATTAGCCCGTTATTTTTAGATAAAATGTCGAGCGGGCGAGTGGAAGATAACAGAAGAGGACGAATTATTCTTTCATCAGGATAGAGAAGTCAAAAAGATTGTCATACATAGTGATTATGATAATGGTGAGGTTTTCTTAATATATTTGATACGTGTATGACGACCCGCGTGGCGGTACCGTTACCACACCGGTGTGACACGCAGTGGATCCCGGGTTCGATTCCCGGCCAGACAGGTACCTGAATGATGAGTTTAGATTCATGTTCTGGTTCTGAGTGTTTGTGTATTAGTCTTGTGTGTGTCCATGGTACCCACGACACAGGGGAATGTGTAGAAAGCGTTTTAAGCTTTTTAAGTATGTGTGAAAGGTGTGTACGATGGGGAGAGGAGTTTCTATCAGTGTGCATGGTTCTATAGAAGTCGTGCAGGTTCTGCATGTGTGCATTGTTGTATGTATAGAAAGTTATTTACAGATGTTTCTAACGATATGATAATGTTTTTCGAGCGTATATACGTATGTTTGTTTGTATGTATGCCCATTTATGTGGTACACGCTAAAGCTAATGGCTAGGCGGGTCATAGCATGTGACATATCATTTGAAATAACTTAATTGTGAAAGTGACATCACTACATAGTCAAAGTACAGTACAAAGTCGCTTCGCGCTGTCTGTCTCTAAAGTCTAGTTCTTTATAACTACGCTACGGATATTAGTACAGTTTGTTTTTAATAGATACAGTGATTCAGGAGGAGAATGTATAATACATGCAAAATATAGTAGAGGAACACTAATGATTTTATATTTTTGACTTTTAGGCTTTTGACGCAAAATGAACCTAAAATTAAAAAAAAAATTAAACAAAAAATACAACCGACTTCTATGCCACATAAAAGTAAAAAATAATTTAAATACATGTTGGTTTAGAGGAAACACAGTACTTAGTACATAGTTCCGAAGTCGGCGCTCATATAAGATACATGTAGTTTCGTCCTGATCCAGCGAAATATGCTCCTGTAAAAGTAGCCGCATACACGACATTGTATATACATTATGAAACGTGTCGATATGTCGACGATTTTTTGCCATTTCGCCCGAACATACATAAAAAAATATATATATACGTGACGAATAGATAACCTCTTTCCTTTGGGAAGTCGGTTAAAAAAAAAACAAAAAAGCAATTGATATTTCTTTAAGTAGTCGGTTTTTTTGTAATTCTAACAGTGTTTCTTCTAGTGACAATATTCTGTTTATTTTTAGAGAATTATTATTTCGACGTAGCTCTACTCTTTGTGGAGACACCGTTTTTTGCTACCCCGAAAATAGGGGTTGCCTGTTTAGGCGAGAACTTGCCACCCCCTGAAACTCTATGCTATACAATGGGATGGGGAAATTCGTTCACTGATTTAAATAGTTCTGCTTTGAAAAAGGTGAGTTAATTTTTTTGTAGCAAACGAGCATGCAGCCCACCGGTAAGGTCACTGCTCATGGACATGTGTAAGCAACTTTAAATAGAACATGGGTTATATCTGAAGTCAATCACAGATGCGTTGCTACTCCCTAGTACTATGATGGTCGCCTCATATAAAAGTGTGTCGGCAACCACACCCTTCCATCGAAACGTAAGAAATGTTTCACGCTAGAAATAAGTGTATGCCAATGCAGTTTTGAGACGATCCATGTAACTAGTACCTACCCGTTATACACTAAAAGGTATAAGGTATAAATTAACGATAAATATCGTATGATAGGAGATATCCTATGTGGGATTTTTACCGCACTAAAACCCTCGGGTGGCCGTCCTCAGCGCTGCAAAGAGGACTACGGGATCTTCTAAGGAACGCAACCGGATTCCTCTGATCGCGTTCCCCACCGCTCCGTCTTTACGACGATGCGACCACACATACCGCCGTCCTTCCCGGGGTCGCCTGACCGAATGGTTCGAGCTCCCAGTCTACCCGCCCGCGACACCGGAAGCCCCTTTTAGTCGCATCACAGGAAGGGGATACCGTAGCCCTATTCTAATCCCGGAATTATAGGGACGAACCTAACCTAACCTAACCCATTACATGGATTATTTTCAGGTTCAAATGTCGACTATAGAGCTGGCGAGATGTCAAAGAATGCTCCGTAACACACATTTATCAGCGGAGTACACTCTTCATCATAGTTTCATGTGTGCTGCTGTACCCGGGGTGGACCCTGATATTGGGGACGGTGGCGCACCTCTTGTGTGCTCGTTAGAGGTATGGTATTTTTAGACAAAGCGCAAACGTGGAGACTTTTGTGTCTTGTGTTAGATATAAGCTTCCGATGAATATTTGATTTCTATTAGGGATTGCAATCCGGAAAACCGGATCCGGTAATCCGGCGGATCCGGTACAAATTTACACAAACCGGATCTGGTACCAATTCACTACCAGATCCGGACCTCCACCGGATCCGGTGATTGTATATTTTGACAAAGATTTAACATTACAAAAATAATTACCGTTAAAAATCGATCCTTTTCTTACACTATTTTAACCGTTCGATTAATGCGACCGGATCCGGTCGGATTGAGAAAAAAACGGCCGGATCCGGCCGGATTGAAAATGAGGCCAGATTGCAATCCCTAATTTCTATAGAACCAGTATAATATCATTTAAGTAGCATACGTGTGTCCGAATGCTTCCACTTAACACTATATTCATATCATCGAAAAGTATTTGGTGTCAGTAATTGGAAGCTTGTTGCTAGTCCACCAATTCGCACTTGGCCAGCGCGGTGGACTATGGCCTACACTCTCTCATTCTGAGAGAAGACCCGTGCCCAGCAGTGGGCCAATAATGGGTTGATGAGAATTGGAAGCTTGAAGTCGTCAGGTGTCAGACACAAGGAGCATTAACTTTCCTTACAATTGTACCGAGCTGCGCAAACGGAGGAGTTGCATTCGGTGTCCGTCTCCTGTGTGTGACATGAATTGTGTCCGATTGCCTACGTTTGTGCAGCGGCAAATCCCCCTGTAGAATCAAGACTACGTGTTGTCAACCGATTATTGTCCCTCAGTCCCTGGTCTTCTCTCAGAATGAGAGATTTTCAGCCCATTGTTAGACTTTACATACGTTTGAAAGCTTTAAGAAATCTACACATCTGAGAGCAATCTCAGGTATGTAGGTATATTTACAATGTTTTTCTTCCCCGTAAAGCAGTAATAGTTCGTTTCCAATACGCACATCATTTTTGAAAAATCTGTGGTGAAATGCAATTTGAAAAATGCCTGAGATTTGAACCTCGGACCTCCTGATGGAAGGGGCAAGTTTTAACTATTAGGGTATCACTGCTCTTTACCTACCTTTATATAATATCTTATTTCCAGCAAAACGCGAACAAACCTGTGGTGTACGGCATGGTGATGTACCACCCCAGCGTGGCCAGTGCACCATGGGTGTACGCGAAGGCGCCCGCGGTGGCACCCTGGCTGGCCACCGAGCTGAGGAGAGAGGGAGCAAATGCCACGTTTTGCTAGATATTATGATGTTTAAAAGAAAAAATGTGTATTTAAATAAATAAATGTTATTACGAGTTGAAACTTTTCTTTTTCCATATTAACGCTTATAATTATTTAATTTAATTTGAGTTTAACAATGTTTTTTTTTAATTATCTATTCTATTAATTATCTATTAATTATCTTAACGAAAAGGTCGCCGGCACTGTATATGAGGCGGCCATCTTAGTCCGTGAGAGTTGCAACGCATCTGTGATTAACAGAATCACTGTTCTTAAGGTATAATGTTTGGCAACAGTGCCACGTGACATGAGGTCACTGTTGCCAGATTGGCACCAGTGGTCCCACTTACCATCGAGGTCGATAGATCACCATGCCCATTTGCAATCTTCTTTTCTTCGTGTTTATAAAGATGAATGTTTGTCTGTATGTCCTCTATAGAATCGTAAACTATTCATTTGATTATGTGATGATTAGGGATTGCAATCCGGAAAACCGGATCTGGTAATCCAGCGGATCCGGCACAAATTTACACAAACCGGATCCGGTACCAATTCACCATCGGATCCGGACCTCCACCGGATCCGGTGATTGTATATTTTGACAAAGATTTCACATCACAAAAATAATTACCGTTAGAAATCGATCCTTTTTTTACACTGTTTTAACCGTTCGATTGAGAAAAAAATGGCCGGATCGAAAATGAGGCCGGATTGCAATCCCTAGTGATGATCTTTAGCAAACTTGTTATTAATGGGCTCGCGAAGGTTTCTAGTGTACTTTTTGTGATGGCGTAGCAACGCGCGCAGCCTACAGCTAGTATTAAATGAAAAAGTATATAGGTACTCTTCAAAAATATTCACTCGGGGACTGCCGCGGTAAAGCTATTGCATAGCATTTTATCAACTTATGCAATTATAATTGCATTAGTTATTTATTATGCATTAATTATTTATTTATTTATGCAGTATTTTTTTCTTTGATATTAATTCAAGTTTTCTGTGATACTATATACTTTTTTACAAACAGCTGCTTACATATTCATCCGATTTCCGAGCAGCTCGTCTCGATCCGTGCAAGCTTCGTACTGTCGTACCATATACATACGTTAAGCGAACCCTCGGCCGCGCTACATGATAGGCGGAGTTAGGATTTTTTCGTTATGGAATTTCTTGATTGAAACTCATTTTTACCTCAGTAAACGTGATCAAAGCGGGTTAACACATGGGAATTACTTATTAAATAAATAAAACTAAAAAGTGTGTAATTTTATTAACAAAACAATATTTGGCGGTGCTGTCTATATAATATAGTTGGTCTTGGTCAGGCCCTCTTCTGTCATCTGCCTGTTCACCCACTCCACCATGGAGGGTACCTTCGCGTATACCCCTGGTACATCCTTTACCCCACAGCCGACTCCATACGCCACCATCCCGTAGACCACGTATCTTGTCATCTCTCCTTTGACCTTGAACATGAAGGTAGGAATGTAACGCAGATGTGATGCTTAATTTCGCAAAGTGAGGTTACAAAGGGAATGAGGCGAGGGGAAGGGGTGAGGATTGACATTTTTTATGTAATTGAAGTAGCAAACGAGCATGCAGTCCACCTGATGGTAAGTGGTCCATGGACATCTGTGATCAACTTCATACAGAACATGGGTTCCATCTGAAGTCAATCACAGATGCGTCGCTACTCCCGAGGACTATGATGGTCGCCCCATATAAAAGTGTGCCGGCAACCACACCCTTCCACCGAAATTTTTGAAGGTGTAGTACTAGTGTAGTTCGACCGGGGAAGTACCACCACCACACCTGTTGGTAGCGTGGAGCATTTCTTGCGTTTCGATGGAAGAGTATGATTGCCGGTACACTTTTATATCAGGCGACCTTCATAGCCCCCGGGCGTAGCAACGCATCTGTGATTGACTTCAGGAAGACCCTTTGTCCTTATGTAGTTGCTTACAGATGCTCCTGGATGGCAGCTACCACTTAGCAGGCGCGATGTGTACAAAGTTACTTTAAAATAAAAAGACAGTTACAAAAACTTCTGCACGTTATTAATAATGTGGCGGTGGTACTTCACCAGTCGAATTACATTGATTCTACCACCACCAATGGTTAACCAGGTCTATGTACTATAGGCGACTAAAAGGTGCTTCCGGGGTTGCACGCGGCTAGAGTGAGAGCTGGAACCGTTCGGTTAGGCGACCCCGGGAAGGACGGCGGTATGTGAGGTCACATACCGTCGTAAATACTAGACGGAGCGGTGGACCCAGCCGCCCTTCTGGGAGGAGCCCGATGGGGCAACGCGCTTAGAGGATTCCGGTTGAGGTCGTTTCGAGATCCCGGAGTCTCCTTTATAGCGCCGAGGACGCCCACCGGGGGGTTTTAGTTGGTAAAAATCGAACATAACCCTGCATCGCTCCCACGGCGTCGGGTACCTTTTGAAGGTTTCCCCCTCTAGAAAAAAAAAGGTCTACGTACTATAGAAATAAATGGAATTACCTTCAGCGGGCAGACCAGGGAGGCACCACCGTCACCAACACACGTGTCCACTCCGACCTCCCCTCCAGCGCACATCAAGCTGTGGTGGAGAAGGAAGTTGGACCCCAAGCGAGTGTTCCGCAGTTGCCGCTGGCAAACAGCTGGATCGACTAACGGTAGTTGGATCTAGAAGTAAGTACAAGAGTATAAATACTATAAATAAATAATAAATAAATAAATAATAATAAGCCGAGTAGCGGTCTGAGAAAATAAAAGAGTGTGTTAGCTCCGACGCACGACTGGAGTTTACTCGCATTTAAAATAGATGGCGCCATATTCCCACACTAAAGATATGAATAATACCAATACATGGTTCATTATGAAAAATTATATCTAATATAAGTACGTATTACAATATTAATATTGTACGTAGCTATAAAGTATTTACATTACTTATCTTAACGATTTACTATTTGAAATACCATTGAGATTACGGTAAAACGTAATCACGAAACCTATGCATACCATCCACGCGTACTGATAAAATAGTTCTAAAGTTTTAACTAGATGGCGTTGTACTCAATAAAAAACGAAACGAGGTCATGCATCAGTAGATTTTACTCCTCACATTTTTCTCATAAAGGACCCTTTATATATGAAAATCGACTCTTAAGGAGTAAACTCTAATGAACTCCAAAAAGATTACCCATTGAATTTTTTAACACTTAGATAACCAAACTCCTTCCGAAGAAATGCTTCTTTTTAGACAGGTTCACCAATTCTCAGACAAGATTTCCTTGCTTGTTTTTCATAGATGAATCGTAGGGCAAGTGGAGAATGACAAAATCCGTCAAATATAGCGTGCCACATAATCCACACACATACATAAAAATATACCTAAATTCATATATACGGTGGTATAATATTATAAAGCCGTTGGGTTTAAGTGCGTGCTAGAGAAATGGTTATATACTAAACACATACATACAAATATAAAATTCATAGACACATACGTTCCAAGTACCCTCTTTTTTACGCGGTTTTTTTATATCTGACTGAAGCAAACGAGCATGCAGTCCACCTGATGGTAAGTGATCACTGCCGCCCTGCGACATCTGTAATCAACTTCATACAGAACATGGGTTCCATCTGAAGTCAACCACAGATGCGTTGCTACTCCCGAGGACTGTGATAATCGCCTCTTGTGAAAGTGTGCCGACAACCACACCCTTCCATCGAAACACAAGAACTTCACGCTAGAAATAGGTGTGGCGGTGGTACTTCCCCGGTCGAACTACACTGGTTCTACCACCACAAAACTCACCTTCTTCAACATCACAGCGTTATTGGTATCATTGAAAGACCTGCCCCAGCCCATGCTGTAGCAGAGCGTGCCGGGGGTCGGCAGGTCCCGGCCCAGACAGGCCACGCCGATGTGGTACGCGTCCTGCAGGATGAAGGGGGACTCCAGGATGAGGAGAGCTGCGTCGAAGTATGCTCGTACTGGAAGGCATCAAGTACGAAGTACATTATTTCTCGATACTATTATGTGTCACAGCACGAATCATTTTATTAAAGGCTTTTATTTATCTTACAATGATTTTGGGTAAGTATGTAATTATGTATGTATTTATGTGTATTTAGGTCAAATCTTGCAATCTGAATTTAACCCACTTCTTACTTGTCAGATTGAGCTGAAATTTGCAATAGAAGTTTAGTTTTTTATATATAATCAATATTGTTATGTAACATTTATTTATATAGATACAACAAAAAAAGTAAATAAAATTAGATACCATAAACTAGACGAAATAAAAACTAAACTTATAAATAAATAACAGAAAAGAACTTATTATTATAAATAAAACAAGCCATATATATTGTTATTAATTCAAAATGGCCGACGCAACAAAATGGCGGAATACGTATTTTTGTACAACCTATCATATATGGATATTAAATGCAAGGGCTTAATGTGTAAAATATAGTACAGTAGGTAAAACATACAAATTCAAGATGGCCGCCATCAAAAAAAATGGAAATTTACAAATATTTGTACAACACCTCCAATATTGGTATCAAATGAAAGGGTTTTATTTGTAGAACACGTGAACTACTACAAATGTTCAAATCCAAGATTGCCGCCGAAAAAAGCAGGATTATATACTTTCGTACAACTTATCCAATATGGGTATCAACTCAAAGGGCTTAAGGGTGTCGGCAACGACACCCTTCCATCGAAACGCAATGAACGCTCCACGTTAGAAATAGGTGTGGCGGTGGTACTTCCCCGGTTGAACTACACTGCTTCTACCACCTTTCAGGTTGATGGATGGATGGATCAAAATGTCTTACGTTGCAAAAACTCATCGTGAATGATTATCTTCTTAACGTTCCTCTCCTGATGCGCCAGGATCTCCATTTCTGTCTGTGTATCCCATTCACCTGCTCGGCATTTTAGCTGGAATATATATAGAAAAAAATCATTAGTATATCTCAAAAGTATCCATGCATCTTATGACAACTCGCGTGGCGAAGCGGTCACCATACCGGCCTCACACGAAGTGGGTTCTCAGTTCGATTCCCGGCCAGACAGGTATCTGAATAATGAATTTAGATTTCTGATCAGGGTCTGGGTGTTTGTGTATTCGTCTTTGTGTATCCATGGTACGCTCGACACAAGAGATTTGGCCGTGTGAACCGGCACGTTTTGAATCACCATCCCATATCAACTTATTTTATTTATTTTATTTTATTTATTTATACTTATATACCTAAAGTGGTACAAAGGCGGACTTAATGCCGTAGGCATTCTCTCCCAGTCGACCTTTAGAAAAAGCAGATATCATCGAAGGCGGTGTTATATTAAATTGAAATATTAGAATAGAAAAGGAAAAAAAACAAAAATAGATATTAAATATAAATATGCATCTACCCGTGGGTGTCGTAGGACGTGACTAAGGGCAGATCCACATTTACCAGGTAGATGGGCAGCAGCGTCTATTTGAGCATTTTACATCTTACTGCCACGGTCCCACTGGTCGCTGGGTCTGGCACCGCTTAGCGTAAATCCCGAAGCTGACCCGCTTGGTGGTAAGATCCCCTCACAGGATCTGTCTGGCTACCACCCTCAGGTCGGAATCTACCGTTAATAACGACTTTTCGTGTTTCGTTAGTGCACCTGAGAGCCACTTTATCCCATTTCCCATCCCCTTGTGTTGAATCCAAAGGCGTATCTCCCGGACTGGTGGGTCCTTTAAGCACAGTCGCTCGCGGATGCGTGGTGTTGGCGCGGGGGCCAGGGAGACCCGCTGAAAAAATTGGCCGTCTTAACCTTATATAAAATCCCTGTTGAACATGAAGTGCGGCGGCAGTGCTCACTTATTAATAGGTGGACGACATGCTTGCTACTTTGGTCGCAACAAAATAACTGAGCAAGTTTCCCGTATTTTTTTTTTGTTATCGAGGGGGAAACCTTCAAAAGGTACCCGACGCCGTGGGAGCGACGCAGGGTTATGTGGGATTTTTACCGCACTAAAACCCCCCCGGTGGCCGTTCTCGGCGCTAAAAAGGAGGACTCCGGGATCTCGAAACGACTTCAACCAGAATCCTCTGAGCGCGTTGCCCCATCGGGCTCCTCCCAGATGGGCGGCTGGGCCCACCGCTCCGTCTAGTCTTTACGACGGTATGCGACCACACGTACCGCCGTACTTCCCGGGATCACCTGACTGAACGGTTCGAGCTCCCACTCTAGCCGCTCGCAACCCCGGAAGCCCCTTTTAGTCGCCTCTTACGACAGGCAGGGGATGCCGTAGCCCTATTCTGGTCCCGGAACTACAGGGACAGTCTAAAATGGGCCTAGGCTAAACTTTATCGTACCTGAGATGGATCCCTGGAATCGACCTTGTGCGCCACAGTGAGTACCACAGATGGGTGGATAAGGGTTCCCCCTCCAATGTAGTCCTCCTCACTCCAGGCTTGGTTTGGTGATTGTCTGCAAGAAACTGAGTGATAAACATTACACAATAAATACATTTTACAATTTACTAAGCTGTTGCTGCACCGGTATAACACGCAGTAGGTTCCAGATACGATACCCGGATAGAGACAGATAAAGACACAGAATAACGAAGAGCAGTGATAGCAGGTTAAAACTTGCCCACTCGATCGGGAGGTCCGAGGTTTAAACCCAGGTGATTGGGCACTGCTTCTCTATGTACATCTGTAAGCAACTTCATAATGAAAATGTGTTCTTCCTGAACTCAATCAAAGATGCTTTGCTACTCCCGAGGTACGGTACGGTACGGTCGCTTTATAAAAACTGCCAGGTACCACACCTTTCCATCGAAACATAAATAACGCTTTGTATTTTTTTATCGTCACAAAAAATACCTTTCGATATTCTGGTGTTAGAGGCCTATTTTCATTGGACCATTATCTTTTTATGTGTCAGAACCTAATGACAAGGCAGGCGGGATACCTGATGGAAAGCAGTCACCGTCACCTGCACATTTGCAACGCTAGACGAGTCGTCAAGGCATCGCCGAAGATCTTTTTTGGCACCTGTGGCGACCTCCCTTAACTCATCAAGAGATGGCGCTACTAGTATCCTGAAACACGCTATCGAAGTATTCTCAATACCCCGCATATATACAAGTTACGAACAATAACTATCGGAACACGGCCGGTATGATCACCTAGCCTGGCCGGAGGTTTCCCTTTGTTAAACGCCTTTCTTGAAGAGCCTCATACCTTCGGGAATACCTACTTACTTAAGCAAAGCCACCATCCACGGAAAGTCAGCAAAGTCGGAGAACCCGGAGTTGGGTTCCTTGGACCGTATGCTGTATCCTCCTGGGTTGCTCCAACCACATTCTGATGGCAACTGAAAATTATAACTAGGTTATTACCCCGGGTTTGCTCGCTTCGGTCAAGCTTACCAGTAATGAGTGCCCTAAATTAAAAAAAAACATGAGTGTAGAAAGCATGTTATTATACACGCTTTCTACTGATGATTCTCTCGTCAACTCATTATTGTCTTGCTGGACACGGGTCTTCAGAATGAGTAAGGTTTTAGGCCATAGTCCACCGCGCTGGCGAAGTGCGGATTGATGGACTTCACACACCTCCGAGATTTTTTCTTCTCGGGTGTGTAGGTTTCCTCACGATGTTTTTCTTCACCGAAAAGCAGTGATAATTAATTTCTAATACGCACATGAATCAGCGATGCGTGCCTGGGTTTGAACCTCTCGATTGAAAGAGGCAAGTTTCAACCATTAGGCTATCACTGCTCTCACTGGTCGATGATTACCAACTTTTGGCCTGAATTCGATGAGAACCAACGAATAAAAATTTTCGACGACCTCTCTGTGTGAGAGGTCGTCGAAAATTGTACTTTGTGTTATTTAAATTTGAAGATAGGCAGCGCTCAAGGCTATATAAAATTTTCGACGACCTCTAGCACACATTGTGTTATTTAAATTGAAGATAGGCAGCGCTCAAGGCTATATAAAATTTTCGACGACCTCTCACACACTTTGTGTTATTTAAATTTGAAGATAGGCAGCGCTCAAGGCTATGTACATGGATTTACTTACAGTTCTAGTTTTCTTTGGTTTTTCCAAGACTTGGTTCCGAGGACAACATTGAAGCAAGTAGTGACAAGATTTTTCCCTGAAAAGGTATAAAAATTTACCATTTACTAAAACAATTGGCCTCTAAGTTAATAAATTTTCAGATATAAATATATGAATATGTATGATAGCATAAATTTTGTGAATATACAATCGGAAACTAAAGTTATGTGGTATAGAAGGCTTAATAAATGAGTGACGATGACTACTTTTCCTGGTAGCCCGTCTGTCTAATCGCGTAAGTATAAAAAAAAACATGCGGCACTCGGGGACTGCCGCGGTACTATAAAATAATTATGCAGTATTTTTTCTTTGATATTAATTTAAGTGTTTTTCTTTGATACTATATACTTTCTCACAAACAGCTGCTTACATATTCGTCCGATTTCCGAGCAGCTCGTCTCGATCCGTGCGAGCTTCATACTATCGTACCATATACACGTTAAGCGAACGCTCGGTCGCGCTACATGGTAGGCGGAGGCTGTTAGGTTTTTCGTTACGGAATTTCTTGATTCAGTCGCCGAGCTCAAAGCCCTTAATAAAAGCTATGCATTAGCTTAATAATCTATTATTCCTTGTTTTGTACAAGAAAGGTGGGCTTCGTGGGAATCTATATTTTTTTTAAATTTCGACTCTCGCAACGTACATCATCGAAACTGCAAAAACGTGTTTTTCGTTTTATTGCTCTAAAAATAACATAATAGCGTACTGTTTATATAACTTAAAGAAAAAAAGAATTGACCAATATTTAGCCTAATTTCGAAATGAACATTATTGATTCTGCACTATTTAAGCACGGAATATAATCGAATAAAAACTTTTTAACAAAAAATATCTACCGACTTCCATGTCACAAAAAAGTAAAAAATAATTTAAATATATTTTGGTCTAGAACATACTCAGTACTTAGTACATAGTCCTGAAGTCGGTGCTCGACATATTTCGCTGGACGACGGTAACTACGTCCTATATGAGCACCGACTTCAGAACTATGTACTAAGTACTGAGTATGTTCTAGACCAAAATATATTTAAATTATTTTTTACTTTTTTGTGACATGGAAGTCGGTAGATATTTTTTGTTAAAAAGTTTTTATTTTACACTTTTTAGTGACTATATTTTTATGTTTGTATTTAAATAAAGCCTCTAAGTTTGCTTTGTGCATCTACATATTCACAAAAATTAAACATAAAACACTTTTACAATTCATACAAACAGGGCGCCCCCTCTGGAAGTACCCCTCCATCATCAGGGTTGAGGAGTTGAAGGTCAAATTTTTCATCTTATATTGTTGCTTAGTAATCTTATAACATATACGTTAGTACCAGGTGGCTAACTTCTATGGCTCAGGCTTGCAGCACCCTGCATCATCAGGGTTTAGGAGTTGAAGGTCAAAATTTTAATTTTGTACCTCTGTTTGGTATTATTTTTACATACCCGTAAGCACCAAATTGCCAACTCCTATGGTTTAGAATTGAAGTACCCCTTCATCATCAGGGTCGAGGAGTTGAAGGTCAAAATTTTAATTTTGTGCCTCTGCTTAGTATTATTTTTACATAACCGTAAACACCAAATTGCCAACTCCTATGGTTTAGGATTGAAGTACCCCTTCATCATCAGGGTTGAGGAGTTGAAGGTCAAATTTTTGATTTTATATTTTTGCTTAGTATTTTCTTTACATAACCGTAAGCACCAAATTGCCAACTTCTATGGTTTAGGATTGAAGTACCCCTCCATCATCAGGGTTGAGGAGTTGAAGGTCAAATTTTTCATCTTATGTTTTTGCTCAGTAATCTTATAACATATACGTAAGCACCAAATGGCTTATTCCTATGGTTTTGGCTTTAAGTACCCCTGCATCATCAGGGTTGAGGAGTTGAAGGTCAAATTTTTGTCCCATGAATTTGCTTAACAATTTCATTATATATTCGCAAACATCAAACGACCAACTTTTATAGTTCAGGCTAGCAGTACCCCTGCATCATCAGGATTGAAGAGTTGAAGGTCAAATTTTTCATAGTAAATACCTACATAGTAATTTTATTCTATATTTTACTCAATTGGACTTCTCCAGCTAAGGTTCGGCCGACTATCACTAATTTTATTATTTTGCTCCAAAAAGTTGAAGATCCTATGATTAGAACCTTATCAAACTCTTATCAGACTACCCCTGGAGTACATCCTTTCTAATAAAAAAAGAATCATCAAAATCGGTTGGCGGGATATTGAGTTATTCATACATTTATCGCGTACATTGAAAATGCAAATTTAAGACTTATGCGTTTTTCTTATGGATGCCCTAGTCAAAAAAATACTAAAAAAAAATGGGACCCTATGACACGCACTACCTTTCAAATAAAAAAAAAATCATCTAAATCGGTTCACCCAGTCCGGAGAAATGAGGTAACAAATATAAAAAAAAAAAAAAAAAATAAAAATAAAAATACAGACGAATTGATAACCTCCTCCTTTTTGGAAGTCGGTTAAAAATACAACTTCAAATCGTTCTCCTGGAAAGTAGTCAATTTGTAGATTCGATAGTGTACGTTGCGAGAGTCGATTTATTTTAAACTCAGAAGTTGGGGTAGTGTAAGTAGGTAGCGTAAATGGGGGTAGCGTAAGTCGAGGTATTTCTGTGTATATATGTATATATGTGTATAGGTGTTTACCTGTAAGTGAAAAGCGTGGTTGAATCTTTCTGCTCTGGTTCCTTCACACAGAAAACAGGCTTCACGCATCTGCCATCTTTGCCGTCCGTCGTGGTGCAAGATAGAGTTGATGTTTCTGTGGAAAAATATTTCAAACATAATTGTTTGGCATATACAAAAAAATCACGAAGTTAAAAAAAGGTATATATACAAATGAAATGAAATGTCTTTATTTTGCACAGGCCTTCGGTGGCGCTTACAAATTGTCAGTTACATTTATATATACTAGTCACCCGTAGCATCGGTCGAAATTCGACCGTGATTTAAATTAAAATTTTAAACTTCATATTGTCCAAAGCAGTACGAATATTTTGAACGCGCCCGTTAAATATAAAAAGAGGTATAATTATCTAAGCCGCATTTAAAAGCAATAGCGTTATTTTGACAAAGACATCTGACATTTTTGACGTTATGTGTATTTACTATGAACCTATGTGTTTGTGACAAATGCACGGTAGTGTGTGTAATGTGTTTTTAGTTGATTTTATGTATGATATATGCGTTATTTGAAAAAAATATTAACATTCTGCACTCCTTCTCTACGTCCACTATAACCGTGCAAAATTTCAGACTAATCCGTCCGCGGCATAATACTTAAAAATCCGTCACAAGTTTTTGCTTCACGTATTAATATAATGAAAAAAATAATATTTTTTACACTACCACCGGATCGGAACACGACCTCAACTGAGAAGATCCGGCAAGAAACTCAGCGGGTTTGTCTACAAATAAAAGTATATGGCATTGTGAATCCATTTTAGTCTTACTGCTGACTCGAGACCTCTCAGAATGAGTTTTAGGCCATATTCCACCACACTGGCCCAAAGATTTTTAGAAATCTGGTATGTTGATTTCTGCACGATGTTTTCTTTCACCGTTAAGCAGCATTAATTTTTGATCTCTCGTCTCGTCAAGCCATTATTGGCCCACTGCTGGGCACGGGTTTTCTCTCAGAATGAGAGAGTTTAGGCCATAGCCCACCGCGCTGGCCAAGTGCGAATTGGTGGACTTCACACACCTCTGAGAACTTTTTTTTTTTTTTATAAAGAACTCTCGGGTGTGTGAAACCTACACGATGTTTTCCTTCACCGAAAAGCAGTGATAATTAATTTCTAATACGCACATGAATCAGTGGTGCGTGCCTGGGTTTGAACCTCGGACCTCCCGATCCAGAGGGCAAGTTTCAACCATTAGGCTATCACTGCTCAATTTTTGATACTGACATCCTTTTAGTTTTGTTTGTTTGTTTGTTTGTTTGTTTGTTTGTTTGTTTGTTTGTTTGTTTGTTTGTTTGTTTGTTTGTTTGTTTGTTTAGAAAAATCAATAGCCAGGGATATTAGTCCCTACCTTTACATGAGAGGCCGAGTTTTAATTGCCCTATTTCATGAACACACATTACTTTTTTTACCCGATCTAAGTAGCAAAGGAGTATGCAATCCACCTGATGGTAAGTGGTAACTGCCGTCCATGAAATAAATTGAAATTAAATGAATTGTAATGAAATGAAATGTCTTTATTTTGCATAGGCCTACAGGGGCGCTTACAAATTGTCAATCATATTTTTTTACACTACCACCGGATCGGAACACGACCTCAACTGAGAAGATCCGACAAGAAACTTAGTGGGTTTGTCTTTTTTCTTATTTATATCCATTTTTTTTATATAATTAGAATCATGTTTTTTACATGGTAATGAAAGTTGGCTCCAGTATCTTGCCTTATTCAGTAAAAGAGAGCCCTGTTTGGCAAGATACGCTACACTTTGACATTTATTAAATACTAGCTGTGCCCGCGACTTCGTCCGCGTGGGCACGCAACGCAAGCCCTCAAGGATGAATAGTTTTCCCGGTTTTTTTCACATTTTCCATTATTACTTCGCTCCTAATAGTTGCAGCGTGATGTTATATAGCCTAAAGCCTTCTTCGAGGAATGGTCTATTCAATACAATTTTTTTTTAAATTCGAACCAGTAGTTCCTGAGATTAGCGCGTTCAAACAAACAAACAAACTCTTCAGCTTTATAATATTAGTATAGATACTATAGTAATACATATTATTTCTCAGTCCCGAGCTGTTTTGTCTTCTATGTAATTAGACATTTTATAATACGCTTTACGGCAGAGTTTTATCTTAATTAATGGTTTGAACTTATTCATTGACAAATTTGTGATTTCGACAGGAAGTTTATTATAAATATACTTATACTAGCTGTCCCGACAAACGTTGTTTTGCCATATAAAAAATAAAAAAAATTAAGGGTGGACAACCCTTAAGGGGTATGAAAAATAGATGTTGGCCGATTCGCAGATCTACTGAATAAGCATATAAAATTTGGTAAAAATCGGTCAAGCCGTTTCGGAGGAGTATGGCAACAAAAACTGTGACACGAGAGTTTTATATATTAGATACTTAATAGTCTATCTAATACAGAAGATAAGTTCTAATTAAATCAAGGTTTGTAAACTTACTGGAAGGTGTTAAAACAAGTCGGTTGCCACCGGTAGCGGGTTTCACTGCGCTAGAGTCTGGCTTGACGCCCGCCATCAGCCAGTTTGTGGCGCCATCTATGTCGTTTTCTTGTGCACTGCTTAACAGAATCGGCACCAAGAGAAAATACAACCTGGAAACAAAAAAAACTAAATTATTATAAACAACTAAAACGACTGAAAAGCGTGGCGCAGCGGTTACCATACCGGTCTGACACGCAGAGGGTCCCGGGTGCGATAAGAGTAGTGATAAGCCTAATGGTTGAAACTTGCTCTCTCGATTGGGAGATCCGAGGTTCAAACCCAGGCACGCACCACTGATTTATGTGCGTATTAGAAATTAATTATCACTGCTTTTCGGTGAAGGAAAACATCGCGAGGAAACCTATACACCCGAGAGTTCTTAAAAAAAAAGTTCTCGGAGGTGTGAAGTCCACCAATTCGCACTTGGCCAGCGCGGTGGACTATGGCCTAAACTCTCTCATTCTGAGAGAAGACCCGTGCCCAGCAGTGGGCCAATAATGGGTTGACGAGAAGTGTGTCCATGACACCCACGACACAGGAGACTCCTACTGTGGGGCTATGAGCGTGAAAAGCGTTTGTTTAGCGTTTGTTTGTATGTATCTTAGTCCTCGGGAGTAGCATGTGTGATTGACTTCTAGCTCTAACAAGCTTTTAATAGCTTGGTTGTATGTATGTAAATATCTTTAATAGTTTTAAGCCAAAAAATATTATGAAAATTAGAATGCCGACTGCTAAAACTGCTGAAAATCGGGTATTTTGTTTTTTTTTTTTATTTTTCGTCAAAATAATATCATAAAAGTGTTATAATACATACATTTTTTATGGTCTCTTTACTATCTTTATCTTTATTGAGCAGTGATAGCCTAATGGTTGAAACTTGCCCTCTCGATCGGGAGGTCCGAGGTTCAAACCCAGGCACGCACCAATGATTTATGTGCGTATTAGAAATTAATTATCACTGCTTTTCGGTGAAGGAAAACATCGTGAGGAAACCTACACACCCGAGAGTTCTTAAAAAAAAAAAAAAAAGTTCTCGGAGGTGTGTGAAGTCCACCAATTCGCACTTGGCCAGCGCGGTGGACTATGGCCTAAACTCTCTCATTCTGGGAGAAGACCCGTGCCCAGCAGTGGGCCAATAATGGGTTGATGCACTATCTTTATCATATGAAAGGTCATAAGTTTAGGAAAGTCGTTCATCCGCCTCTGTTTGCTATTATTAGGCGTAATTTTTAAAAAAGATGTACCCTATGTCACTCTGCAAACTAATAATAAAACGATTTAATGTCATAAGCAATTCATCTAGGCGCTTCGGCTATACCGCGTGCCAAAAAAATGGACAGTACATTCATACATACATGCTTCTTAACTTTTGTATGAATGTATGGGACATTCATGCACATGTTAAGAAACGTACCTCACTTCTGAAACAGTCGGGTAAAGAAAAAAATAGGTACTACCATCATAAAATATAGTTAAATAGAAATTATAATATAATAGCTGTACCCTGCGCGTTGCTACGCCATCACAAAAAAAATACACCAGAAACCTTCGCGAGCTCATGAATAACAATTTTGCTAAAGATCATCACTTGATCAAGTTAATAGTTTACGATCCTATAGAGGACATACAGACAAACATTCATTTTTATTATAAAGAATGTATAAATTATAATATACTAGGTTATACCTCGCCCGCTTTGGTCGCGTCTATCACCGTAATGTAACAAACCTGACGTAGAAATTCTACCAATGGTAGTTATTATCCTGAGAACTAGGTTGGTATATTTGTGTCCCTGTAGTCTCGGGACCAGAATAGGGCTACGATATCCCCTGCCTGTCGCACGAGGCGACTAAGAGGGGCTTCCGGGGTTGCGGGCGGCTAGAGTGGGAGCTCGAACCGTCCAGCCAAGCGATCGGGAAGGACGGTGGTAAGTGTAGTCGCATGCCGCCGTAAATAACAGAGGTGCGGCGAGCGTATTGCTCACCAGGGACGAGCCTGAAATAGGCATCGCGTTCGGAGGAATCCGGTTGTGTTCCGTTGAGATCCCGGACTCCCCTAAGCAGCGCTGAGGACGGCACTATGGGGGTTAGTGCGGTAAGAATCCCACATAACCCGCGTCGCTCCCACGGCGTCGGGTACCTTTAGAAGGTTTCCCCCTCGTAAAAAAAAGTTTGGTATATTTGTAGGTTTTGTTTTACAGGTGGTAGAACCATATACGTTCGACCGGAGAAGTACCACCGCCACACCTATTTCTAGCGTGAAGCAGTTCTTGCGTTTTGATGGAAGAGTGTGGTGGCACACTTTTACATGAGGCAACCATCATAGTCCTCGGGAGTAGCAACGTAGAGTTGCTTACAGATGTCTAGAGGTGGCAGCGACCGCTTATTTAGGTGGACTGCATGCTTGTTCGCTACTTCGATCAAAAAAAGAAGGTGTTGCAAGGCAGAAATTCGTGTGACAATAGTGCCTTCGGACTCGAACGTAGAAAGTTTTATAGTGAAGGGTGACCATAATGCATCTCAGTGGCATCTTTACTCAATGGCAGTAGGTCAGGAAATCAGTAGGTCAAAGTCGAAATACAGCTAATTTGGAGCATCAATATACCGTTAACGCAAACAAAACGGCTTTTGTATGAATATTTGCGTTAAATCTTCAAACTAACATAATATTTGGCGCCAAAATATCTTAGTTTCTTGTGCCTTACGATCAAATAGCAAAGTTACGAGTAGATATTCGGACAATTTTAAAACTTTGGAGAAGTTATAGGATTAAAAATATTTACTAACTTTACGTACACGTTATATTTAGTAAAAAATATTGATAATACGTTTGACATAACATTTATTACTAATAATAATTTTGTGTATATTATTTTCTTACGACTCAAAGAGTCATACAAAAGTTTTTGATTTTAACGCCATCTATTATGTATTGATGTAAGTTTTAAACAAAAATGACAATGACATTTCGTGATCTGGTTTAGTCAGATTTATTTGCAACTTATAATGCACTTAGAAATAACTTTTCTACTTCCTTAGACTAAAAATTTATAGCTAATGGTCCTTAAATCTTTCATTAAACGTAATCATTTCAAAAAACATCCAAAATAATCTATTATTATTGCCAATTCCTGCCTAATTCACTTGAACTTTTATTATTGTATGCAAGCACAATCATTAATGATAGCAGCGTATTCACATTAAAAGCTAAGATTATAGACTAATTGGACAAATTATAGCATTAAAGGTTAATTTATCGAAATAATTGTTGTTATTGTAATCATTGTTGTCGTAAGCTTAATAGTAATAAATGCGTCGTGTACTCACCGCATAATTATGTTGAGCACTCCACTATAAAACTCGTAATTAATTTCAAGGTAAAACGAAAGATGCGACTGACCGCGACGCTCGTCGCAATAAACTGGGTGATTTAAAGATAGAGGGAATAAATAAAGAAATAAGTTGAAGTCCATTTATAGATATACAATATTGCGGAGCGGTTTATATGAACGTAGAACATGTTTTATGTTTACGATAATAGTTAACTTTTTATTTAATGTTGGTTCTTGTCTGTCACTTCTGTATTTGCAAGCGTTACCGTATTACTTTGTACCTTATCAAAACAGCCTCAGGTACTCCGATAAAGCACTCTCGTCAACCCATTATTGTCCCACTGCTGGGCACGGGTCTTCTCTCAGAATGAGAGAGTTTAGGCCATAGTCCACCGCGCTGGCCAAGTGCGAATTGGTGGACTTCACACACCTCCGAGAACTTTTTTTTTTTAAAGAACTCTCGGGTGTGTTTCCTCACGATGTTTTCCTTCACCGAAAAGCAGTGATAATTAATTTCTAATACGCACATGAATCAGTGGTGCGTGCCTGGGTTTGAACTCCGGACCTCCCGATCGAGAGGGCAAGTTTCAACCATTAGGCTATCACTGCTCACTGATAAAGCACTACATAGTATAAAATAAAGTTGCTTCCCGCTGTCTGTCCCTATGTCTGCTTAACTGCTCTAACTTATCTAACTAAAACAAAGTCGCGTCCCGCTGTATGCTTAGATCTTTAAAACTACGCTACGGATTTTAATGCAGTTTTTGAAGTGAAATTTCTTTAGGCGCATGAGGGTTAAATTTTTACAGATGAAACGTCACGCCGGTATGCAACGGAAGTGTCGGAAAAGAGAGAGAGTGATCGAGACCGATTGAGAGAGAGTAAGACAGGGCGAACGTAGCATGAGCAACTAGCCGTGGAGTGAGAGTAGGGAGCAAGCGAGTGAGAAAGATTGGGAGAAAAAGTGAGACAGAGCGAACGTCGTATCACGCCTTTTTCCCTTCCTCTTAATCTTGGAAATTTAAAGTTTTAGATTTGTATAAATATAAACAAGATTTATAAATTAGTTCGCCAAAGAAGTTTCACTTCTGACATGTGTACTTTGTACGCACGCATGTTTTTTTTTATATAATTATAGAGTAATTGAAAAGGAAGGTTTTTAATTAAAATACGTGCATAATAGTGGAGTAACACTGATAATTTTAGATTTTTGGCTTTTATGCGGAACGAAGTTCAACGGGTCAACTAGTAATAATATAAATGCAAAAGTTTGTTAAGATGTTTGTTTGTCACTCTTCATGCAAAAACTAACGGTTGGATTCACGTCTAGTTGATGAATAAAAAATGTTGTCAAGGTATGTCAATTTTCACAACACACAAACATACATACAACAAAATTACTCTCCTTCATCTTTCACGACCATTGTCTCCGTTCCTCTACAAATTTCTCTCTTAAAATTCCTTCTCATACTTCATCCTTCTTCCAAAATTCTTTTTCTACATCTGCTGTTTCCTTAGGAATAAACTACCTCTGTCAATACGCCGTGCTGAATCGATCGAATCATTCAAAAATCAGATAATGAAGCTCTATTTAGAGTCATGAATTTTCTTGTCGCTCTCGTCATTTGCACATATTTATGTCACAATACTTTTTCTAGCGCTTTATTTATATCTTTGTTCTGCCATTTTTTCTCTATTTTTCTCATTTTCTGTCTTATGTTCAATTTCTCTTTGTTTATTCTGTAATTTCATTTTTTCCAGTGTGTACTTAATGTTACTTATTTATCCTACTATAATTTCCGTCCTTTATTAATCCTTTTCTAACTTTACACACACTTCCCAC
Source organism: Spicauda simplicius (assembly GCA_949699795.1). NCBI lineage: Eukaryota > Metazoa > Arthropoda > Insecta > Lepidoptera > Hesperiidae > Spicauda > Spicauda simplicius. The sequence goes on from OX453087.1 coordinate 3,945,124, forward strand.
TCTTCATTCCTGTTATCTTTCCCAATTCCATGCATAGGTTTCTGGAAGAGATCGCTGCCTAGCGATAAGACCGCCTGTTGCATACTACAGACCTACTTTGTATGTTATTGTTATTTTTGTATGTGTTTATAGTGTGCAATAAAGAGTATTCTATTCTATTCTCCTTCTGACGTAGTGAGGTTAAATAAAAATCTCGCCTGCTAAACAACAATTCACTGAAAAAAGGAAAACAAATACTTGTATTTATTGTTACTGGCGGTGACAAACAAAATTATAGGAAAATCTATCAAAATTACGTTTAATTATGTGGTTTACTAAGTACGCACTGAACCCTTTATTTTTTGTGTAATTTTTTTCTATCGCTGGGTTATGTGGGATTTCTACCACACTAAAATACCCCGGTGGCCACCCTCAGCGCTGCGCGGAGGCTTCTGAGATCTCCAATAGAACACAACCGGAGTCCTCCAAGCGCGATGCTCCATTTGGGCTCTTCCCCAGTGAGCATTTGCGTTTACCGTGCCTCCTGGTGTTTACAACACAGGGACACAGATATGACCTAAATCAACACATAGGATATATAAACACAATGTTCCTCTAGTTCCGGGACCAGTATCTTCTGCCTGTCGTACGAGGCGACAAAAAGGGGCTTCCGGGGTTGCGGGCGGTAAGAGTGGGAGCTTGAACCATCCAGCCAGCGATCACGGGTAGGACACTACGTGGTGCACAAATGACATGCTCACTGGGCTCGAATGGGGTATCGCGCTCGGAGAACTCCAATTATGTTCCATTGGAGATCTCGGAGTCCTCAGGTGGGTTAAGTTGATACTGAATATGATACTGCTCCATGAACTGAAGTGCTCCAAGAGTCCATAGATGTAAGTAGTATTCTATGTGGGGCCTCACTTGCACTTTACAAGTCAGGAGAGGCCTCCTAAGTACCACTTGGCTCTGTTAAGAACGCCCAGTTTCTTAAATGTCATTTTGGCTTTCCCTTCCAAATGACTCCGGTACTGCACATCACACGAGATGTTTACTCCCACGATCCCCATGCTTTAATCAACGGTGAGCGGTATTTCCTGAAACTTAGGCGTTAAGACAAGTGGGGTTTTTTGGCGGTAAGGGTGCAGATGAATGCTGCACTGCATTCGTGAGTTGGAACTCAACAAGGTTAAGTCGGACTCCTGAAAAGAAATGTATTTATTTTACATAGGCCTACGGGGGCGCTTACAAATTGTCAGTTACATTTTTTCTTACACTACCACCGCATCGGAACTCGACCTCAACTGAGAAGATCCGGCAAGAAACTCAGTGGGTTTGTCTTTTTTCTGTCTATATCTTTTTTTATTTGCCATGTTTTTATATGGGTAATAAATGTTAGCCATTGATATGCAGAATAAACAGTGTGGGAGAGAGGACAGAGCCTTGACGCACACCGGCGTTAATGGAATAACCTACCCACTAAAACCTCCTCGGTGGCCTTCCTCTGCGCTTGCAGGGGACCCCGGGACCTCCAACGGATACCACCGGTGCCCCCTAGCGCTGCGCCCCTTACGGGCTCATCTCTTAGGGAGCGTGACTGTCCCCTACGCCTTGTCAGTGTACGACAACATGCAGCCACACATGCCGCCGTCCTTCCATGGGTTGTTGACTGGGCGGTCAGAGCTCCCACTCTAGTCGCCCGCAACCCGCCCCCTTTGAGTCGCCTCTTACGACAGGTAGGGGATACCGTAGCCGTATTCTAATCCCCGACTACAGGGACCACACCGGGGGGACGTTACCTACGTCTACCCCGGCGGCACCTTCGACGAGCGGGATCTGCGCGCTCCCGTGCTCTTTCAGCGTCCTCCTTCGCGAACATTACAGCGTCGCAGAAGGAGGTCACTGCGTTCCACGCGTCCTTAGAGCGCACCATCGCTGCAACGACGGCCGCCAGGGACAAGTCACTCCCAATCTTGTTGACCAGGATCCGCCGCTCTGACTCCCACGATGGGCAGTGCTCGAGCGTGTGCTGCGCGGAGTCCTGGTCGTGTCCGCAGTGGTGACACACTGCGGACCTCTCCCGGCCTATGCGGTTCAGATACTCACCGAAGCAGCCATGTCCGGTGAGTATCTGAGTCAGTCGGTAGGTAACGCGACCTTCGTTCCCCATCCAGGCCCGGTAGCTGGGTAGGATGGCGCTGACGACTCGTTGACGCACGTTCTTTGGCTCTCGCAGCCTGTCACGCCAGCGCGTCAACGCCTTCCATCTGGCTTTTCGACGAAGCGTTGTGACCGTCTCGTTCGAGGGTTCAGCCCTCTGGCGGAGAACGCGGATCTTGTTAAAGACCTCTGCGTTCATCTCCGCCAGAATGTCCAGGGGCGGAAACCGCGCCAGGACATATGCCGCCTCATAGGATATCGTACGATACCCGCGCGCAACCCTTATGGCTAGTTAAGTCGGACTCCTGAAATGAAATGTTCTATTTTACATAGGCCTACGGGGGCGCTTATAAATTGTCAGTTACATTTTTTTTACACTACCACCGCATCGGAACTCGACCTCAACTGAGAAGATCCGGCAAGAAACTCAGTGGGTTTGTCTTTTTTCTGTCTATATCTTTTTTTATTTGCCATGTTTTTATATGGGTAATAAATGTTAGCCATTGATATGCAGAATAAACAGTGTGGGAGAGAGGACAGAGCCTTGACGCACACCGGCGTTAATGGAATAACCTAGTAACCAGTGTTGCCAAGTTAGGGGTTTTCGCTCAAATTTAGGGGAAAAAGGAGGATGGGGGTTTTTTAAGGGTAATTATATTTTTAGGGATACTTTTAGGGGTTTTTATAACTTCAACATATAGGTGTTTTAAAGCGTAATCTCCCACCAGGTTACATGATCATGCCTGAGGAGTTTCAGACCGGAGGTCTTTCGCCAAGTTCAAGCCACAATGAAGAACAAAACAAGACCAAAAAACAACAGTCATCCACTACACCCGATGACCTTGTATTTTCGTCGTCGAGGAAACCTACGCCCTGATTCAGAAATACATAAATTGTGGGAATTTTAGGGATTTTTCATGGAGGCTTTATTGGAATACTTTTTTAAGACTTGGTAACCCTGCTAGTAGAAGCTAGCAATTTTTTTTATCTGACTGAAGTAGAAAACGAGCATGCAGTCCACCTGATGGTAAGTGGTCACTGCCGCCTATGGACATCTGTAATCAACTAAATATATAACATGGGTTCCATCTGAAGTCAATCACATATGCGTGGCTACTCCCGAGGACTATGATGGTCGCCTCATGTGAAAGTGTGCCGGCAACCACACCCTTCTATCGAAACGCAAGAAATGCTTCACGCTAGAATTAGGTGTGGCGGTGGTACTTCCTCGGTCGAACTACACTGGTTCTACCACCTTCAGTTGAATTAATGTTGATTTTTTTTTATTTTCAGGGAAAAGTCATGTCACTACCTACTTCAATGTTGTCCTCGGAACCAAGTCTTAGAGAACCAGTGTAGTTCACACTGGTTCCAACACCTTGCAATATATATTTATAAGCAAATTCATTTAACTAATGTATATTTAGATTGTTTTGAATTTGGGTTTTTCTAACATTAGTTAATTAATATATCCGTTGTAGAATTCTAAAAGACGATAATAAAATAATATGTAGTTATTTGTTTATGGCGTTTTCCTTTTATATAATTCTTATTATAAACGTTATATTTGTCATATAGTAATATATATATTTCCTAGAGCAGGCACGCACCAACTGATTTATGTGCGTTTTAGAAATTAGTTATCACTGCTTTTCGGTGAAGAAAAAGATCGTGAGGAATCCTACACAACCGAGAGTTCTTTAAAAAAAAAATCTCTGAGGTGTGTGAAGTCCACCAATTCGCACGTGGCCAGCGCGGTGGAGTATGGCTTCCAGTATATTCCAGTGCTTTGCCCTTTTTTTGGCCTCGTTGAAACCTTCAAAAGGTACCCGACGCCGTGGGAGCGACGCAAGGTTATGTGGGATTTTTACCGCTCTAAAACCCCCCGGTGGCCGTCCTCGGCGCTACACAGAGGACTCCGGTATCTTCAAAGGAACGCAACCGGAGTCTTCTGAGCGCGTTGCTCCATCGGACTGCTCTCAGATGGGTGGCTGGGTCCACCGCTCTGTCTATTCTTTACGACGGTATGCGACCACACTCACCGCTGTCCTTCCCGGGGTCGCCGAATGGTTCGAACTTTAAAAAAAAAAAATAAAAAAAAAAAATGTTTTTATTGATTAATATTATTCACAAAACAATTCGCTAGGGCCCCTGTACTGGGTTTACAGCCCGTATTACTGGGTGCCCCGCTTATCACCAGGACGAAATTATTTAATCAAAAAAAAAAAACACAACGTGTTGTTAAGGTAATTTACAACTAACAATTATTATAAAACAACGAACTTTTATCGCGGGCTTTGAGCGCGGCGACCGTATCAAGAAATTCCGTAACAAAAAATTCGCGGCCGAGAGCTACCATAGCGAGTATGTATATGGTACGACAGTACGAAGCTCGCACAGATCGAGACGAGCTGCTCGGAAATCCGATGAATTTTAGGTTTATGTTAGATTATATTATGTTAGGTTTTTCCGTTACGGAATTTCTTGATTCGGTCACCGCGCTCAAAGCACGCAATAAAAGCTATGCAATAGCTGAAAACACAAGGGGTGTTTTTCTCTGACCATAGGTGTCATATTTAAAATATATATATAGCCTATGTCACTCTTATAACTGAGTCCTTTCAATCTAATATATAAAATTCTCGTGTCACAGTTTTTGTTGCTCAACTCCTCCGACACGGCTTGACAGATTTTTACCAAATTTTATATGCTTATTCAGTAGGTCTGAGAATCGGCCCACATCTATTTTTCATACCCCTTAAGGGTTGTCCACCCTTAACATTTTTTTTTTATTTTTATATGGCAAAACAACGTTTGTCGGGACAGCTAGTAATATATAAAGGGAACCCATTATAATGTCGTACGGTATCCTAATGAAACAAATGCTATGAATATTTACTTCAAGTCCGGCTTATCAATTTGCTAATTTAACATAAGCAGGAGCAATTTTTCCTAAATAGGACAAGAAAATATTCGCATATTCATCAGCTCACCGTTGACGGAAGCGGTCAAATTAATTCCAGTAATTTTAATTAATAACTTCATCCGTTAAAATGGGGTAAGTTGATTTTTCATTAACAAAAACTTACGCATACAACATATTTTTGGCCATTTTATTGATGGACCCGTTTCTTATCAATTACATTTATTTTAATTAATAATTTCAAGCCATTAATATTGGGTAAGTTGATTTAATAAAAAAAAAAGAAGTTTGTGTAAAGCTGATGTTTATGTTTTAGTAGACTTAGTATCCTAGTAATTTTAATTAAAAACTTCGATTCATTATAAAGGGGTTTGTTGATTTTTCAACAAATAAATAAAAAACTGTGTTCAGGTAGATTTTTTTTAATTGTAAATTTTAATGTTTAAAAGTTAGTGCTAACGGACCATTTGAAATTAATTTGAAATTAATGCTCCGTCGTCAAAATTGTTCAATAAAATTACAACAATGAATAAGTATTAATTGTAGTAAATTTAATTAATAATTTTCATCCGTTAATATTGGATGAGTTAATGTTTAATTATAAAAATGTTTTTTTTTTGGTATACCGGATAGTTTTTTAGAGATTTTATAGAAATCAAATTTGACGAAGTAGGCCCTTATTAATTTTATTTATAATTTTCATCCATAAAAAATTAAAAAAGAAATACAGCCGACCTCCATGCCACAATAAAGTAAAAAATAATTTAAATACATGTTGGTTTAGAGCACAGTAGGTACTTAGTACAGAGTCGCGGATCAGCGCTCACCACATTTCGCTGGATCACGACGAAACTGAGTTATATGAGTGCCGACTTCGGAACTATGTACTAAGTACCAACTGTGTATGCTCTAAAACAACATGTATTTAAATTATTTTTTACTTTTATGTTCCCAGTTACTCCTAGTGGACTCCATTTTAATTTTGAATAAAACACAGCGTCAAAATTTTAAAAAAGTTGTGAAAGGAGATTTTCTTAATGTCAAAGACGCATTTTTGACTATATCGCAACCGTTGTATACAATAAATTAAATAAAATCCTACAATTATATCCACTTAGGTATGGGGAATGCAAATCTAAATTATCGAATTATTGCAAAATTTGACATATAATGAGACTGAGTCACTTATTTCCTAAATACTAGAAATGTCACACACACACACTCATGCACTTACTTACACACACACACACTCACACAAACACACACACACAATTCTATAGCTATAATACTGTAATTGTTCTGTAGTTTCTACATACTCTTTATTTTAATTCTGTACTCCGAGGTGGGCGTAAATAGTGACGACACAGTCTATACTATTGCCACTGTTTACGACAATATAAATGTCTAACTTTTTAAATCTTTAAATTGGCTACTCTTCTGATGTTGCTACTATCTATGGGGGACGTTGTTTATTTTCCATTACGTAGTCTGTCTTATCGTAAGGTTTAAGTTTTAAAAAATCCAAACGATTTTAACGTTAGTTACTTATTTTGTTTCAGATTCCTCCTATTTCTCTTACCTATTCTGATCAGCGCTGTAAGATCTGATCAAAACATGACTAAAGCGTATAAAACCGAAGTGGAACGGAAATACAATGGTCCTATACAATTCGACACCTCGTCAGCGGCTAATGTGTTTAACTTAGCCAAGGAAGACCTCGAGAGCCTGTCCAACCCAAACTCAGTCATTGAAGCAGCCCTCAACGTAACTGATTATATAAAAGCCGCATACAATTTGACTCTGAACGTCACTGACTTTTCAACCTTAGCAGAGGATGCAGCCCAAAATGCAACGGATTCCTTAGACGAAGCAGTAACTGAGGCTCAAAATCTGGAAAATTTATTGAATGGAGCATTGAACTACACTTTAAATAATAATAATTCAAAATCGGCTGTAAATACGACCTCTGTCAATTTGGACGGTTCCATTACGGTGCCCGAAAGTAAGTTCACATTTTAAATTTAGCAAATTTTGTTGTCTTAATTATATTGACTCATTTAGTATCACGTGTCCGACCGAGCATCCCGTCCATTGCTAAACAATTGCCACCCCTCTTGGGACTGAGTATTCGGCACCTGCCATCCTGTTTGCTGTATCTGAAAAATGTTTTTTTTTACAACGATAATAATAATATACATTCATACATATTTCTTGTAAACTTTATCGCCATGCCATCAACACGGGAGATGCGTTCAAAGGGCATCGAGGAAGTATTCATCAAAATCGAAAAGGAGTTATCTAGGAATATGTAATCCACTGCAGATAAATTATTACTGCGTTTGATCAGTTGAAGATGGGTTCTTACCCTTCGAAACTAAAGAATATACAAAAACGCGTTATCTACACTCATAGCCCCACACTAGGATTTTCTCCTGTGTCGTGGTTGCCATGGACACACACAAGACACACAAGACGAATACACAAACACCCAGACCCAGAACATGAATCTAAGCTCATCATTCAGATACCTGTCTGGCCGGGAATCGAACCCATTGCGCGTCAGACCGGTATGGTAACCGCTCCGCAATGCAGGTCGTCAAATGCTTTGCATAAATTTATCTCTTTAACGTAGCATTGCTTCCGGAGCTGTTTGAAAGTTTGTACATTCTGATTTCAACCTATTTTTATCAGTTCAGGTATTTATTATGGCTTGGCGATGATTCTCTCATAAATAATGTACGTTATAGCTATTTTTTACACTAGCTACTCAATTGTACTTTACACACTATTCTGATAGCACTATTTTGAGGGAAAGTTTCGATATAGGTTTCCTCGGCGTGTTTTAAAATTTTGAAAAATGCATTAAGGTTCCGGCGATATTTATGTTTAAGTTTAATGTTATATCCGCGGCCTCGCTGTTTGTGCCAAATATGAGAGAATTCTGACTGAAAGTTATTTGCCTGAACGGATAGCAAACTCATACATTCACACAATTTTTCGATTTATACATAATATTCATAAATTTTGTAATAAGACTGTGGCGTAGACTCTCTCATTCTGAGAGAAACGGGTCTTCTCTCAGAATGAGATGAGTCCAGCTGTGGGCCAATAATGGGCTGATGAGAGAGATTCAAAAATTGTTTTCTGTGCAGATGCAACCAATAAGACATCAGTCATCAAAGCAGACCCAGTAGTCGAAGAGGAAAAGGAAATAACGACCACGTCTACAAAAATCTCTCTCTCTTCGTCTCTCTTCTCGTCAACTTCATCGATGACCTCATCGAGTACCACCACGCCGACGTCCAGCACCACGAACGATTTACAATCAGAAAATTCGTCGTCAACCAACTCTTCGTCGGAAAATATGTCGACGGTTACAACGACACCTACGAAAAGGATTATTACCTCTTCGAGTTCTACGTCTTCTGACTCCTCGTCATCTGGTTCATCAAATACCAGGAGTAACTCGCAGAGCGAAGAGAAATTGTAATCTGCAGCATTACTTCATCCTCTAACGTGGAATATTTCTTAACTAATAGCCTCTGCTTATATGTTTCTATTGGTCTCTGACTAGCGTAGATATTTTGCATATATGTATAAATGAAAAAGTTTCGTTCGTAATATGGAAGTAGCAAACGACCATGCAGCCCACCTGATGGTAACTGACCACGGCCACCCATGGACATCTATAACTAATGCCAGATTAGATCAGTCTTACCTGAGGTTAGCTACATCGGCGTTCCTACTCCTGAGAATAGTACGTCTTCCATACCACACCTTTCAGGGTAGTTTTATCAAAACTTCTTAGATTTCTTCTAAACTTCTGCAGACTTATCATCGCCACACTTATTTCTGCACCAAACGAATAATTCAATTTATTCAGGATGAGTTCATCTATCTCTTCATGTTATCTGTATGGATTTGATTATTGATGTCAGTGGGAAGGTTCTCACTTGTTATAAAATCGACTACATGCTCCTTTACTTCTAATAAATAAAAAGTACCACCCTTTTCGTAGTTTTCTTCTAAATTATTTTGTGCCTCTGCTTCTTTTGTGATGAAATTAATTGTTTATTAAAAATAAATTTGCAATATCATACAATCTTTCATTACACTTACATTCTTACATACAATCTTTCATCACACTTACATTTTCATTTGCACTATGTTGTAATACCATAAACCCGTACATTTTCCTTATTTCAAGTCTATAAAAATGCTTTGAGAAAATTTGGTAAATTCCACATCTTGCACGTTCGCGGCAGGAAGAAGCGCGCAAACCGAACCGTGAAGGACCGCCACGAGACCAGTTTATGTGGATGAAACCTCATCAAACATGATTCGGCTCGTGCTGCGATGAAGGAAGGTTGATGTGGGCACCAGATTAAGTAATTCCTCGGAACACTCATCATTGTAAAGCCAGTAGAACTCGCAAAGAGAACCTGTCCCTCAGCCTTAAAAGTTTTAACCGATCGGTAATCCTTGGGTTGTTGACGATTCGGACCGCGCGTGTCTATGCGGAGTCAAGTGGATTAAGTAGGGACTGAGGCGCTCCAGCCCAGAGATGCGAGCAGTAATTTATGTGGAGCCTCACTTGTGACTTATAAAGCAGAAGGAAATGCCTCCTAGTAGAGTACTGCATTAGCTTTGTTCAGAATGCCCCGTTTCTTGCCACCACGCCACCTTGGATTTACCTTCCAAATTACTCCAGTATTGCATATTACGCGAGATATGAACTGAGTTGACTCTTTTATCAATGGTGAGGGATTTTTTGAGACTCTGGAGCTGTTATGGCGCGTTTAGATATATATGTGTCTTCGTCGAATTAAATTTAACAATATCAAGACGACCCCATGTTGTGACCCGCTCCATAAAGTTAACAATTTCAGATACAAGTCGGATTCTGTTGCGAGTATCCGAGAGATATTTACACGACCTTTGTAAACAGCATTTCTTGTGCTGTCATCTGCATAGCAATGCATGTTGCCGATTTACTGCAACACGTCATTGATATGCAGAATGAACAGTGTGGGAGAGAGGACGGAGCCTTGACGCACACCGGCGTTACTGAATTAACCTAGTAACATGTATTTATACGCAAACTAGCTTTTATCCTCGGCGTCGCCCGCACGGTCAAAAGAAATTAACATTAGCATTAGATAGCGCGATTCAGAACTTGTAAATGAATTTTGCTAACGCCATCTATTAACAACGTCTGGAACTACTTAATATGTATTCCATCCCAATATTCCATCTTATTTAAAAGATTATTTCCAGTATCGATTCTCAACACATGATAAAATGCTTCGGTCGTCTAATAATTTAAGAGCAAATGTTTCACTGCATTCTAGCAGTTTTTTTCATTTCTCGTTTACAGTCCAGGCGGTACTGCTCTGGAATGCCTTGCCAACCAAAATCAGGAAAGCTCCCAGTAAGATTACATTTAAAAAGCTTGTCCGAGAGCATTTCCTTAACATGTCTTCTGTTTCTTAATCACTTATTGCTTCGTTTATATATAATATGTATTTGTTATATTTATTTTATTTATAGTATGTATGTATAATTGTATTTTGTTTGTATTTTTAAGTTGTCTCTAAACTTACACCTGCCGCAAAATTTCCAGCCACCCAGGGTTGACCCAGGGCAGAGAATGCCATAAGGCATTAAGTTTTCCCTACTGTAACTTTTGTTTTATAAAGAATAAATAAATAAATAAAAATAAAATATGTATCAACTAGCAAAACATCGATGTTTTCATGGGAATGAGAGAGCGCGGTAAAACGTAACCTACGTCACTCCGCCCTTTTAACTCCCAGCATATATACCATATCCTATAGCTAAGTGACGACGTGAAAGAGGAACAAACAAACACACTTTCACATTTATAAATTAGTATGGATTGCTGTAAATAATATATATTGAGATCGTGATGAATTTGGTTTTTTAAACATTACGTAATTAGTGTATCCGTTTTAGAATTCTAAAATACGATAGTATGTAGTTATTTGCTCATAAGCCATACGTTTAGCCATAGCGTTTTCCTTTAATATAATTCTTATTACAAAACTAATATTTGTTCTATAATAATAAATTTCCTTAATAATTATGGTTAAAGATCACGGAATGCTTGACCAAAATGTTATCACACTGGGTTATTCCTGCGGTTTTACCAGTTTTAATCACGTCTTTACTACTATAATGATTATTCTACGTGTTAATTATGTGGGGATCGCCTAATGGTTGAAACTTGCCCTCTCAATCGGGAGGTCTGAGGTTCAAAACCACTGATGTGCGTATTAGAAATTAATTATCACTGCTTTTCGGTGAAGGAAAACATCGTGAGAAAACATACACACCCGAGAGTTCTTTAAAAAAAGTTCTCGGAGGTGTGTGAAGTCCACCAATTTGCACTTGGCCAGTGCGGTGGACTATGGCCTAAAACTCTTTCATTCTGAGAGAAAACCCGTGCAGCAGTGCGACAATAATGGGTTGACGACACGTGTTATTACAGGTCATAAACTATCATGGTCATAACTACCCTCGATGGGATCTCCACCTTGTCGTGGTTAGGGGGCTCAGTAACCGTGGCTTGGACCACTATTGTGAAGCCAAGAGTGATCCCAGGGAGGGGACGCTCCAAGTGGGCTTGGCGGTAGGCCCGCACTGGCCCGCAGGGTGTGGTCTTCGCGGGGGTCGGCTTGCCCATGCCCGCGGCCCCTGGGTGGCGGTCCCGGGGTTGGTCCGTCGCCCTGCGGATGGGGGCCTTGGAGGTAAGGTGCGCCTTTGTGTTTTCTGGCGCGCCTTGCTTTTGGGGGGGAGTTCTATGCTCGATATGGAGGGGCTGCGGGAGCGGCCAGGCACCGGCGGGTTCGCGGATGACTGGGAATGCATGCCCGTGTTCCCGACGTACGGTGCGAGGAGAAAACACAATGGGGGTTTACCTGGTTGATTCCGACATAGCCCAGCTGATTCCCCGAGCGGCTGGGTATTCATGAAGATTACCACTATAAAAAAAGGTCATAAACTGTGTGTTTGTCAAACTTCAGCGAAATCTGAGAGGTAGTTATCGCGTGACAAAGTAACACACATACATCCCCACAAACTCGCATTCATAACACTAATGAGACTTCTGCCAGACAACATCAAGGTTGTAATGTAGAGGTATGCCGCCACCGCACACAACCGGGACCCAGCTTACACTGTTACCTAGTTGAGGGCGATGTCGACGCCGAAGGCTCATAGTGGAGCTGTGTCTTCATATAGAACAGGGGTTCACTTTAAAGTCTATCAAAGACGCGTTGCTATTCTTTCATCAGAAAAGCTCAATTAGAATCATGTATTATAACGGGTTCCGCATCGAGTACTGAACCCTAATAATTACAAATGCTATGAATAGTTGCTTTTAAACGTCCGGCTTATCAATTTGCTAATTTAACATAAACAAGAGCTATTTTTCCTAAATACGACAAGAAAATATTCGCTTATTCATCAGCTCACCGTTGACGGAAGCGGTCAAATTTATTCCAGTAATTTCAATTAATAACTTCATACGTTAAAATGGGGTAAGTTAATGTTTCATTACCAAGATGTTTTAAGCCATTTTATTGACGGAACAGTTTCATAATAATTACATATATTTTAATTAATAATTTCGATCTATAATATGGGATAAGTTAATTTTTAATTAAAAATAATATAAAATTTGTGTTCTGGGTATTTTTTTGTCATTTTATCTAAAGCTGATTTAGTAACTTAAATACTCTAGTATTATTTCTGTGATTTTATGGAAACACGAAATAGTCACATATTAACTCGAATCATTTTAATTATAATTTCGATTTTAATGGGGTAAGTTAATTTTTCATTAAACAAATTGAAAAAATGTATTCAGGTATATATGTTTGGTTAATTTAAGAAAGTCCATTCTTACGGAGCATTAATTTTACTGGTCCCCAGATTTGAATTATTAAAGAAAATTATGGCATAAGTATTAATTTAATAAGTATCAGCTATAGTAAAAAAATATAAATGGGTATTCAATAATATACAATTATTGGTATTATATTATTCTGTTTAATATATATTGTAGTAAATTTAATTAATGATTTAGACCAGTTAATATTTAGTGAGTTATATTTTTATTAGAACATGAATATTTGTATACCGATATTTTTTTTAGATATTATATAAAAATCAAATTTGATGAACTAGTGTAGTGATTTTATTTTGATCAGTGAAAAGTTGTTTTTTTTTTTAATTTAAAGATAGCTAATTAAACAGAGTAGTTTCTTGTTAGTTGTAGTAATTTTAAGGATTAATTTTGACCCTCGATAATGGGTCCGCTAAATGCTAAAATTTTTGTTATCAAAAAATGTAAATGGATAGTTTTTTTGGGATTTACACTCATATCGCTTAAATACTGGTAGTTATTTTTATGCAATTTTGATGCCTTAAAATGGGGTGAATTAATTTTTTATTTAAAAAATATGAATATTTGTGGTGATTTCATGTAGTTTGATTTGAAGAAGATTATATCTATTATATCGAACCCGTTTTATTTTTTTTAATCATTATTTTTAAATCAGAACCAGTGCAGTTCGACCGGAGAAGTATCACCGCCACACCTATTTATAGCGTTAAGCATTTTTTGCGTTTCGATGGAAGGGTGTGGTTGTCGGTTCACTTTTATATGGGGCGACCATCATAGTCCTCGGGAGCAGCAACGCATCTGTAATTGATTTCAGAAAGAAACCATGTTCTATTTGAAGTTGCTTAGAGACGTCGATGGGCGGCAGTGACCATTTACCATTATTTATGTTTGCTACTTCAATCAGATAAAAAACTTAGTCCGTCTTTGTCGTTGGTTTAAGCATAAAAAATCCAAGAGATTTTAACGTACATATTATTTTCTTTCAGATTCATTTTATTCGTCCTACCTATTCTGATCACCGCTGTAAGATCTGATCAAAACCTGACTAAAGCGTATAAAACCGAAGTGGAACGGAAATACAACGGTCCTATCAAATTCGACACCTCGTCTGCGGCTAACGTATTTAACTTAACCAAAGAAGACCTCGAGAGCCTGTCCAACCCTAACTCCGTAATTGAAGCAGCCCTCAACGTAACTGATTATATAAAAGCTGCATACAATTTGACTCTGAACGTCACTGACTTTTCAACCTTAGGAGAGGATGCATCCCAAAATACAACGGATTCCTTAGACGAAGCAGTAACTGAGGCTCAAAATCTGGAAAATTTATTGAATGGAGCATTGAACTACACTTTAAATAATAATAATTCAAAATCGGCTGTAAATACAACCTCTGCCAATGTTAATGGTTCCATTTCGGTGCCCGAAAGTAAGTTTATATTTTAAATGTATTGTAGCAAATAAGTTCGTAGTCTAAGTTATATTAAGTGACAAGGTAACTAGAAATCTGTAATCCACTGTAGTTAGATCAGTTCTTACCGTTCAAGTTAGTCTTGAAGGGTCTTAAGGGGAATGCTTTGCATAAATATTTTATTGCTTCCGAAGCTGTTTGAAAGTTTGTATGTTCTGATTTCAACCTACTTTTATCAGTTCAGGTATTTATTATGGCTTGGCGATGATTCTCTCCTATTGTACGTTATAGTTATAGCCTTTATACTCTCAACTTGAGACTCTACACGCTATTCTGATAGCACTATATTGAGGGAAAGTATCGATATAGGTTTCCTCGGCGTGTTTTTAAAATTTTGAAAAATGCATCAAAGTTCTGGTGGTATTTATGTTTAAGTTCAATGTTATTCCCCCGGGATCGCTGTTTGTGCCAAACATTAGAGAATTCTGACTGGCAGTTATTTGCGTGAAAGGATAGCAAACTCATACAATCACACAAATTTTTGATTAATACATAATATTCATAAATTCGCACTTGGCCAGAGCGGTGGACTATGGCCTGAACTTTCTCATTCTGAGAGAAGACCCGTGCCCAGCAGTGGGTCAATAATGGGTTGATGTAAGAGATTCATACATTGTTTTCTGTACAGATGCAACCGAGAAGACATCAGTCATCAAAGCAGACCCAGTAGTTGAAGAGGAAAAGGAAATAACGACTACGTCTACATCAACCTCTACATCTTCGTCAACGTCATCTTCAACTTCATCAATGACGTCATCAAGTACCACCACACCGACGTCCAGCACCACAAATGATTCACGATCAGAAAATTCGTCGTCAACCAGCTCTTCGTCGGAAAATATGTCAACGGTTACGACGACACCTACGAAAAGGATTACCACCTCTTCGAGTTCTACGTCTTCTGACTCCTCGTCATCTAATTCATCAAATACCATGAGTGACTCGAAGAGCGAAGAGAAATTGTAATCTGCAGCATTACTTCATCCCCTAACGTGGAATATTTCTTGACTAATAGTCTCTGCTTATATGTTTCTAGTAGTCTCTGACTAGCGTAGATATTTTGCATATATGTATAAATAAAAAGGTTTCTTTCGTAATATGGAAGTAGCAAACGACCACGCAGTCCACCTGGGAACTGACCACGGCCACCCATAAACATCTATAACTAACTACATCGGCGTTCCAACTCCTGAGAATTCGTCTTCCGTACCACACCTTTCAGACACAGCAACGCATACCACTGTTGTTATTGGGCGTTTTGTCAAAATTTCTTTGGTTTCTTCTAAACTTCTGCAGACTTATCATCGCCATATTTATTTCTGCACCAAACGAATAATTAAATCTACTCATGAAGAGTTCATCTATCTCTCCATGTTTTCTGTATGGATTTGATTATTGATGTCAGTGGGAAGGTTCTCACTTGTTATAATATCGACTACATGCTCCTTTACTTCTAATAAATAAAAAGTACCACCCTTTTCGTAGTTTTCTTCTAAATTATTTTGTGCCTCTGCTTCTTTTGTGATAAAATTAATTGTTTATTAAAAATAAATTTGCAATATCATACTATCTTTCATTACTTTTTCATTTGCACTATGCTGTAAAACCATAAACCGGTACATTTTCCTTATTCCAAGTCTATAAAAATGCTTTGAGAAAATTTGGCAACATTCCACATCTTGCACGTTCAGGGCAGAAGCGCGCAAACCGAACAGTGTAGGACCGCCACGAGTCCCACGCCAGTTTATGTGGATGGAACCTCATCAAACATCATTCGGCTCATGGTGCGATGAAGGAAGGGTGATGTGGGTACCAGATCAAGTAGTTCCTCGGAACACTCTTCAATGTAAACCCAGTAGAATACGCAAAGAGAACCTATGTCCCTCCGCAGGCTTAAAGGTTCTAACCGATCGGTAATCCTTGGGTCGTTGACGATTCGGACCGCGTATGTCTGTGCGGAGTCAAGTGGGTTAAGTAGGTACTGAGGCGCTTCAGCCCAGAGATGCGAGCAGTAATTTATGTGGGGCCTCACTTGTGCCTTATAAAGCAGAACAAATGCCTCCCAGTAGAGTACTGCATTGGCTTTGTTCAGAAGGTTCAGTTTCTTCCACGGCAATTTGGATTTACCTTCCAAATTACTCCGGTATTGCACATTACACGAGGTATGAACTGAGTTGACTCTTTTATCAATGGTGAAGGGATTTTTTTGAGATACTGGGGCTATGACAATGACGCGTTTTAAAAGTAAACGCACAGACATAAATGTGTCTTCGTCGAGTTGAGTTCAACAATGTCAACCCGCTCCTAAAAGTTCATAATCCATATTAATATTATAAATGTGACAGTGTGTTTGTTTGTTCCTCTTTCACATCGCCACATAGCTATCATATGATATGGTTTATATGCTAGGAGATAGGATGACGGAGAGTGACGTAGAGTACTTTTTACCGCGAATATCGATGTTTTGTTAGTTGCTAGATATTTAGTAATTCCATATATTGTTAATAGATGGCGTTAGTAAAATTCTAATATAGTAGTAATTCTGGTTCCATAAGTAGCTTTTAATTGTGGAACTGTCACATATTTATCCACCAAAAATGTGTCATGTATGTTAAACAACTCATTGTCAATTCCCTGTCCACATGCGGGCGAAGCCATGGATAAGAGCTAGTTTCAGCTACAATTCGGATTCTGCTTTCTTTTACGAGTATCCGAGAGATATTTACACGACCTTTGTAAACAGCATCTCTTGTGCTATCATCTGCATAGCAATGCATGTTGCCGATTTATTGCAACACGTCATTGATATGCAGAATGAACAGTGTGGGAGAGAGGACAGAGCCTTGACGCGTTAGTGGAATAACCTAGTAACATGTATTTATAAGCACACTAGCTCTTACCCGCGGTGTGTTCGCACCAGGGATGTTGCGGATGCCTATTTTTTCGCATCCGCGGATGTGAATGCGGATGTGGATTTTTGAGGGCTTACATTCGCGGATGCGAATGCGGATGCAGATGTCTAAATCTATGCGGAAGCTCCGCATATGCGGATGCGGATATGAATATGACATACTCGTAGATTTTGAATAAAAACATATACCAAACCTATTTCTAGCGTGAAGCAGTTCTTGCGTTTCGATGGAAGGCTGTGGTTGCTGGCACAGTTTTATATGATTCAGGGAGGTTACGCAGAGGCTCGTAAATTAAACTTACGCTACCAAATAATTATCCGCCAGGTAGGTACACAGATGCTTGGTGAAGTGAATTGCTTGGTGAAGCGCTTGAGATATCCTTAAGTCATCCACTGCAGAAGAAAACTTGTAATAAATTATTTACAAAAAAGAAATCATGCACTACAACAAAGGATTAGGAAGGAAGGATCTCGTCATCAATTTTTTTTGTTCAATTGTGCATGCTAGCATTTGTTATTAACACATACGTACATTACGTATGTGATTTTTTTTGGCACTTACATTGGCATCCGCATGAATATTCGCATTGATTACGCGCGGGTACAGATGCCGATGCAGATGTCTAAATCTATGCGGAAGCTCCGCGTTTGCGGATGCGGATGCGAATATTCGCAACATCCCTGGTTCGCACGGTTAAAAGAAATTAACATTAGCATTAGATAGAGCGATTCAGAACTTGCAAATGAATTTTATTAACGCCTTCTATCCATCAACGTCTCTAACTACTTAATATGTATCAACTAATAAAACATCGATGTTTTCATGGGAATGAGAGAGAGCGCGGTAAAACGTAATCTACGTCACTCCGCCCTTCTAACTCCCAGCATATATACCATATCATATAGCTAGGTGACGACGTGAAAGAGGAACAAACAAACACACTTTCACATTTATAAATTAGTATGGATTGCTGTAAATAATATATATTGAGATCGTGATGAATTTGGTTTTTTAAACATTACGTAATTAGTGTATCCGTTTTAGAATTCTAAAATACGATAGTATGAAGTTATTTGCTCATATGCCATACGTTTAGCCATAGCGTTTTCCTTTAATATAATTCTTATTACAAAACTAATATTTGTCCTATAATAATAAATTTCCTTATTAATTATGGTTAAAGATCACGGAATGCTTGACTAAAATGTTATCACACTGGGTTATTCCTGCGGTTTTACCAGTTTTAATCACGTCTTTACTACTATAATGATTACTCTACGTGTTAATTATGTGGGGATCGCCTAATGGTTGAAACTTGCCCTCTCAATCGGGAGGTCTGAGGTTCAAAACCACTGATGTGCGTATTAGAAATTAATTATCACTGCTTTTTGGTGAAGGAAAACATCGTGAGAAAACATACACACCCGAGAGTTCTTTAAAAAAAGTTCTCGGAGGTGTGTGAAGTCCACCAATTTGCACTTGGCCAGTGCGGTGGACTATG
Source organism: Spicauda simplicius (assembly GCA_949699795.1). Lineage (NCBI taxonomy): Eukaryota > Metazoa > Arthropoda > Insecta > Lepidoptera > Hesperiidae > Spicauda > Spicauda simplicius. The sequence continues at coordinate 3,964,000 of OX453087.1, forward strand.
GCCTAAAACTCTTTCATTCTGAGAGAAAACCCGTGCCCAGCAGTGCGACAATAATGGGTTGACGACACGTGTTATTACAAGTCATAAACTATGATGGTCATAACTACCCTCGATGGGATCTCCACCTTGTCGTGGTTAGGGGGCTCAGTAACCGTGGCTTGGACCACTATGGTGAAGCCAAGAGTGATCCCAGGGAGGGGACGCTCCAAGTGGGCTTGGCGGTAGGCCCGCACTGGCCCGCAGGGTGTGGTCTTCGCGGGGGTCGGCTTGCCCATGCCCGCGGCCCCTGGGTGGCGGTCCCGGGGTTGGTCCGTCGCCCTGCGGATGGGGGCCTTGGAGGTAAGGTGCGCCTTTGTGTTTTCTGGCGCGCCTTGCTTTTGGGGGGGAGTTCTATGCTCGATATGGAGGGGCTGCGGGAGCGGCCAGGCACCGGCGGGTTCGCGGATGACTGGGAATGCATGCCCGTGTTCCCGACGTACGGTGCGAGGAGAAAACACAGTGGGGGTTTACCTGGTTGATTCCGACATAGCCCAGCTGATTCCCCGAGCGGCTGGGTATTCATGAAGATTGCCACTATAAAAAAAAAAGGTAATAAACTATGTGTTTGTCAAACTTCAGCGAAATCTGAGAGGTAATTTCGCGTGAAAAAGTAACAGACATACATCCCCACAAACTCGCATTCATAACACTAATGAGACTTCTGCAGGATTACAGCAAGGTTGTAAGGTAGAAGTATGCCGCCACCGCACACAACTGGGACCCAGCTTACACTGTTACCTAGTTGAGGGCGATGTCGACGGCGAAGGCTCATAGTGGAGCTGTGTCTTTATATAGAACAGGGGTTCTCTTTAAAGTCTATCACAGACGCGTTGCTACTCTTTCACCAGAAAAGCTCAATTAGAATCATGTATTATAACGGGTTCCGCATCGAGTACTGAACCCTAATAATTAAAAATGCTATGAATAGTTGCTTTTAAACGTCCGGCTTATCAATTTGCTAATTTAACATAAACAAGAGCTATTTTTCCTAATACGACAAGAAAATATTCGCTTATTCATCAGCGCACCGTTGACGGAAGCGGTCAAATTTATTCCCGTAATTTCAATTAATAACTTCATACGTTAAAATGGGGTAAGTTAATGTTTCATTACCAAGATGTTTTAAGCCATTTTATTGACGGAACAGTTTCATAATAATTACATATATTTTAATTAATAATTTCGATCCATTAATATGGGATAAGTTAAGTTTTAATTAAAAATAATATAAAATTTGTGTTCTGGGTATTTTTTTGTCATTTTACCTAAAGCTGATTTAGTAACTTAAATACTCTAGTATTATTTCTGTGATTTTATGGAAACACGAAATAGTCACATATTAACTCGAATCATTTTAATTATAATTTCGATTGTAATGGGGTAAGTTAATTTTTCATTAAACAAATTGAAAAACTGTATTCACGTATATATTTTTGGTTAATTTAAGAAAGTCCATTCTTACGGAGCAGTAATTTTACTGCTCCCCAGATTTGAATTATTAAAGAAAATTACGGCAATTAATAAGTATTAATTTAATAAGTATCAGTTATAGTAAAAAAATTATAAATGGGTATTCAATAATATACAATTATTGGTATTATATAATTCTGTTTAATATATATTGTAGTAAATTTAATTATAATTTAGACCAGTTAATATTTAGTGAGTTATTTTTTTTATTAGAACATGAATATTTGTATACCGATATTTTTTTTAGATATTATATAAAAATCAAATCTGATGAACTAGTGTAGTGATTTTATTTTGATCCGTAAAAAGTTGTTATTTTTGACTTTATAGACAGTTAATTAGTTTCTTGTTAGGTGTAGTAATTTTAAGGATTAATTTTGACCCGCGAAAATTGGTCCGCTAAATACTAAAATTTTTGTTATCAAAAAATGTAAATGGATAGTTTTTTTGGGATTTACACTCATATCGCTTAAATACTGGTAGTTATTTTTATGCAATTTTGATGCCTTAAAATGGGGTGAATTAATTTTTTATTTAAAAATTAGGAATTTTTGTGGTGATTTCATGTAGTTTGATTTGAAGGAGATTATATCTATTATATCGAACCCGTTTTAATTTTTTTAATCATTATTTTTAAATCAGAACCAGTGCAGTTCGACCGGGGAAGTACCACCGCCACACCTATTTATAGCGTTAAGCATTTCTTGCGTTTCGATGGAAGGGTGTGGTTGTCGGTTCACTTTTATATGGGGCGACCATCATAGTCCTCGGGAGCAGCAACGCATCTGTGATTGACTTCAGAAAGAAACCATGTTCTATTTGAAGTTGCTTACAGTTGTCAGTGGGCGGTAGTGAAAATTTACCATTATTTATGTTTCCTACTTCAATCAGATAAAAAACTTAGTCCGTCTTTGTCGGTGGTTTAAGCATAAAAAATCCAAGAGATTTTAACGTATATATTATTTTCTTTCAGATTCATTTTATTCGTCCTACCTATTCTGATCACCGCTGTAAGATCTGATCAAATCCTGACTAAAGCATATAAAACCGAAGTGGAACGGAAATACAACGGTCCTATCAAATTCGACACCTCGTCAGCGGCTAATGTATTTAACTTAACCAAAGAAGACCTCGAGAGCCTGTCCAACCCAAACTCAGTAATTGAAGCAGCCCTCAATGTAACTGATTATATAAAAGCTGCATACAATTTGACTCTGAACGTCACTGACTTTTCAACCTTAGCAGAGGATGGCGCCCAAAATACAACAGATTCCTTAGACGGGGCAGTAACTGAGGCTCAAAATCTGACAGATTTCTTAAATGCAGCATTGAACTACACTCTAAATAATAATAATTCAAAATCGGCTGTAAATACAACCTCTGCCAATGTTAATGGTTCCATTTCGGTGCCCGAAAGTAAGTTTATATTTTAAATGTATTGTAGCAAATAAGTTCGTAGTCTAAGTTATATTAAGTGACAAGGTAACTAGAAATCTGTAATCCACTGAAGTTAGATCATTTCTGCCTTAGATTAGTTAAAGATGGGTTCTTACCCTTCAAGTTAGTCTTGAAGGGTCTCATGGTCTTTGCATAAATATTTCATTGCTTCCGAAGCTGTTTGAAAGTTTGTATGTTCTGATTTCAACCTACTTTTATCAGTTCAGGTATTTATTATGGCTTGGCGATGATTCTCTCCTATTGTACGTTATAGTTATAGCCTTTATACTCTCAACTTGAGACTCTACACGCTATTCTGATAGCACAATATTGAGAAAAAGTATCTATATAGGTTTCCTCAGCGTGTTTTTAAAATTTTGAAAAATGCATCAATATTCTGGTGTTATTGCAATATTATGTTTAAGTTCAATGTTATTCCCCCGGCCTCGCTGTTTGTGCCAAACATTAGAGAATTCTGACTGGCAGTTATTTGCGTGAAAGGATAGCAAACTCATACAATCACACAAATTTTTGACTAATACATAATATTCATAAATTCGCACTTGGCCAGAGCGGTGGACTATGGCTTGAACCCTCTCATTCTGAGAGAAGACCCGTGCCCAGCAGTGGGTCAATAATGGGTTGATGTAAGAGATTCATACATTGTTTTCTGTACAGATGCAACCGAGAAGACATCAGTCATCAAAGCAGACCCAGTAGTTGAAGAGGAAAAGGAAATAACGACTACGTCTACATCAACCTCTACATCTTCGTCAACGTCATCTTCAACTTCATCAATGACGTCATCAAGTACCACCACACCGACGTCCAGCACCACGAATGATTCACGATCAGAAAATTCGTCGTCAATCAGCTCTTCGTCGGACAATATGTCAACGGTTACGACGACACCTACGAAAAGGATTACCACCTCTTCGAGTTCTACGTCTTCTGACTCCTCGTCATCTGATTCATCACATACCATGAGTGACTCGAAGAGCGAAGAGAAATTGTAATAACGTGGAATATTTCTTGACTAGTAGTCTCTGCTTATATGTTTCTAGTGGTCTCTGACTAGCGTAGATATTTTGCATATATGTATAAATAAAAAGGTTTCTTTCGTAATATGGAAGTAGCAAACGACCACGCAGTCCACCTGGGAACTGACCACGGCCACCCATGGACATCTATAACTAACTACATCGGCGTCCCAACTCCTGAGAATTCGTCTTCCGTACCACACCTTTCAGACACAGCAACGCATGCCACTGCTGTTATTGGGCAGTTTTGTCAAAACTTCTTTGGTTTCTTCTAAAATTCTGCAGACTTATCATCGCCATATTTATTTCTGCACCAAACGAATAATTAAATCTACTCATGAAGAGTTCATCTATCTCTCCATGTTTTCTGTATGGATTTGATTATTGATGTCAGTGGGAAGGTTCTCACTTGTTATAATATCGACTACATGCTCCTTTACTTCTAATAAATAAAAAGTACCACCCTTTTTGTAGTTTTCTTCTAAATTGTTTTGTGCCTCTGCTTCTTTTGTGATAAAAGTAATTGTTTATTAAAAATAAATTTGCAATATCATACAATCTTTCATTACTTTTTCATTTGGACTATGTTGTAAAACAATAAATCCGTACATTTTTCCTTATTTCAAGTCTATAAAAATGCTTTGAGAAAATTTGGCAACATTCCACATCTTGCACGTTCAAGGCAGAAGCGCGCAAACCGAACAATCCCACGCCAGTTTATGTGGATGGAACCTCATCAAACATCATTCGGCTCGTGGTGCGATGAAGGAAGGGTGATGTGGGCACCAGATCAAGTAGTTCCTCGGAACACTCTTCAATGTAAACCCAGTAGAACACGCAAAGAGAACCTATGTCCCTCCGCAGGCTTAAAGGTTCTTACTGATCGGTAATCCTTGGGTTGTTGACGATTCGGACCGCGTGTGTCTGTGCGGAGTCAAGTGGGTTAAGAAGGTACTGAGGCGCTTCAGCCCAGAGATGCGAGCAGTAATTTATGTGGGGCCTCACTTGTGCCTTATAAACAGAAGGGAATGCCTCCTAGTAGAGTACTGCATTGGCTTTGTTCAGAAGGCTCAGTTTCTTACACGCCAATTTGGATTTACTTTCCAAATTTAATTTTAATAATAGTTAGGGGATTTTTTTGACAGTCTTTGGCTATGACCAATGGCGCGTTTTAAAGGTAAACGCGCATACATATATGTGTCTTCGTCGAGCTGAATTCTACAATGTCAAGACGACCTGCTCCAAAAAATTCACAATTTCAGATACAAGTTGGATTCTGCTTTCTTTTACGAGTATCCGAGAAATATTCACACGACATTTGTAAACAGCCTTTTTTCGAAGGTGGTAAAACCAGTGTAGTTCGACCGAGGAAGTACCACCGCCACACCTATTACTAGCGTGAAGCTTTTCTTACGTTTCGATAGAAGGGTGTATTTGCCGGAACACTTTTATATGAAGCGACTATCGTAGTCCTCGGGAGAACCAACGCATGTGTGATTTACTTTGGATTTTGGGGTGTAAGAGATCTACTACCATCTCTGGATCTAAGTCAACTCCACTTGCTCGCAGTACACCCTGCTAAACAACGGACGGAGCTCTGACAATTCGTGGTGGAAGCTTATGCGTCGGCATGTTACCACCCAGGAGACTAAGACATATCGTGAAGTACACTACATGTATGTTTCGGTATGAAGTCCCCTGAAGCCGTTCAGGGAAATGGGTCTGGACTGCTGCAATACACTGATGGAGAGGATGGAGGTCTCACTGTTCTCGCATTGGAGGCCTAGTCCTGGAGGCTAGCTGGATCCGAAGCACGGTGCACCGCTGGCCGACCGCAGGTAGTAGGGGGCCCAAGTAATAGGTTAGCTACCCATGAAAGGCTGCCCCGCCAACTCGCGAAAAATCCCAGGTTGCGCCATCGTGCCGGTTAGCGACCGGATGAGAGGACCCGATGGACAGTCCTGGGGGGGTTCGGGCGTCCCAGCGGTCTCCAGACTAGTCTTCCGTTTGCGAAGCTTTGCAGAACTTTCTCGGTTCCTCGTGTATTGCCTCGTCCAACTGCCACCTCCCTGCCTATTCACACAAACAAAACTCATATGAAAGCGAAAAGAAACAAGAAAAAATTTAAACAGCGGTTGCACTTCCTCTCATTTAAAGTGCAGTTCTCTAACATTCGTGGACTGCACTCTAATCTCGTACCAGTCCACCACCATCTCGAGACTGAAAGGCCGCATCTCTTGTTTCTCACGGAGACGCAGATTAGACGCCCAGCAGACGTAGCATATCTAACATACCCAGGATACTCTATAGAGCACACTTTTATTCCACGGGCGGGTGTCTGTGTTTACATCCGTGATGACGTTTGCTGTCGACGTCTCCGTGATCTTGAGAATTCTCGATTCTCTGTGTTATGGCTGCAGGTTGACACAGGCTCTGAGCAAGTTCTTTACGCTTGTGTCTGTCGTTCGCACGGTGGTGATCAGGAGACAACCGGGTTGCTTGAATATCTCGGCGAAGCGGCTGATGTGGCCCAGCGGAGATTTCCATCTGCTCAGCTGGTGTTTCTCGGTGATTTTAATGCCCATCACCAACTTTGGCTTCACCCTTTCCAAGAAACAGATCATGCTGGGAAGGAAGTTTACAAACTTGCTATATCCCTAGGTCTCACCCAGCTGGTCAACCAGGCAACACGCATACCTGACGTTGCTAGTCACACAGCCAACTGCTTGGACCTTCTGCTGACCTCAGATCCGGACCGCTACTCTGTTGTGGTGTCGTCGCCACTAGGTACCTCTGACCACTGTCTGGTGAAAACGGTATGTGCATTTCATCCCCCCAGTACTTTTCAAACAGGAACTAGGCGGATGTGGCGATACAAGTCAGCGGATTGGGATGAGATGCGACATTTTTTCGCATCTTACCCATGGCGGCAGGTATGTTTCTCCACCGAGGATCCGTCGAGCTGTGCGGAATCAGTTACTCAGGTGCTTCGTCAAGCAATGGAGTATTTTATTCCGTTTTCCGATGTTGCACCTGGTGAAAAAGTTCGCCCTTGGTTTACCACCCAATGCGCTTCGGCCGAACGTTTAAAACATTCGGCTTACCTTGCCTGGGCTGATGCTCGAATTCGTAAAGCTCCGGACCTACTGGAAAAGAAAAGAGCCTTTAACCAATGCGCCAAGGCCAATAAAAAGACCCAACTCAAAGCTCGTCTTAATCACATTGGTCGCATGGGAACCAAACTAGCCTCGTATCCTGCTGGAAGTAAGGCTTTCTGGTCCCTGGCCAAGTCGATTGAGATGAACTTTACCAAGCCTTCGCTGCCTCCAATGCTGAGACCTGACGGCACCTTGGCTCACTCACCATCAGATAAAGCAAATCTCTTTGCTACACTGTTTGCTGAAAACTCGCGTCTTGATGACTCTGTGAATACACCACCACCCATGATACCTCACTCTGGATCACTCATGCCTGAGATTCAGATGCATAATAAAAAGGTACTAAAAACACTTCGCTCTCTAGACGTGAGAAAAGCCAGTGGTCCAGACGGTATTCCAGCTATTGTTCTCAAAAGCTGTGCACCCGAATTGGCTCATGTACTGACACGCCTGTTTCGGCTCTCTCTCAAGTCCGGGATAGTCCCCAAATCATGGAAGCTTGCCAATATACAACCGGTTCCTAAAAAAGGTAGTCGTGCCGAACCTTCTAATTACCGTCCAATAGCCATCACCTCTATTCTGTGTAAAGTAATGGAGCGTGTGGTCAATGCCCAATTGATGACGTACCTTGAAAGCGAGGAGATTCTCAGTGACAGACAGTACGGATTTCGCAGAAATCGGTCGGCTGGAGATCTACTAGCATACGCCACACATGTCTGGGGTGAAGCGATGGAGGGACACGGTGAAGCTCTTGCGGTCTCTCTCGACATCTCCAAAGCATTTGATAAGGTCTGGCATGAGGGTCTCCTAAGCAAGCTTCCATCATACGGACTCCCAGTTGGCTTGTGCAGATGGATTGCTGACTTCCTGAGTGATAGGTCGATACGAGTGGTCCTTAATGGATGCTCGTCAGATCAAATGGACATCAATGCCGGAGTTCCTCAGGGGTCTGTTCTCTCCGCAACGCTCTTTCTGCTGCACATTAATGATTTGCTTGTACCTGGTATCCTAGGATATGCTGACGACAGCACTGTTGTGGAGCGATACATTCCATCTGCCCGAGCCAGTAGTGACAAAATCCAGTTAGAGCGTGAAGCTATGATTGAACGCATTAATAAAACCCTCAAATTCGTTACTGACTGGGCAACGCTAATAGGGTCAGTTTTAATGCCTCAAAAACTCAGGCGTGCCTTTTTAGCACTAAACGGAGTCCATTTAACCTAACTCCTACTTTCCAGAATGTATCCATTCCCATCGCAGACCACCTTTCACTACTGGGTATGGATCTGTCATCCAACCTAAATTTTGGGAGCTTCATTGAGTCCTTGGCAAGAACTGCAGCGAAAAAACTTGGCATACTGAACAGGGTGAGACAGTACTTCACGCCCAAGCAACTGCTCATTTTATACCAGGCGCAAGTGCGATCATGCATGGAGTACTGTTGTCATCTTTGGGACGGTTCTGCCAAGTGTCAGCTGGATCTCTTGGACTCGGTGGAGAGGCGAGCCAGACGACTTATTAGTGACGACGTGCTATTTGACACCAAATTACTTAGCACAAAACATCGACGCCACGTCGCTCGCCTGGCAGTATTCTATCGAATACATTTTGGAGAGTGTGCGTCCGAACTACACAATTTAATTCCTGCAGCTCCCTTCTACCATAGAACATCTAGACGAACCGCGGGTTACCACCAATATCTAGTTGATGTTCCATTTGGGCGCACAAAGCGCTTCAGTAATTCCTTCTTGCTGCGAACTGCCAAGAAGTGGAATTCTCTTCCGCGTTCGTTGTTCCCCGATACTTATAATCTAGAAATTTTCAAGACGAGGGTGAATAGGCTTTATCTAGGCAAGCGTGTAACATCCTAGGCTGCATCTTACTTAACATCAGGTAAGATCGCGGCCAAACGTTAGCCTATAATAAGATAAAAAAAAAAAAAGGATAGAACCCATGTTCTGTATGAAGTTGATTACAGACATGCAGAATGAACAGTGTGGGAGAGAGGACAGAGCCTTGACGCACACCGGCGTTATTGGAATAACCTAGTTGTGCTAGTAACATGTATTTGTATAAGCAAACTAGCTCTTACCCGCGGCGTCGCCCGCACGGTCAAAAGAAATTAACATTAGCATCAGATAGAGCGATTCAGGACTCAAATGAATTTTACTAACGCCATCTATTAACAACGTCTGGAACTACTTAATATGTATCAACCAACAAAACATCTATATTCGCATGGGAATGAGAGAGCGCGATAAAACGTAGTCTACGTCACTCTCCGTCCTCATAACATCTCCTAGCATATATACCATATCATATAACAGCCAAATGACGACGTGAAAGAGGAACAAACAAACACACTTTCACATTTATAATATTAGTATGGATTGCTGTAAATAATATATATTGAGATCGTGTTGAATTTGTTTTTTTAAACATTAGGTAATAATAAACTTCGTCGCAATAATAAACTTCCTTGTTAATAATAGTTAAGGAACACGGAATGCTTGACTAAAATATTATCACACCGGGTTATTCCTGCGGTTTTACCCGTTTTAATAACGTCTTTACTACTATAATGATTACTCTACGTGTACACAGAGCAGGGATCGCCTAATGGTTGAAACTTGCCCTCTCAATCGGGAGGTCCGAGGTTCAAACCAGGCACGCACCACTGATTTATGTGCGTATTACAAATTAATTATCTACACACCCGAGAGTTCTTTAAAAAAAGTTCTTGGAGTTGTGTGAAGTCCACCAATTTGCACTTGGTCAGCGCGGTGGACTGTGGCCTAAAACTCTCTTATTCTGAGAGAAGATCCGTACCCAGCAGTGTGACAATAATGGGTTGACGACACGTGTTAATACAGGTCATAATCTATGTGTTTGTCAAATTTCAGCGAAATCCGAGAGGTAGTTTTCGCGTGAACAAGAAACAAACATACATCCCCACAAACACTAATGAGATTTCTGCAGGATAACATCAAGGTTGTAAGGTAGAAGTATGCCGCCACCGCACACAACTGGGACCCAGCTTACCCTGTTACCTAGTTGAGGGCGATGTCGACAGCGAAGGCTCATAGTGGAGCTGTGTCTTTATATAGAACAGGGGTTCTCTTCAAAGTCTATCACAGACGCGTTGATACTCTTTCATCAGACAAGCTCAATTAGAATCATGTATTATAACGGGTTCCGCATCGCGTACTGTACCCTAATAATTACATAAGCTATGAATAGTTGCTTTTAAACGTCCGCCTTATCAATTTGCTAATTTAACATAAACAGGAGCTATTTTTCCTAAATAGGACAAGAAAATATTCGCTTATTCATCAGCTCACCGTTGAAGGAAGCAGTCAAATTAATTCCAGTAATTTCAATTAATAACTTCATCCGTTAAAATGGGGTAAGTTAATATTTCATTACCAAGATGTTTTAAGCCATTTTATTGACGGAGCAGTTTCTTATGAATTACATATACTTTAATTAATAATTTCGATTCATTAATATGGGGTAAGTTAATTTATAATTAAAAATAAAATAAAATTTTAATTAATTTTAATGTAATTTAAATTATGGTATTTAATGTAATGTAATAATTGATGTAAATTAATGTAATTTTAAGTGAATCTGATTTAGTAACTTAAAAACTCTATATTATTTGTGATTTTATGGAAACACGAAATAGTCACTTATTGACTCGAATCATTTTAATTATAATTATAATTGTAATGGGGTAAAATAATTTTTCATTAAACAAATTGAAAAAATGTATTCAGGTATATATTTTTGGTTAATTTAAGAAAGTCCATTCTTACGGAGCAGTAATTTTACTGCTCCCCAGATTTGAATTATTAAAGAAAATTACGGCAATTCATAAGTATTAATTTAATAAGTATCAGTTATAGTAAAAAAATATAAATGGGTATTCAATAATATATAATTATTGGTATTATATAATTCTGTTTAATACATATTATAGTAAATTTTATAAAAAGATATTATATATATTGATAAAGATAAAGATATTATATAAAAATCAAATCTGATGAACTAGTGTAGTGATTTTATTTTGATCCGTAAAAAGTTGTTATTTTTGACTTTATATATAGTTAATTAGTTTCTTGTTAGGTATAGTTATTTTAAGGATTAATTTTGACCCGCGAAAATGGGTCCGCTAAATGCTAAAATTTTTGTTATCAAAAAATGTAAAAGTATTGTTTTTTTGGGATTTACACTCATATCGCTTAAATACTGGTAGTTATTTTTATTAATAATTTTGATGCCTTAATACGAGGTGAATTAATTTTTTATTTAAAAAAATATGAATTTTTGTGGTGATTTCATTTAGTTTGATTTGAAGAAGATTATATCTGTTATATCGAACCCGTTTTAATTTTTTTAATCATTATTTTTAAATCAGAACCAGTGCAGTTCGACCGGGGAAGTACCACCGCCACACCTATTTATAGCGTTAAGCATTTCTTGCGTTTCGATGGAAGGGTGTGGTTGTCGGTACACTTTTATATGGGGGCGACCATCATAGTCCTCGGGAGCAACAACGCATCTGTGATTGACTTCAGAAAGAAACCATGTTCTATTTGAAGTTGCTTATAGACGTCCATGGGTGGCAGTGACCATCTACCATTATTTATGTTTGCTACTTCAATCAGACAAAAAACTTAGTCCGTCTTTGTCGTTGGTTTAAGCATAAAAAATCCAAGAGATTTTAACGTACATATTATTTTCTTTCAGATTCATTTTATTCGTCCTACCTATTCTGATCAGCGCTGTAAGATCTGATCAAAACATGACAAAAATTTATAAAACAGAAGTGGAACGGAAATACAACGGTCCTATCAAATTCGACACCTCGTCTGCGGCTAACGTATTTAACTTAACCAAAGAAGACCTCGAGAGCCTGTCCAACCCTAACTCAGTAATTGAAGCAGCCCTCAACGTAACTGATTATATAAAAGCTGCATACAATTTGACTCTGAACGTCACTGACTTATCAACCTTAGCAGAGGATGCAGCCCAAAATGCAACGGATTCCTTAGACGAAGCAGTAACTGAGGCTCAAAATCTGACAGATTTCTTAAATGCAGCATTGAACTACACTCTAAATAATAATAATTCAAAATCGGCTGTAAATACGACCTCTGCTGATGTGGACGGTTCCATTACGGTACCCGAAAGTAAGTTATTCCCGAATATTCTATGTTATTCCCGCGACCTTGCCCGATTCGAATTTAATTTATGCTATGCATAGCTTATGGATTTAAGCTATGTGTGTGTCAAATATCAGAGAAATTTGACCGGTAGTTTTGGCGTTAAAGAGTAGTAAAGTCATGCATCCTTACAAACTTTCGTATTTATAATATTACTAAGATTGGATTATTTTCTTCGTAGATGCAACAGAGAAGACATCAGTCATCAAAGCAGACCCAGTAGTCGAAGAGGAAAAGGAAGTAACGACCACGTCTACATCAAGCTCTACATATTCGTCAACGACATCGTCAACTTCATCGATGACGTCATCAAGTACCACCACACCGACGTCCACCACGACGGACGATTCGCGATCCGAATCTTCGACGTCATCAAGCTCTTCGTCGCAATCTTCGTCAACAGTTACGACAACACCTACGAAAAGGATGACCACTTCTTCGAGTTCTTCGTCTACTGACTCCAGGTCGTCTGATTCATCAAATTCCATGAGTAACTCTAAGAGCGAAGAGAAATTGTAATCTGCAGCATTACTTCTTCTCCTTACGCCTTTTTTTATCTACCTCTGCTTGTATATTTCTATTGGCTTCTGTCTCCAAATTAGCGTAGACATTTTGCATTATGTATAAATGAAAAGATTTATTTCGTAATATGAAAATTAGGAGACAGTACAATTTACTACTGAAGGGTTGCAACTCATCTATATCCGAACTTAGGAAGACTTTCATCTCTCCTCCTATCTCATTTGTATGATGATAATTGATGTCAATGGGAAGTTTCCCACTTACCATCAAATCGACTACATGCCCTTTTACTTCTATATAATTGAAAATACCACGTTTTTCGTAGTTTACTTCTAAATTCACTTGCTTGTCTGCTTTTTTTGTAACAAATATTAAACGAATATGTTAAGTATGTATTTGTTTGCTTAATAAAAATAAATTTTCGATACCATACAATCTTTTATTAGTATTTTCTTATTCACTATATAACAAAACAATAAAATCTCTTCTTTATATTTATAACTTGTATATAAGATGCACACATTTGTTCTTGCGGGAGAAACCTTCGAAAGATATCCGACGCCGTGGGAGCGACGCAGGATTATGTGGGATTTTCACCGCACCAAAACCCCCGGTGGCAGACCTCGGCGCTACAAAGAAGACTCCGGGATCTCCAAAGGAAAGCTACCGGAATCCTCTTAGCGCGTTCCCTCGGGTCTTCCCAGCTATCGAGCTCCTCCCAGATAGGCGGCTGGGGCCACCGCTGCGTCTAGTCTTTACGACGGTATGCGACCACGAATACCGCCGTCCTTCCTGGGATCGACTGGCTGGTTGGTTCAAGCTCCCACTCTAGCCGCCCGCAACCCCGGAAGCCTCTTTTTGTCGCCTCTTACGAAATTCAGCGGATACCGTAGCCCTATTTTATCCCGGAATTACAGGCAAAACAGAATTACAACCTAGGCTTATATAAAAATAATTGAGCATATTTGTTTATAATTCTGTTGATTTTAATTAAGGCTTATCCTAAAAATGTTTTTGTTTTAGGTTTTCCTTATTTTGCAACAACCGGAAATCAATTTTAATAGGTATTCAATTAAATCTGTCAAGTGCGAGTCGTATCACGCATTGTAAAGGATATAAGTTTAAATATATTTTTTGTATTTTTAATTTTTTTAAACTTTGTTATACCTCCTTAAATGTGAATAAAAACGCTTTCTACACTCATAGCCCCACAGTAGGATTTTCTCCTGTGTCGTGGTTGCCATAAACACACCAAAGACGAATACACAAACACCCAGACCCAGAACAAGATTCTAAACTCATCATTCTGATACTTATCTGGCCGGGAATCGAATCCGAATCCACTGCGTCAGACCGGTATGGTAACCGCACCGCCATGCGGGCCATCAAAACTTCCAAGTGGCAAAAAGGCAGAATTAAGACTAAAATAAAAAAGTAATGCGTTTCGGTGGATGGGTGTGGTTGTCGGGTCATTTTTATCAAGCGACCATCTTAGTCTTCGGGAGTAGCAACGCATCTGAGACTGACTTCAGATACTAAAGTAGCTGATGCCATGGGCGGCATCAGGTGGTCTGCATGGTGCATGAGACACGAAACTGCTAAAAGATTTCCAAAATTTATTTTGCAAATATACAGATACGAATAGCATTATTCTTTATTACTATTCACCCGTCACATCGGTCGAAATTCGACCGTAATTTAAATTGAAAAAACTAAACTTCATATTGTCCAAAATAGTATGAATATTTCTTCAAATAAAATGTAATAATTTTCAAGTAATTTTGAACGCACCCGTTAAATATAAAAAGAGGTTTAATTAGCTAAACCGCATAAAAGCAATAGCGGGTATTTTGACAAAGACACTGACATTTCTGACGTTGTGTTTTCATAGTAAGTTGAATGTTCTATTTAGCTTATTATTTATGTGTTTGTGACAAATGTTTGATGTAGTGTATGTAATGTGTTTTTAGTTAATTTTATGTATGTTTTTAGCATTATTTGAAAAAAATATTAACATTCTGCACTCCTTCTCTACGTCCACTATAACCGTGCAAAGTTTCATACAAATCCGTCCGCGGCTTATTACTTAAAAATGCTTCACAAGTTTTTGCTTCACGTATTTATATAGAGATATGTTTGGGTATATCTCAAGATGACCCCGAGACCTCGATGGACGTGTATGTGTATAAAAGAAATGAAGTTAGAATGTCTGTTTGTAAGTTAGAATAAATATCAGTTTCAAGATTTATATAAAGCTTATTTTTAGGACATATTTCCTGTCACCCAGGCTCCTGTCCGCTCGTATATTGCTCCGCATACATTTTTTTTGAGGGGGAAACTTTCAATAGGTACTCGATGCCGTGGGAGCGACGCAGGGTTATGTGGGATTTTTACCGCACTAAAACCCCCCCGGTGGCCGTCCTCGGCGCTATAAAGAGGACTCCGGGAACTCGGACCGACCGCAATCGGAATCCTCTGAGCGCGCTGCTTAATCGGGCCCGCCGCTCCGTCTAGTCTTTACGACGGTATGCGACCACATATACCGCCGTCCTTAAATTATTATTGCATTTAAAAAGGGCAGCCAACAAGACAATACATTACACTTACAATAAAAAACTACATTAGGCTTAAATTAAACAGGCCACCACGGCATGCATCGTGGTCGAGTTTAAATACTTAAGATTATATTAGGACACTTAATTGTACGTATTACAATAATAATTACGTATAGTATATGTATATGTGGTATGTATGTATAGTAAAAAATGTATATGTATAGTAAAAAAAAGGTGTTAATGATTACAAAAAATATTGTAGTTTCAGTATGACACGTTTTCTTGTGAGCTAATGATGGTTACAGTAAATGATTAATCTTCTACAGGTGAACATAACAAGCCAAAGTAAAATTAACTTTGTAAGCAGTAATGAATTTAAAGAGTAGAGATATATAGAAATAGGATAAAACAAAAAAACATGCGTGCGTACAAAGTACACATGTCAGAAGTGAAACTTCTTTGGCGAACTAATTTATAAATCTTGTTTATATTTATACAAATCTAAAACTTTAAATTTCCAAGATTAAGAGGAAGGGAAAAAGGCGTGATACATCGTTCGCTCTGTCTCACTTTTTCTCTCAATCTTTCTCACTCGCTTGCTCCCTACTCTCACTCCACGGCTAGTTGCTCATGCTACGTTCGCCCTGTCTTACTCTCTCTCAATCGGTCTCGATCACTCTCTCTCTCTTTTCCGACACTTCCGTTGCATACCGGCGTGACGTTTCATCTGTAAAAATTTTACCCTGATGCGCCTAAAGAAGTTTAACTTCAAAAAAATAATAACAATTCTAAACACAGTGAAAACAGTAGAAAACCTACAAGTTCTATCTGAAATTCTGAAGTTAATCACAGCTGCGTTGCTACTCCCGAGGACTGAGATGGTCACCTCTTAGAAAAGTACAGTTACTTCAAATAAAATCTTAAAATTCAGAACAAAGTCACATGCAAAATTAGTAGTATTTTTATCATTGAAGTTGTTACGGTTCACTGTTTAGTTATAAACGGGAGTTGTTGTAGATAATTGTGTGATATATTATTTCCATATTTTATGCAGAACATAATAATATTTATATTCAATTATTTGGGCTATAAAACATAAATATGATGTAAGTTTTTTTAATATATTGATGTAGTGTCGTCAACCAATTACTGTCCCACTGCTGGGCACGGGTCTTCTCTCGGAATGAGAGAGTTTACTCCATAGTCCACCGCGCTGGCCAAGTGCGAATTGGTGGACTTCACACACCTCCGAGAACTGTTTTTTTTTAAAGAACTCTCGGGTGTGTAGGTTTCCTCACGATGTTTTCTTTCACCGAAAAGCAGTGATAATTAATGTATAATACGCACATAAATCAGTGGTGCGTGCCTGGGTTTGAACCTCGGACCTCCCGATCGAGAGGGCAAGTTTTAACCATTAGGCTATCACTGCTCGTTATATTGATGTAGTGACCACTTATCATCAGGTGAACATAATTAAAGAAAATCAAAAGAACATGCTGTCTCTGCCGCTGATAGACATCTGTAAGCATTTTTTACAGACAGAGATTCTTACTATAACTCACAATTGAATCAAACTGGACACTAATTTATTTGGTATTTTTATTTTTAATATATTTTTGAAAATTTAATTTGATTTGACATTTACTAATTTTAATAATAACTGTAGCGGCAGTGCAAGTACCGCACAATATTTATATTCTTACTACCCCCGGCTACGGTAACAATGACTTGCATCAAGTACCAACATTACATTTATTATGCAACTACCCCGGCTATGGTTACAATGATATTTTGATTTCTTCCGAAGAGGAAACCATATAAAGACGTTCTGAATAATTTGTTTTCGAAACAAGAAACAACTTCATCGTCGGCAAAATATCTTCAGCATCTTCATCACGCAGCATCATCGCCGGAACTCGCCGCCGCTTTCTTGGAGCACTCGCCGCCGCTGAGAGATGTCCACACGTCGCCGCCGCCGATCCGAGGATGCGCGCGCTAGCAACCCGCGCTATATTTATAGCAAGCCGGCAGCACAAGCGAGACGGCCTAGATTTCTATTTCTTTCTAACATTTCTTGTAACTACCTTATCTATTATTTACATTTTTATTTATTCATTATTTATAATATTATTTACTTAGTTACTTAAGAATTATTGGTAAAAATTCCTTTTATTTTATTGGTTTGTATAATTATTTAAATCATTATTGGTCGATCAAAATTGTAGCCGGGAATATAAATATAGGGTGCCTTCCTTAATAAAGCATTCCATTCAAGCCTCAACCTTCTGAAGAACCAGTAGTTTCATTTAACCGCCACTACAATACCTGGAGTCAGTAGGACACCGCTACACCCTACAGTGGTGATCCTACAGTGGTGACCCCGAGCTCGAACACCGAGGGACCCCATTCTGTAACACCGAGGAAGCTCTGCAACAATCCAGCGACGAAGCTCTGAAGAATTGAAGGTCAATCCCTGCAAGAAATCAGTGTAACCTATTGCCACTATGGAGGAAGCCATAAAGAAAAATCTGGTCGAAGAAATCAGAAGGCTATCGGTCGAAGTTGCCGCGCTGAAAGCATCGCAGGAAACCACGTTTAATCAGTACAACACGCAAAATCACCATCACAGAAGACCACCCTATCGTCGCAGCCGTTCTACAAGTCGAAGTCGTTCAAGCTCAAGAAATTCTCTTTACTGCTACTACCATCGTCGTTTCGGTCATGAAGCAAGAAAATGCACATCTCCATGCTCATTCAAAACTGAAAACATGAAGACGAAGTCGGAAAACTAACTTCCACGCTCGATGCGACGGGATCTGGCGTCACGGAAAAATCCTACCGTCTATTTGTGACCGACAAGCGAAGCAACCTCAATTTTTTGATCGACACTGGAGCGAATATCTCAGTTATTCCGCCGCAACAGAAGATGAAGCCACTGGAATTCAAACTCTATGCCGCAAACAATACAGAAATTCCAACATACGGAGAGAAGACAATGGAACTCGATTTAAATCTACGTCGACCATTCAAATGGAAGTTTATCATCGCGAAAGTCAGTAAACCTATAATCGGTGCTGATTTTCTAACGCATCACCAACTAGTTGTCGACATAAAGAATCGCAAGATCATCGATGGGAAAACCAATCTTTCGTGTAACTCGTTCGTGCAAGCAACAAACCTTCCTACTATAAGAAGTATAGACGTCGAACAGCCATATCATAAGTTACTAGCTGAATTTCCCGGAATAACAAGATTAACTTCAATGAAGCTCACACCGAAGCACAACGTGGAACACTTCATTGAAACAACCGGCCCACCACTTCATTGTCGCGCACGTCCAATCGCACCACACCGCTACGAGCAAGTCCGAAGGGAATTCGAGAACATGATAGAACAAGGATTATGCCGCCCAAGCAAAAGCCCTTGGTCATCACCACTTCACGTCGTACCTAAGAAGAATGGCGAACTACGAGTTTGTGGAGACTACAGAAGACTCAACTCTGTTACAACTCCTGACCGCTACCCAATACCGCGAGTCAAGGACTTCACTCATCATCTGTCGGACAAGAAGATATTCTCCACAATCGATCTTAACAGAGCCTACCAACAAATTAAAGTACGCGATGAAGACATAGACAAGACTGCAATAATCACACCTATGGGATTATTTGAATTTCCACGAATGACACCTGGATTGAAGAACGCCGGTCAAACCTTCCAAAGATTCATACACGAAGTACTTCAAGGACTCGATTTCGTATTCGCATTCATCGACGATCTTCTAGTTGCAAGCCCAGATGAAGAAACTCATAAGAAGCATCTACGTATTATTCTATATCGACTAGAAGAAAATGGAATCACTATCAACCCGTCAAAATGCATATTTGGACAACAAGAAGTTCAATTTCTTGGTTTCGCCGTTAGTAAGGAAGGAATCAAACCGCCTGCAGGAAAAGTCCGAGCAATTGTCGATTACGCCAAACCACAAACAATTGAAGAACTCAGAAGATTTCTTGGAATGTTAAATTTCTATAGAGAACACATTCCGAATGCATCCGAAATACAAGCACCGCTTCACGCCTACCTTCATAATACAAAGAAAAGAGATAGAACTATAATCGAATGGAACGATGACGCCACGAAGGCATTCGAAGCTTGTAAAGTCGCGATTCAAAATGCAGCTTTACTTGCTCACCCATCACATGAAGCAACACTTGCTATCTTCAGCGACGCATCTGATAACTCAGCGGGAGCCGTACTTCAACAACACATTAATGGAAAATGGCAACCACTTGGCTATTTTTCGAAGAAATTCTCCGATGCACAACGCAACTACAGTACATTCGACCGAGAGCTACTTGCTATCTACATGGCTATTAAGCACTTCAGAAAAACTTTCGAGGGAAGAAACCTGATAGTTTTCACCGACCACAAGCCATTGACTTATGTACTTCAGAAGAAACCTTCAACATCGGAAACACCACGTCGTGCAAGACAACTAATTTTTATCAGTGAATTCACCACTGATATTCGTCACGTCAGTGGGAAAGACAACTTAGTCGCCGACGCACTCAGTCGCACACGGATCGACAGTGTATCATGTCCAACGACAATCGACTATTGCAAGATAGCAGAAGCGCAAGACAGAGATATAGATACGATCAAGCAACTATCGAATCAAAATAACTTATCTATCAAGCAAGTTATTTTACCGATGTCACATCTACCTATCTATTGTGAAGCTTCAACATCTACTATGCGTCCATACCTACCTGAAGAATGTCGTCGTGAAGCATTCAACGCTCTTCACAACATTAGTCACCCAGGCGTCAGAACAACAAAGAAGCTCATTACAGAAAGATTCTTTTGGCCTTCAATGCAAGTTGATGTCGGAAACTGGACGAAGCAATGTCTACAATGTCAAACATGCAAAGTACAAAGACATACATCAAGCAGCCCATCTTCATTTCCACCATCGGATCGATTCGAACATCTACACATCGATATCGTCGGACCACTACCTACTTCACCCCAAGGATATCGATACCTCGTTACGATGATCGATAGAACAACGAGATGGCCTGAAGCAATACCTACAGATGACACTTCAGCAGAATCTGTTTCGAGAATTGTCTACGAAAATTGGATTACTCGATTCGGTTCACCAAAGATAATTACAACCGATCAAGGAAGAAACTTCGAAAGCAATCTCTTCAAAAAATTACTTCAAACAATGGGTATTGAGAAGACTAGGACAACGCCGTTTCATCCATCTTGCAATGGAATCTTAGAGAGGATGCACAGATCGCTCAAAAATTCTATCAAAACTCGTCTATCTGAACATACAACGTGGATTGATGAGTTACCTACCGTATTAATGGGTCTACGAGCAGCACCTCGCACAGATACTGGTATTAGCGCCGCACAACTCACATACGGATGCAGCCTACGTCTACCATGCGATTTCTTCACTTCAACATCAATAACCAACCAAGAGATGGACACCGATTACGTCAATCGACTTCAAGAATCGATTCGCAATGTATCGCATCAAATAACTTCGCACAGAAATAAGAAGCCGATATTCATCCATCAAGACCTACGTAACTGCAAAGAAGTTTTTATTCGCAACGACGCTGTAAGGAAACCATTCCAACCTACATACGACGGACCGTATAAAGTCTTAGAGCGAGATAGCAAGACTTTCAAGTTGGAATTACCCGGTCACAGATCATCCGTTATCTCAATCGACCGACTCAAGCCTGCTTATACTATCAATGAGGATACTTCGGAAGACCTACAGGTACCATCACGTCACCCACCAGAGAGGAAGCAAGACAGCTCATCAATATCTACATCAACACCTACATCAAGTCAAAGTAAATCTATCTTGAAGACTACAAGATATGGGCGAGCCGTCAAGCCTCCGGTACGCTTTCGCTAGGGGGAGAGTACTGTAGCGGCAGTGCAAGTACCGCACAATATTTATATTCTTACTACCCCCGGCTACGGTAACAATGACTTGCATCAAGTACCAACATTACATTTATTATGCAACTACCCCGGCTATGGTTACAATGATATTTTGATTTCTTCCGAAGAGGAAACCATATAAAGACGTTCTGAATAATTTGTTTTCGAAACAAGAAACAACTTCATCGTCGGCAAAATATCTTCAGCATCTTCATCACGCAGCATCATCGCCGGAACTCGCCGCCGCTTTCTTGGAGCACTCGCCGCCGCTGAGAGATGTCCACACGTCGCCGCCGCCGATCCGAGGATGCGCGCGCTAGCAACCCGCGCTATATTTATAGCAAGCCGGCAGCACAAGCGAGACGGCCTAGATTTCTATTTCTTTCTAACATTTCTTGTAACTACCTTATCTATTATTTACATTTTTATTTATTCATTATTTATAATATTATTTACTTAGTTACTTAAGAATTATTGGTAAAAATTCCTTTTATTTTATTGGTTTGTATAATTATTTAAATCATTATTGGTCGATCAAAATTGTAGCCGGGAATATAAATATAGGGTGCCTTCCTTAATAAAGCATTCCATTCAAGCCTCAACCTTCTGAAGAACCAGTAGTTTCATTTAACCGCCACTACAATACCTGGAGTCAGTAGGACACCGCTACACCCTACAGTGGTGATCCTACATAACAATGTAATGATTAAGTTAAACTTGCTCGCCTTAATGTGCTAGAACATAATGTACTCACAATTAGCTAGAACATAATGTACTCTAAGATCTTTGTAAATTACTATGTCCTTGCAATCAAATTATTTGAATTTGAATTACATGGATATGCAGTTCACTTGTAAATGAACACTACCTTCCATGGATATCTGTAAGCAACTTCATACAGAACAGAGGTACTCAATTTGAAGTCAATCATAGATGCGTTGCTACTCCTGAGGACTATGATGGTCGCCTCATAAGAGACAATTTTATATTATGTGACAGAAAAACGGAATCCAAAACATGACCTACAGCGACTTCACGTGTCCACTGCGGAAAAAAAAATAGTTTTCAATTCTAAGCCTTTCTGGATAAAACTGTAAGAAAAAAAATTGAAAATCAAAATTTGGGCGTTATTTAAGCAATGAATTTGAATGGTGTTGAATTTTACATTTCCTCTTATTTTTACCAATAAGGCATGCAATTCAATTTACAATTTATATTCTAAAGTCAATTATTTAATATATTGTGTACATTGAGTCGTGATAAAATAAATTTGTAATATAATTGATAAAAAGAATGTCCAATTCAAAATATGAACATTAACAATAAACATGCATAATCGAGTGTAATTTAACATATTAGTGAATGTCAGCCAGTGTCTTCAATGCTATAGAAGCATTTATTTATAAGATACGTTTTAAATTCTTTATTGAACGTTTCATGGTTTAAATTTTTTATGACAAGCGGCACCGCGTTGTAAATTTTAATTGACATACCAAATATATTATTTTTGAATGATTGAATGAATGAATAATTGATTTGCATAAATTGTGGTTATAACTTTTTGTAAAATTTTGATTGTTTTTCAACAATTGTATGACTTTGAACTTGGTGCTATTTTTACAGTGAAACTGTTTTTGATAGGATTGTGGTTACATGGGATCTTAATTTTCTGTACAGCTCAT
Source organism: Spicauda simplicius (assembly GCA_949699795.1). Taxonomy (NCBI): domain Eukaryota; kingdom Metazoa; phylum Arthropoda; class Insecta; order Lepidoptera; family Hesperiidae; genus Spicauda; species Spicauda simplicius. The sequence goes on from OX453087.1 coordinate 3,987,107, forward strand.
AATGTACCACGTCAATGGCATGCAATTTTTTTGTGTTAATCACAAGTGTTAGTTACTAAACCTTTCTTCTTCTTAGTCGTTACGCTCTTGTCAGAGCGGTCGTGGTCGTCAAATAGTCCTTTGGATGGCTGATGTAGCTTGCCTCACGATATCTCGACTAAATTTTCTTACCATTTCCATCCATCCATCAGCCCTTTGATGTCCACTGCTGGACATAGGCCTCCCCTAAATGGCGCCACTCCAACCGGTCCTGTGTCCTTTGAATCCAGCGGTTTCCCGCTGTCTTCTTCAGGTCATCGGTCCACCTGGTAGGGGGGTGACCTGTACTCCTTTTGCCTAAACGTGGTCGCAACTCGACCTCGCCACTCGCCACCTTTCCATTTATGTTAATATTATTATTATTATTATACCATTATATGCAAAGGACCGATATACCTATAGATGTACTAGCTGTCCCGACAAACGTTGTTTTGCCATATAAAAAATAAAAAAAAATGTTAAGGGTGGACAACCCTTAAGGGGTATGAAAAATAGATGTTGGCCGATTCTCAGACCTACTGAATAAGCATATAAAATTTGTTAAAAATCGGTCAAGCCGTTTCGGAGGAGTATGGCAACAAAAACTGTGACACGAGAATTTTATCTATTAGATTGTAAAATTCCCAGATTTCTCCTACTCATACCTGTTCTGCTAAGTTTCGTTGAGGGAAATACTGAAGTAATAGAAGAAAATGTTGACAAGGGTAAGTATCTTATTAATATTTGAAATTAACCAAAGTTTGTGAGAATGTCTTTGTTACCTTTGACGAGGACCCGCGTGGCGGAGCGGTTACCATACCGGTCTGACGCACAATGGGTCCCGGGTTCGATTCCCGGCCAGACAGGTATCTGAATGAGGGGGTAACCTTCCAAAGGCGTCGGGTACACGCCGTCGGAGCGACGCAGGGTTATGTGGGATTTTTACCGCACTAAAACCCCCCCGGTGGCTGTCCTCGGCGCTGAAAAGGAGGACTCCGGGATCTCGAAACGACTTCAACCGGAATCCTCCGAGCGCGCTGCCATCGGGCTCCTCCCAGATGGGCGGCTGGGCCCACCACTCCGTCTAGTCTTTACGACGGTATGCGACCACACATACCGCCGTCCTTCCCGGGATTGCCTGACCGAACGGTTCGATCTCCCACTCTAGCCGTCTGCAACCCCGGAAGCCCATGTCCATGGTACCCACGACACAGAAGAAAATCCTATGAGTGTAGAAAGCGTTTTTTTCTCAATTCGCAACAGTCGCAAAAGTGTAAAATGTAGAATGTACTTCCTTTTGAGGTATTCCCGGAGCGCTATGACATGAGGTTCTTCAAGAAAGGTGTAAAAAGAGCCCTCCTTCAAAGCCGGCGATGCGTTGGCGACTCCTCTGATGTTGCAAATGTCCATAGGCGACGGTGACTGCTTACCACCAGGTGGCCCCTCAGCCTTATCGTTAGGTCAAACTATAAAAAAGTACTTTCTTCTTGAAATATATCCAAAAAACTATGTGAAACTTAGATCTCTTCAAAAAATTTGCAAGATTTCTTCCAAATCCGGCGCATTGGTGATTCGTCTAGTGTGGCAAATATCTTTAAGCTGCGGTGATTACCATCAGTAGCCTGACTGACTTTTCTTAGGCTTCGTTATAGAAAACAAGCTCTTACCCGCGGCTTCGCCGCCACGGTCAAAAGGAATTAACATTAGCATTTGATAGCGTGATTCAGAACTTGCAAATGAATTTTACTAATGCCATCTATTAACAACGTATGAAACTACTAAATATATATCGACTAACAGAACATCGATATTCTCATGGGAATGAGAGAGCGCGGTAAAAAGTAGTCTACGTCACTCTCCGCCCTCCTAACTATCTCCCAGCATATAAACCATATCATATAATAGCTATGTAGCGACGTGAAAGAGGAACAAACTTATAAACACTTTCACATTTATAATATTAGTATGGAAGTATGAATCATTAACGATTCCTTTCTCAGGTTCTTTATCATGTTTTACTACGAATGGAGAAGTTGGACAATGTGTGAGCAGCTTGAATTGTACGAATGCTGAAAGTCCGAGTTTTAAGTAAGTGCAAATTTGAACAGGTTATTTATGAAATAAAAGTTAGCTTAAAAACAAATAAATAATAGTTAAGAAAAACTAAAAAACACGCTTTTTATAGAAAACCGAACTAAAAAATAGAAAATAAATTTAAATGAATTTAAATTAAGAAAATAGTGTTAAAAATTTCAATGAATATAAATTAATAATAATGTGAATAAAAAATAAATATTTTATTTAAAAAAAGCGTGGGTTGCTTTTTAAGATATTATCGAAATGATAAATCACTCTACTCATATCTGTCTATAAAATATCTATAACCATTGACACCATGCACAAAAAAAAGCGTGGGGTGCATGGTGTCAATGGTTATAGATATTTTTATTTTAGTTTTTTTTAACTATTATTTATTTTCTACTTTTTAGTCAAATTAAAAAATGGAATAATTTTATCAAATTAGTATATTGTCATCGGACCTCAATAAATCTACAAAGTTTGAACGAAATCTGGCCGTTTAAAGTGGGTCAAAATCGCGCCCAAAGAAGTCGGTTACAAACAAACATACAGGTGAAGCTAATAAAAAGCTAATAACAAGCAAACAATTGCATATTGGAATGAAAGGTTTCGAACTCAAAGTATCATTAAATTACTAAAATGAATTGACGTAAAATGATATAATTTTGCATTGGCTTACGACCTTATAAATTGTTAGTGATATTTTTTCTAACACTACTTGATCGGAACACGACCTCAACTGAGAAGATCCTGCAAGAAACTCAGCGGGCAAACTTCGTTCCCAGCGAACTTCTCATTAATAAGCGCGCACTTTAAGGAACTGTTTTTTATAAGAACAGGACAAATTTATCTGAAGTCAATCACAGATGCGTTGCTACTACCGAGGATTCCAATGGTTTCTGATGAAAGTTAGCTTGAAAAATTCAAGAACTACTTCACGCTGAAAATATGTGTGGTACTCTGCCGAGCGATATTTTTTCTACTATCTTTTCTCAACTTACAGACAAGCTGGGCTTCAGTGTCATTCTTCTTTCGTCTGCTGTCCGTTAAACCCTCAAAGAAATCCAAAAAAAGAAGGAAAGAAATTCGCTACTGTAAGTTTATTTTACTTACATTTTACATTTCTTGCGTTTCGATAGAAGGGTGTGGTTGCCGGTACACTTTCACATGAGGCGACCGTCATAGTCCTCGGGAGTAGCAACGCATCTGTGATTGACTTCAGATGGAACCCACGTTCTGTACGAAGTTGATTACAGATGTCCATGGGCGGCAGTGACCACTTACCATCAGGTGGACTGCATGCTCGTTTGCTACTTCAGTCAAATAAAAAAAAAATATCACATTAGGCAAAAGCAGGCTCTCTTCAGATGGACCGATGACCTGAAGAAGACAGTGGGAAGATTCAGGATTGGAAGGACAGGACCGGCTGGAGTGGCGCCTTTAAGACGCCACTTCATATAGAACAAGGTTCTATCTGAAGTCAATCACAGATGCGTAGCAACTCCAAAGGACTTACAGAATACAACTACAACACTTTATCATAAAGTACGGGTGGCCGTACTCATCTCATTTTTCTATTGAAATCGTTCTTTTATTACAGTTGGTTGGATGTGGAAGAAATAATGCGTTTCCATTTACCTATAGATCAAGAAATACTAATCCAGTTTCTTTTGCTGAGTTTGCAGAATTTCCCTGGATGGTAGCTTTGCTAAGGTATTTATCAGACTTGTCCCTGTAGGCTCGGGGTCAGAATAGGGCTACGGTATCCCCTGCCTGTCGTAAGAGGCGACTAAAAGGGGCTTCCGGGGTTGCAGACGGCTAGAGTGGGAGCTCGAACCGTTCGGTCAGGCAATCCCGGGAAGGACGGCGGTATGTGTGGTCGCATACCGTTGTAAAGATTAGACGGAGCGGTGGGCCCAGCCGCCCATCTGGGAGGAGCCCGATGGGGCAGCGCGCTCGAGGATTCCGGTTGAAGTCGTTTCGAGATCCCGGAGTCCTCCTTTTCAGCGCCGAGGACGGCCACCGGGGGGGTTTTAGTGCGGTAAAAATCCCACATAACCCTGCGTCGCTCCCACGGCGTCGGGTACCTTTGGAAGGTTTCCCCCTCGAAAACAAAAAAAAAAAGGTATTTATCAGACTTATCATGTGCATTTCTTACTTTTTCTTTGTCTCCCTTTTCCTCGTTACCAGACATAATTCGCAACGATCAAATCCGTAGACGAACGAAGCTTATCGACATAGCTCTCAAAATTAACAGGCTGAAGTGGTAATGGGTCGACCACATCGCTCGTATGACCAATGGGGAAGAAAGGTGCTTGAGTGGCGACCACGTTTAGGCAAAAGGAGTACAGACCAGCTCAACCAGGTGGACTGATGACCTGAAGAAGACAGCGGGAAACCGTTGGATTCAGAGGGCACGGAACCGATTGGAGTGGCGCTGTTTAGGGGAGGCCTATGTTCAGCAGTGGACATCAAAAGTCTGATGGATGGATGATGTCCATTGATAAACTTCGATGCCCTAAGGCAGGTGGTTTATAGTTACAGCACTTGACAGTACGGCCAAGTGCAAATTGGTAAACGCACCTTTAAGAACTTTTTCTCTAAGAGAACTCACGTGTCCTTTCCTTTAAGCGGTGATAAGTAATTTCTAATATCCACGCTATTTTAGAAAAATCAGGGGTGCGTGCCTTGTTCTGTAAAACCAACTCTTGATTGAGAGGCTGAGTTTCACTGCTTGACCCCACAATAACTCAAAATCTGTAATAACACTATAAAAAAGGACAATAGAAAAATGCTTCTGATCACTAATTTATATTCAACTAGTCAACCGTCACATCGGTCGAAATTCGATCGTAATTTAAATTAAAAAACTAAAGTTCATATTGTCCAAAGTAGCACCAATATATCCCTAATTTAAATAAATTGTATCAACTTTTAAGTAATTTTGAACGCACTTGTTAAATATAAAAAGAGGTTTATTTAGCTAAACCGCATGTAAAATCAATAGCGGGTAATTTGACAAAGACACTGACATTTCTGACGTTGTGTTTTCGTAGTAAGCTAGTATTAGTATTTATCTATGGTAGTAAGACATTGTTCTATTTCGTTTATTATTTATGTCTTGGTGACTAATGCACGGTAGAGTGTGTAATGTGTTTTTAGTTGATTTTATGAATGTTTTATGCATTATTTGAAAAAATATTAACATTCTGCACTCCTTCTTTACGTCAACTATAACCGTGCAAAGTTTCATACTAATCCGCGGCATATTACTTAAAAATTCTTCACAAGTTTTTGCTTCACGTATTAATATATAGATTCTTTTCCAAAAATAACAGCTTGGCCAAAGGTTAATCACGGCACGTCTTCTTCTTTCTTTACTTCACTCTTCGCTTCATCTCACCTCTCCCCTTGCCTTCCCCTCACCTCACTTCACCCCCTTCGTCACCAAATCTTACCTCAATGAAGCATCTAAGCATTAATGTGTTGCACTATTAAAGATTGAGCAGAGCAGAGCAGAGCAGTGATAGCCTAATGATTGTAACTTGCCCTCTCGATCGGGAGGTCCGAGGTTCAAACCCAGGCACGCACCACTGATTCATGTGCGTATTATAAATTAATTATCACTGCTTTTCGGTGAAGGAAAACATCGTGAGGAATCCTACACACCCGAGAGTTCTTTAAAAAAAATGGTTCTCGGAGGTGTGTGAAGTCCACCAATTCGCACTTGGCCAGCGCGGTGGACTATGGCCTAAACTCTCTCATTCTGAGAGAAGACCCGTGTCCAGCAGTGGGACAATAATGGGTTGACGAGACTATTAAAGATTACTACCGATATTGATACACTTATGGAGTATTGTTATTTTGTTTTGCAGACCGTCTGAAAACGACAAATGGAGTTACGATGACTACATTGGTGGTGGTTCTCTTATCCATCCTTCTGTGGTACTAACAGTCGCTCATCATGTGGATACCCGGGATCCATCTGAGGTAGGACTTTGTAAAAATTATTCTTTCTAGTAGTAAATGCGCAGCTAGGTATGTTTATTGTCTGACTGAAGTAGCAAGTAGTCCAACTAAATATAAGTGCGGGTGCAGTGCAATTTTGCAGGTGGTAGAACCAGTGCAGTTCGACGGGGAGTACCACCGGCACTATTTTTAGCGTGAAGTAGTTCTTGCATTTCGATAGAAGGGTGTGGTTGCTGGCACACTAGGACGAGGCAACCATCATAGTCCTCGGGAGTAGCAACGCAACTGTGATTTATTTCAGATAGAACCCATGTTCTATATGGAGTTGATTACAGATGTCCATGAGCGGCAGTGACTACTGACCATCAGGTGGACTGCATGCTCGTTTGCTACTTCAGTCAGATAAAAATAAAAAATGTGGTTACTGCCGCTAATGGACTGTAAACCACGTTATATAGGACAGGGGTTCTATCTGAAGTGAATCATAGTTAATAATTATTAAATAATAATCTCGGCAAAAGGAGTGTAGGTCGCCCCCGACCAGGTGGACTGATGACCTGAAGAAGACGGCGGGTAACCGCTGGATTCAGATGGCTCAGGACCGGTCGAAGTGGCGCAGATTAGGGGAGGGCTATGTCCAGCAATGGACTTTCAAAGGCTGATGGATGGATGAATCATAGTTGATTAGCTACTTCCGAGGACTATCGCCTCATACGGTAGTGAGCTCAACCATACAATTTCACTTAAATGCATGAAATGCTTCTAGAAACAACAGTGGCGGTTCCCTTTAAGTGGTATCTTCAAATTAACCATAATGGTTCTACATTTACAGTGTGGTGACCTTCCACAACTCTTTAAGTGATGCTTTGGTAAAGGAAGATCTCCCGCCAGGAGAGGCGATCATGCCTGGGAGAGGCCGTGCTCCGACAGTCTTTGTTCGGAACTTGTATATATGCTGGGTATTGAGAACACTTCGATAGCGTGTTTCAGTAATTGTAGCGCCATCTCTTGATGAGTTGCGGGAGCTCACAATGGCATGGCGACTTCCCGCAACTCAACAAGAGATGGCGCAATGACAACATCTTTACTCAACTCATCGAGAGATGGCGCCACTTGTATATCTGAATCACGTTATAATACGTTATAATACGAAGTATCTTCAATGTTGTCAACCCATTATTGTCCCACTGCCGGGCACGGGTCTTCTCTCGGAAAGAGAGAGTTATAGGCCATAGTCCACCGCGCTGGCGAAGTGCGAATTGGTGGACGATTGGTGGTTGCATCTTCAATACCCTGCATATATACAAGCTCCGAACAGACTATCGGAGCACGGCCGCTCTCCAGGCATGATCGCCTAGCCTGGCGGGAGATTTGCTAAAAAGTAAAGTACCTTAGTAGTTGAATTTTTCAAAGTATCTCTTGAAATTTAATGTCCTTAATTTATTTTCGCTGCTGCTAATATTTACTTTATTTTAGATAAAATGCCGAGCAGGAGAGTGGGATACGAGTGCCACGATGGAGATTTGGTCTCATCAAGAACGAGGCGTCAGGAAGATATCAATACATCCTGATTATATGCTAGGTAAATCTTCCTTATAAAAAATAATATTTGTCTGTATGTCCTCTTTAGAATTGTAAACTATTCAAATGATCTTTAGCAAAGTTCTTATTCATGAGCTCGCGAAGGTTTCTGGTGTATTTTTTTATTATTTTTTTATTTTGTGATGGCGTAGCAACGCGCAGAGTGCAACTAGTTTTTATAAGATTGAAGTAATAAACGAGCTTGCATGCCATCATATAAGATTGTAGTGGTAAACGAGCATACAATGAATCTAATGTTAAGTGCCGCTTATGGAAATCTGTAAGCAACTTCATAAAGAACAAGCGTTCTGGCGACAATCACATATGCGTTGTTACTTCTGGGGACTAAGATAGTCGCCTCATATGAAAGCACGCTCAACCACACCCAAAAGGTAAGAGCTGTATCTGGAAAAAACTGGGGTGGTGGTACCGACTCAGTCGAACTACACTGATTTTACCACCTCTTAAAAATATACAAAGGCATCAAATTCTAGTCGGAATTCAATATTTCTTTTTGATTACGTGATGGACTGAAAATAGCTTGTATGAAACCACCTTCTTTGATCTTCTGTTACTTTTCAGTCCGAAATCACTACAACGCAGCCCTTCTTTTTCTGGAGACTCCTTTCATTCTAAAATCTCACATCGGGGTCGCGTGTCTTCCTGGAGTTGATCTGCCATCAATAGGCACCCTCTGTTATAGCATGGGTTGGGGGAGGACGTTCAACGATTCTAACTACTCGACTCAGTTGAAAAAGGTAAGTTTAGCTAGTCTATATTACGCTCCTCCTCCTTGCGTCGATTCTCAATGCTGAGGGTCGTGACGCTCTCCACAGATCACCTTATTCTGGACTATATTAGGCCAACGGTGCCGGTTCTTCGCAACGTGAATGGCATCATGCATCTTACTGCCGAGAGTGGTGCGGATTTGGTCCGACCAGCGCATCGGACTTCGTCCTCTTGGTCCCTGGACTTTGCCGGTGATTAATATTATCACCGGCAAAGTCCAGGGGACTATGATGTTAAGCTATTGCATAGATTTTATCGCCGACCTTGAGCGTGGCGACCGAATCAAGAAATTCCGTAACGAAAAAACCTAACACCCTCCACTCCGCCTACCATGTAGCGCGGCCGAGTGTTCGCTTAACGTATATTTGTAACGATGTTTGTTTATTATTCTTTTACGCAAAATTAACGGTCGAATTTCACTGAAGATTAAGACAAGAGAAAATTCCAGTCAGGTACCTTGGTAGGCATGACCAAAGCGAACGGTGCCATCGGAATCAGCTAACACGAAGATAATCGTAATTGGTTTCTCCCAATGAAGCCGGGTATAAGCCTGATTTTTGCAGAGCCTTACATGGGCATCTAAGAGGACTCTGGTTGCAATCCTTTAGAGTTCCCGGACTCATCTTTGCAACGCCGAAAATGGCAATCAGGGAGATTTTAGTGGGTAAGAATGATCTGGATTTTCTCCCACTTCGACCGGTACATTTGAAGGTTTCTCTCTAGAAAACAAAAGTTGGCCCAATGTGACGACTTACATCAGTCACTAGGGAGGTCTTAGTCCCACATAATCCGGACTGCCTCCAATTTGGATGGGTTTCCTTGGATGGATTGGAGGATTCCTCCTAGAAATCAAAAAGAACAATCATGATCATTAACATGACGTTGGGTGCTTTCAGGTTGATGATGACTGTTCACATGACCTTGGGTGTTTCAGATCCAGCTGCCGTTAGTAGACCCCAGCGTGTGTCAGCGACAACTCCGAAACACTGTTCTGGGTTCCGGCTACCTTCTCCACCATTCCCTATTATGTGCTGGTGGGGAACTTGGCGTCGACACCTGTGTGGGTGACGGTGGTGCTCCTTTAGTCTGCCCTATTGAGGTATGTGGATCACTCACTCACTTTTATATGAGGCGGCCATCTTAGTCGACCCATGACAACACCTCGTCTCGTCAACCCATTATTGTCCCACTGCCCAAACTATTCCGTAATTTTTCGTTTGAACATATTAAATGTCAAATTTTTATACGCGTCTGGTAACTTATTATATATCTTTACAGTATCTGAGAGAAGACTTGTGTCTAGCTGTGAGACAATAGTGTGTCAACAAAACAAGACGTTTCCTGTAAAGATCTATTTTATTTCCAGAGCGAGGGATCAACTTCTAGCAGGTTCGCCGTCTACGGCATGGTGTCTCATGGTGTTGGCTGTGGGAACAGAAATGTTCCTGGACTGTACACCAAGGTCTCCGAAGTCGTGGACTGGGTGGACTATGAAATGGACCTGGAGAAACTTAACAAGACCTATGTTATCTAGTTATTATATATGTATTGTTATGATATTTGTCTGTATGTTCTTTATAGATTTGTAAACTATGCATTCAATCATGTGATGGTTTTTAGCAAAGTTGATGTGCATGAGTCCGCGGCGGTTTCTGTTTTAAGCTATTATAGCTTTTATCGCGGGCTTTGAGCGCGACGACCGAATCAAGAAATTCTGTAACGAAAAAAACCTATTTTCCACTCCGCCTATTATGTAGCGCGGCCGAGCGTTCGCTTAACTTGAATGTATATGGTACGACAGTACGAAGTTCGCACGGATCGAGACGAGCTGCTCGGAAATCGGACGATGTAAGCAGCTGTTTGTGAAAAAATATATAGTATAAAAGAAAAAAACTTGAATTAATATCAAAGAAAAAATACTGCTTAAACAAATAAATAATTATAATTGCATAAGTTGATAAAAAATGCTATGCAATAGCTTTACCGCGCCAGTCCCCGAGTGCCGCATATTTTTTTTTATATTTTTGCCTAAAGTAAAATTAAGAACGTTAGTATTTCGGTATATACCTTTATTTCGGTTGTATTTAACATACCAGCGTTAAAATACCCTGAATATAGAGAATTAAGTAATTAAATAAATTATTTTCAATTAAAAATATTTATTTCATTTCCATGCTTTCTACTTTTTACGGGATAAACATATCATGTTCCGCAGGCTAAAGCCAGAGGAAAAGGAGAACGAGATCTGTAGATATTAAGTAGAGAGGCGCCGAATAGTGGTTTCACCGAATAACCGAATACTACTCGGTTTGACTTTTACCGAACCGGATATTCGGCCGAATTATTCGGTTTACCAATTCTTATAAAAAAATACGAAAATGTGTTCATCAAAAATTAAAATGTCAAATCAACATTTATAAATAAATATATAGTTTATAAATAAATATTGATATGTCTTTGGAAAAAATGCTAATCTGATTGAAATTTAAGAAAATATTGATTTAAAGTTATTAGTTTCGAATAGCAACCGAATATTCGGCGCATCTTTAATACTAAGAAACTCGCCCGTCATACCTTACCGGTCCGACAGGCAGAGAGTTCGATCCCCGGCCTGACAGATTTAAAGATTTTGTTCTACATCGGATTGTCCTCCGGTTGCGGTCGTTCCGAGATCCCGGAGTCCTCTTTATAGCGCCGAGGACGGCCACCGAGGGGTTTTAGTGCGGTAAAAATCCCACTTAACCCTGCGTCGCACCCACGGCGTCGGGTACCTTTTGAAGGTTTCCCCCTCGAGAACAAAAAAAAGTTCGGAGTGTCTTTGTGTTTCCATGACACTCACAAGTGGCACACCGATCATCGCTCTAGGACACCTGTGATCAAATCCGGATAAAATTGAATACTGGTCTGACGCGCAATGGGTCCTGGGTTCGATTGCCAGACATAAATGATGAGTTAAGATTCATGTTCTGGGTGTTTGTATTATTCGTCTTGTGCGTGTTCATGGTACCCACGACACAGGAGAAAATCTAGTGGGACTATGAGTGTAGGAAGCATGTTTTTTTTAAATACAAAAAAATTATTGGTGCGTTGAACAATTTTTCAAATCAAATCAAATCAAAATCTTTATTTGCTAAATAAGGTACAAATGTATGGTAGTAAGTCTTGAAAAGAAGATCCTCTTATTTTGCCATTTTGGCGTGCAAATTGTCATATAAATGACTATTTATGTTTATTTTTATTGTAATTGTGTACTATTATATTTAATTTTAACAAATCGAAAGCAAGATACTATTACCTATATAAAAATATTCATGTTAATATACAATTAATTGTAATAATGTCAACTTAGAGTCCTTTGGTAGAGGACTAGGATTTGGTAAAGGAAAAAGAGGGTTTGCCGAGATGTTGCGTAGTCCTAAGTATGCGATATCTATTCTACTGTGGATTGTTAAATTCTTTAGTGAATTATATCCAACTAATTACCCGGCGAACCTCGTTCTGCCTAAAAGTCAAAAATCTAAAATTATCAGTGTTCCTCCATTATATTATATATTCATTATACATACAAACCTTCCTCTTGAATCACTCTATCTATTAAAAACAGCATTAAAATCCGTAGCGTACTTTTAAAGATGTAAGCATACATAGGGACAGACAGCGGGAAGCGACTTTGTTTTATACTATGTAGTGATGATTGTATTCAATTTTTTTTGCGTGAAAGAGCAGCAAACACACATTAAAAAATTGAAATAAAAATATTTTATTGATACAAAACACGATCCTTCAAATTTTTTATGTTATTAAGATTTCGTAAGCTAACGCCACCTTTTAGCTTAAGGAGGTACTATGCGTAGTACACAATCTGTATAATTGTATGATATTGACAGTCTTCACAGATAAGAAAATGACGTCATCAGTATCTATAGAGCTCTCATCTTGTATACCGCTAACAATGGATAATTAATCCCCAATTTCCTTTAATTCTGTTAAATATTAACAAATGATTGAAAGAATAATTCACGGTAGCAAAAGTTATAATGCCTATTACATAATTTTAGGAGATTGATGAGACGATCTTTGTGTTACAAATAACGAGTTTATTCCTCAGTAGTAGCAAGACAGCCAGAGAGAACAGTACCGCCATTTTGTCGCGCCATTTTGAAATTATGAGGTAAGCAAACGACAATATCAAATAATAAATAATATGGTGTGATTAATAGATTCAAAGTTCTTGTGTTGTCTAAGCTTTTGGGTTGTTTTTATCGCCTTACGGCTTTGAGGTAAACAATGTTTCGATAACATTATATGATAAATATATTATGTGTTTTAGTAATAAATGTGATGTGGAAGAAAGGAAAAAAGCAATGTTGTTAAAATCTCTATAGTCATGAAAGTTAATCTATAAAGTCGTTTTTTTTTATATTGCGGTAAGGCGCAAAAGGTTGTGACGGTAAGCTGTGTTGAAGGAGGAAAACAATGTTTTGATAATGTTGAATGAGAAATTAAGTTCTCAGTTATAATGAATGATGTGTTGTGAAAGAAAAAAATACACTAAATTATTTTAAATTAACTTTAAATTACCGCCGCTTTTACACAAACTAGTAAATGCCGCCAAGGGACATCTGTAAGCCACTCTATATGGAACAAAAAAACTTTGTGTCAATAAGGGTGATGGTTCTGCCGTTCTTTTTAACAATAAAAAAAAGCAAATGAATAAAGCTGACGTGTTAACGCCAACTCTTTATATTTAAAGAATAAAATCTTAATTAATACAAGAAAACGTTCACCTTTTTTCACCCCGCGAATACTAAAAAATCGAATAATAAAACCGTGAATAATGAGTGTGAATACTGTATTAGTCAATAATTAATAATAAAAAAATAAAAATGTGTGCGTGTACTAGCGTACACTCGTAAGAAGTGAAACTTCTTTATGACGTTATTTTTCAAAAAATAATTTACTATATGCAACTTTACAGAAATTGGTTAAATAAAGTTAAATTAGATAAAGTTTAATAAAAGGCTTTTATAAAACTTTATCTAATAATCTAATCTATAATAATCTATCTAATATCACGCGTGGTAGGGATAACGTAACGGATAATGGCGCGTAACAGAAAAAGATGGCGCGTAACGAAAAAATGTTACACTAAATTTTTTTCCAACCCCTTCACTTCAATAAAGAGTCTATAATATTACTTAATGCGAAAACTACCGCATTATAATCATGTGAGATTTCATATTTAGCAAAACTTAGAGCAGTGCGGAAAGACAATCTAATATATAAAATTCTCGTGTCACAGTTTTTGTTGCCATACTCCTCCGAAACGGCTTGACCGATTTTTACCAAATTTTATATGCTTATTCAGTAGTAGTAGTAGCTTAGTCAGAGCAGTGATAGCCTTGTGGGATTAATATGGCCACGTGTCCCACCCTATTCCTGCATTGGGAGTTACTGCCACCAGGATGTTAAATTAAAGTCCAAATCTCAATATAGTTCACTTTTTGTATTTCCAATTTTACCCCGAAACGAATACACATGCATTCGCGTCGGTTAGTGCGCAGTAACTAACTCGACTCCTCACATACTTCACACTTGCATACAAACTTGCTTACTCAGCCATTCATACTTACATGGTCCCTACACTACACCCCCCAAATTTTTACAATCCAAATAAAAATTTAAAATCTATAATACTAACATTGTTACAATATCATAACATTACACTGCATTATGCACTTCACTGTACTTAGAACTTGGAACACAATAACAAATGTATTAAATTACGCGTAGCTGGCTGTAGACGGCTGCATGGGAACCGTGTGCGTTACCGTCGATGGTGCAGGATTTATTCCTGGAATCCGCACTATCTCTCTTCTAAGCCACTTCTTAGCCCTGTGACGACAAAGTCGCCACGATGCAAAAAGGATGATAATGCCCAGCATTGCTGCCATTATAGACATAATTAAGTTATATTTAGATATGTGCATTTCTACCGCTGAGTTTTGGGCTATTATTACTTCTTCTTTGCTATACGATTTGCCCATCTTAAAAACTGTAATTTCAAATTACCGAAAGTACTTTAACTAACGAAGGTGATAATTATAATAAATGATTTCTATAATTTAACGTTAAGAAACAGGTAAGTAGGTCTCAGGTGTGCATAATGCAATGTTGACAATTTAATAACAATCCGCTGTAACAATAACAATTAGTATTGTTCTAGAAAAACAAAATGAATAAAATTAGTCCATCAATAACAAGTTGTTTATACTGTCTTTGCTTACGACTAAAATATGAGTTATACTACAAGCTCATATACGCGTATGTTACCTTTACAATATATTTAGTGTTACAGTTCAGAATTAGTATAAGTAGTTATTACAATTACAATATTATATTTATGCAATATTATATTTTATTAGACGAAATTTATGAGTTATAAATTTTTTTTAATTAACAATTAAATCGAACGGGTGGTTTAACTTTACGGCCACTCCTAGTTACTTTTTCTTTACATAATACATTTTTATTGGTAAAATCTAACGCTTTACTCACACTGGCATCACAATTTCTTACATCACAATTTTGATCATTAATTAAAAATGCTGGTTTAAGTCTGTCTATTGATATACTTACCTTTCTATTAGGCAGTTGTACTACGAATACTTTATTTCGCCTTTCGATGACTCGGTAAGGACCATCATACGCAGGTGTTAATGGTCTGCGTACCGCATCATTACGTACGAAAACATGCTCACACTTACCTAAATCATTGTGTATAAATAATGTCCGTGAGTTCTGATGATTTCGTGATACTGGTTTTAAATTTTTAATAGTAGACTTTAATTGTTCTAAAAAAGTTAAATCGTCACCGATTCGTTTATCTGACACGTTGTAAAAGTCTCCAGGTAAACGAATGGTTTGACCGTAAACATACTCTGCAGGACTTACACCATTATCACTTCTACTTGCCGCACGTAACCCTAATAACACAGTAGGCAACTCAGTGTACCAAGAAGAATTGTTTATTAACCGCGCTGTAAGTGCTGTTTTCAAAGATCGATGCCACCGTTCAACGATACCATTACTTTGAGGATGGTACGGACTACTACGATACTTTTTAATACCCATTAACTTTAAAAGTTCTGTAAACAAGTTGCTTTCAAATTGACGTCCTTGATCGCTTGTCAATTTGATTGGACTCCCAAAACGAATGATCCATGATTCATAAAATATTCTAGCCACAGCTTCCGCTGTAATATCTTTCGCTGGAATGCATTCAGGCCATCTACTATATCTATCTATCATAGTAATTAGATACTTATATCCCTCCGCCGATGTCGGAAGAGGACCTACTATATCTATATGTACATGCTCAAAACGGTTAGCATATGGATAGGCTTCAAAGTCGGATATAGTATGTCTACCAATTTTAGATCGTTGACATTGGATACAGGCTTTCGCCCACCGTCCAACATCACGGTTTAAACCAGGCCAAAAAAATCGTTGCGCTACTAATTTACGCGTCAAACGAATGCCAGGATGGCTAGAATCATGAACAGAGTTAAAAGCAATTCGTCTCAAGTTTTCGGGTATATAAGGTCTGCTCGTAGGAGTTGAATTTTCACAATAAATGAATTTGTTATTATTAGGAATAAAAATTTTCTTGAAAGGATTATTATATTTAGTTTCATCTAACAATTGCGACAGTTGTTCGTCACATTCCTGAGCATCCGCCAGTTCCGAGTAATCAATTGACGTAGGACAGTGTATAGTTTCCACGCGCGATAACGCGTCAGCAGTTTCGTTGTTACTACCTTGAATGTACCTAATGTCTGTTGTAAATTCGCTAATAAATAATAATTGTCTTGTCCGTTTCGGTGTTTCGCTGTTACTTTGTAATTTATCAAAAGCATAAATTAATGGTTTATGATCCGTAAATACAGTTAATTGACAACCTTCTATAATATATCGAAAATGTTTTATAGCCATAAATATTGCAGTCAATTCCCTATCATAGGTTGAGTACTTTTCTTGCGCTTTAGTAAATTTACGGGAAAAGTAACCTAATGGTAACCATTTATTGTTAATCCATTGTTGTAAAACTGCCCCAGCCGATTTGTCCGAAGCATCCGTCATAAGAGATAAGGGTACATCCGGGATAGGATGTGACAATATGGCTGCATTCTTAAGGCTTAATTTACACTTTTCAAAAGCGTCAATTGATTCCTCAGTCCAGGGTATGCTAGATTTGTCTTTACGTTTAGAATTTTTTAAAAATGCGTTTAAAATTGATTGACATTCTGCCGCGTTAGGTATGCTTGCTCTATAAAAATTAATCATGCCTAAAAAACGTCGTAATTGTTCGACAGTTTCCGGTCTAGGGTAATCTACGATAGCTTGAACTTTGTGGTCAAGTGGTCGTATACCATCGACTGACACTTGATATCCTAAAAATTCAATACTAGTCTTGCCGAAATCACATTTAGATAAATTTATTGTAATGCCAAAACTTCTAAATCGTTCAAATACTTTACGTAAATGTATTTTATGCTGTTCTAAGTTATCACTTGCAATAATTACGTCATCAATAAAATTGAAAAGAAAATCGAAACCTTTTAATACGTTGTTATTCATGAATCTCTGAAAAGTTTGACTAGCGTTACGTAAACCAAATGTAAGTCGTAAAAATTCAAATAAGCCAAATTCTGTAATTATTGCCGTTTTTTCAATATCTTCCGGTGCTATTTTAATATGATGATATGCCCTATTAATGTCGAGCCTAGAAAAAATTTTCTTACCTGCCAATATGTATGTAAAATTATGCAGACGTGGCACGGGGTACATGTCCGGTTTGGTGATGGCGTTAAGACGTCTGTAGTCACCACAAGGCCGAATATCCCCATTCTTCTTCATGACGACGTGTAATGGACTTGCCCATTGACTCTTTGACGGTCTGCATATACCTAATTCTTGCATTAGCCTAAATTCCTCTTTAACTTTATGGTACCTGTTAGCAGGAAGTGGTCGTGCTCGCGCTTGAACTGGAACTCCCGTGGTCTCGATATGGTGATAAACATCATTATCAGACTCGCATTCCTTAAATGAAATAGGCTTCGTAATTTCTGAAAATTCAGATAATAATTTAAGAAAAGGATGATTAGCTTCGACAGTGTTCACTGATGGGTCAGTGCAAGAAATTATGCTGCCAAGTGTTAACAAATTCGTGTCACTATCAATTAATTTTCTATTATTCAGATCCACTAACAACCCATAATGACGTAATAGATCAGCGCCGATTATAGGCTGTTTAACATCTGCCACAATAAAATGCCATCGAAATGGTTTTCTAAGATTAAGGTTTAATACTAAATTTTTAATACCATACATACGAATTTCAGTTCCATTGGCCGCATATAACTTATAATTATTACACTCACTCTGGGTTTTTACCTTCTGTGATACAGGCAAAACTGACACATTTGCACCAGTGTCAATTAAAAATCGTAAGCCAGAGTTAATGTCCGTAACGCATAGGCGGTTATTGACGGAGTCAGTACAGTATCCCGCCGACGACTGTACCGTTTCTAGTTTTCCTTACTCTCCTTGCCTTCCTTGTAATTACATGGTTGTACACACTTATGAGCTCGGTTACCAAAACGGAAATGGTAAAAGCATAACCAGTCAGGTGATTGTGGATTACGCCTGTGTGACGAAGTGTTGCGTCGACCTCGCGATTGGGATCTACCACGTTGGTTGTAGTGATGCCGCCATTGCTGTCTACCTCTTTGCATATTCTCAATCGACTTACTAAGCTTGGATATCTCAGCTACCAGAAAGTCGTGTGACGCTGATGAGGTTGTCGGTGTAACTTCTGCGATAGTACTACTCAGTCTGGATGATTCCATAACCTTATCCGCTATTTCCGCCAACTTCTCAAGATCTTTAACTTCACTGACGGTTAGGATGGCGCGCACAGCCGAAGGTAGATGTCCTGTCCACAATATGCGTAATGTGTCGCCGGAAAATTTATCACGAGCCAATTCTCTCATGCGACGTAGTAGTTGTGACGGCTTTTGTTCACCAAGGTCAATTTCGCTTAATAATTTTTGCACTTGACGTAGTTCAGATTCCTCGTACACTGTTAATAGTCTGTCCTTTAAACTGGAGTATTTATCTTTCATCGGAGGTTGCAATAGTAAGTCAGTGACTTGCTGAATGCTATCTTTAGTCAATTTTGTGATAACCAAATTGTACTTGGATTCATCGCCGAGTTTCTTTTTCGCTATTACAGCCTCAAATTGAATGAACCAAAGCCGTGGAGCATCCGTCCAGAATTCCGGTATGCGTGATGACACTGTTATTTGCGATAATTCGCCACTAAGTTCGACCGCTGCAGGAATAGGCACCGTAGGATTCATATTCACACCGATAAAGTTTTTAGATATTCGACACTACTTCACTCGCGAATTCAGTTCTAAAACGTCGTGAGGTCACCAATGTGGGATTAATATGGCCACGTGTCCCACCCTATTCCTGCATTGGGAGTTACTGCCACCAGGATGTTAAATTAAAGTCCAAATCTCAATATAGTTCACTTTTTGTATTTCCAATTTTACCCCGAAACGAATACACATGCATTCGCGTCGGTTAGTGCGCAGTAACTAACTCGACTCCTCACATACTTCACACTTGCATACAAACTTGCTTACTCAGCCATTCATACTTACATGGTCCCTACAGCCTAATGGTTGAAACTTGCCCTCTCGATCGGGAGGTCCGAGGTTCAAACCCAGGCACGCACCAATGATTTATGTGCGTATTAGACATTAATTATCACTGCTTTTCGGTGAAAGAAAACATCGTGAGGAAACCTACACACCCGAGAGTTCTTAAAAAAAAAAGTTCTCGGAGGTGTGTTAAGTCCACCAATTCGCACTTGGCCAGCGCGGTGGACTATGGCCTAAACTCTCTCATTGTGGGAGAAGACCCGTGCCCAGCAGTTCGCCAATAATGGGTTGATGCGATTCAGTAGGTCTGAGAATCGGCCAACATCTATTTTTCATACCCCTTAAGGGTTGTCCACCCTTGACATTTTTTTTATTTTTTATATGGCAAAACAACGTTTCTCGGGACAGCTAGTACTTATGTATAAAAATGTTACTGTGATAGACAACGGGAAATAAGACAAAAAACGATTCCGGGAATTACGTCTAAGGTTTTTCTGATAACCTAAACATGTGTTATCAAACATGTAAAAAACATAAACAAATTACAGCTTTAAACAGTGAAATCATCTTTTAAAGGTTAAAGAGCCCTTAGCATTTTGATATACACTTGTTTACTAAAGGTTGAAGATTCTGTCCCTGTAGTTCCGGGATTAGAATAGGGCTACGGTATCCCCTCTCCGTATTTCGCTACGAGACATGATTCGCAACGATGAAATCCGTAGACGAACGAAGCTTACAGACATAGCTCTCAAAATTAGCAGGCTAAAGTGGCAACGGGCCGGCCACATCGACCGGCATAGGACCAATAACCGATGGGGAAGAAAGGTCCTCGAGTGGCGACCACGTTTAGGCAAAAGGAGTACAGGTCGCCCCCCTACCAGATGGACCGATGACCTGAAGAAGACAGCGGGAAACCGTTGGACTCAGAGGGCACAGGACCGGTTGGAGTGGCGCCATTTAGGGGAGGCCTATGTTCAGCAGTGGACATCAAAAGGCTGATGGATGGATGGATCCCCAATGTCCACCAATTCGCACTTGGCCAGCGCGGTGGACTATGGCCTAAAACTCTCTCATTCTTTACCGCACTAAAACCCCCCCGTGGCCGTCCTCGGCGCTACAAAAGGACTCCGGGATCTCCAAAGGAACGCAACCGGAATTCTCTGAGCGCATTGTCCCATCGGGATCCTCCCAGGGCTAAACCCACCGCTCCGTCTAGTCTTAACGACGGTATGCGACCACACGTACCGCCGTCCTTCCGGGGAGCACCTGGGTGGACGATTCAACCTCCCACTATATCTCCCCGTAATCCCGAAAGCCCCTTTTTGCCGCCTCTTACGACTGACAGGGGATGGGTACAACCCATTATTGTCCCTCTTCTGGGACGGATCTTCTCTCAGAATGAGAGAATTTTAGGCCGTAGTCCACCTCGCTGGCCAAGTGCGAATTGCCACACACCTCCGAGAACTTTTTTTTAAAGAACTCTCGGGTGTGTAAGTTTCCTCATGATGTTTTCCTTCACACACAGAACATGGGTTCCATCTGAACTAAATCACTTATGGTCATAGTCATGGTCGCCTCATGTGAAAGTGTGCCGGCAACCACATCCGTCCATCGATACGCAAGAAATGCTTCACGCTAGAAATAGGTGTGACTGTGGTACTTTCCCGGTCGAACTACACTAGTTTTACCACCTTGATAGAGATAGATTCTCTAATAGAGTATTTCTTTGTGTCTGCACCTAAACGGGGAGGGAGGCAAACGGGGGCCATGGCCTCGAATAGCATATTTTAGGGGGACGTAAAACGTCACTTTTTTAGTATATAATTTGTATTTTTTCTACTAAAATCTTCGAAACTCAACTTGCGCACTTAAGTGTCACATTTAGGGGCGGCAAAATACAGAGCAAATTAAATTTTTTAGCTCGTCAGTTTGCAAAGGCGTCAAAGATTATATATGTTTTGAAATATGTGGGCGGCAAGTTCGACCTTCACCCAAGTGTTATGAAATCATTCTACGTCACTAGATTCTTTCAATAGTCTAGCCAGCCAAGTCTTTTGGCCACCGCAGTGTGTATCAGGATGACGTTGCCCATCTCCTTAGTGTGCCGCATGCACATTGTAATTTGTATGTGTACTAATAAACCAGTCGCTTTTACACGCTTCTGCGATACAGTCGTTTTATTCAACACCTCATCCGCAATACAATTCAATACAATTTACACTGCCTAACATTGGCGTACAATAAACTACACCCAAGGATACGCCAAACTTAGATTTATTCCCCAGTCACCGTACGACATCCACGGGACGAGATAAAGCTTTTTATAACATTGAAGTAGCAAACGATGCAGTCCACCTGATGGTGGGTGGTTCCTGCAACCTGTAAGCTACATACATGTTAGTTCTATCTGAAGGCAGTCACAGATGCGTTGCTACTCTTGGGGACTAGATGGTTGTCTCAAAAGTGTGCCGGTAACTACACCCCTCCATCGAAACTAGGGCTTAACTCCCCGGTCGAACCATTGCTGATCACAAACACATGCAATATCGCGTCATACCATCAGCTGCAATTACTACACCGATTGCAGCGACGACGCCATAGCTCAGTTTATCGCAAGAGCTATGACTGTCACCGAAGAAAGGCTGGAGGACTACAACACCTCCATGGCAATCCGCAGCGGGGACCCAAATATAAACTCTATAGCTAAGCGCAAGCTCGAAGTGGCCTCCGGAAAGAAATAGAAATAGAAATCCCAGGTTATGTCTCAAGCCCTAATAATAATAATGCAATTATTATTCATGTGAATAAAAATATATGTAGCAAATAACCAGAATCACTATGTAAAAGTTAAATAAGGTATAATTATGTATAGAGGTATAATTAAAGTCCTATGTATAGAGTAAGTAAATATTAAGGTTTTCTGTAAAGCCTGACAAAATGAATGCTATATGAAAAAAGGCACGGACGATCCGTCAGTGGAGTTGTAATTTTATTAATAAAAAAAAAAAATAAAAATAATAATTAAAAAAAAACACATACAAATACCCCAAAATTTTTTGGGTTGTTTTGCTATATGCCCTATAAAAAATTTGCGAAATTTTCGTTTTAGGTTGATCTTGCTACTTATAGCCTTTGAGAGGTTAGTCCTCGCTGTGAACTGCGAAGATAATGACGACATGACCGCTCGATGGATTATGTGTAACAGTACGATCCCCGGCCTCACAGGTAATTAATTGAATTTAGTTTTCTAGGTCTTTGTACATATCCTTGCACCCAGAATCTAAAATTCTAGTTTGGGACTACGATTTTATTGCAAACAAGGTTTTTTTTATCTAACTGAAGTAGCAAACGAGCACGCAGTCCACCAGATGGCAAGTGGTCACTGCCGCCAATGGACATCTGTAATCAACTACATACAGACCATGGGTTCCATCTGTAGTCAATCACAGATGCGTTGCTCCTCCCGAGGACTATGTTGGTCGCCTCATGTAAAGATGTGCGGAAGTTGCAGACCACCTAATGGCATGTGGTCACTGTTCATGGACATGCAAACAACTCCATATAGAAAGGCTGCACTGTTGTCTACACCAGCGTCCAAGAATTGCCATAGAAGGCCTCGCGACCCGCAGATTCTACGCCACGTGGTGAAGAATGATAACCAAAGCAAAAAAGCCATATGGAACATGTGTTCTATCTGAAACCAATCACAGATGCATTGCTACACCCGAGGTTTAAGTTGGTCGCCTCATTACAGTGAGTTGGCAACCACATCCTGCCACCGAAACGCAAGAACCCCTTTACGTATAACGGGGTGTATTTATACGCGAATTTACTTATTTTCTCGTATTTTTAACTAACTATTCACAACATCTTGTTCTAGACAACCCAATGTGCTCAAACGATCCGGTTGAAGAGAAAGGCACGACAAAAACAAATTTATCTCCAAAGGCCATAGGTTTGTTTTTTCATTATTATAACCAAAAAAATTAATCAAAATACAATCTTATTGTTTTTATCAAAATGAAGTAGCAAATGATGCCGTCCACCTGATGTTAAAAGGTCACTGGCGCCCATGGACATCTGTAATCAACTTCATACAGAACATCGATTCCATCTGAAGTCAATCACAGATGCGTTGCTACTCCCGAGGACTATGATGGTCGCCTCATGTGAAAGTGTGCCGGCGACCACACCCACCGAAAAGCATGAAATGTTTCGCGCTAGAAATAGGTGGGGCGGTGGTAGTTCCTCGGTCGAACTAGACTGGTTCTACCTACGATTTGAAGTTTGAATATTTTGTTGAAGTGAGCTTTAAAATTGTTGTGATTTGAAACTACATGAAATGGAAATGCCTTGCCAAAGCAGATGACAGCGCTACAAGTAGATGTCACTGTATGTTCCCTTTGACCGTGCGGGCGAAGCCGCGGTTAAAAGATATATTATTGACATACGCGCTTAACCCTTTGTGTCTTTATATAAATGCACGTAATGGGGCCGTCTGTTGGCTTATTTGTAAATATATACACAATAAAGATGGAGGGCGGCGGCAGAGGGCGCTAGACGCGGAACAGTGGTGACATTGTTCAAAAATTTTCCAGAAAAATTTTTGCCTTTTGTTTTGAGCTCGAGTGCGACTTTCCGTCTTTTCGCAATACGCCCTCTGGAGCCCCCTGAAATTTAATAGCAGTGTCGCGGTTTCCTTTAAGATAACGCTAACAAGATAGTAAGTGAACATTTCTTTACTCTTGAATAATGTTGGTTTTGTTCTAGATGAAACAATAGAATGCACAACGGCAAAGGACGAAGAGGGAAGTTGTGTGCTTTATTTCGAATGTCTCACAAAAATTGACGAAGACGAAGAGAGTACTTCGTAAGTTAACTATTTGTTTATTATTAGTTATCCACCATGCAGTCTAGTATAATCATAGTAAGTCACTGCCGCCCTGCGACGTCTGTAAGCAACTTCATATAGAACATGCTTCTAATATCTGAAATCAATTAAAGATGCATCGCTATTCCCGAGGACTAAGATGGTCGCCTCATATAATTGTGCCGGCAACCACACCCACCGAAAAGCAAGAAATGCTTCGCGCTAGAAATAGGTGGGGCATTTGAATATTTTGTTAACTGAGCAATAAATTGTTGTGATTTGAAACTAGATGAAATGGAAACGCGTTGCCAAAGCAGATGACAGTGCTACAAGTAGATGTCACTGTACCTCGTATCTTTTACTTCATAGCTTGTATTATTTGCTCATTATCATTATTAGTTTGAATTTACCAACAGTTCACTTGAATTTTCGGCTATGGACATATGTAAGTAACTCCTACAGCACAAGGATTGTATCTGAAGTCAAGCGTTGCTGATCAAGTCTGGAGAGCTTTTTTTTTTGTTCTTTTTTTTGTTACCAAAAGGTACCCGGTGGCCGTCCTCAGTGCTATAAAGAGGACTCCGGGAACTCGGACCGACCGCAACCGGAATCCTCTGAGCGCGTTGCCCCATCGGACTCCTCCCAGATGGGCGGCTGGGCCCACCTCTCCGTCTAGTCTTTACAACGATATGCGACCACATATACCGCTGTCCTTTCCGGGATCGCCTGACCGAACGGTTCGAGCTTCCACTCTAGCCGCCTGCAACCCCGGAAGCCCCTTTTAGTTGCCTCTTACGACAGGCAGGGGATGCCGTAGCCCTATTCTAATCCCGGAACTACAGGGACAAGTCCGGAGAGCTAAATTTGTCATTTCATATAAAAGTGAGTCGGTGACCACGCCTTTCCACCGAAGGCAACTGCTTCACGGTAGAAATAGATATGGTGATGAAATTTTCCTGGTAACCCATACTTATTCTGCTACTTCTTAATCCTATAATGATAGGAGAAAGACTAGGTACGTTGCTGTTTATACGTAGCCAGATAGTTAAAGGTAAATTATGCAATTTGGACATAAATGAAATTTGTATGATTGAAAAAGATCATGCTTCTGATGAAATCAAGTAAAACCACTCGATGATACATATAAAAATCGTTCTTTTCGTACATTTTTCAGAAATTCATGTCCAACATACCTACATACCTGCTGCAAGAAGAGTGACATTGAAATTAAAGGACCATCAAACACTAATGATAAGGGTGGACACTCAAATGATAAAGATGACATAGGATCGAGAAATATAGACGGCACTACAGAATCAACGTTGAAAGAATGCGGTTGGAACAACCCCAATATAAGTTACACTCCGCAGCAAACAGCAGAAATGGAATTGACTATGGCTAATTATGGAGACTTTCCTTGGATAGTTGCAGTCATGAAGTGAGTGTTTTTTTATTAATTTAGTTTTTCTAATTATAGACTTTTGATGTAATGAATGTTATTATTTGTTCATTTTGGAATGCGCATGCGAATATTCACTTTCTTTTCATAATTTGATGCCAACATGGGCTCCGACACATTTATCATAACCCTTGTGGCCACTTCCCACGTCTCATTAAGAGATGGCGCTACTAGTATTCTGCATTTATACAAGTTCCGAACAACGACTGTTGGAGCAGAGCCGCTCCCCAGGCATGATCACCTAGCCTGGTGGGAGATCTTCCTTTGCCAAACCAGTATAAAATGTAGAATGAATCTTTTTGTTGTCGTTAAATTGCTGTTTGACTTAAATTTGTATAGATTTGCCAACCTTTTTGGTGATATCGAACCCGTTACTTATAAAAATGTATCAATTTCACGATAGTATTAGTCTCAAATCATATATTTCTTAAAACAATTGTTGGTCAGCACCTAATTTTGAAAATTCTATGTTTTATAAGGAAATCTGATGTCACCGATGTGTGGTCCCAAGCTGACTACCTAGGAGGCGGTATACTGATCCATCCATCAGTAGTAATTACAGTCGCACATCTGCTCACAATCAAAAAGAAGTTATTAGGCCCTGATAAGGTATAACATATAGGTATAAAGTAACTTATTTCAAATCTGTATTATAACATTACGTGACTTTAGAGGTGTTCCCCATTTTTCAGCATTTTCTTGTTTTATATTCACGGTAACATAATGCTTTTAAAAAACTTAAAGGTGTTACTAATCAGTTAAAATTATATAATGTGTCACAAGGTAATCTGTTAGGTCCTCTATTATTCTTTATTAATTAATATTACCTACATTTACCTTCCCTATCGAATGTTTAATAGTAAAAAGATGAAAAATCTGCAACATTGATTAAAAAAATCAAAATTCTGAAGATCCAATGAAGGTTTGATAATGTGGTGTTCTTCAAGGAAATATTTTAGGTCCTCTATTATTCTTTTTTAATAAAAATGTCTTACAAGTAGGTTATCTAATGCATTCTATACCAGAGAGACAATAGTTAAATACGCCTTTAACTCCGCAGTTGTAGAAAATACTTATTTTATATGATAAATGCTAAAGTTTTTGAGAATGTATGTGTTTGTTACTCTTTTACTCAAAACCTACCGGATGGAACTCGCTGAAATTTGCCCACAAATAGTTTATTACTTAGACTAATACATAGGATACCCATTATCATGGTAAATGTAACCAAAACGGGTGGAATCGAGGTAATAATCTAGTATAAAATATACATGTTTTAGATTAAATGCAGGGCAGGCGAGTATGACACCCAATCGACACTTGAACCGTACCCAGCCCAAGAACAAAGCGTGGAAAAGTATTATATACATGAAAAGTACTATAGACGTAAGTAGTTAGTATTTTGATTGTTTAATTTAGTTCTTTGTAATATTGAGTGGCAAACAAGCATGTCTAATTAACATCAATTGGACACTAATGGACATTTATAAGTAATTCCATACAGATTAAGGATTCTATCTAAAGTCACAGATGCGTTGCGACGACTAAGGTGGTCAGTTGGAAAGAAATTCAGCTCAACCAGACCACTGGGTGACTCGCTCCAGTGACTCCAGTTGGGTTCTCTTAGAGACCATACTCCTCACCACAGTGCAGAGGACGGTCATCGAGGAAACTCTCCCTCCCCGCTCCTGGCTAAGTGTCCCACAGAACCCGTCATCGGTCTCTCTGCAATTGGCCCTTTTGAAAATTTCTCCCTTGACATCAAAAATGTTCATGTTTTATACCAACGATTTTTTTCTAGCGTCTCTTTATAACGACATCGCGCTGCTCATTCTGGAAGGGCCCTTCAACCTTCAAAGCGCCCCCCACATAGGGACAGCGTGTCTCGCTAAGGCACTTCCAGCGGAGGACTCCGCCTGCTTCGGAACGGGCTGGGGGCGGGCCTATAAAAGGAAGGAATTTGCTGCTGTTTTAAGAAAGGTAATCTAACCGAACCTGCGCCATAGATACCGAAGATTGCGTTTTTACAGATTCGAACGCGCGTAAAACGAGATACAAACGCGCGTGTGACTCGCGTGCGGATTCCTTTTGATTTGATGAGATTCGATAATTTAGATTTTTCTCCCATCTTTTATGTATATATATGTATAGCTATATCTGCGTGTGTGCTCAACACAGGATTCGGTAGACGTGACCAAAGCGGGTGAAACTTGAAATAACCTAATAAATGAATGTGTTTTCGTCCACAGTTGAAGTTCAAGTTTGTGAACCACAAAAAATGTAAGCGCTTGCTGATGATGAACAGCAGGCTGGGCTTGGGTCCATTTGAGGTCCACGAGTCCCTGACGTGCGCAGGTGGAGAGCTGGGGGTGGAAACCTGCACTGGTGGCAAGGGGTCACCGCTGGTTTGCCCGGTTGCTGTAAGTTCTTTGGTTATGTGATTGAAGCGAATGAGGTGAACTATCAGATGGTAAGTGATGACTGTCGCCCATGGTGGCACAGCGGTTACCATACCGGTCTGACGCGCAATGGGTCCCGGGTTCGATTTCCGTCCAGACAGGTATCTGAATGATGAGTTTACATTAATGTTCTGGGTCTGGGTGTTCGTCTCTTGTGTGTCAATGGCACCCACGATACAGGAGAAAATCCTAATGTTGGGTGTAAAAACCGTGTGTGTGAGTATGGACATCTGTACCAACCTCAAATAAGAGAGTCTTAGGTAAGGCGAGTTTCTCTCGAGTTTTTGAGTTTTGACCATTAGGCAAAGAGGTAGAACCAGCGTAGTTCGACCGGGGAAGTACCACCGCCACACCTATTCCCAACGTAAAGCAGTTCTTGCGTTTCGATGGAAGGGTGTGGTTGCCGGCACACTTTCACATGAGGCGACCATCATAGTCCTCGGGAGTAGCAACTCATCAACGCAGATGGAACCGATGTTCTGTATGTAGTTGATTACCGATGTCCAAGGCCGGCAGTGACCACTTACCATCAGGTGGACTGCATGCTCGTTTGCTACTTCAATCAGATAGAAAAGGCTATTATTGTTTTATTGCATACAGTCTTGATGCCAATGCCATGCATGGACATCTGTAACCCTCATGAAGTTGACGGGTAGCAATGTATGTGACTGCTACCCGTGATTGCTAAGTAGAAACGCCTCGGATAATTCAATAATCTACAACAATCCGTCAAGTCATTTGGGTTGAAGGCCATATAAATGAACATACATACAAACATACAAACGCTCAGAAACATCACCCTCTTTCTGACGAAGTCGGATAAACTTGAAATACTGGACCCCAAATTTTAGTTTACGTAGTCGGGTTTTAAGCTATTGCATAGCTTTTATCGCGAGCTTTGAACCGACCGAATGAAGAAATTCTGTAACGAAAAAACCTAACACCTCCACTCCGCCTACCATGACATGTAACGTGGCCGAGCGTTCGCTTCACGTGTACGTATATGGTACGACAGTACGAAGCTCGCACGGATCAAGACGAGCTGCTTGGAAATCGGATGACATGTAAGCAGTTGTTTGTGAGAAAGTATATAGTGTCAAAGAAAAAAATGAATTGATATGTAAGAAAAAAATAAATAAATAATTATAATTGCATAAGTTGATACAAAATGCTAATGCAATAGCTAAATGCAATAGCATTACTGTGGCAGTCCCCGAGTGCCGCACGTTTTTTTTTGTAGTTATGATAAATTTATTTTTTGTTTCCAGACCAACGGAGGCAATATCCGATACGAGGTGATTGGAATGATGGCATACGGCATGAACTGTACCACTCCAGCCATACCTATGGTGTACGCGAATGTACCACATCTGAGGAGCTGGGTGAACGAGAAGATGCAGCTAGAAGGCATTAATGATCACTCCTATAGCGTATAAGGCAATAAAGCAATTGTTTCCTAAATAAGGCGATGGTTTTAATACTAAGGCAGTGGTTCCTAAGTAAGGCAGTGGTTTAGAAACTATGACAATGGTTTCCAAATTAAGGCACTAGTTTCAAAATTAAAGCAAAAGGTTTTTAAATTAAGGCAATGGTTGTGACACTAAAGCAGTGGTTTACAAATTACGGCGCTGGTTTATAAAGAAGCGTAAGGGTTTCTAAGTTAGGGTCTAGTTTCTACATCAAAGCAAAAGGTTTCCAAACGAATGCTGTGGTTTCTTAAGTAAGACAGTGGTTTTAAAAATAGGCAATGGTGTCCTAACTAAGGCTTGGCTTACAAATTAAGGCAGTGGCTTCCAAACTAAGGCAGTATTAAGGCAGTGGCTTCCAAACTAAGGCAGCTTTCCAAATTAAGGCTGTAGTTTCTAAACTATGGCAATAACTTCTAAAATAAAGCAATGATTTGTAAACCAAGTCAGTAGTTTCTTAGTTTGTTAACCACTGCCTTAGATTATAATGATGGCGTATGGTATGAACTGTAACATTCCCGCAATACCTATGGTGTACGCAAATGTACCACAACTGAGGAGCTGGGTTCACCCAGCTCCTCAGTTGTGGAAAGAAGATGCAGCTAGAAGGGATCGAAGGGGTCTCTTATATAAGCCAGTGGTTTTTATACTAAGGCAGCGGTTTCCTAAATAAGACAGTGGTTGTGGTACTAAGGTAGTGGTTTCCAAATTACAAAGTATGACAATGGTTCTCAAAGTTAGGAACTAGTTTCTAAAGCAAAAGGTTTCTAAACGAATGCTGCGGATTCGTAAATAAGACAGTGGTTTCTAAAATAAGGCAATGGTTTCCAAACTCAGGTAGTGGCTTACAAATTAAGGCAGAGGTTTCAAACTAAGACAGTGGTTTCTACACTAAGGCGGTGGTTTTTAAAATGAGGCAGTAGTTACTTAGTTCGTAAGCCACTGCCTTAGAATAATGGCATAATTATGGTATGAACTGCATCACTTCTGCAATACCTATGGTGTACGCGAATGTACCACATCTGAGGAGCTGGGTGAACGAGAAGATGCAGCTAGAAGTATACGATGATCACTCCTATAGCGTATAAGGCAATAAAGCAATTGTTTCCTAAATAAGAAGATGGTTTTAATACTAAGGCAGCGATTTCCTAAATAAGGCAGTAGTTTCCTAATTAAGGCAGTGGTTGTGACACTAAGACAGTGGTTTCTAAATTATGGCGCTGGTTTACAAAGTCTGACAA
Organism: Spicauda simplicius; assembly: GCA_949699795.1. Lineage (NCBI taxonomy): Eukaryota > Metazoa > Arthropoda > Insecta > Lepidoptera > Hesperiidae > Spicauda > Spicauda simplicius. The sequence continues at coordinate 4,017,771 of OX453087.1, forward strand.
TGGTTTTCAAAGTTAGGCATTAATTTCTAATGCATAAGGAATCTAAACGAATCCAGTGCTTTCTTAAGTAACACAGTGGTTTCTAAAATAATGCAGTGGTTTCCTAACTAAGGCAATGGCTTGCAAATTAAGGCAGTGGTTTCCAAACTAAGGCAGTAGTTTCCAAATTAAGGACGAGGTTTCAAACTAAGACAGTGGTTTCTAAACTAAGGCGGTGGTTTCTAAAATGAGGCACTAATTTACAAACCAAGGCAGTAGTTACTTAGTTTGTAAGCCACTGCCATAGATTAGAATAATGGCATAATTATGATATGAACTGCACCACTCCTGCAATACCTATGGTGTACGCGAATGTATCACATCTGAGGAGCTGGGTGAACGAGAAGATGCAGCTGGAAGGGATCGACGATCACTCCTATAGCGTATAAGGCAATAAAACAATGGTTTCATAAATAAGGCGATGGTTTTAATACTAAGGCAGCGGTTTCCTAAATAAGACAGTGGTTTTAACTAAGGCAGTCGTTGTAATTTTAGATTAATTTGTGAAGCAAACCTAAGAATCCGTTTTTAACAGACTTCAATAAGAAATATCCTCCTTATAATAAGAAACATTCTCCTCAACGAGAACACTGCTGGACACAGGACTTCTCTCAGAATGAGAATGTTTAGGCCACCGTGCTGGCCAAGTGCGAATTGGTGGACTGCGAATTGGTGGCACTCCTTAACCGATCTCAAAAAGAAACATCCTCCGGAGTATGAAATTTAGCAAGATTATAGTTGATGTAGAGAAGGTGCCCAATACTAATATTTTTTCAAATATTTTTAATTTTTTTTTATTTGTCACAAACACATAAATAATAAACGAAATAGAACATTCAATGTCTTACTGTGAAAACACATAACGTCAGAAATGTCAGTGTCTTTGTCAAAATACCCGCTATTGCTTTTAAATGCGGTTTAGCTAATTACCTTTTTTTAACTTTAACGGGTGCGTTCAAAATTGCTTAAAATTATTACATTTTATTGGAATTTGATAAATATTCGTACTACTTTGGACAATATGAAGTTTAGTTTTTTAATTTAAATTACGGTCGAATTTCGACCGATGCGACGGGTGACTAGTTTAAATAGAAACATGTCACAACTTAATAATTAATATGATTAAATCTTATCTCACTCAACATTGACCTTTGCTTGTTACGAACCGGTTTCTAAAAAGATTTATATGTCATCATTTCTATTTAAATATATGTTGTCATATCGCTGAATGAGAAGAAATGGCATGGAGTTTGTTTTTTACAACCCATTATTGTCTGGTCTTCTCTCAATGAGAGAAGAGAGAGAATGAGAGAGTTTTAGGCCAAAATCCACCGCGCTGGCCAAGTGCGAATTGGTGGACTTCACACACCTCCGAGAACTTTTTTTAAGAACTCTCGGGTGTGTAGGTTGCCTCACAATGTTTCCTTCGCCGAAAAGCAGTTATAATTCAATTCTAATACGCACATAAATTAGTGGTTCGTGCCTGGGTTTGAACCTCGGACCTCCCGATTGGGAGAGCAAGTTTCAGCCTAAAGGCTATCACTGCTCTTTTAGGTGATATCAATTTATTACTTGAGATATTTAGGGAGTAGGAGGTCTGGCCAAATCTCATCAAATCATACATAATGGCAAAGATTTCCAGTATCGCATCAACCCATTATTGGCCCACTGCTGGGCACGGGTCTTCTCCCAGAATGAGAGAGTTTAGGCCATAGTCCACCGCGCTGGCCAAGTGCGAATTGGTGGACTTCACACACCTCCGAGAACTTTTTTTTTTTAAGAACTCTCGGGTGTGTAGGTTTCCTCACGATGTTTTCCTTCACCGAAAAGCAGTGATAATTAATTTCTAATACGCACATAAATCATTGGTGCGTTCCTGGGTTTGAACCTCGGACCACCCGATCGAGAGGGCAAGTTTCAACCATTAGGCTATCACTGCTCTATCGATTTCCAGTATGCGGGGTTCAAATTTTCTGCAGCAAGCTGTCTCCAAAAATACACACATACATTCGGAAAAACATCACCCTCATTCTGACGCAGTCGGTTATGAATATACTAATCCGCGAATATTAGTATTTAGTATATAAAATATAAGATAACCTAATAACCCGGCAGCTTTCTGGTATTAAATAAATAAAAAAAAACAAGAGATAAGGGTTGAATACGTGTATTATTGCCTCTAATTAACAGGAAAAAACAATGAGTGTTGATGACCGTTTTAACCGACTTCCCAAAGGAAAGAGGTTATCTATTCGTCACGTTTTTTTTTTTCCTTCTATTTTTTTTTCCCGGTCATATAAGATACATGTAGTTTCGTTGTGATCCAGCGAAATATGGTGAGCGCTGACTTCGGAACTATGTACTAAGTACTGTTTGCTCTAAACCAACATCTATTTAAATTATTTTTTACTTTTATGTGGCATGGAAGTCGGTTGTATTTTTTGTTTAAAAATTTTTTTTAGCGTTCCGTACTCAAAAAGAAAAACGGGACCCTATTACTAAAATCCCACTGTCCGTCTATCTGTCTGTGACCGGCCTGTATCTCGTGAATAGCTAGACGGTTGAAACTTTCACAGATAAATATCAAAATATTCTTTATTAACTAGATAGATTTAAATTACAGGTGAAGTACACCCCTGTTAAGTTCGCAGAACTTGTGTTAGGTTAGCTCTTAACTGATTACATAGAACCAGTACTGTTAAAAATATAATAAAGAAATACAATTTTAAAATATTAGGGTAGACAAAAATTACTTTTAAAGCAAAATAATCGCCGCATGATCAGATGGTCAACAACATATAACTAAGCAAGCAACTTTGTTCTATAACACCTTACCAGTAAAGGTGGTAACAGTGGTAAATGGTGGTACAGATGATGTATTACTGTTGCCACTCTAACAACAAATATTAAAAATAGAATATAAAACGTGCGGCACTCGGGGACTGCCGCGGTAAAGCTATTGCATAGCATTTTTATCAACATGCAATTCTAATTATTTATTTATTTATGCAGTATTTTTTTTCTTTGACATTAATTTAAGTTTCTTTGATACTATATACTTTCTTACAAACAGCTGCTTACATATTCATCCGATTTGCGAGCAGCTTCTCGATCCGTGCGAGCTTCGTACTGTCGTACCATATACATACACGTTAAGCGAACGCTCGGCCGCGCTACATGGTAGGCGGAGTGGAGGGTTTAGGTTTCTTTCGTTACGGAATTTCTAGATTCGGTCGCCGCGCTCAAAGCCCGCAATAAAAGTTACGCAATAGCTTAAAAATATTTAAGGGAAGCTGCCATACAACAAATATGTTGTTGGTCGATCAAAACACGCGACAACGTGTTGCCAAGTTCAGAGTACTGCCAAGTTAAGTCTAAAATACGATTGTTCCCACACAACACATGTGATTTTTTGTCGTTTTTACCGATAATTTTACACGCTTTCTACTTTTATAGCCCCACACTAGGATTTTCCCCTGTGTCGTGGGTACGGACACATACAAGACGAATACAGAAACATCCAGACCCAGAACATCGTCCCTGTAGTGTCGGGGTCAGAATAGGGCTACGGTATCCCCTGCCTGTCGTAAGAGGCGACTAAAAGGGGCTTCCGGGGTTGCAGACGGCTAGAGTGGGAGCTCGAACCGTTCGGTCAGGCATTCCCGGGAAGGACGGCGGTATGTGTGGTCGCATACCGTCGTAAAGACTAGACGGAGCGGTGGGCCCAGCCACCCATCTGGGAGGAGCCCGATGGGGCAGCGCGCTCCCAGGATTCCGGTTAAAGTCGTTTCGAGATCCCGGAGTCCTCCTTTTCAGCGCGGGGGACGGCCACCGGGGGGGTTTTAGTGCGGTAAAAATCCTGCGTCGCTCCCACGGCGTCGGGTACCTTTGGAAGATTTCCCCCTCGAAAACAAAAAAAAAACATAAAACATAAATCTAAACTCATCGTTCAGATACCTAGCCGGGAATTGAACCCGGAACCCATTGCGCGTTAGATCGGTATAGTAACCGCTGCGCCACGCGCGTCGTCTACGGAACCGTTCATGCACAACCCCGATTCGTACGTAAACGGCTTTTTTACACAAGTATGACTCATATTATTATCATACTTTGGTAAATCCACAAACAGGCAAATATTTAGAATAGTGCAAACTATAATAGATCTAATTTGAATAGTAAATTAAACATATTATTACAAAGACAACATTTTTGTTATGAAAACGAAAAACCCGACTTCTGAAACCAAAATTAGCAGTTGGGTTTTTATTTCGACAAATTATTTATAGATATATTAATATGTGAAGTAAAAACTTGTGATTCCTTTAAAAAATATCAACAGGAGTATCGCGAACGGAGGAGTATGAAATTTGCACGGTTATAATTTACTAGCTGTGCCCGCGACTCCGTCCGCGTGGAATAGTTATTTTGGGCGTCATTTATTTTTACAAACGCTTTATAAACTATAGCTGTTACCCGAGACTTTGTTCACGCCATTTTGTTGCAGCGTGATGTTATATAGCCTAAAGCCTTCCTCGATAAATGGTCTATTCAACATAAAAAGTTTTTTTCAGATTAGCGCGTTCAAACAAACAAACAAACTCTTTAGCTTTATAATATTAATATAGATAAAGAGATGGAGGGCAGGATACTAATACTCTTTTTTTTAAATATTATGCATTATTTTAAGGAAATCCTCCTGAGGTATTTCCGGAGCATTATGACATGGGGCTCTTCAAAAAAGGTGCAAAAAGAGCTCTCCTTCAAAGACGCCGATGCATTGGCGACTCCTCTGGTGTTGCAAGTGTTTATAGGCGACGGTGACTTTCCATCAGGTAGCCCGTTTGCCTTATCGTTAGGTTTAAGTATAAAAAAAACATGCGTGCGTACAAAGTACACATGTCAGTCATGTCAACTTCTTTGGCGAACTAATTTATAAATCTTGTTTATATTTATACAAATCTAAAACTTTAAACTTCCAAGATTAAGAGGAAGGGAAAAAGGCGTGATACGACGTTCGCTCTGTCTCACTTTTTCTCTCAATCTTTCTCACTCGCTTGCTCCCTACTCTCACTCCACGGCTAGTTGCTCATGCTACGTTCGCCCTGTCTTCCATCCATCAGCCTTTTGATGTCCACTGCTGAACATAGGCCTCCCCTAAATGGCGCCACTCCAACCGGTCCTGTGCCCTCTGAATCCAACGGTTTCCCGCTGTCTTCTTCAGGTCATCGGTCCATCTGGTAGGGGGGGCGACCTGTACTCCTTTTGCCTAAACGTGGTCGCCACTCGAGGACCTTCCTTCCCCATCGGTTATCGGTCCTGCGAGCGATGTGGCCGCTCGCAGCCATTGCCACTTCAGCCTACTAATTTTGAGAGCTATGTCGGTAAGCTTCGTTCGTCTACGGATTTCATCGTTGCGAATCATGTCTCGTAGCGAAATTCCGAGCATAACCCTCTCCATAGCACGCTGAGCGACCCTGAGTCTCCGAATGAGGCCTACAGTGAAGGACCACGTTTCGGCGCCGTAGGTCATCACTGGCAACACACATTGCTCGAATAATTTCGACTTCAGGCACTGAGGAATTGTGGATGAGAAGATACTACGAAATTTCCCGAACGCAGCCCAGCCGAGTTGGATTCTTCGAGTGACCTCCCTCTCAAAGTTGGACTTACCCATCCGGATCGTTTGTCCCAGGTAAATGTACCTACTCGTCGACAACTTCGAGAGGAGTGCCGTCAACAACTACCGGTACGGGTGTGACATGGACATTAGACATGATTTTCGTCTTGTCCATGTTCATCTTAAGACCCACCCGTTGTGAGGCACTGTTGAGGTCGCCTAGCATTGTGCTGAGGTCCGTCAGCGAATCTGCCAAGATGACTATATCATCGGCAAATCGAAGGTGCGTGATGTGTTCGCCATTGATGTTAATGCCAAGACCTTTCCACTCCATCAGCTTGAACAAATCTTCCAACGCAGCGGTGAACAGTTTCGGCGATATAACATCGCCTTGTCTGACTCCCCGCTGCAGTTGGATTGGATTTGTGCTTCTGTCGTGTACTCGGACTGACATGGTGGCGGCAGTGTATACACACTTCAGCACCTCGATGTACCTATAGTCAATCTGGCATCGCTGAAGGGACTCCAGCACCGCCCAGGTCTCGATAGAATCGAAGGCTTTCTCATAGTCCACATAAGCAACACATAACGGCAGATTATACTCCTCGGTCTTCTGTATAATCTGCCGCAGCGTGTGAATGTGGTCTATGGTGCTGTAGCCTTTTCGGAAACCGGCTTGTTCGGGAGGCTGGAAGTCGTCTAGCCTGCGTGCAATGCGGTTAGTGAGGACTCTCGAAAACAGCTTATACACGTGGCTCAGAAGCGCAATGGGCCTGTAGTTCTTCAAAAGAGTTTTATCGCCCTTTTTGAAGAACAGCACCACTACGCTTCTGCTCCACGCTTCCGGGGTTGTCCCGCTAGTAATGACGGAATCGAACAACTTTTGGAGCGCCACTAGTACGGGTTTACCGCCAGCTTTTAGCAGCTCTGTTGTGATTCCGTCATCGCCCGGTGCCTTGTTGTTTTTCAGCTGTTTGAGAGCCTCTCTAATCTCATACAGGCTGACGTCCGGGAGGTCCTCAGCCCTGTCTTACTCTCTCTCAATCGGTCTCGATCACTCTCTCTCTCTTTTCCGACACTTCCGTTGCATACCGGCGTGACGTTTCATTTGTAAAAAATTTACCCTCATGCGCCTAAAGAAGTTTCACTTCAAAAATGAAAATGGCTCACGGGAGGAACACGACTCTCAGTAATGAGGAATACGACTCGAGGAGGAAGAGCCCTTTAACGGGTGTTTTTAAAATAACTCAAAAATTATTACCACCGCCACACCTATTTCTAGCGTGAAGCATTTCTTGCGTTTCGATGGAAGGGTGTGGTTGCCGGCACACTTTCACATGAGGCGACCGTCATAGCCCTTGGGAGTAGCAACGCATCTGTGATTGACTTCGGATGGAACCCATGTTCTAAAACAATATTAAGTTTAGTTTTGAGTTGAATTACGATCGGATTTCGTTCATTGTGATTGGTGATAAGTTTTAATTAAAACCTATTAGGACTTTGTGTCAAAATACTAACATAAGAGTATTATAATAATTGACGACCCGCGTAGCGCAACGGTTACCATACCGGTGTGACGCGCAATGGGTCCCGGGTTCGATTCCCGGCCAAACAGGTATCTGAATAATGTGTTTAGATGCCTGTTCTGGGTTTTGGTGTTTGTGTATTCGTCTTGTGTATCCATGGCACCCACGACACAGGAGAAAATCCTACTGTGGGGCTATGAGTGTACAAAGCGTTTATAATGAGCTAGTTGACCCGGTGAACTTCGATCTGTCTAATGGTCAAAAATGACCAGTGTGTCTCTACTATATTATACATGTATTATGTATTATACATAAACCTTCCTCTTGAATCTATTATTAAATCTATCTATTAAAAAAACCTATGTATTAAAAAACTGCAATATAATCCGTAACGTAAAAGATCTAGGCTTACATAAAGACAGACAGCGGAAAGCGACTTTGTTTTAAACTATTTAGTGATATATCATTTGAAATGAATCAAAAAAAAGGGGAGTATTATTTTTTTTATTTTTTTTTATTTGGTTGAAGTAGCAAACGAGCGTGCAGTCCACCTGATGGTAAGTGGTCACTGCCGCCCTGCGACATCTGTAATCAACTTCATACAGAACATGAGTTCCATCTGAAGTCAATCACAGATGCGTTGCTACTCCCGAGGACTATGATGGTCGCCTCATGTGAAAGTGTGCCGGCAACCACACCCTTCCATCGAAACGCAAGAAATGCTTCACGCTAGAAATAGGTGTGGTGGTGGTACTTCCCCGGTCGAACTACACTGATTCTACCACCTTGAATAGTATAGTGATAGATCGAGTATAGTGATAGCCTAATGGTTGAAACTTGCCCTCTCGATCAGGAGGTTCGAGGTTCAAACCCAGGCACGCACCACTGTTTTTTCTAAAATTATATGCGTATAAGAAATTAATTATCACTGGTTTTCGGTGAAAAACATCGTGAGGAAACCTACACACCCGAGAGTTCTTTAAAAAAAGTTCTTGGAGGTGTGTGAAGTGTTTGATTCGTACTTGTGCGAGCGCGGTGGACTATGGCCTACAACTCTCTCATTCTGAGAGAAGTCCGTGCCCAACAGTGGGACTATAATGGGTTGGTACTACCACTGCTTTGTCAAAATACAAAAAAACTATTAATTTTAAAGCAATTGGGTTACCTTTGTAAATTAACTATTAACTTGGTTTTATAATAATTTATTAAAAAAAAAAACTTAAAACGCTTTCTACACTCATAGCCCCACAGTAGGATTTTCTCCTGTATCGTGGGTGCCATGGACACACACAAGACGAATACACAAACATCCAGACCCAGAACAAGAATCTAAACTCATCATACAGATACCTGTCTGGCCGGGAATCGAACCCGGGACCCACTGCGTGTCAGACCGGTATGTTACCGCTGCACCACTCGAGTCGTATTTTATTTAACATTTTGTATATTGTATATAGTATTTTGGAAATACATATGAGCTGTCATTACCTTATCTTCGAGGTCAGAGCGGTCAAGCGACTTACATATATACATAGCTTATATATACTTAGCTAGTATACAGTAAACTTGAATTATTTTCCTTATAATCCGCCAGTTTGTTTCGACCACAGTATTGTACAGTTGTCCGGGTTAGTTTAATTCAATATGAGGTAAGTTGTTTACATATCACTTTGCTTAAATGGACTTGCCTTGCAAAAAGGAACCAAGAAGTTTTAGTCCTGTATTATTAAAAATGTGGATGATTTTCAATAATATTTGTATACATGGAACACATTGTTTTGTGCAACATTGAATAGATTTTTTTTAAAAATAACCAAAAATTTTGACAAAAATGGCGTTTTTTCGAAACTATTGGTGTGTAACTTGATTCTGTTTTGGATAAGTAGGTCCAAATTATCTCAAAATATCATAATTTTTTGATGAAACATAGTTTTATCCATAATATTGTGTGACCTTATATGTCAACTTTATATTTATTGAAATCTCTTTTGAATAATTTTTAGTTTTATCTTTTAGCCCAAAATAAATTAGAATTTATAACTGTATGTACACCGTGGTTCATATATTGTTACTATATTATATTATTATACTTATTCATTTATTGTTATTATAACTTTATGAATTAAAATATAAACATAAACATAGTATATTGTTTACAAGGCTCTATTGTAATTATGTTTGTGTTGTGTTATTAATCAATACAAGTAATACCATAGCATCTTTGTTAATAATCAAATCTGTTTTATCTGGTTGAATAGCAAAGGAGCACGCAGTCCAGCAGTCCTCATGGTAAGTGGTCACTGCCGCCCATGGACATCTGTAAGCAACTTCAAATAAAACATGGGCTCCATCTGAAGTCAATCACAGATGCGTTGCTACTCCCGAGGGCTACGATGATCGCCCCATTATAAAAGTGTGCCGGCAACCTGCTTTTTCACATTTTCTTATTCGCATTTTAAGTAGGTACCTATTCGAACGGTAAGAATTTGACCGTTTTAACCGACTTTCCAAAGGACAGCGCTTATCTATTCGTCACTTTCAAAATTTTATTATTGGCCTATGTATTTCGTACAACTAAAAAGATTCGACTGGTGTCTGTGTCACCTTTTTGTATTCTGGTTTGTGGTTCTGTATTTCCAGTATATTGGCGTAAAATAAACCCCGCGAATACGGAGCTTTAACTGTACTGTACTCGTAGTAGTTTATTATGTTTATCAAAAGATTGTTTACCTACATACAAATTACGCGTATACATTGCAATTAGTGTCGGCGACTCATCTAATTAACTAGATTAAGTTCCCTTATGTATCGAATTATGATTACGAAGTATTGTATTTAGTTAAAAGATTTCGATGTTTATTACGATAGGATCACAATAGACTTAAGCTAAGATTATAACACGATATGAAAGAGATGCAAGATGTAAATACGAGATAGCAAATAAGTTTACGTAAGATTTATGGAAGTTTTATGAAAGTTGTGTATTCAACGTAATTTTTGATAGTTCTAATTAAGTTGTATTGTTGTAATTAGTGTAGATCAATAGGTTAAGCATTTCTCTACATTTTTATACACAATAGACAAGGATAAGATTTAGAACTAAGAAGTTATTAAGGAAAACATATGTACGATAGGGCAAAATCACGATGTTTTTATGGTATTTTTCAAGAATAACTTTTTTGTCTTTTTAGATATAAGAATAAGAATTGTATGGCTTTATAGATCTTTTTAAGACGAATCTGATGATGTATGACACATGAATGTAAGACTTTGGGAAACAATAAAGATTTAGCCGGACATGGGTCAGCCAAAGTAAAAATCAAGTCGTAATGTTAGGCAATATGGGCTTAGAGCCGTGCGGCTCTCTTTAAGGTAAAGCCGAAGGGCAGCGGACCCGGCGGGTTTTTAGCGGCGAGCATGGCCTCCAGAGAGAAGCACTCCCAAGAAGAAAAGAAGAAAGAAGACTCTGAAGAAGAAAGAAGACTCAAGACACTGAAGACTGAAGACTGGAAACTCTGCAGGACGGAAGGACCTTCTGCAGCAGGAAGAAAGAAGATTCTCCGCGACAGAAGAGCGAAGAATATTAGGGCTAGGCAAGGGGGATTAGGGCTAGGCTTTGGCTGGTCCATTAAGGCTTAGACAAAAAACGTCATTCTTGTTTCTTTTGAAAACGTCTCCTCCCCCGCACCTACCCCCCGCACCCTCTACATCGACGCGGCAAGAGAACGGCGCAACTCCCCGACGCGAAGTACACACACGAGCGGGCTTCCGGCGCCGGACGAGCGAAAGTCCGTCCGTATCTACATCACGCCCGCCCCCCTCCGTCGCGGTAAGAGCCGTCGGTGAGGACTCGCTTTAGCCGACGGACGCGCCTGCGCACTCACGACAACGCACGTGGGGCGCACGGCACGCACGCCCCGCGACATCTGCTGGTCCTTCGAGCCGGATCTTCGTGTATTTCGTCGAGACATCGGGTTACTGACGTCGTCATGCCTGTCACCAGGAGCCAGAGGGGTACCTCGCCGCCGAACCAGTCGACTGCGCCCCGTGCTGAAGAAGAGGCACAAGGGACAACTGACTCTTCGGGAACGTCGGGAACCTCGGGCACAACTACAGAGGGAACGTTAACTACGTACGAGTCAAGAGTCACTTCAGAGACGGAAGTTGCTGCTCCTGCTGCTCCAGCTGCTGCAACGGCAGCACCTGCAGCAAAGAAGAAGATTCGCTCCGTCGTGTCCACGGGACGTCGGGAACGGGAAGCCAAGCTGGAATTGGCGCGCCGACAATTAGACGAAGCGAAAGCAGCAGCAGAACTCGCCCGGGCCCAATGGGAGTTGGCCCAGGTGGAAGATGAAGAGTCCGAAGTTGAAGAAGAGAATCCTGCATGGGACGCCAACGTGCAGACATGGGTGCAGTCGACGGTCGGTCGGATGTCCGAAGAGGTACGTCGGGGGGAGGTGCCCAAGGAGGGGCACCAGCAGGGCACGTCCAAGGAGGGGCGCGCCATCCAACCTCCAATTGCCGCCGTCAAGCCAGAGGACCAAGAGGAACCTTCAACGAACGGGACCAAGGATCTAGCGGAGGCCATCATCAAGGCAATCAGCGCGGCGCCAAGGAGTGCGCCGAGCTACGTGCACGAGTTGCCGGACTTCGACGGGAGGAGCGAAGAGTGGATCGCCTTCAGGACGGTATATGAAGATACTGCGCCTATGTTTACAGATGCTCTCAACATGGCGCGGCTGCGGCGGTCCATCAAGGGTGCGGCACGGGAGGCGGTGAAGAGTCTCCTGTATTCGGAGTGCCCACCAGAGGAGATATTGGAAGCTCTTCGTCGAAGATTCGGAAGACCTGAAGCCCTGATCCTGATGGAGTTGGAGAAGGTGAAGAACCTGCCACGCATCACGGAAGGTGCGCGCGACGTCTGCGTGTTCGCCAGCCGGGTGAACAACACTGTCGCGACAATTCGGGGGCTTCAAAGACCGCAGTACCTACACTCGCCGGAGATGGTGAAGACCATCGTGGACAAGATGCCGGCGGTGCTGCGCTATCGGTGGTACGACTATGCCGCCGACAAGGAAGATGAAGATCCAGACCTGGTGCTAATGATGAAGTTTCTCAACAGGGAAGCGGACCGGTGTGGACCCTACGCGACGCAGGAGACGGTGCATCAAAGGCAGCCTCCCTGGCGTCAATCCGAACACACCACGTCCGATCGAGTCGAGGAAGAAAGGAAGACCTCCTGTCCACATTGCCGGGATGAGCATCACCTCTACGAGTGTCGCAAGTTCCTACGGCTGCCGGTAAGAGAGAGGTGGGACGTCGCTGAGAAGTCACGGATGTGTTTCAGGTGTCTGCGAGGGCGGCACCAGAAGGAGACATGTCGGCGTCCTCCCTGCAAGGTGTGCAACCGGTGGCACCACTTCGTGCTTCACGAGCAACGGGGGCCCAGCCCGAAGCGCGAAGAGAAGAAAGAAGTTGCAAACAACGTGATGCTCCCGGTGAATGCGGCAAGGATAGGAAGGGCGTATTTGAAGATGGTTCCAGTCGAGCTGTACGGGCCAAGGGGGGCTGCCAAGGTGCTAGCGTTGCTGGATGAGGGGTCAACTGTCACGCTTCTCGATGCAGCGGTTGCGAGACGACTCGGCCTCAGAGGACCTGTGGAAGCGCTCACCCTTGAGACTGTAGGAGGGAAGACCATCACCAAGGGAGACTCGATGAAGCTCAACATGAAGGTCAAGGGACTGCACCAGGACAAGAAGAGGACCATCTCTGGGGCACGCACGATCGATGATATCAACCTGACGCCTCAGAGACTGGACAAGAAGAAGATTGAGCAGTGTGCTCACCTCAAGTCGATGGCTGACCAGTTGTACTACGAAGAGGAATCACCCAAGCTTCTGATTGGGCAAGACAACTGGGAGCTCATCGTGTCCAGAGCCACGCGCAAGGGGAAGCGAAGTCAACCCGTAGCATCATTGACCTATCTGGGGTGGGTGCTACACGGGTCCAACGGAGCAACGTCGAGACCCGTGAACTTCGAGACCAGCGCGCACTTGTCTTCTAGAAAAGAAGAATTCGGCAAGGACATCGCACGGAAGGGGGATCTTCTCAACAGCGGAAGTAACGAGGAAGATTGGCAGAAACCGCGCACTTTCAAGAAGAAGCCCACGGGAATGGAGAAAGGGGGGTCGACTGTGGGGGCGCAGCCCGTCGATCAGCGTCCGGATCCAGACCCAGCCAAGTTCGCAAGATGGACGCAACTGGTGGGGGCAACCGCAAGATTATTGCAGATGAAGAAGAACCAAGAGAGAAGATATACTCCCCTGGAACACAACAAGATACAGGAAGCCGAAGAGATCCTGTTAAGAAGAAGCCAAGAAGAGAACTTCCAAGAAGAAGTACGCTGCGTCAGAAATGGGAAGCCGTTCGAGAAGGAAAGCCGGCTTAAGGAACTGGATGTCGTCATGGAAGATGGACTACTACGACTCCGGGGAAGAATCGACGCAGCAGTACACACGCGGCAAGAGAAGGAACCTGTGGTGCTGGATAGCCAGCATCACATCACCGGGCTGCTCATCACATACTACCATGAGAAGTTGGGTCATGGTAACCACGCAACGGTGATCAACGAGTTGAGGCGACGCTACTGGATCCTGGGACTGCGGTCTGCGGTCAAGTCGACGGTTCATCGGTGTCAATGGTGCAGGGAGCGCCGTGACACGCAAGAGTTCCAGCAGCTGGGGAGGTTCCCGCTGGAAACCTCACGAGGGGGAGAATCGCCGTTCAAGACAAGAAGCAGTCACCAACCTCAACAAAGAAGACGTCATCACCGCGGCAGAGAAGATGAGCATCAGGTGGGAACTCATACCACTTGGGGCTCCCAGCAGGGAGGGCACGTGGGATCGCCTCGTCTGGTCCCTAACAAGGACCCTGGCGGCAATCCTCCAGGGAAGGCATCCCAAGGAAGAAGTCCTGCACGCTCACCTACTGGAAGCGGAGCACCTGGTGAACCCAAGACCTCTCATCGAAGCCGACGAAGACATGGAAGAAGGGGCCCTTACTCCCAATCATTTCCTCATTGGGAGGTCCTGCGGCACAAGATTGGGGACATTCACCGACGAAGATCTCACCGGCCAGCGGACATGGAAGACGGCGCAGCGACTAGCCGACCACTTCTGGAGCAGATGGGTGAAAGAGTACCTTCCTACTCTGATCCCGAGAAGAGTCGACGCGAGAGCTGCCAAGAGAGACCTGCAGTGTGGGGATACGGTCCTCATAGTGGACGCCACGCTGCCGCGAGGAGTCTGGCCAAGGGGTGAGGTGATCCAAACCTATCCTGGACCCGACGGGCGCACCAGAGTACTGGAGGTGCGCACGGCAGGGGGCGTCCTGAAACGTCCCAGCTCCAAGGTGGTGCTACTGGTTCCAGCGCAACGCGACGAGGAGCGAGCAGCCGTCGAGCCGAGCAGCGGGTTGGCGGACAGCGAGCCAGACTGCGGGGAGGCGGTCATCGCATCGGGCCAGCAGCACGGAGTCGCCGGGTCAGGAGTTGGTGCTACGCACGAGGGGGAGGATGTCGGCGACTCATCTAATTAACTAGATTAAGTTCCCTTATGTATCGAATTATGATTACGAAGTATTGTATTTAGTTAAAAGATTTCGATGTTTATTACGATAGGATCACAATAGACTTAAGCTAAGATTATAACACGATATGAAAGAGATGCAAGATGTAAATACGAGATAGCAAATAAGTTTACGTAAGATTTATGGAAGTTTTATGAAAGTTGTGTATTCAACGTAATTTTTGATAGTTCTAATTAAGTTGTATTGTTGTAATTAGTGTAGATCAATAGGTTAAGCATTTCTCTACATTTTTATACACAATAGACAAGGATAAGATTTAGAACTAAGAAGTTATTAAGGAAAACATATGTACGATAGGGCAAAATCACGATGTTTTTATGGTATTTTTCAAGAATAACTTTTTTGTCTTTTTAGATATAAGAATAAGAATTGTATGGCTTTATAGATCTTTTTAAGACGAATCTGATGATGTATGACACATGAATGTAAGACTTTGGGAAACAATAAAGATTTAGCCGGACATGGGTCAGCCAAAGTAAAAATCAAGTCGTAATGTTAGGCAATATGGGCTTAGAGCCGTGCGGCTCTCTTTAAGGTAAAGCCGAAGGGCAGCGGACCCGGCGGGTTTTTAGCGGCGAGCATGGCCCGCGTTTGCGTTCGGTGCTGATTGCCCCCCGGGCCAGTGCCTCCGACTGCGACCACCGCGACGTAATCGTCCCGCGCCCAACACCGCCCCTTTCATTGGAAAGGGTCCCGGTGTTGGGCCAAAAGCTGCGCAAATATTCGTCTTGGGCAAAGGAGCACTTCAATCTACCCTCAAGACTGTCAACATCGAAGAGGAAAAGGGAGGCTTAGAGCGAGAAAGAAGATTCTCGACCTACCCACCGATGGAGAAGTTTTTCGATCCTACCCTCACCGAGCCTTCAGAAGAGAGGGACGGAAGATCGGTGAGGGAAAAGGATAGCGGCGCTCTACCCTCTTCAGGATCAACATCTTTCAGCCAACCCTCCGGACGACAAATTGTTCGGAGGAATATCTACACTGGCGAAATCGAAGCGGTGGCCGGCCCCGCCGCTAAACAACTTGCCGAAGTAGCCGAAAGACGCGGGCAGCGAGGAAACCCGCTTAAATATTTTAGCGGTCACAAAGAAGGACCGGCTAAATGTACTGCGCGGCCACCAAAGACCCAGCGCCAGCCATCATCTTCGCCGGAGAGTGCACAGCTGCCGGCGAAGGTGGTGCGCATAGAGGCCGAAACAGAAGGAGGATCGCCTGAAGACGGAGGTCCACTGTCTCCTGAAGACTCCGAAAATTCGGATGACGAATTTGTTGACAGCTGCGAAGGTGCCGGAGCTCCCGCTGCTGCTGAGGAGTCTGAAGCCGATCCCGACGGGAAAAGAGGGAGGTACCCCATACTGGTGAGTCGCACCCGCTCTTTTAGGTCCCCCCCGCGCTCACCATCATCGTCGTCAAGGACCGCGGCGACGGACGCCGAGCTGGACTCGACATCGTACGCCGGAATAGCGTCGGCGTCGACGCCGGCGCCCGCCGCCGCGTCCACTTCAGTCCGGCCATCGACACCGATGGCCGAATCATCTCGCCTGGGGTCGTATCCAGAACCCCAGGCCCAGTCGTCCTATGCGGCGGCGCTGGCGGCGCCTGCTCCGCCGCGTCAAGTAAGTCCGTTACCATCCACTTCTGCAGGCAACACCACCCGCCAGCCCTCGAGTGCTGCAGCGACCGGCAAGGCGTACCCACCCATCGTGGTCGAGCGGATGCCGAGTTGGCCCACTCACTTCGCGGCGCTGCGGGAGAAACTGGGCCACGCACCCCATGCGAGGCCCTTCGGGCAGGGCATCAGGTTTATGCCGCCGACGGCCGATGAGTACCGGGTAATCCAACGGTACTTGACGGACTTGTCCGCCATAGAACCAGGACTCTCATGGTTCTGTTATACCCCGCAGGACGATCGCCCCACCAAGGTGGCGGTTAAGGGCCTGCCGGGTATGACGGACCCGGACGGAGTCACCGAAGCCTTAAAACGGCTTGGATTCCCGGCACGATTCGCCCGTCATATTCCATCCAGGCGAGGTAAGCCCGGCTGCGTGTTCTACGTGCAGCTGGACCGGATGGCCGAACCGGAGTTGCGCCGCCTCTATGGGGTGACGGAACTCCTGTTTATGCCGGGGGTCGTTGTGGAGGCGTGGAGGGGTCGTTTCGGCCCCCCCCAGTGTCATCGCTGCCAAGCAGTGGGGCACTCCTCCACCAACTGCCACCGGCCGGCCAGATGCGTCCGGTGCGCGGGGGGTCACGTAGTTCGGGATTGCCCTGAACCTAGGAACGCCACCCCCAGATGCGCCAACTGCCGGGGTGCGCACACGGCCAATACCAGGTCGTGCGTGTACCTCCGGAGGATGGCCCGCGTCAGGGGGATGGTGGTACCTCCGCCCCGCCCATCGACCACAGCGCCCGCGCAGCAACCGCAGACGACACGTAGGGAGCCGGTACCCGTGCGAGTCGTGGAGGAGTTTGCGCCGACCGAGGGCGCATCGCTGATGGCACCGGCCAACCCTCCTGCAGCGCGCGCAGACGTGCGCAAAAGCAGGAGGAAGGCCAAGAGGCTTAAGGCGAGGCGCAACGAGCAGCAGGTGGTAACGCCGGCTGCTCAAGTTCCTCAGCCGCAGCCGAAGCCGAAGCCGGACAACCAGCCGCGCCCCTCGGGAAGCGGCGCGAGAACAGCCACCACCAGCAAGGCTGCTCAGGCAGTCCATCAGCCGCCTCCTCCAGCACCGACTCCAGCTCCGGAAGCTGCACAGGCGGCCCCTTCTCACAAAGGGAAGGGGAAAGGTAAGCGGTCGCAGAGGGAGGTAGAGGTCCAGGAAGCCCCAGCCCCACAGCCTCCATCACCCCGCCCCCGCTCCGTCTTCATCCCCACTCCCACACCTCGCCCCCTGCAGGCCCTGGGGATCAATACGCCGGCCGATGATCTGGTGGCGGCAATAGCAACCATCAGTGAGGCTATTGCGCGGTACCCAGCGCTTGTAGGCACCATAAAGTCCATCCTGGCTGACACTCTCGGGTTCCACTATGGCAGCTCAACTTAGACTTCTATATTGGAATCCGGGAGGAGTCCGCCAACATATCCCGGCGCTGCGGCGGCTCGTCCGGGAGCAAGACATACAGGTCGTGCTGCTGGGCGAGACGAAGCTGCGACCGGGACTGGACTTCACGCTCCCGAACTACGCCGTGTACCGGCGCGACGAAATATCGCGGGCAGGGCTCCCTTACAGGGGCACAGCCATAGCGATTCGCCGCGACCTGGTACACGACGTGCTTCCACTGCCCCCGTACGCGAGCACGCGCTCCATCGGGGCCGTTGTGAGCGCCGGGGGACGGGAACTGCGACTGTTTGCCGCATACCGACCGCCTGGTCCCCAACTTATCCCGCAGGACATCCACACCATCTTGGACGAGAGCACTGCGACCTTACTGGCTGGTGATCTCAATGCCAAACATCCGGCTTGGGGTTCCAGAATCACCAACACAGCGGGACGCATGCTGTACTTTGACGCCGAGGAGATGGGCTACGAGGTGATTGGGCCAGAATCGCCTACGCACATCCCCACGGCTGAGTCCTCTCGCCCTGATGTCCTGGACATAGTGCTCCACAGGAATCTCCGAAGCCCTGTACACGTGGAGGTGTTGTATGATCTGGACACGCAGCACCTCCCCATCTTGGTCACGCTTGGTCTGGGGGCTAATGCGGTGGCCTTCGACACCTTCACTCGAAGGGTGGACTGGGAGTCCTTTCAGGTAACCATGGGTGGGGTTAAACTCACCCATGCGCTCAGTACGCCGGAGGGAGTGGAAGCCGCGGCCGGCGCCTTCTCGGCTACGGTCCGGGAGGCGCTGGACGCGGCGACCACTCTTACACCGAAGACCTCAAAACGCGCCAGACTCCCGGCCCACCTGGAGAGAAAACTAAATAAGAAAAGGCTTTTACGTCGACTTTGGGCGCGCACCCGCTGCCCCCGGGTGAAGCGTGACCTCAATAACCTGGCGGAGGAGTTGTCTGCTGAGATGGCGGAGTACCGTGGCGCCTCCTGGGAGGCGAGAGTCGACCAGGCAGGTGAGCACGAGGCGTCGCTCTTCCATCTCACCAGGCAGCTCACCCGAACAAAGGAGACCGTCTGCCCACTCCTTAATGGTGAGGGCAGGCGTTGCTATTCCCCTAAGGAGAGGGCGGAGATTCACGCGGGGCACTTGGAAGAGCAATTCTCTCCACACCCCGCAGCCGCCGCCGCCGCCGAACACCACGAGATCGTAGAGGCGTGGGTAGAGGACTTCCTTGGACGCCCGACACCGCCACCCCAGGGATTGGAGTTCATCTCGCCCTCGGAGACGCGGAAGGCCGCCTTACGTTTACCGAAGCGTAAGGCGCCAGGCCCCGATGGAGTCCCTAACATGGCGTTGGCGATGCTCCCGAGGAGGGCCTTAGTCGTAATGACAAGGCTCTTCAATGGTATACTACGCACCGGCCACTTCCCGACCACCTGGAAGATGGGTAAGGTGATAGTTCTCCCGAAGCCGGGGAAAGACAGACGTCTCCCGGCCAGCTACCGTCCCATCACGTTGCTGCCCACCATAGCAAAGCTCTTCGAGAGGCTGGCGTTGAAGCGACTGCGGCCGTCACTTGTTTTAAGGGACGAGCAGTTCGGCTTCCGCGCCGGTCACTCGACTACGCTGCAGCTGACACGAGTGCTCCACCATCTTGCAAGCGAGACCAATTACGGTAGACACGCGGTCGGCGTCTTCCTCGATATCGAGAAGGCGTTCGACCGCGTATGGCACCCTGGGCTCGTTTTCAAGCTGTTGGAGTCACCCCTGTCGGCGCTATTGGTGAGGTTAGTGGCGTCATTTCTAGATGGGCGGCAGTTCTATGTGTCGGTCGAGAACGTCACCTCAGCCCCCCGCCCAATACGTGCTGGTGTACCACAGGGTAGCTGCCTTTCGCCACTACTCTACGCCTTCTACACGAACGACATTCCCACCCTCGAAGGTCACCTCGAGGAATGGGAAAGGGACGTGGAGCTCGCGTTGTTCGCGGACGACAGCGCATACTTCGCGTCTTCTCGTGATGCCGCAATAGCTACACGCAGGATGCAACGACTGTTGGATCTCTTACCGGAGTGGCTGGATAAGTGGCGTATGGCCGTCAATGTCGGTAAGACGGTCGCGACACTTTTCAGCCGCAAACGCAGCATGCCGCCGCCGCTACGTCTTCGTGATCGGGAGGTAGCTTGGCAGCCCACAGTTAGGTACTTGGGATGTAACATCGATCGCACGCTGCACATGGTGCCTCAGGTGGACCACGTGATCCGACAGGCCCGTGTTGCACGTGCGATGCTCCGACCGGTGCTTGCATCTCATCTGCCGCTCCGAACAAAACTAAAGGTGTACAAGCTGTACGTCCGATCCCGATTGACCTACGCGGCGCCGGCGTGGTACGCGTTGGTGTCAGAGTCCAACAGGAAACGCCTCCGCGCGCAGCAGAACCTGTCTCTCCGGGCGATCGTCGGGGCGGGTCGCTTCGTTCGGAACGACGTGTTGGAGCGCGACCTTAAGGTGCAAACCTTGGACAGGTTTGTGGCCCAGTTGGCGCGTCGTATGTACGAACGCGCTGACAGTGGGCCACATGCCCATCTACGAGGTTTCGCGCCCCTTCACGCTCGACCCCCCGAGGGGCGTCCGCTCCCTCGTGAACTCGAGGGCCAGGTATCCTCCGACCATCTGGAGGACTAAATCTGCGTAGCAGCATAGCGCGGTCACAGAAGGCCGAAGGCTGCAACACTGCCTGACGGCAGCTCACATCACCGGTGGACAGTGCTTCCACTGAGGGAATTGCCCGGGTAAGGAGGGGATCCTCGAGGCCCGCAGACCTTACGCCAAGCGGCGACGCCACGCCGCGGCATAGGACGACTTGTCAAAGTCAAAAAAAGCGAGCATGGCCTCCAGAGAGAAGCACTCCCAAGAAGAAAAGAAGAAAGAAGACTCTGAAGAAGAAAGAAGACTCAAGACACTGAAGACTGAAGACTGGAAACTCTGCAGGACGGAAGGACCTTCTGCAGCAGGAAGAAAGAAGATTCTCCGCGACAGAAGAGCGAAGAATATTAGGGCTAGGCAAGGGGGATTAGGGCTAGGCTTTGGCTGGTCCATTAAGGCTTAGACAAAAAACGTCATTCTTGTTTCTTTTGAAAACGTCTCCTCCCCCGCACCTACCCCCCGCACCCTCTACATCGACGCGGCAAGAGAACGGCGCAACTCCCCGACGCGAAGTACACACACGAGCGGGCTTCCGGCGCCGGACGAGCGAAAGTCCGTCCGTATCTACATCACGCCCGCCCCCCTCCGTCGCGGTAAGAGCCGTCGGTGAGGACTCGCTTTAGCCGACGGACGCGCCTGCGCACTCACGACAACGCACGTGGGGCGCACGGCACGCACGCCCCGCGACAATTAGGGTTGCCTGTACTTAATAGTAAAGTCTTGTAATTTAAGCGCGATATAAGCTATGTAATAGCTTAAAAATTTGATTTAATAGCTTGAATTAATATCAAAGAAAAAATACTGCATAAATAAATAAATTAATTGCATAAGTTGATAAAAAATGCTATGCAATAGCTTTACTGCGGCAGTCCCCGAGTGCCGCACGTTTTTTTATTAGGTATACTTTAACCTGTCCCGGTGTCGGTCTATAATAAGAGTTAGATGCCTTATCTTTTTCAATTTTCGCGTACTTTCCTTTTCTTTAAAGTATCTTTATATTAATACGTGAAGCAAAAAATTTGTGAAGCATTTTTAGGTAATATGCCACGGACGGATTAGTATGAAATTTTGCACGGTTATAGTGGACGTACAGAAGGAGTGCAGAATGTTAATATTTTTTTCGAATAATGCATATATCATACATAAAATTATCTAAAAACACATTACACACAATACCGTACATTTGTCACAAACACATAAAATGTCTTACTTTAAAAACACATAACGTCAGAAATGTCAGTGTCTTTGTCAAAATACCCGCTATTGCTTTTAAATGCAGCTTAGTTATTAAACCTCTTTTTAACTTGAACGGGTGAGTTCAAAATAATTTGAAAATTAATACAATTTATTTAAATTGGAGAAATATTGGTGCTACTTTGGATAATAGTAAAGAATAGTTTTTTAATTTAAATTACGGTCGAATTTCAACCGTTGCGATGGGTGCAATTATAATTACTAATTATAATTGCATATGTTGACAAAAAATGCTATTTAGCTTTACCGTGGCAGTCCCCGGCACGTTTTTTTTGAAGTGAAACTTCTTTAGGCGCATGAGGGTAAAATTTTTACAGATGAAACGTCACGCCGGTATGCAACGGAAGTGTCGGAAAAGAGAGAGAGAGTGATCGAGACCGATTGAGAGAGAGTAAGACAGGGCGAACGTAGCATGAGCAACTAGCCGTGGAGTGAGAGTAGGGAGCAAGCGAGTGAGAAAGATTGAGAGAAAAAGTGAGACAGAGCGAACGTCGTATCACGTGTTACAAACCAACAAGTAGCTTGCCTGGGGACACTACTGTTAAACTCGTGACTACATTAGTTATAAACATCAATAAGAATCTATATAATGATTGTTTTTAAATTGATCGTGCTATGTTATTATAAATATCATAAATCAATAGAAGTCACAATATAAATAAATATAAATGGTTATATAAATAAATATTATAAATGCATATATTTAATTTTATATAATGTAATAGATTAATAGTAATGTTTTTGTCTGTGTGACGGTTTCCTTAACGCCTGCCATTTTTAGTATAAAAGGGAGGGTATTATCGTAATATGGATCATTCTAATAATTCGCAAGTGTAAGACGTTACTCTGTCCGAATGTATTCTGAAATTGTATACGTGTAAAATCGTGAGAATATAACAATGTTGTACATAATGTGTCGTTTACTTTGGCCATCCAATTCTACTTCTGTAACACACGCCTTTTTCCCTTCCTCTTAATCTTGGAAATTTAAAGTTTTAGATTTGTATAAATATAAACAAGATTTATAAATTAGTTCGCCAAAGAAGTTTCACTTCTGACATGTGTACTTTTTTTATTATACTTTAATCTGTTCCGGTGTCTGTCTATAATAAGAGTTAGATGCCCCAGATATCTCAATTTTCGCGTACTTCGCTTTTTTCATAAAGTATAAGATACTATTACCGAAAATAACGTACAATACTTCTTAAAGTATGGATAGCAAACCTATTTCCAGCTTATAATTACTTATAAGGTTTTATAATACATATCTTTAGCGTACAATATCTTATTTACGGTTATATTGATGTATACAAAAAACATAACCTGTCTATAATTGTTATGCATTTATTTAGCATAACATGAATAATATGCTAATGTGAGCATATCAAACATTAAATTGTTTATAGGAAATCTAGTATTATTGACTAGTTGAATCTCGCAGCTTCGCCCGCATTAACAAAAATCGATTGTCCCGTGGGAATAAGATATTTTCCGACAGTAAAAAGTAGCTTATATGTTAATCCAGAGTATCAGCTAACTCCCTACCAAATTTTATGAAAATCGCTCCAGCCGTTTAGACGTGAAGAAGTAACAAACATACACACTCACAAACTTTCGCCTGTATAATATTAGTATGAATAGTATAACTAGCCGTGCCCTACGGATTCATCCGTTTAACAAGAAACATTGTTAAATTGTTAAGAAAAATTGCGGTTGCTTTAAAACTATTGGTTTCTTCTAGTTTAAATTCAAGTTGTGGGTTTTTTAATACATTTTTAACTTAACGCTTCTTAAGTGTATGTATTTTTGTATGTACATGTGTCTATTTCTTTGGAACACGCTACAATTCAAACAGCCGATCGTGATATACATCAATGGAATCCACTGAGTTAAATGGTGCCTGAAATCAGATTCGTTATTGTAAAAACACTAGCTGACCCGGCAAACGTTGTTTTGCCGGGTCAGCCATATAAAAATAAAAAAAAACATGCGTGCGTACAAAGTACACATGTCAGAATTGAAACTTCTTTGGCGAACTAATTTATAAATCTTGTTTATATTTATAGAAATCTAAAACTTTAAATTTCCAAGATTAAGAGGAAGGGAAAAAGGCGTGATACGACGTTCGCTCTGTCTCACTTTTTCTCTCAATCTTTCTCACTCGCTTGCTCCCTACTCTCACTCCACGACTAGTTGCTCATGCTACGTTCGCCCTGTCTTACTCTCTCTCAATCGGTCTCGATCACTCTCTCTCACTTTTCCGACACTTCCGTTGCATACCGGCGTGACGTTTCATCTGTAAAAATTTTACCCTCATGCGCCTAAAGAAGTTTCACTTCAAAAATTAAGGGTGGATAACCCTTATCATTAAGGGGCATGAAAAATAGATGTTGGCTGATTCTCAGACTTACTTAATATGCTCACAAAATTTCATGAGAATCGGTCAAGCCGTTTCGGAAGAGTACGGAAACGAATTGACACGAGAATTTTATTTATATAGAAGAAACTTGACTGCTTAAGAACAATCAGTCAAAACTCAATAGTTTTTAGGCAATTGAGTTTTTTGTTTATATAGTTAATATTTTAACAGTATATATGTTATTTTTCAGATTACTCCTATTCCTCCTACCAGTACTTGTGGGTTCAGCGCCCAATAGCAAGCTGGACGAAGCCACGGACTGGGTGAACGACGTTCTTCTGGACAACGCGGAAAATACTGTTGGAAATCGGTTTAGCCTTAAGCCTAACAGTAAGTCATTTTATAAGATAGAAGCAGCAAACGAGCATGTAGTCCAGCAATTAAAAAAAAAAAACTTGAAACGCTTTCAACACTCATAGCCCTACGTATGATCCTCTCCTGTATCCCCATGATGCCATGGACACACACAATGACAAATACACAAACATCCAGACCCAGAACAAGAATCTAAAATCATCATTCGGATACCTGTCTGGCTGGGAATCGAACCCGGAACCCACTGCGTGTGAGACTGTAATGGTGACCGCACCGCCATGCGGGTCGTCTAAGTGATAGCCTAATGGTTAAGACTCGTCCTCTTGATCAGGAGGTCCGAGGTTCAATTCCCAGTCTACCACTACCACTGATATTTATGAAATATTATGCTTATTAAAAATAATTATCACGATTTTACGGTGTAGTAAAACATCGTGAGGAAACCTACACACCCGAGAGTTCTTTAAAATAAAAGTTCTCGGAGGTGTGTGTCTTGGCCAGCACGGTGAACATGGCCTAAAACTCTCGGGTGTGTAGGTTTCCTCACGATCTTTTCCTTCACCGAAAAGCAGTGTTAATTCATTTCTAAAACGCACAAAAATCAGTGGTGCGTGCCTGGGTTTGAACCTCAGACCTCACAATTGAGGGCAAATTTCAACCCTTAAACTACCACTGCTTTTCAGGCTTTATTTAGTTTTTTTTTTTCATACTTTAACCTAACGATAAGGCAGACAGGCTACCTGATGGAAAGCAGTCACCGTCGCCTATGGACACTTGCAACACCAGAGGAGTCGCCAATGCAACGCCGGCTTTGCAGGGGAGCTCTTTTCGCACCTTTCTTGAAGAACCCCATGTCATAGCGCTCCGGGAATACCTAGATTATAATTAGCCACACATACGTTACCCGTGAGGGCTAGCAACGCCTCGGATCCGTCTTTTCTCGATCTCCAGTTAAAATCAGATTCTCAAATAAGCTCATCTACTGATGCGTTACTTCTAAGCTGAAATGACTAACTTGAAACGCCTCACATACGTCTCTCTTCCCTGTCTACACAACACAGTAGATTGGTAAGACAAATTTAGGTGTCATGATAGTGTTGGAGTCGCGCCAAACTTACTCTATTGGGTCAGTGCATCAAAGAGGGTTGGCTTCCGATGAAAAATTTCCTCAATTGACGAAAATTCTAGATACAGGCATTTTGAAGTGAAACTTCTTTATCGGGGTTGGAAAAAAATTTTGTGTAACATTTTTTCGTTACGCGCCATCTTTTTCCGTTACGCGCCATCTTTTTCTTATCCCTACCACGCGTGATATTAGATAGATTATTATAGATTAGATTATTAGATAAAGTTTAATAAAAGCCTTTTATTAAACTTTATCTAATTTAACTTTATTTAACCAATTTCTGTAAAGTTGCATATAGTAAATTATTTTTTGAAAAATAACGTCATAAAGAAGTTTCCCTTCTTACGAGTGTACGCTAGTACACGCACAAATTTTTTAAACAGGCATTTTATAATTTACCAACCTTAATCCTCACAATTATTTTAACAGGCACAGCATGTACAACGACTGACGGGAAAGAAGGCAGTTGCGTAAAGCCTTCATATTGTAACAAGGCACAGAAACCGAGGGATACGAAAACTATTTTCCAGTACAGGTAATGTATTTATTCTGTGTTTAATTAATTTGATTACATCCAAATAGAACAAGTCCTCGCTAGACAGAGTGCCTCCTCGGTCGTACCATATTGGTAGTGCCTTTCAAAATATTGTGTTTCATTCCAGGGAAGCTGGTTGTCGACATTTCATGCTACAGTGTTGTCCTCTAGACCAGGTCCGAAGGAAGGAAAAGGAACATAAAACTGTAAGTACATTTCGCTTAGATGACACCGTGACCACGATCTATGTAACTGTTGTACGTTACATATTAAAATGTATGAATTTTTTTTTTATACGTAAACCTAACGATAAGGCAGACGGGCTACCTGATGGAAAGCAGTCACCGTCGCCTATGGACACTTGCAACACCAGAGGAGTCGCCAATGCATCGCCGGCTTTGGAGGAGAGCTCTTTTTACACCTTTCTTGAAGAACCCCATGTCGTAGCGCTCCGGGAATACCTCAGGAGGA
Source organism: Spicauda simplicius (assembly GCA_949699795.1). Taxonomy (NCBI): domain Eukaryota; kingdom Metazoa; phylum Arthropoda; class Insecta; order Lepidoptera; family Hesperiidae; genus Spicauda; species Spicauda simplicius. The sequence goes on from OX453087.1 coordinate 4,044,483, forward strand.
AGTTCATTCCACATCTTGCACGTCCGCGGCAGGAACGAGCGCGCAAACCGAACCGTGGAGGACCGCCACGAGTCCAGTTGATGCGGATGGAACCGCATCCGTCGGCGAGTGGTGCGATAAAGGAAGGGTGATGTGGGCACCAGATCAAACAGTTCCTCGGAACACTCACCATTATAAAGCCGGTATTACGTATTAGTAGTGTTAACCTTACAAGGTTAAAGAAGGTAGGACCTTTGTGGTTTGAGTCCGGAGGTATCACCACCTATTTGTGCCTAATTATGAATATTCGTTGTCAAATTTAATTTCACGATTATTTCAGTTGCCTTTGGAATGTGGCTGGAGCAACCCGGGAGGTTACAGCTTACGTTCTTCCGACCCTGATGAAGGTTTCTCCCAATTTGGTGACTTCCCTTGGATGGTGGCTTTACTAAAGTGAGTATGTTTTATTCTATCATCTATCTATTTGTTTTTCTTATAACATTGAAATAACACACAAGCATGCAGTCCATCTGATGGTAAGTGTTCACTATTGCTCATGAACATTTGTTATATGCATGCCCCAGATGAGGACCGCTGACGCAGCAGCGCGCGTTAACTCTACAATCTGTACGTGCCCCACAATAGGCTATTTGACACGTTTTTAAAATCCATTTTATCTTATCTAGCAGAGGTTAAGGAACCCAGTAAAAGTTGTATTTCTAAATTTTGGTACATATTTGCTAAAAAAATATCAAATTATAAATTCAATATTTAAATAGCGCGCAAAAACGCTACTTTGACAATATGGCGGGTTGGTGACGTCACTTGCCTGTATTGTCATCTGTGGCTCATGTCATCCACATACATTTATTGTAAACAAAAAACGAAAGTTTACAAGCAAGTGACGTCATCATAAACCCGCCAAATCAGGAGCATTTTGTGTCACGTGACAAACGTTTAAAAAAATGCATTTTTATTTAAGGATTTTTTAATAAATTTAATTATTATTTTTAACTTATGTTAATTAATAACCATTCTTAAACTCATAATATATACTGATAACAGTAATTGACACTCAATTTTTCGCATTGTCAAATAGCCTATTGGGTTGTCGTTGACGCATTTACTATTCTTCCTGAATGTCTACGTGCTTGCCCAATGGAGATGGCGCTGAGTCATATTATAGTTAACCATTTATATAGTTACCATTTTTTTAATAAAAATTATTAGATAGGTAGATCTCATATCGATCATTATAATGTAAGTTTAATTTAATTAAATTAGTTTATTAAGTACTTCGTTTTTTCTTTAAGTCCTTTCACTGCAGTAAACGTAATTCATTTGTAAACAACTTCACATACAACAAGGGTTCTGTGAGAAGGCAATCACAGACGCGTTGCTGCTCCCAAGGACGAAGATGGTCGCTTTATCTAGCAAGAAGTGTTTACGCTAGAAATAGGTTCTATGTCTCATGTGAAAGTGAGCTTAACTTCCACTCCACCGAAACACAAGTACTGCTTCGAGCTTGAAATAGGTGGCTGCTTTGGTGGTTTGTGGCGGAACCATGGATCGGATCCGCCGCTGGGTGTGGGAGGTCGATGCCTTTGCGGGTGTCGGCTTGCCCATACCCACGGCTCCTGGTAGCGGTCTCGGGGTTGGACCGTCGCCCTGCGGATGGGAGCCTTGGAGGTAAGGCGCGCCTTTGTGTTTTCTGGCGCGCCTTCCTGTTGGAGGGGAGCTCCATGCTCCACGCGAGGGGGTTGCGGAAGCGACCAGGCAACGGCGGGTTCGCGGATGAATGTGAAAGCGCGCTCGTGTTCTCGCCAAACGGTGCGAACGTGAAAACACAGTGGGGGTTTAGCCGGTAAGAGTCCGGCATAACCCAGCTGCTGCCCCGGGCGGCTGGGTATCCATAAGGATTACCCACTTAAAAAAAAAGGTGTGGCTGTGATTTCTCCCCGGTCGAACTACACTGGTTCTACCTGGTATACCACTAGTTTGTAACTCAGCTAAAAAGTATTTTTGACGACTTAACCAGAGTTTATTGAAGTGAAACTTCTTTATCGGGGTTGGAAAAAAATTTAGTGTAACATTTTTTCGTTACGCGCCATCTTTTTCTGTTACGCGCCATTATCCGTTACGTTACGTTACGTTATCCCTACCACGCGTGATATTAGATAGATTATTATAGATTAGATTATTAGATAAAGTTTAATAAAAGCCTTTTATTAAATTTTACCTAATTTAACTTTATTTAACCATTTTTTTTTTATTTGACTGAAGTAGCAAACGAGCATGCAGTCCACCTGATGGTAAGTGGTCACTGCCGCCCATGGACATATGTAATCAACTTCACACAGATCATGGGTTCCATCTGACGTCAAACACAGATGCGTTGCTACTCCCGAGGACTATGATGGTCGCCTCATGTGAAAGTGTGCCGGCAACCACACCCTTCTATCGAAACGCAAGAAATGCTTCACGCTAGAAATAGGTGTGGCGGTGGTACTTCCCCGGTCGAACTACACTGGTTCTACCACCTTGTTACCAATTTCTGTAAAGTTGCATATAGTAAATTACTTTTTGAAAAATAACGTCATAAAGAAGTTTCACTTCTTACGAGTGTACGCTAGTACACGCACACATTTTTTCTTTCTTTTTAGACGATCTGGTGCGAGGGCTTGGAACAAAGACGACTACATTGGTGGTGGGAGTCTTATCCATCCCTCTGTAGTGCTGACCGTCGCTCATAAAGTTGAAGATTTTGAGCCATCCGAGGTAATGTTTTTGACATTGTTGTAGCGTACTTGCTTGTCAGGTACCACGGTAGGTGGTGACTAAAATTAATCTTTCGCCTAGGTGGAACAACCCTGACCCTGTAGTCGGGGAGAAGAATACGGCTACGGTATCCCCTGCCTGTCGTAAGAGGCGACTAAAAGGGGCTTCTGGGGTTGCGGGCGCGAAGAGTGGGAGCTCGAACCGTCCGGCCAAGCGACCCCGGGAAGGACGGTGGCATGTGTGGTTGCATGCTGCCGTAAAAACCAGTAGGTGCGGTGAGCAGTTCACGCCCACCAGGGAAGAGCCCGATGGGGCACACGCTGAGAACACCGGCGGCGATCAATCGGAGTTCCCGGAGTCCTCTTCGCAGCGTCGAGGTCGGCTACTGGGGGGGTTTTAGTGCGGTAAAAATCCCACATAGCCCGCGTCGCTCCCACGACGTGGGGTACTTTTTGAAAGTTTCCCCCTCGAAAACAAAACGCGCTCAGAGGATTTCGGTTGCGGTCGTTCCAAGTTTCCGGAGTACTCTTTATAGAGGTCCGCCGCGGACGGCTGTGCTCGTTTTGTCATAACGTGGTCCCCATCGGTTATCGGTCCTTTTTTTTTTTTTGTTTTCGAGGGGGAAACTTTCAAAAAGTACCCGACGTCGTGGGAGCGACGCGGGTTATGTGGGATTCTTACCGCACTAAAACCCCCCCGGTGGCCGACGTCGACGCTGCGAAGAGGACTCCGGGAACTCCACTTGACCGCCGCCGGTGTCCTCAGCGTGTGCTCCATCGGGCTCTTCTCTGGTGGGCGTGAACTGCTCACCACACCTTCTGGTTTTTACGGCAACATGCAACCACACATGCCACCGTCCTTCCATCGGTTATCGGTCCTACGAGCGATGTGGCCAGCCCATGGCCACTTCAGCTTGCTAATTTTGAGAACAGCTATGAGGCTACTTTTAATATCTATATTTTGTACTATTTCAAGATGGCGACTGTTTTTGTGACTTAAGTGTCACAAAAACAGTCGCCATCTTGATGCAAAGTCCCGTAGCAAAGCATGGGTCATTTAGCTACTGTTAATTATAAGATTCTTTTCAATTCCAGATAAAATGCCGAGCAGGGGAGTGGGACACTCGAACTACTATCGAGTTGCTGCCGCATCAAGACAGGAACGTCAAAAAAATTGCTGTTCACGACGAATTCTTGCAATGTATGTTTTTTTAATTCAATTTGCACTTGGCCAGCGCGGTGGACTTTGGCCTAAACTCTCTCATTCTGAGAGAAGACCCGTGCCCAGAGGGACAATAATGAGTTGATGAGAGATGTTTTGTAATAACGTTACAGAAATAACCACATAAACTTAGTCTGTAGATTTTTATACAAGTTTGAATAGTAAGGTCATTGCCTCATTGCAGCCTATAGACATCTGTAGCAACATTATATATAACAGAAATTATATCTAAAGTAAATTATTTGAAGGTGGTAGAACCAGTGTAGTTCGACCGGGGAAGTACCACCGCCACACCTATTTCTAGCGTGAAGTATTTCTTGCGCGAGATAGAAGGGTGTGGTTGCCGGCACACTTTTACATGAGGCGACTATCATAGTCCTCGGGAGTAGCAACGCATCTGTGTTTGATTTCAGATAAAACCCAAGTTCTGTATGAAGTTGATTACAGATGTCCATGAGCGGCAGCGACCACTTACCATCAGGTGGACTGCATGCTCGTTTGCTACTTCAGTCAGATAAAAAAATAAAAATCAATAAAATGTCTTTATTTTGTATAGGCCTACGGGGGCACTTACAAATTGTCAGTTACACCTTTTTCCTTACACTACTACCGGATACCGATCTCAACTGAGAAGATCCGGCAAGAAACTCAGTGGGTTTGTCTTTTTTGTTGTTGTATTTTTTTTTCAATTATGTTTTTACATTTTAATAAAAGTGAGCTCCAGTATCTTGCCTTACAGTTACTAAAGATGAGGACATCAATATGATCGATGCATGAGCCAGTGAACTCGACCACCCTACCACCAAAACACATAAACTGCGTCACCCTTCATGTCAAGCGTGACGCAGTTAATGTGTTTTGGTGGTAGGACCATGGGTGTACAGGTTCTACCATCTTGCAATCATCATACTTCATACTAATATTATAAAGGCGAAAGTTTGTGAGTGTGTATGTTTGTTACTTCTTCACGTGTAAACGGCTGGAGCGATTTTCATAAAATTTGTTAGGGAGTTAGCTGACACTTTGGATTAACATATAGGCTACTTTTTACTGTGGGCAATATCTTATTTCCACGGGAAAATCGATACATAGATTTTTTTAACGTGGGCGAAACTGCGGGGTTCGGCTAGTATTGTTTATTTTCCGTTTATTTTCGCATGTAGTAGTAGTAGTAGTAGTAGTAGTAGGTAGTCGGTGGTAGATACCACCTTATAAAACCTGTTATGTTCTAACTGACATAACATTTACCTTTCCAGCTGACGCCCATTATGACGCGGCCCTGCTGTTCTTGGAGACACCGTTTGTCCTGGAAGGCCAGGGTCATATCGGCGTCGCCTGCCTCGCACGTAGCATGCCGCCCCCCGGCGCGACTTGCTACAGCATGGGCTGGGGCAGAGCCCTCAAAGATTTTAAAGCCGACATTAACTCCGTTCTCTTGAAGAAGGTAGTTTACGCCATCATTTCCATTAATCTAATTCCAGTCTTAGATAGAGGTCAAAGACGTTCTGGGTCTAGGTGTTTATGTATGTTTTTGTTTATGTCCACGGCAAACACAGTAGGTAGGTTTAGTAGGTGGTAGAACCAGTGTAGTTCGACCGGGGATGTACCACAGCCACACCTATTTCTAGCGTGAAAAATTTCTTGCGTTTCCATAGAAAAAAAGAAGTTTTTTTTTCGCTTCATGAGGTGTAAAAAAAGCTTTCCTCCAAAGCCGGCGATGCATTGGCGAGTCCTCTGGTGTTGCAAATGTCTATAGGCGACGAGGACTGCATTCCATCAGGTGGCCCATCGGCCTTATCGTTAGGTCTACCTATAAAAAAAATGAAGGGTGTGGTTGCCGGCACATTTTCACATGAGGCGACCATCATAGTCCTCGAGAGTAGCAACGCATCTGTGATTGACTTCAGATGGAACCCATGTTCTGTGTGTAGTTTATTACAGATGTCGCAGGGCGGCAGTGGCCACAATCAGGTGGACTGCATGCTTGTTTAGTTCAGTCAGCTAAAAAAAACCGCTGCGACTTGCTCCGAATAATTTATATCTTATTCGTACGCTAACCTGGACGCAGCCTGAAAAGTAATGAACGCTATCGGTGATCGTTAACGTAAAAGGCTCGTACTAAATATATTTGGCGGCGGGAGATCTCCAGGCGAGGTGATCATGCCTGGGGAGCGGCCGTGCTCCGACAGTCGTTGTTCGGAACTTGTATATATGCGGGGTATTGAGAATACTTCGATAGCGTGTTTCAGAATACTAGTAGCGCCATCTCTTGATGAGTAGCGGGAGGTCGCCACAACATTCTACACTATAATACTGCAATAATCATTCCAGATAGAACTCCCAATCGTGGACTCCAATAAATGTCAAGCACAACTTCGAAAAACTGACCTGGGGCCTACCTTCAATCTTCATGACACCTTGATGTGCGCTGGGGGGGAGGCTGGCAAGGACACCTGCATAGGTGATGGCGGTTCTTCCCTGGTTTGCTCGATGCAGGTATGTAAACCAAGAAAAGGTGGAATCCATTATAAATATATGACGGAGGGGGTGGTTCTTTTTCGCTCATCGTATCAGGATAACCTACTGTGGGCTCTGATAGGGAATTTTAGCACGAGAATAAATTGCAAACTTGATTTTAACACACAGTATATTGCCGAATTAAACTTGTTACAATCACTGAATTAATCAAAGTAAATTAAGTAGGCAAGTAATCGTAGCACTAAGAACGCGGGATGATTTTAGTCGTCTGCTTCGGCCGACCGTCAACGATAGACTGCGGCATAGATAAATACTAACTGCGGTGTCGGCCATTAAACTGGTACAACCCTAACTTCATCGGACGCCACTAGATGGCGCTGGCGTTCCGGTGTTGCCACAATACCGCCATTTCCGACATTTACTTTATTGTACCCAAAAAACAGAAAATTAACAATGATTTTAACAATTTCAACTACAATAGGCGGTCTTGTCGCTAAACAGCGATTTCTTCCAGACAACCTTAAGGTTCGGAGTTATAAAGAATATATACACTATTTTTTAAAGAACTCTCGGGTGTGTAGGTTTCCTCACGATGTTTTCCTTCACCGAAAAGAAGTGATAATTAATTTCTGATACGCACATAAATCAGTGGTGCGTGCCTGGTTTGAACCTCGGACCTCCCGATCGAGAGAGCAAGTTTCAACCATTAGGCTATCACAAGTGAGTGGTCCAAGTAGTGCGTAGACTGCATTAGATAGATTATAGGTTAAAAGACGTGGAACTATAGTATGATAATGTACTTGTATAAAAAATGTTTAGTGTTTGTTGTAATTATACACTTATATATCTATAACAATAATTCGATAGTATTAGTTAGTACTATATGCAGCCTCGAAAACTTGTACCACTCTTAAAATAATATATAATAGGTAATATTATTATTATTAATCTACTCCTTAGGCATGAAAGGTTGTAAATGTTATTAAAATAGACCACGAGAACTGTTTATACTGCCGACAAACTGGCCAACAGTTTGGCAGAAGTTAAATAAGGAACATTTGTAACTGTATTTTTTTATCAATAAATTAAAAAAAAACATACATACCTACCCACAAACATTACAAGTTAAATAAAAGTTTGAATTAAGAGTTCTATATTATAAAACTTTTTCAGACTTCGGGAGTCTTGACAAGATACCAGGTATATGGCATGGTGGCGTACGGCCTCGGCTGCGGGTTGAAAGACGTCCCAGGAGTCTACGCGAAGGTACCAGCAATGTTGGATTGGATAAACAGGAAGATGGGAGAGGAGAAAATTACCAAAATTGAATATAACGGCTATTAAAGAAATTTAATTGTAATAAATGTGGTTGCTGCAATAAAGACTATGTTAATTGCAATTGATACTGTTTTAATTAGTTAATTGCCGAGTAAATCCTCGCTGTAGATCGCTGTTTTACACTCAGTAAGACCACAGTACTAGTATCTACAGTATTCTAACTTCTTACAAACGCATGAAACGCAAGTTGTACCTACGCGCCACGATTTCGGTATGCACTCGGTACCCAACAGCTAGTGAATGTGCCGTAGTGGCGAGCGGGTGATGTGACGTTTTTAAGCAGTGGATCTTTTTATTTATTAAATAATAATGTAGCGACGAGCAGTTGTAAACTATATTAGGCTGTTTTTGATTGCTTTAATTGTGCATAAACAAGACCAGTGTTAATATTTTTTAATTTTGGTTGGTAAAATATTATTCAGTGTGAAATTTATAACTATTATTTGTACGATTTATTATTAAGTCCCTTAAATATTAAAAGAACGCGTTGCTTTTTACCTTAATCTACTGAATAAAATACATATTAAGTAAGAAAGAAAGTCAAGTATACAGATGTATTACAATACTTTAGGCGGGTAGCCCTTACGCGAACTCTCGTCCAGCGCGTATGTAGGTATAAAATTCAAGGACACGGCAGAGTTAGACTACTGTATGATATTAATACTGTGGTAAGACTAAATACAACAGCAGTACCTTCTTATATTGAACATGTAATTATTATAATAATCACCTTCAAAGTGTCGACTCTTTCAGCAGCTCGATTGGTACATAGAGTGTTCGAATTTCGTTACGGAATTTCTTGATTCGATCGCCGTGCTCAAAGCCCGCGATAAATGCTATGCAATACCTTAAAACGTATATCGTGAGTATATTAAAATACATGAAACTGTTTTAAATTAAATAAAATAATATTAAAAAAATATTTTTAAAACAAGCTTTTATTTCAGTGCACTGAAAAGAAAAAAGTAAGTTATGTAGTAGTCAAACCCATCATTTTATTGCATCGTAAAATTTTCTATCATATAAAAGCTTGTCGCGAGATCGTCCACAATAAATTTTGTATTTGTTCAAAAATATGTAGTCCGCCATTTTGTTGCGTCGGCCATTTTGAATTAATAATAATTGACTATATAAAATTGCATTGTCATCAGAACTTACATGTATATCAAATTTCACCTCAATCGGACACTGAGAAGTGGGTTAAATTTAGGTTACAAGACTTGACCAAAACACACATACATACATACATACCCACAAACATTGTAACTTAAATAAAAGCTTTTAAAACGATCTGGTTCCAAGTTGTGGGATCCAAGTGATAACGGGGAAACTACAAGGCAAGAGACCTAGGGGGCGAAGCCCGAAAAGATTGTCGGATCAGGTATCCGAACAACTGTCCCTGTAGCCTCGGGGTCAGAATAGGGCTACGGTATCCCCTGCCTGTCGTAAGAGGCGACTAAAAGGGGTTTCCGGGGTTGCAGACGGCTAGAGTGGGAGCTCGATTCGTTCGGTCAGGCAATCCCGGGAAGGACGGCGGTATGTGTGGTCGCATACCGTTGTAAAGATTAGACGGAGCGGTGGGCCCAGCCACCCATCTGGGAGGCGCCCGATGGGGCAGCGCGCTCGGAGGATTCCGGTTGAAGTCGTTTCGAGATCCCGGAGTCCTCCTTTTCAGCGCCGAGGACGGCCACCGGGGGGGTTTTAGTGCGGTAAAAATCCCACATAACCCTGCGTCGCTCCCACGGCGTCGGGTACCTTTGGAAGGTTATCCCCTCGAAAACAAAAAAAAAGGTATCCGAACAACTAGATACCAGTATCACCCGAGCATTACATTGCGCCAGTGACCGCCAGAAACGGCAGAAACTCATAAGGGAGAAGACTGAGGAGGGCATCACGATACTCAGCAATGAGTGAACGACCCAAGGAGGAGGATCCAAGTTGTACCATTTATTTATAGCCGTAAACAGGATATTTCGGATAAGTAACTAATGTATTAATTATTTGCACATTTTGTTCGTGTTATAAGGTAAACACGTTAAGATGACGAAGTTTGACACAAATAATGTAAATAATGCAAATTCCCAAAAGATAACAGGAGTTTAAATTAAACACACGTAAATGGGAAAGATAAACTTGATGTATTTTGGGTTGTTTCCTCAAGCGTGCGGTTATTAAGGACGTAACATTTATGATGGAAATCACAAGATAGAAAATTTGACTTCGCTTAGCAGTAGACTTCATGAAGTTAACACTTTTTGGTTCACTAGACAGTAAATGATCGTCCCTGTAGCCTCGGGGTCAGAATAGGGCTACGGTATCCCCTGCCTGTCGTAAGAGGCGACTAAAAGAGGCTTCCGGGGTTGCAGACGGCTAGAGTGGGAGATCGAACCGTTCGGTCAGGCAATCCCGGGAAGGACGGCGGAATGTGTGGTCGCATACCTTCCTAAAGACTAGACAGAGTGGCGGGCTCAGCCGCCCATCTGGGAGGAGGCTGGGGCAGCGCGCTCGGAGGATTCCGATTGAAGTCGTTTCGAGATCCCGGAGTCCCCCTTTTCAGAGCCGAGAACGGCCACCGGGGGGGTTTTAGTGCGGTAAAAATCCCACATAACCCTGCGTCGCTCCCACGTCGTCGGGAACCTTTGGAAGGTTTCCCCCTCGAAAACAAAAAAAAAGACAGTAAATGATATTATTAGTATGTTTCAAGTTATTTATTCAATTTCAATGGTAGCAAAATTTGCCAAATGTCATTAAGAGATGATATATATATGCCAAGTACACGACACCAATTTCTAGCGTGAAACATTTCTTGCGTTTCAATGGAAGGGTGTAATGCTGGCACACTTTCACATGAGGCGACCAACACAGTCCTCGGGAGTAGCAACGCATCTGAGATTGACTTCAGATGGAACCCATGTTATATACAGTTTATAATATAAATTAAATTATTTAGCCGGATAGGATTATGCATACAAAAGTTATTTATATCTAATACATACAGTTATATTCTAAAACAGTTTTCCTTAAGCTTACGACAAATAAAGCAAATTTTACATGTAATTAATATCGAGGTGTTCGTCTTTATCAAATACAACATAGTATGTTCTAAACAATAATTAAATTTATATATTAAAATGATTTTTATTACATAGTTTAAATAATTATTAGTTTTTTGAGAGGGGTGTCAGTTTGCATATAATTAAAATTCAGAGGTCTGGAGTCTCAGCTTAATATTTTGTTTTTCCAGCAAGAAACTAAAATTTTAAGAAAATTGAATTAAATGGTCGCAGTGGACAGAGGATTGAGATTAATCTCAATACATCTTGGCATTTTGGCGGGGGGGGGGGGGGGAATCGTCAAATCACCTCGCGTATTTAATGGATCCCTTCTTACGCTATGCTATAATGATGCAGTAAAATATTTATTTTTGGATTCTATATTGGATAATTGACCTTTTTATTGACTGTTTTGGCCAGACGCCACCGACTTACTGACACGACATTGTATCCGGCTAGTTTTTTATTCTTAATTGAATAATTTAACATTGACTTTAATAACCCCAACTCACTCTACTATCAGCAACATATATTTGCACACACTTCCTTGAGTCCGCTGGAAGATAACTTACCTCTTATTATTTGATACTTAATTTGATAATTAAACATCGGCCTTAATCCTAACTCACTCTACTTTTTCTTACGTTTCGATAGAAGGGTGTAGTTGCCGGCACACTTCATATGAGGCGACCATCATAGTCCTTACACCCGAGGACGCAACGCACCTGTGATTGAATTAATATGGAATCCATGTTCTGTATGTAGTTGATTACAGATGTCCATGGGCGGCAGTGATCACTTACCATCAGGTGGACTGCATGCTCGTTTGCTATTTCTGTCAGTCTCTAGGACGATACCTTACCTGCTATTTTATGGTCAATGGTATAGATTCTTAATTGGATAACTTACTATTGACCATATTCACCCTAACTCACTCTACTATCAGTTACTCGTTTGCATGAATACACTTCCTTAAGTGACCAGAACGATTTACCTCATTTTCCTCATGGTGTCCGCACAAAAATTTCTTAAATGCAAACATTTGCCAATCAGTTGCCGAGTGGAATTCACAGCCTGGGATCATTACTAATTCTACATAACACGCATGATGAGGTAAGACTTTATTTTTTCTGCCCGATTACGTCAGAATTGCGCTACATAGCTTCTTTACGGTTATACAACTCAACATTCATCATTCAGAAGATACAATTTTATCCAAAAAGGGCTTCACCCATCCATCCATCAGCCCTTTGAGGTCCACTGCTGGACATAGTCCTCCCCTAAATGACGCCACTCCAACCGGTCCTGTGCCTTCTGAATCCAACGGTTTCCCGCTGTCTTCTTCAGGTCAAAAAAGGGCTTAGGATTGAATAATTGGCTCTAACCCGCATATTATTAACTTAATTTTATAAAACAATAAACAAACATTGTTTATTTTCAAGCTATTGCATAGCATAAATCACGGGCTTTAAGTGCGGCGACTGAATCAAGAAATTCCGTAACGAAACCCCCCCCCCCCCCTACCATATAGGTACGAGCTTTGTACTATCATACTATACGCATACACGTTAAGCGAGCTCGGCCGCGCTACATGGTAGCGGAGTGGGGGGTGTTAGGTTTTCTCGTTACGGAATTTTTAGATTCGGTCGCCGCGCTCAACGCCCGCGATAAATCTATGCTATAGCTTAAAATATGTGTAACTGACAATTTGGAAGTGCCCCTGTAGGCTTATAACAGAAATAAAGACATTTCATTCCATATCAGTGCAAACTCTTTCAGAAATTTGTCAATGAATGAGTTCAAAGCATTGATTAAGATTAAACTCTGCCGTAAAGCGTATTATAAAATTTCTGATTACATAGAAGACAAAACAGCTTGGGACTGAGCAATAATATGCATTATAATAATATATTTAATAAATGTCAAAGTGTAGCGTATCTTGCCAAACGGATTCTCTTTTACTGAATTGTAAGGCAAGATATTGGAGCTAACTTTCATTACCATGTAAAAAAACATGATTGTAATTATATTAAAAAATTGAAAAATGGATATAAATAAGAAAAAGACAAACCCGCTGAGTTTCTTGCCGGATCTTCTCAGTTGAGGTCGTATTCCGATCCGGTGGTAGTGTAAGAAAGAAATGTAACTGACAATTTGTAAGTGCCCCCGTAGGCCTATACAAGCGGCCGCCGGCAACGGCGCCTCGTCCCTGTAGCCTCGGGGTCAGAATAGGGCTACGGTATCCCCTGCCTGTCGTAAGAGGCGACTAAAAGGGGCTTCCGGGGTTGCAGACGGCTAGAGTGGGAGCTCGAACCGTTCGGTCAGGCAATCCCGGGAAGGACGGCGGTATGTGTGGTCGCATACCGTCGTAAAGACTAGACGGAACGGTGGGCCCAGCCGCCCATCTGGGAGGAGCCCGATGGGGCAGCGCGCTCGGAGGATTCCGGTTGAAGTCGTTTCGAGATCCCGGAGTCCTCCTTTTCAGCGCCGAGGACGGCCACCGGAGGGGTTTTAGTGCGGTAAAAATCCCACATAACCCTGCGTCGCTCCCACGGCGTCGGGTACCTTTGGAAGGTTTCCCTCTCGAAATAAAAAAAAGGCCTATACAAAAAAAATAAAGACATTTCATTTCATTTCTTTATCTTTTCAGGTTACTGCTACTCATCATTGAAGCTATAACGTTTGTCAAATGTAACAATGTTGACAAAAACACAGCAGATTACGTTAACAGCATATTCGAAGGTATAGACAGCAATGATTTGAACAATCTGACGGATTTCTTTAATGAGGCTAGCGAAACCGTTGATGATTCTAATGAGAAGAAAGAGTGTGGGTGGAATATTCCAGATATCATGTCCTTTGAGCCGCAGAGCTTAGGACAATCTTCCCCCATTGCTAGATACGGTGATTTTCCATGGATGATCGCACTTATGAAGTAAGTATTCTGGTTCTGAAGGTCTATCAATTTCTAGCGTGAAGCAGTTCTTGCGTTTTGGTGTAAGGGTATGGTTGCCGGCACACTTTTATATGAGGCGACCATCTTAGTCCTCGGGAGTAGTAACGCATCTGTGATTGACTTCAAATAGAACCCATGTTCTGTATGAAGTTGATTACAGATGTCCATGGGTGGCAGTGACCACTTTCTGCGCTCGTTTGCTACTTTATACGTTTAGTTATGACCAACATTATCTTCACTTCAAAGTAAGTAGTTACTGCGTTGGGAACTTCTAACTCCTTATGAAAACAAGAGTTTCGTCTAAAGTCATCTGAATTTAAACTTAAAACGTTTCTCTATGCTCATAGTCCCACAGTAGGATTTTCTCCTGTGTCGTGGACGCCATAGGTACACACAAAGACGAGTACACAAACACCCAGACCCAGAACAATCTAAAGTCATCAATCAGGTATCTGTCTGGCCGGGAATCGAATCGTACTGCGTGTCAATTCGACGACCCGCGTGACGGTGCTTACCATACCGATGGTAAGCACCGTCACGCGGGTTGTCGAATTATTGACAGACTTCTGATGTTGTATTATACCTTTAACACCTTTGCTGACAGTTTTAAGTCACATTTTTTCAAATGTTTTTGACGTATCGCTGCCTTTTAATAATTATACTACTCGACCACAACAATTAGGCGCATAAAACAAAAGCGATTCCGTACCCCGCACCTTGCTCGTGTCCCCGCGAATCCCCTAGTGACGTGCAGTCGTGTATCGTCTAGGTATTTTCGTTAGCACGTGTTTAATGTTATTTCGTTATAATGTTAGTTAAATGAGTAATTGTTGAATTTCTAAAGTTATTGTTAAATTAGTTGATTATTCGTCAATAAATCTCACAATGGGTAGAAAAAAGACTATTCGTGGAGGAGAGAGGATTCTTACATTCAAAATATGCATTTTTTTAACAAGAGAACATGCAGGAGCTCAGTATTCCTGTCTCCCAAGTCGAAAATGGAGTGTGTGCTGCAACAAGCATTATTCTCTTACACAAATAGAAAAAGAAAGAAATATTTCATGTCTGCGAATATATTATACACATGAAAGTGCTTTAATAAATACACGACTATTGAACATATACCACTATGGCGTATGTTTTAATAATGGTATACCTACATACTCTTGGTATTTAGTAATAAAATATACTTCGTATCGGGATGGGAAATCCCTAGTTCTAATGACGTTTCAACTGACATGCGCCTAATTGTTTTGGTCGAGTAGTAATTTGATTTTCTGTCACCCTCAAAGGTCGGCGAAAAAAACAATAGAAACAAAGGGGCTTATACTTCTCTCTTTGAAAAATAAAAGAACCCTCGTAAACGTTTTAAGTCATATTTTTACAGGAAAACCGATGACAGTGACGTATGGTCTCAGGTGGATTACCTCGGAGGCGGTGTTCTGATCCACCCGTCAGCAGTGATCACAGCTGCTCATAAATTCACTGTAAGGCACAAGAAATTGGAAGCTCATCAAGTAGGTGGTTATAAGTTGAAACATCCATGACATTCTTTCCGACACCCGAGAGTTCTTTAAAAAAAGTTTTCGGAGGTGTATACTGATACAAAATCGAGACATTTCATTTCAAAACATCTTTTCTATTAAATCTTGCCCCTAAGGGGTGGTTTTAAAAAAAGGCAGTGTAAATAAGGAATATTACTTTAAGACTATATGAAAAAAAAGTATCATTCCAGATCTTTTTCCTGTTATCTTGCCCCCTAGGGAACCATATTGCAAAAAGTATTTTTGTGATTGTGTTGTAAAGTTTATTGATTTATAATAATATGGTTGCAAAAATACAGTAATTATTTACGACGTAATTTATAGGTATATGACATTATTATTCATTATTATATAGACGGATTTAAATTAGATTTAAAAATTATAATATTATAATATTAATATTTCGAGAACATTATAATATATAACCCAAATTAAAAATTTATTTACTAAAATTTACAATTATAAATATAATAAATGAGCCAAATCGCTGCCTCGTGGAAATGTACCCAAGACACTAGCAGCATTACCTCGTTGTATTGCTAAACTTATTTGTGATTTAAGTATAACATTTTCACAGATCAAGTGCAGGGCTGGCGAGTATGATACTCAGTCAACTTTGGAACCTTACAAGACCCAAGAAAGAGATGTATCGAGATATTTTATACACGAAGCTTTTGAAAGGCGTATGTATTTTTATTTTATTGCTATCCCAGTGAGCAGCACATAATATAATGTACATCTAATGACACGTCACTTATAATGTTATCACCTCTATTAATACTCGATATTTCTTGAAAAACTAATTTCCTCTATTCTTGATATACCCTAAAAATCATCAATTCAATTAATATTCGGCATTAGATAAAGAAGTCTACAGTAAATACTTGATGTTCCCTGAAAAATGCGACTGACTAGTCCGCCAATTCGCTCTTGGCCAGCGCGGTGGACTATGGCCTACACTCTCTCATTCTGAGAGAAGACCCGTGCCCAGCAGTAGGACAATAATGGGTTGACGAAATTCTCTGAAGAAGTCATCACTTTAGTGAATACTCGAAATCAACTGCAGAAATCATTACTTCGGTGAATATTCATAATTACCAAAGGACGTCAATAATTTTACTTTCTTTTGAGACGATATTCAATCCTCGGGAGTAGCAACACAATTAAATTTTCCATGGGAGGGTGTGGTTGCCGGCACACTTTTATACGAGGCGGCCATCGTAGCCCTCGGAAGTAGCAACGCATCTGTGATTGACTTCAGCTAGAACCTAGGTTCTGTATGAAATTGATTACAGATGTTCTTCGCGTCTGTGTCCACTTACCATCAGGTGGACTGCATGCTCATTTGCTACTTAATTCAAATTCAAATTCAAATTTATTTATTTCCGGATAACAAGGATCCAATTGGTTAGTATCAAATTGACTTATAAACTAAGTTAGTAAATACAAATAATAAAATACAATAAAAATAATAATAATAACAACAAAATTTCAATAAACCACTGCAATTCCGTCTCAGTCTCAGTCATTGTCCGTGCAAAATGCCTTCAAACAGGAGCATGCACATCCTCACAAACTTCTTTTAGGATGATGTTGTTACTTCCCCTTATTCTACTCGCCAGGGATGCCACTTTTTTCCTGATAACGGCATGAAAGCTATCCGTTTGAGTTTACTTAAGTCAGATAAAAAAAGGTGGACTGGAGATAAAAAACAATCGTGCGTACAAAGTACACATGTCAGAAGTGAAACTTCTTTGGCGAACTAATTTATAAATCTTGTTTATATTTATACAAATCTAAAACTTTAAATTTCCAAGATTAAGAGGAAGGGAAAAAGGCGTGATACGACGTTCGCTCTGTCTCACTTTTTCTCTCAATCTTTCTCACTCGCTTGCTCCCTACTCTCACTCCACGGCTAGTTGCTCATGCTACGTTCGCCCTGTCTTACTCTCTCTCAATCGGTCTCGATCACTCTCTCTCTCTTTTCCGACACTTCCGTTGCATACCGGCGTGACGTTTCATCTGTAAAAATTTTACCCTCATGCGCCTAAAGAAGTTTCACTTTAAAAGCATGGTCATTTGCTGCTTAAATTTAATATATAAATAGTAATCCATGTTTTTCCAGCCCCAGTCTACAACGACATAGCGCTTGTAATTCTTGAGAAGCCGTTCAATCTGGGCGTGCGTCACATCGGGACATCGTGTCTTGCGAAAGAACTCCCAGTAGACTATCAAGACTGTTACAGTATGGGTTGGGGAAAGGATTTCAACGACAAGAAGAAAAATGCAGTCATATTGAAGAAGGTATAAGACCCGCGTGGTGTCATCACCATAAGCTTTACAAGCATTGCGGAATTGACGAACGACCGTCCCATCTATCTAAATCGATCAAATCTATTAGGATTTAGATTTCTGTTAAAGTTCTGGGCGTTAGCCAGGGTTACCAACTCTGTAAAAAATGTATCCCCCCAAAGCCTCCATAAAAAACCCTAAAAGTACCCCTAAAAATAGAAGACCCCTAAAGAACCCCATCCAACTTTTTATTCCCTAAATTTGGCAGCCCTGGCGTTAGTATATACGTATTTGTGTGACTATGACACTCTCGAGGGAAAATCCTGATATGGGAGCTATAAATATAGAACGCCTTCAGCTGTATCTTACAAGCATGGAGTTATTAACATATTAGTATTAGTTGTACATTTTTTTTATATGACTGAAGTAGCGAACGAGCAATCCACCTAATGGTAAGTGGTCAATGTCGTCCATGAACGTCTCTGTAAGCAACTTCATGCAGAACATGGATTCTATCTGAAGTCAATCACAGATGCGCGGCTACTTCCGAGGACTATGATGAGTCTGATGAGACTATGAGAGTATATGAGTATGATGAGAGAAAAGTGTGCCGGCAACCACACCCTTCTATCGAAACGCAAGAAATGCTTCACGCTAGAAGTAGGTGGTCGAACTACACTGGTTCTACCACCTACCAGCCTACAACTATACAACTAATGCTAATAAGTTAAGAATTGAAAATAATAATTAGTAAAGTTACATCACAAAAGACGATAACGATTCGTAGATTCAGATGTATTACGAATAATTAAATTTATCGTCTACCTTTATACCATGCACAAGAAACAAACGTTAGCGTGTTTCAAAGAGTAGTACGGCGCCATCTATTGTCAGCTAATGCAAACAAATTCAAATTCTTTGAATAATTAATTTCAATATCAATCCCAGGTGAAGCTCAAATTCGTCGAACACGATAGATGTCAAAGGATACTCATCGAGAAGACGAGATTTGGTTGGGGTGGTCCAAATACCTTTAAGCTTCATGAATCTCTGACTTGCGCTAATGGAGAGGAAGGAGTGGATACGTGTAGAGGGGATGGCGGGTCACCACTTGTTTGCCCTGTGGCCGTAAGTACCTTCCTAGATGATGTTAGGTTATCGCAGAATGTATCTATATATTAATACGTGAAACGAAGACTTGTGATCCGTTTTTGAGAAACTTGCCGCGGACGGAGGAGTTAGGTTATTAATCATATTATAATGTTTAGTACATCAGCACCTAACAACTCAAGCGACCGTGACACCGTCGTATGAGTTATTATCAAGTACGGATGCACTAATCATATGATGTTTAGTGCATTAGCACTAAATACATTCGTGATTATCAGTGCATCACGCGAGATCGCAGTCGTCTGTTGCGTTCGAGAGATTATACTTTAAGATGATGTATTTCTTTTTGTTTTCAGACTAATGGGAATAAGACTCGGTACGCAGTTTATGGATTAGTGGCATTTGGCTTTGCGTGTGACAAACCTGCAATACCAGGGGTGTATGTTAACGTGCCCCATCTGAGGAGTTGGGTGGTCCAGAAAATGCAGGAAGAAGGATATGACGAGACGTACTTTACTATCTGAGACAAGCTTCTATCAAACAATATTAAATAAATTATTAAAAATAAATGATCCTGACTGATTTAACTTAGTGGGAAGTTAAAAAAGACCTTTTTTCTTTTTTTTTTGTATCGGAGAGGAAACCTTCAAAAGGTACACCGAAGCCTTGGGAGGTTATGTGCGTTTTTTATTTGTGTAGGAGACTGATGCCTGTTGCACACACACACACTCAATTTTTGACTTGGGAGACAGGAATACTGAGCCCATGCATCTTCTCTTGTTAAAAAAAACGCATATTTTGAATGTAAGAGTCCTTTTTCCTCTACGAATAGTTTTTCCTATCCATTTTGAGGTTTATTGACGAATAATTAACTAATTTAATAGTAACTAAAAATTCAACAATCACTCATAAAACTAACAATATAACGAAATAACATTAAACATTAAAAACCTTCTAGGTGGCCTTTCTCAGCGCTAGCAGGAGACCCAATGATCTCCAATGAAGCGTGACGCCCCTCAAGGGCTTGTCTTTTGGGGGACAGTTAAAAAGGACCTACTGCTATCCAAAAATATATGAAAAAACAATTCATCGTATGTGTACATCACACGCAAAAAAGATATAGTCAAGTGTATTTTAGAAAAGATGCATCTAGTATTTTTCAATTGAGGAGATGCCAACGCATCACCAATTTTTAGTATGAAGTAATTGTAGCGTTTCGGTGAAAGTGTGTGTGCAATCACACACACTTTCACCGAAACGCTTTCATATGATACAAATTTAGTTCTCGGGAATGACAAAGTATGTGTGACTGTTTGTTTTATAATAATGAAGTAGCAAATGAGCATGCAGTTCACATGATGGTAAGTAGCCACTGCCGCCCATGGACATTTGTAAGCAACTTCATACAGAACGGTTTTATCCGAAGTCAATCACCAATGCGTTGCTACTCCCGAGGAATAGGATGGTCGCCTCATATAAAGTGTGCCGGCAACCACACCCTTCCATCGAAACGCAGGGAATGCTTCACGCTAGAAATAGTTGCGGCGGTGGTACCTCCCCGGTCGAACTACACTGGTTCTGCCACCTTTTAAATTCCAGATACAACCCCTTTTATATATTCCTTCTCCCCCGGACCCCTGCACGAAGCAGACGTGTTTTAGCGGTGCCTTATACGCTTTAAAACAAAATTATGAAAAGTTAAAATCGCCCGTAAAATACTACGAAATAATAGGAGTGCATATTTCTTAAGAAGTGCTCGAACTTGCGGTCTCCCGTCCCGCCACCGCGTCATTGGTGAGTGTTTAGTGTGCGTCATTCAACGTATAACCAATGTAATATAGCCCACGAACAGCACACATACGCATTACTACTGCAACCACCTGTTGCCTGCTCATTCACCTTGCTTGCGGAGCTCTGCTTGCCTGGTAACGATAGATTGCGATCACTCCAGCGCCACTGTGTTTACCGCCGCCGTCTACCTGCGCGTCCGCACCTCACTCATCCGATAATGCCTCTCCGCCGCACTCCACCGCATGGATTTGCTACTCCGCCAGCTTCAATAACACATTGTAAGTCTGACTCTAACTTAAGCAGCCCGCCTTCGACCTTGCTTGCTGAGCCTAGTGTATCAAGGGAACTTGCCACGAGCGAACCAAACGTCACCCAACGAAAACGTAAAAGAGATGACTTCATAAGGGATGAATTGTTGGAGATGTTCACAGTCCTCAAAAAAGAACAAGATGAAAAATTCTCAGCCCTTATGAACAAGGTTCAAAGCGGCATAAATGCCCACACAGAACAAAATACTAACATTTCTAACTCAATTGATTTTTTAGCTCAAAAGTATGAAGAAGTGATTTCCAGAATTACATTATTAGAACAAAAATCAGATTCGGACGACAAGTATATACAATCTCTAGAAATCAGACTTGAGCTTATGGAACGTCGATTACAGAGCACTAGCCTTGAGGTTCGTAACGTTCCGAAAAAAAACGGGGAATCAAAAGAGGACCTCCTTAACATTATAAAGAAATTAGGTGATGCCTCAAATGTTCCAATCCAGCCAAGTGAGGTCCGCGACGTGTATCGTATAAATACTAAAAATGGAAACAGCCAGCCTATAGTCGCCCAGCTTTCTTCTGTGATTTTGAGGGACAAAATTGTTAGCTCGATTAAAGCATATAACAGAAAATACACGACTTCTAAGTTTAGCACCACAAATTTAAAGTTGGAAGGACCGCCTAAGCCGATATTCATATCAGAGTGCCTTACCATTCAAGCAAAAAAACTATTCTTTTTAGCTAGAGAATTTGCCAAAGAAAATGAGTACAAGTATTGTTGGACTACCAGAGGAATTACTTACCTACGGAGAACGGATGGAGGGCCGGCTATAAGAATAAACAGACATAACGACCTGGAAGATCTCAAGAAAAAATGACTATTATTTAATGTCATACTTGCATGTTTTTCGTACTATTTTTTACAAACTACTCCTATTAATTTTGTTTTAAAAATAAGAATAACTAATTACACTATACGTTCTCGTCACACTAAAATTATCTACACACATATATACACCGATATATTACATAAATCAATTATATTAATACTATTTTACATTCATAATACTTTTACACAAACACTACACATCATTAATGTACACAAACCGTGTTATCATACAATAAAAAAGCTTACATACTATGTTATAAAATACAAATCAGTTTATCGTTCAAATCTTAAATATTTACTTAAAAAATATACAAAACTCCACTACAATAGCATATGGCTACTAATTAAACACCCCTATAAGAATAATTATACACAGTTAAATAGAATGTTCACACATAATTTGCACATGATTACTATATTTCTGGAATATGGATAGCACAAAACCAGACTCCACCAATGACTTTATACTATCTGAAGTCGACAGTACGGGAAATTCGGAATGCCTATTAGTCAGAGATCCTAAAATGTGTTCTCAAAGCCTAAATATCATTCAACATACAAGTGACCAAGCGTTATGTATAATTTGTGTAAATATACGCAGTATATATCGTAACTTAGATATGTTCTTGGCATTTATAAGCAGCATTGATATATCAGTAGATGTAATTGTTTTGACGGAATGTTGGACTAACAAAAATAATCCACTCCCTATAATCGACCACTATAATATGTCATATACTACAAATAATCTAAATCAAAATGACGGCGTAGTTGCCTACGTCCGCGATGAAATTCAAGCCACATTTTCTGAATCTCCTATAGTTGAGGGGAACTGTCTGATAATAACGATAGGAAATCATTATTCTATTGTATGTTCGTATAGACCGCCATGTTATAGAAACCCAAATAATTATCTGAATTCTCTAGAGTTAGTACTAAAAAATATCAATACACCGAATATAGTCTTAACAGGGGATCTTAATATTGATATTTTGCCAAGTGATACCCTAAATAACAATGCACAAAATTATCTTAACATAATGGCTATGCATGGACTAATTCGAGGAGTTAATCTCCCTACAAGGGTTCGTACCTGCATTGATCACTTTATGGTCAAAAGCTGTCACGTTTGGAAAACTGTAGTTTTTGAGCAAATTTTGACTGATCACTCTCCGATAATGTTATATATTAACAAAACTAACATTTGTAAAATTTCCTCTGTATTTAATAGAGCACGAATAAATTACAATAACTTAAAAAAACAACTTAGTAAGGAAGTGTGGACGGATCTTTATCAAATGAACAATTTAAATAATGCAGTAGAACTTTTTATAACTCGACTCTCAATGTACATTCGTAGTAACACAAAATTAACTAGATACACAAATAACAAAAAACCGCTTAAAGCTTGGATTACTATTGGTGTTGTCAGATCAATAAGAAAACGAGATAAATTATATAAAAGAATGAAGAGGGACCCAGAAAATATTGATAAAAAACAAGAATATATAAAATACAGAAATATTTGTAATAAAATTATTAAATCACTTAAAATACAGTATTATCAAGCTAAACTAGAAAAAAATAGTGGAGACATAAAAGAAACATGGAAAATTATAAAAGATGCATGTAATCTTAATCAGATAAAACAAACTTCTAGTGATCTTTTAAGTATCCATTCCAACCCTCTAGACTCTCTTAATGAAGTTAATAGCTTTTTTACATCAGTGGGGCAAAATCTTGCAGATATAATCCTTAACAAATTAAATATAACTGAAGAAGAACTCGCCCGAAACAGTAAGGGTGCAGATAAACCGTTAAATTCTCTCTCTCTATTTCTGACTGATGAACTAGAGGTAAATTCTATTTTATATTCCCTACGTACAGCTAGTGCACCTGGATGGGACAATATAACTACAACAACTTTGAAAAAAATTTCCCCATACGTCACAGGTCCTATTACATTCTTATGTAACTTAAGTTTTGAACAGGGGATATTTCCTAATATTTGCAAAATAGCTAGAATATGCCCAATCTACAAATCAGGTGATAAATGTAATCCTACAAATTATAGGCCCATATCTCTACTAAGTACTTTATCTAAAATATTTGAAAAACTAGTGAATAAACGTCTTCTAAATTTTTTGGAAAAAAACAAACTTCTATGTAATAACCAATTCGGCTTTAGGAGAAAAAAATCGACTGAAGATGCAGTACTTAAACTCACAAGTCAAATCAAAGACCACTTAGACCAAGGCGAACGATGCATAGGGGTCTTCCTAGACCTACAAAAAGCCTTCGATACTGTATCCATCCCAATCTTGCTGGCGAGACTTGAAAGCTCAGGAATTAGAGGCGTAGCTCTAAAGTGGTTCGAAAGCTATTTAGCCGACCGAAAGCAAAGAGTCAAAGTCGGCGAGATTGAAAGTAACGCAGAAAGCAGTAAATTTGGTTTGCCTCAAGGTAGTACGTTGGGCCCATCCCTGTTTCTAATTTACGTTAATGAGCTCTGTAAAACATCATACCCAGGTATGGATCTTTTAATGTTTGCCGATGACACGGTACTTCTTTTCCATGAAAGATCATGGCACCTGGTAGCTGAACTGGCTGAAAAGGGCCTATCTAGAGTGACTGCATGGTTGGAAGACAATCTGTTATCAATTAACATAAGTAAGACCAAATATGTTTGTTTTAGTAAGACTGCATCAGCTGGACCTGCAGACGACTTCAATTTGGTAATTCATACCTACCCCTGCAATCGCCAGTCAAACTATACATACAACAAGTGCGAATGCGAAACAGT
Organism: Spicauda simplicius; assembly: GCA_949699795.1. NCBI lineage: Eukaryota > Metazoa > Arthropoda > Insecta > Lepidoptera > Hesperiidae > Spicauda > Spicauda simplicius. The sequence continues at coordinate 4,068,984 of OX453087.1, forward strand.
AGCTCGTACTGGTGATATTAAATACCTGGGTGTAGTAGTTGATTATAAATTAAATTGGAACTGTCATATTAGTACGTTGGCATGTAGAGTTAGAAAACTTATATATATATTTAAAAATCTACGGAATATTGCTAATCCTACTTTATTATTACAAATATATAAAGCCCTATGCGAATGCATCATTAGGTACTGTATCTGCGTCTGGGGTAATGCAAATAAAACACTTCTTATTGCTATTGAAAGGGCACAAAGAGCGCTTCTCAAAGTTCTTCTGTACTTACCGTATAGACATCCCACTACTGATGTCTATAAACGAGCGAATGTTCTCTCTGTAAGAAAAATGTTTGTACTCCAAGTGCTTGAAAGGTACCATTGTAAGGTAGTACCACATTTGAAGCCCACAAATAAACGTATTGACCGCTGCCCTGTGCCGCGCGCTCGTTGTAAACTTGCTCGCAAACACTTCGACGTAGTTGCTCCACTGCTATACAACAGGCTAAATAATAAAGAAATAATAAAAAAATATTCCACTAATAAATTTAAGAAAGTTATACTTACCTGGCTTAAAGACCTTTTTTTTTTTTTTTTTTTTTTTACGTGGGGAAACCCTTCATGGGTTCCTCTCTGCGCGGGGGCAGCTGAGAGGATATGCCGGACTCCTACCGGCTAAAACCTCCACGGTGTTCCTCTGTACGCCCTTTGTCGGGACTGCGGGTACGCTAATAGAATTCGACCGTGGTCCCGACGGCGTCTGCCCTCAGCAGGGCCCATCTCTTTTAGGGATGGAGCTGGAGTTTCTCCATCCCTCCGTCTTTGAGGTGCGCGCGGGAACACCGCGCACGCCACCTCGAGGCTGGTTGATTTGACGTAAGACACCCCCGTGTCCTACGCCAAAGCCTCTGTTATGGGGGTAGGAGGGGGGCGTGGGGCACCCTTCTCCTAGCCCTGGTTTTTTGCCTGCGGATAGGGAGGTCTGAAGATTTTTCTCTCTCCCTCTCCGCAGCCTCCTTCTGCGAGATGACGTCCTCGCAGAAGGATTTAACGGCTTTCCAGGACCTCCCGCTCGCGGCCATAGCTTTAACTACTGCCGCGAGCGAGAGATCCGGCCCCACTGCAGCGGTGAGGACACGGCGCTGACTATCCCAAGCTGGGCACTCCTCCAGCGTATGCTGCGCCGTATCCTCGGCGCAGATACAATGGTGGCACTGGGTGGTTGGCTCCCTTCCGGCTATGCGGCACAGGTACTTCCCGAAACATCCATGTCCCGAGAGCACCTGCACCATCCGGAAGGTCAGTGACCCATGCCGCCTGTCCATCCAGTCTTCAAGCACTGGGCGGACAGCCTCCACAGTCCTGAGGCCAGCCGTAGGTTCGGCCAGCCTCTCCTTCCACTTAGCAGTCATGGACTGTAGAGCGTGGAACTTCCGCTCTTCTTCCTCCTTCGGCGTTGGGTGTTCCTCCCGGAGCCGGAGGTCTTTGCGCCATTGATACATTGCAGCATAGACCCCCGCCTCCAGATCCCAAGGAGGGCACCCAGCCAGTAAGCACGCCGCCTCAAAGGAGATGGTGCGGTATCCACGGATGACCCCGACGGCCATCACCCTCTGTGGTTTTTTAAGGAGGGTGATATTCTGCCTTGTCAGAGTCTCCGCCCAAACGGGTGACCCATATAAGGCCATGGACCGCACTACCCCCATGTAAAGGCGGCGGCTGCTCGCACTAGGCCCCCCGAGATTGGGCAGCAGCCGCTTTAAGGCAGCAGCCGCGCCCATTAACCGGGGAGCCAAGCGAGTGAAGTGCTCGCGGAAGTTCCAGCGGCTGTCGAGAGTAAGTCCCAGGTACCTCATAGAAGACCCAACCTCGACACGGGTTCCACCGACCAGTATGTGGGACCGCCGTGGCGGCGCCCTCCTCGGCCCGTGAAAGCACAGGGCCTCGGTTTTGTTGCACGCCAACTGGAGCCCCAACATCTGGATTCTGCCAACCACCAGTGCCACAGCATCCGTGGCAAAACGGGCAGCCTCCTCGTAGTTTTTCCCCCGGGCCGTGACCAGCGTATCATCTGCATAACACGTCACGGAAGCTCCTGGGGGAAGATTACCCCGCAACACCCTGTCATATCCGATGTTCCACAGGAGTGGGCCAAGAACTGACCCCTGCGGAACACCGCAAGTCATCTCCCGACTGAGTGGGTGTCCTTCGTGTCCCGGGTACTTTATGTATCTGTTGGAGAGGTAAGCACCAACGATCCGGCTGAGGTAGGGAGGGACCCTAAAGAATTTCAGCGCCTCCCTAATGCTGGCCCACGGCAGGGAGTTGAAGGCGTTAGCAATATCCAGCGACACTGCCAACAACACCCCACGCTGGGCCAACGCCTCTTCCGAGAGGGCCTTCACATGCAATATTGCATCGATGGTCGAACGGCCCTCCCGGAAACCAAATTGGTTGTCAGATAGGTTGGGACCTACCTCTCTTAGATGCTTGATGAGCCGACTCGCTATAATGCGCTCGAAGAGTTTGTCGGCCTCATCAAGCATCACCAACGGTCTGTACGACGAAGGACACTCAGCGGGGCGTCCGTCTTTCTTTAGGAGTATCAGGTTGCCCATCTTCCATTGTGTAGGGACCAGCCCCGACTCCAGACAGGCATCAAGTAGCCTGCGGAACCGGTCCCCTAGCTCTTCTAGAGCTAGAACCCAGGCGCGGCCAGGTATACCGTCCGGCCCCGGGGCCTTATTTTTGCCCCGAAGCTTTACGATGGCCGCGCCCAGCTCCTCCTCCGACACTTTTGGCACCTCCAAGTCCTCCGATCCTGAGGTGTAATCGAATGGTGCCATAGTCGGAGGGAAGTGCGCCACTCTGGCTGGAAACAGAGTGGACACAACTTCTTCGCGCAGCTGAGGCTGGAGAGTCTCAGTCAGTGGGGGCGCCCAGGGCCGTATTTTTTCCCTTACGATCTTGTAAGGGCGTCCCCACGGATCGCGACTCAGCGTCTGGAGAAGCTCCTTCTTCGCTTTTTCCTTTGCCTGGCTTATAGACAGCTGTAGGGCCAATCGTCGCTCTCGATAAGCCTCATACAGCTGTCGCTCCACCACGTCGTGATCAAAGCTGCGACGACGCAACCTACGATGCCTGGTGTACTGGCGTCTCGCCACTACGCAGTCTGAGCGAAGCTCTGCGATTTCGTGGGACCACCAGTACACTCGGCGTTTTGGAAGATGCGGTTTGGCCCGAGTCATGCTTGCGTCGCATACTTGCGACAGAGCATCCCGGAACCATTCCGCCTCCCTCTCGACCTCCACAGGTTCAGGTGGAGCTAGCCAGGCCTGGACTATGGTAGCTTCAACCAGAATAGCCTTGTTCAGACTCCCCAGTACCCATCTAGGAGCCGCTCTTCTAGGGCAACGACGGTCCGGGTGTTCCGGCGAAGTGGTAATGTCGAACCGGATATATAAATGATCCGACAATGTTTCCACTCCCTCCAGAACATTCCAGCCCCGAACGGTGTTTGCTACAGCGGGGGATGCGAACGATACGTCCACAATAGAACCCCCCCGCTGCCGCACGCATGTGTTTGCCGACCCCTGATTTAGCACCAAGAGGCCGGTCGTCGCCGCCCATTCTTCCAATAACTCACCGCGAGCATCGGTCCTAGGGGAACCCCAAGCCGTTGATTTTGCATTGAAGTCCCCGACAACCAGCACCCGGCGAGTTAGGATTTGTCCTATTAAGGCCTCCAACTCGCCCAGAAAAGCCTCAAATTCGGCAAGAATTTTATTGGGCGAGAAGTAGACCCCAATAAGGACACAGTCCTGCCACCGCACTGCCACGTAGCCCCTGCCTCTCCTGATCGTGTTGAGGGACGGCACCCGAAGTGATCTAGAGCCAACGATGGCCACCAAGCCATCCTGGTCCCCTACCCAATTCTCCAAGGAGGGGACGTAGTAAGGCTCCGCCACCACAGCTACATCTATCAACCACTGCGCCATGCTCTGAACAAGAAGGTCCTGAGCAGCGCGGCAGTGGTTGATATTCGCCTGAAGTAGGCGATGGGCCATAACTAGGTTGGCTTCGTGACCAATACCTCCTCAGTTCCCGTCTCAGTCGGGAGACAGACGCCGGCCGCCTGTACTATTTCGGCAACCGATGCTGTGACAGTTTTGACGCCTTTTTTCTTGGCTTTAGGAGGGGAGCACTTTTTGCTCCCCATGCGATGCTCCGCCGGTCTTTTAGCCGCTGCGCAAAGCGGACAGCTTGGCGTGGCCGTGCATGAAGTGGCCTTGTGACCGGGTTCACCACAGCGGTAGCAGTCTTCGCTGTGGTCAGCCTCAGCGGTGCATTTAGCTCTTACATGTCCAGTTTCCAGACACCGGTAGCACCGCATAAGTCGAGGCTGCAGCAATTCCACTTTTGCTGAAACCCAGCCTACCAAGACCCGGCCACGAGTACCAAGTTTTTTGGCAGCAGCCACAGGAACCCTCACCCATACAGAGCCAGTTCCCCGGGGGGTAGTTCTAATGATACCAACCCTTACTGCCTCCCTGGCACAATCCCCGTCTCGGGCGACGGCGCCAGCCAGATCCTCAGGAGTGACCGAATCGTCCAAACCTGTGATTCTTATTTCTGCACACTTTACAGGTCTGGATACCATGGCGACACCCTCGTCAAGCGTTTCCCTAATTTTTTGCGCTAGGGTGTCCGCCTTATCTCCACTTTGGGCTCCTGGCACCTCCAGGATGCGTGCTCCTGTGGCTGCCGTTCGAAACCTAAGGCTGTCAATATTCAGGCTAGGAAGGTCTATCCTCGCCCTGGCATTCGCTAGAATATCCGCGAATGTCACTCCTCGCTTCTCAGCATCAGGCTGCAGCGTTATAACCACGGCTGAGGAGCGAGGAGGGCGCAGCCTCACCGGCGCCACCCCGCCGACCTTAGGTTTGGAAGTTTTTCCCCTTTCTTTATTTTTTCCACCATTTCTTTGGTGTGGGGTGTGCAAAGGTATCTGAGGTGCCTGAGGTAACCCTCTTCTTTTATGCCGCTTAGATACTGTTACCCACTCGTTCTCATTGGGTGCAAGCATCGAGGGAGGAGGACAATAATCGGCTTCATTAGTAGCCGATGTTAACTCCCTAACTTTGGCATTCGTTCGAGCCCTATTTTCCGTTACTGGGGCTAACCTATGTCTAGAAGCCCCGGTACCCTTTCGTGTCTTTGCAGCTACCTCAGCAAACGATCTGTTGTTTTCGTTGGTATGCGGGGACATTCTGCACTCAAGCGCCTCTATTCGCGCGTTTAGTGCATTTCCCACTTGCTGCACAATAGCTTGGGTCAGCTCTTCCACACCTGTGACCATATGCTGAGACGTTTCAGGCACTCGCTCCACTTGTTGCTGGCTACTTTTAACACGTGCCAGCTCTTCTCGGAGCTCTGACATTTCTCTACGGAGCTCCGCCACTTCGTTCTGCAGGCGAACGTTGTCAGCCTGCAGTTTAAGATTTTCGCTAGTGGAGGACCGCGTATGCAATGCATCCACCGCAACCTTTATTGACTCGGCTGCCTCGTTAAGGGCGCGATGGAAAGTGCCCTTAAGATTTTTAGACTTGGCAGAAACATTTAAGACGATGCCAATGTCTTTGAGCACTTGCTCTTTTAATGCGACGGCCGTGCGGCTATCGTCCTCCCCAGCTGACATTGAATTAAGCGCCAACTGACTAGCGGCCGTATCATCCACCTGTGCTTCATTCCCGCTCTCTGCTTGTACCAGGAACTCCTTTCGTCTGGTTTTGACTTTACCCGGAGCGGGCCGTACCGTCAGCGTCGGCTCATCGTCACTGGAGAGCGGTAACTCCCAGAGGCGTTGATTTTGCCTCGTTTTCCTCCACAGACGGTCTCGGCCCGAATCTGATACCGCTGTGCTTACGCTTGCGTCCGTTTCGGACAACACCTTCTCCTGGTCATTTTTATTGTTTTTTTTGTTTTTGTTTTTGTTTTTGTTTGAGATCTCCATTTTTATTCCCACGAGTGTGGGGGCAGAGAGGTCCACCCGGGCAGTGCCCCCTGTACCCGGGTAAGCCTGAGCGTAACCCGCCACGGTGTCGGCCGGTACCGTGGCGGGAGTCGCACTAGTGGCTGGCACCCCGCCAGCCATTCATCCCCTCGCGGTGCGCTGCCGCTTGAGATTAGGGTAATTTTTTATAGAGGTTTTCTTCCTCGCGGCCCGGCCAATTAAGGCAAGACCCTCGGTCCCACCCAAGGTCGCGAGACATGACCACGGCACCTCTAATGGGTGGGATTACGATATCGACGGTGGCTAAGTACACAACGTGCCTTAGCCCGCCCGGTGGCAAGCTCATCGAGCCCGTCTCGGATTCTCCCTTCAGGAGAAACACCTCGTGCCGGCTAATTGCCCTGCACTAACCCCGCCTGACAGATCAAAAGAGGATCCCGCCGGGGGTGAGCTGCTCTTAGTCTGGTCCCTCCCCACCAAGCCCATCCGGCATGGGTGTTCCTACCGGTATTGCCTTGGGGATCTTCAGAACACGCAAGCCCCTCCACCACGACAAGGTGGCAGCCCTTCGGAGGGGACCTGGCTTAAAGACCTAGATTATGAAGAGGTAGAAGGTTTTCTAAAGTAGTTTGTCAATTACAATTGTAGTATGTAAACACATACATACATTCACATAAACACATACCAACACTCACACACTCTCACTCAAACACACACACAACACACACATAAACACCACACACACACACACACACACACACACACACACACACACACACACACACACACACACGTACGCAAATACTTTTCTTTTTTTTTTCTTAACATGTCTCTTAATGTAAGTAATATTGTACAAACGAAAATGGGAGAAGACGCTGGACCCTGAAACACAGTTTCGACTACCTCAGGGACCAGAGGCTTCAAATGACTGAAATGTACTTACTTTTTTTGTGTCAATAAAGTTATTATTATTAAAAAAAAAAAAAATATGAAGCTGCTTACAAATGGCCATGGGCGGCAGTGCCCATTTACTGTCAGATGGAATGATCCGTGGAAAGTGCGTCCTCTCCCTCTTTCACCTGAATCCGTGGCGGTCCTCCACGGTTCAGTTTGCACGCTCGTTTTTGCCACGGACGTGCAAGATGTGGAATAAGCTTTCTCCTGAGGTATTCCCGGAGCGTTACATGGGGCTCTTCAAAAAAGATGCGACAAAAGCTTTCCTTCAAAGCCGGCGATGCATTGGCGACTCCTCTGGTGTTGCAAGTGTCCATAGGTGACGATGACTACTTTCCATCGAGTAGCCCGTCTACCTTATCGCCAGGTTTAAGTTTAAAAAAAACATCACCTACCGCTCCGCTGCTGAGTGGCCCTCTCAGTACCGGTAGCAACGTCATCACACGCGCGTGCAAATACTATTTAAGCTGGGTGTCTTTTTTTTTTTGTTGTCGAGGGGGAAACCTTCATAAGGTACCCGACGCCGTGGGAGCGACGCAGGGTTATGTGGGATTTTTACCGCACTAAAACCCCCCCGGTGGCCGTATTCGGCGCTTAAAAGGAGGATTCCGGGATCTCGAAACGACTTCAACCGGAATCCTCCGAGCGCGTTGCTCCATCGGGCTCCTCCCAGATGGGCGGCTGCGCCCACCGCTCCATCTAGGCTTTACGACAGTATGCGACCACACATACCGCTGTCCTTCCCGGGATCACCTGACTGACCATACCAACATCCTTCCCGAGGTCATCTGACCGAACGGTTCGAGCTCCCACTCTAGCCGCCCGCAACCCCGGAAAGGGAGCCGGGTGTCTACGAACAAAATTTGCCATCTTTTGTGTTGTCAATACATGTTGGTGACAAAAATTCGGTGAAGACGTTGTGTTGAGACATAGTAGAAACAAAAGTTGGTGATTTTTCGAAGAGTTGCAAATAGTTGGAAACATGATGTTGCCAACAATTTCGGTGGATACGCATCTTTAAACGTCACTTATTTTTTAGTTTTCTTGAAATTTATAGCCGAAGATAAACTAGTTAAAGTAATAATCAAGCAATACTTTATTTCTATTTAGACTTATCGTTAAAAACAGCACACAACAAATCATACAATACAATTCACATTTATTATAAATAAGGTCGGTCTAGGCCCTCCTCTGTCATTTTCCGATTGATCCAGTCCACCATTACGGGAATGTTCGCGTACCCTCCTGGCACATCCTTCTTCCCACATTCTTCGTTCACACCGAACGCCACCAATCCATAGACCTGATATTTCGTCAGGTTTCCCATAGTCTGAAAAACAAAACATTTTATCGCAGGTTTCGAGCGCGGCGAATCAAGAAATTCCGTAACGAAAAAATCTAACACCTCCCACTCCGCCTACCGTAGCGCGGCCGAGCGTTCACTTAACGTATGTATATGGTACGACAGTACGAAGCACGGATCGAGACGAGCTGCTCGGAAATCGAACGGAATCGGAAATATGTAAGCAGCTGAGCGCTGAGGATAACCACTGGGGGGCTTAGTGCGGTAAAAATCCAACATAACCTTGTGTCGCTCCCACGGCGTCGGATTTTGAAGGTTCCCCCTCGAGAACAAAAAAAAGATGGTTCTAACATGATCTTTGCAGTAATACCTTCACATTCACATACACAGTAACTTACACGTTGATACGCATTAGCACGCAACACATACATACCTTGAAATACACACATGCATACATAATTAGATATACCTGCACCGCTTGCGCGCAAGCTAAGAAAATTGGCTCCACAGAACCAGCGCTGCAGGTAACCTTGACTATCTGCAGCAATAAGCTGAGTGGAGACCCTTTCGGTCAATGTAATGTAACTTACATCAATAAGTATTAGTTAGTAATAATAACACATGTTTGCTATTGGATGTATCTGTTTTTGTATAACCTTATGTAACGTCGATTTGGGTAACATTGAACATTTTTTACAATATTTGTGATATTAAAATCTGTTTTAAATTTATTGTACCTTGTGTTTATTAAATGAATAGTGTCCTTTTTAGCTGGTTTATCTAACACAATAAATTTACGAGGTAAACAAACTATCCACAATTACCCCTAAAACTCAAATTCAAAGTTATCCTTAGTCTTGGGTAACTTCGAATATAGTTTTTTGAGGATATAAAATCTCTCATTAATCGAATATTTTAAGGTCTGGGTAAAATTAAATAACATATTTTTGTATAAAACCAAATCTATAAAAAAAATATGGAAAGGCGGTATTTTTCAAAATTATGACATTGACAGGTACTTTTTTTCTTTCATTGCTTTATACAACATTTTGGCGATCCATTTTACGCTGGTACGATAATGTAACATCAAGAAGTTTCCATATAGTATATTAATATATTTTTTTCACAAATTTGTTCAAAGTTACACCGCAGTTCAATGTTACCCAAATTGAATGAACTTTTTTTTTTTTATCTAACTGAAGTAGCAAACGAGCATGCAGCCCACCTGATGGTAAGTGGTCACTGCCGCCCATGGACATCTGTAATCAACTTCGCGCAGAACATGGCTTCCATCGGAAGCCAATCACAGATGCGTTGCTACTCCCAAGTACTATGATGGTCGCCTCATGTGAAAGTGTGCCGGCAACCACACCCTTCCATCGAAACGCAAGAATTGCTTCACGCTAGAAATAGGTGTGGCGGTGGTACTTCCCCGGTCGAACTACACTGGTTCTACCACCTTGCCAACCGTACTGTACCGAATAAAGTATTTTCTTTCATTCTTTCTTTATTTCTAATAGGTAAGTAATTGTATACAGTACCTGGTACGGACAGACGAGGGGCGAGCCACCGTCCCCTAAACAAGTATCTTTTCCTTCCTCACCACCAGCACACATCAATGAATTGTGGAGAACGTATTCAGATGTCATCGAAGTTCTTCGGAACTGCGCTTCACATGTGACGGGATCTACTATCGGTAATTGTACCTGAAAGGAACAATAGAGATTTTAAAAGACACACACGCACACACTTGCAAGGGTTTACACACACGCGCGCAAGATACTATCTGAAGTCAATCCTACTAATATTATAAATGCGAAAGTTTGTGAGGATGTATGTGTATTTGTTATTCTTTCACGCAAAAACTACTCAACGGATTAGGTTGAAACTTTACAGTAGTATAGGTTATACATCAGAATAACACATGGGCTATAATTTGTAATGATTTTTTTTTATAAGGTTATAATATACCGAGAAATATCAGGTTAGTCGGAAAAAAAGTTGTGCTCTGAGAGCTATCTTCGCGTACGCTGCCTAAACCGTTGGAGATATCGAAATATAATGTACCGTGGGATTGTTTGGCTCACACAGATCTAAATAAAAGTCCGCGACAGCATATGTCTATATTTTATGTATAACCCACAATAACTCTTTTTATACTTTGAAAATTTTAAAGTTATCAAGTTGATGTTTCCATGGGTTTTATACAAACTAAATATTAATCCTTATCAAAATAAATGATTTCAAAAAATCAAGCATCTAATAAAGATTGAATCTGCTATTTACGCCATGTAAATTGGATAAGTAGTTTAGAATTCAATTGATTGACCGGCAGTACGCGCTGTGCGCCGCCGCCGTATACAACGAAGTTGTATGATATAAATATTTGAATGGTTATAAAACACGGAGCAAAATGTGAAAGATCAATGACGTCTCTGTAGTTTCGGGAATAAGACTACGGTATCCCCTGTCTGTGGTAAGAGGCAACTAAAAGGGAACTTTCGGGGTTGCGGGCGGCTAGATGGAGAGCTCCAAACACCCAGTCAGCAACTTCGGGAAGTCGGACTTCGGGATGTCAGCATGTGTGGTCGCATGCTATCGTGAGAGCCAGGATGGACGGAGCTTGAACCATCCAGCCAGGCGATCCCGGGAAGGACGGTGGCATACGTGTGGTCGCATATCGTGGTAAAGACCAGATGGAGTGGTGGGCCCAGCCGCTCACTTGGGAGGAGCCCGATGGGGCAATGCATTCAGAGGACTCCAGTTGCGTTCCTTTGAAGATCCCGGAGTCCTGGTGCTATAAGAATCCCAGATAACCCTGCGTCGCTCTGACGGCGTACCTTTTGAAGGTTTCTCCCTCGACAAAAAAGAAAATAAAGTCAATGAGAATGAAACAGCGGAAAGGTTAAATATGTTATTCAATCGTCATCGACCTTTTAATGTAACACAACTCGGCACATATGTCAGATTAGCAGTAGTTTAGGTCGTAGTTGACCACGCTAGCCAAGTGCGCATTGGTAACCGTCACGCGTTTTGAGACCCTTTCTTAAAACTTTTAATTTCTGAGTAAGCATTAATATCTGTTGCCGACAAAACTAATTCAAATTAATATACGTGCCTGTGATTTGAAATTTGAACACACTGATTTAGGCGATTAACACACGGCACCGCGCACCGCCGCGAATAGCGGTGCCCCGCGCGGTAAGGCGGTTTACGCACCTGTACGCGCGGATGGACCGATCATCAAAATAAACTTTTCGACATCGAAATGCATTTTTGCTTCAACGATGATCCGCGCGGTTAGGCGCCAGCCCGTGTGTGAGGCGCCGACCCTCCGCACTGTCGTTCGCGCGGAGACGCGGTGGTGATGAGAACACCGCTGGACCGCGCGGCCAGTCGGTGTACGTTTGTGAGGCATCAACGGATTTATTAGACCCCAATACAATCCGCTTCACCGCCTACCGTGGCAGTGAGCGGTACCGTATGTTAATCGCCTTAGGAAGTAGGGCAAGGGTTCAATCTGAAGTAAATTACAGATGCGTTGCTACTCCCGAGGACTATGATGATCGCCTCATATAAAAGTGAGCCGGCAGGCACAGGCACACCCTTCAAATGAAACACAATAACTGCTTCACGGTAGAAATAGGTGCGGCGGTGATGCCTCCCTGGTTGAACCATTGCTCTACCGCCTTGCAAACTTTATGTGGCAGACTAAATTCCACGCGAGCGAAGCCGCGGGCAAAAGCTAGTCACAGATATATTTCTACTTTCGTGGACTAAGATGGTCGCCTCATATAACTCACCGAAAAGTAATATCCACTTCTTGCTATTAATGGGTGTAGCGGTGGTAAAACGATAAAATAATCAATTATTATCACCGAATAAAGTATTTTCTTTCTTTCACAAATCAAAGAAGCTCCTACCCGCGGCTTCGCTCGTACGGTCAAATGGAATTAACATTAGCATTTGATAGCGTGATTCAGTACTTGCAAATGAATTTTACTAACGCCATCGATTAACAACGCCTGGAACTACTAAATATATGATTTAAGACTAATATTATCGCGGATTTGACACATTTTAATACACAGCGAAACCACCACGGTGACCACGATCCATGCAAGTGGGTCGAAATATCGGCAAAAAGAATTCGAAAAGGATTCAAAACTGCATATCGTGAGTACCCGTTAACTACTAAATATATATCGACTAACAAAACATCGATATCCTCATAGGAATGAGAGAGCGCGGCAGAAAGTAGCCTACGTCACTCTCCACCCTCCTAACTATCTCCCAGCATATAAACCATATCATATAATAGCTATGTGGCGACGTGAAAGAGGAATAAACAAACACACTTTCACATTTATAATATTAGTATGGATGGATTGTATGCCTATTTGCTACCTTAATCTTAAAGAAATACAGTATTATTTTCCGACCTTTTTGAAGTGAAACTTCTTTAGGCGCATGAGGGTAAAATTTTTACAGATGAAACATCACGCCGGTATGCAACGGAAGTGTCGGAAAAGAGAGAGAGAGTGATCGAGACCGATTGAGAGAGAGTAAGACAGGGCGAACGTAGCATGAGCAACTAGCCGTGGAGTGAGAGTAGGGAGCAAGCGAGTGAGAAAGATTGAGAGAAAAAGTGAGACAGAGCGAACGTCGTATCACGCCTTTTTCCCTTCCTCTTAATCTTGGAAATTTAAAGTTTTAGATTTGTATAAATATAAACAAGATTTATAAATTAGTTCGCCAAAGAAGTTTCACTTCTGACATGTGTACTTTGTACGCACGCATGTTTTTTTTTTTTACAAAATATCATACTACCTTCTTCAACAGAACGGAGTGACGATTGACATTTGAGTTTTCGAAGGACTTCCCCCAGCCCATGCTGTAGCACAGCGTCCCGGGAACAGGTGTGTCCTGGGCGAGACAAGCTACCCCAATATGGCGCTGACCTTCCACGTCGAATGCCGTCTCCAAGATCAAAAGCGCTGCGTCATAATGGGCCTCCCCTGCAAAATTAAATGAAATGGAATTAAAAATGAAAAATGAAAATGAAAAATATTTTATTCATAAACAAGAGATAAATTCATACATAAGTTTTGCTGTTGGGACATCCTTTTAGGTAAACATATACCTGTGCTAGGATGCCCCGCTCTTCCAAATAACATGGGATCTCTTTTTATAGCTACTAAAATACATATAATAATTTAAATTCTAGAAATAGTTTTAAATAATTTTAAATAAATCAATACTTGTGTATAGTATGTTTATGTGGGTATGTGTGTGTGTATTGTGTGAGTGCGTGCGTGTGTATGTGTGTGTGCGTGTGTGTGTGTGTGCGCGTGTTTGTGTGTGTGCGCGAATGAATTTGCTTTGAAGGTCTATGGAGGCAATTACAAATTTTCCATTAAAATTAATATCCGAGTGAACCTTCGGCTTCGACTTTATAATTTGAAACTCATAATTCATCCATATATTCGCGATACTTAGGTGTAGGCTTATGCTTGTGACGGAGTCTCCTTTAAATAAATCAATGACACTGCTTAACAATTTGGTGGCTAGGAACCAGACTATAGATGTGTTTTGGACGCCAAGAGCTGTACTTCGCAGGACGGCATCTGATCACTTTGCGAAGCTAGGCAAATGAATTAGATTAAGTCTGTAATGTTTGCCTTAGCATGTAATTGTAAGTAAATAAATAAAAAAATATGTGCGTGTACTAGCGTACACTCGTAAGAAGTGAAACTTCTTTATGACGTTATTTTTCAAAAAATAATTTACTATATGCAACTTTACAGAAATTGGTTAAAAAAAGTTAAATTAGATAATAAATGAGTTTAATAAAAGGCTTTTATTAAATTTTATCTAATAATCTAATCTATAATAGTTTATCTAATATCACGCGTGGTAGGGATAAGAAAAAGATGGCGCGTAACGGAAAAAAAAGATGGCGCGTAACAGAAAAAGATGGCGCGTAACGAAAAAATGTCACACTAAATTTTTTTCCAACCCCGATAAAGAAGTTTCACTTCAACAACCCCGATAAAGAAGTTTCACTTCAATAAATAAATAAATATATATCGATCCAGTTTTAATTGTTTTACTGCTGATAGTAGGGGAAAGAAGAAACTGTTGCCGAACACTCATTGCGGAGTAATCTTCTATTTCTTGGTTTTATTTTTTATGTTAATCACAGGATTAACCTCAATTCTGGGATAAAAATAAGTACGTAGCAGTAAAATAATCCTCGGGAGTAGCACGCATCTGTATGCGTTCTACTCCCGAGGACTATGATGATCGCCTCATTAGAAAGTGTGCCGGCAACCACACCCTTCCATCTCGCGCAAGAAATGCTTCACGCTGGAAATAGGTGTGCCGGTGGTACTTCCCCGGTCGAATTGCATCTTCACCTTCATTTCTTCTTATAGTACCATTGGATCGGAACGTAAACTCAACTGAGACCATACACCAAGAAACTTAGCTTTTGGCATGTTATAGTATATCATTATTTCTTAACCGTTTCTTTACAAAGATAATCTATTAGTAGATTCCAGACTACCCAAAGTAGCTTTAGTATTTTCTAGAAATTCTTACATATGTAGAACTGATCGTGGATGATGGTTTTCCTGACATTTCTGTCCTGATGCTCGGCGATTTCGTAAGTAGTCCGCGTATCCCATTCTCCTGCACGGCATTTCATCTAAAATTAATATTATAACAGGATTCACATAAAATCGGAACACTGTGATTCTCCTCCTAAAGCACCACGCCATATCCAAGTCGTTCTTAGTTCTCAAGGTCATCAACGCGTCTATGGCCAACGTTAAGTAAGACTGATCTTATACAGGGTTAATTACAGATAGGCGACTAAAAGGGGCTTCCGGGGTTGCAGACGGCTAGAGTGGGAGCTCGAACCGTTCGGTCAGGCAATCCCGGGAAGGACGGCGGTATGTGTGGTCGCATACCGTCGTAAAGACTAGACGGAGCGGTGGGCCCAGCCGCCCATCTGGGAGGAGCCCGATGGGGCAGCGCGCTCGGAGGATTCCGGTTGAAGTCGTTTCGAGATCCCGGAGTCCTCCTTTTCAGCGCCGAGGACGGCAACCGGGGGGGTTTTAGTGCGGTAAGAATCCCACATAACCCTGCGTCGCTCCCACGGCGTCGGGTACCTTTGGAAGGGTTCTCCCTCGAAAACAAAAAAAAAAGGGTTAATTACAGATGTCCATGGGCGGCAGTAGCTACTTATAATAAGACGATGATCGTTTGCTACTTCCATAGAATCCTCGACAACCCATTATTTTCACTGCTGGGCACGGGTCTTGTCTCAGAATGAGAGAGTTTAGGCCATAGTCCACCACGCTGGCCAAGTGCGAATTGGTGGACTTCACACACCTCCGACAACTTTTTTGTAAAGAACGCTCGGGTATGTAAGTTTCCTCACGATGTTTTCCTTCACCAAAAAACAGTGATAATTAATATCTAATACGCATGTAATTTTAGAAAAATCAGTGGTGCATGCCTGTGTTTCAACCTTGGACCTCCCGATCGAGAGGGCAAGTTTCGACCATTAAGCTATCACTGCTCTGTTTATTTTATCCACAAAATTTTAGGCAGAACTAGGGTGAAATATAAATAGTTCAAAAAGAATGGTTTTTTACATACCGTGGCGGGGTTCAGTCTTAGCACTTTATGAGCTACTGTGAGTACAACGGAAGGATGGATAAGGGCACCACCTCCGATGTAGTCATCCTTGTTCCAGTCAATGACATCCAAGCGTCTGTGAAAACAAAATATCAAAAGCATGTTTTTGGCATTTGAAAGGTGGTAGAACGGTTCGACCTTGAGGACACAACGGCCACAACTATGTATAGTGTTTTTATCTGATTGAAGTAACAAAGTTTTACAAGTACCACCGCCACACCGGTTTCTAGCGTGAAGCATTTTTTTGTGTTTCGATGAAAGGGAGTGATTGACGGCACGCTTTTATATGAGGCGACCATCATAGTCCTCGGGAGCGGCAAACGCATCTGTGATTAACTTCGGGTAGAACCCATATTCTGTTTTAAGTTGCTTACAGATGTCCATGGACAGCAGTGACCACTTACCATCAGGTGGACTGCATGCTCGTTTGCTACTTCAGTCTGATAAAAAAGTAGATTAATCTACCAGCAGTGTTTGCTCGTTAGCAACGTATCTACCGCTGTTTCAAGACTACGATCCAGCTCAATTGGGTCAAAATATCGACAATAAACATATCCAAACCGCATATCGCATTTTGGCTCCAAACACTAAATTATAAAGACGTAGAAAATCTTTTGAAACATGTTATATTATAAAATAAGATAAACATAATACAATTATAGTACACACGCACACACACACATTGTATTTTTTAATGCTATATTAAGTTATTTTTTTTTTATGTAAGTTACCTCAGAAATGAGTAATTGTAAGATATGGAAGAACGGGACATCCTGACACAGGTATTAAATTACTTAAAAGGACTTCCAAACACAGATAATTTGTAACCTAACTCATTTACGAAATAAATCATTTTCATCGTGAAGACCCGTTAGATATTAAAATGGATCAATTCTGGGAAGTATAGTAGATATTACTCTACAATTAGTGTTCGTCAACAGTCTCCCCGTTTCCCTGCAGTTTTACGACCACGATCCATGCAATCGGATCGAAATATCAGGAGTAAGAAAATTAAAAATGGATCGATATAAATGGATAATATCAGTTTTCAAGGTGGTAGAACCAGTGTGGTTCGACCGGGGAAATACCACCGCCACACCTATTTCTAGCGTGCGTTCTTGCGTTTTGATAGAAGGGTGTGGTTGCCGGAACACCTTCACATGAGCTATGGAGTAGCAACGCATCTGTGATTGACTTCAGATGGAACCCATGTTCTGTATGTAGTTGATTACAGATGTCCATGGGCAGTGACCACTTACTACCAGGTGGACTGCATGCTCGTTTGCCACTACAGTCAGATAAAAAAACAGTTTAAAATTATAAAAACCTTACCTAAGTAAAGCCACCATAAAAGGAAAGTCTCCGAAGTCCGAAAAACCTTCAGCTGGCGTAGATTGTAGATTATAACCCCCTGGGTCGCTCCAACCACAACCCGCAGGCAACTGAAAGATCAAATCAAATCAAATCAAATCAAATCAAATCAAATCAAATCATTTATTATTGTAGAATATGGGTACAATGTAATGGATATATCAGAGTTTTCGCAGTCCTCCATATTCCCGCCAGACGGGCATACAATATATCATACAAAATTAAAACACAATACAATATAATAAAATAACATTTGAAATAACAGATATTTTAAATTAGTCAAAGATGTATTTAAGTCGTATTCAGATTTTAATGTTTTTTAATTAGTAACGTTGAAATGTCACATACTCAAATTATAATTCCATCATATTCAATTAAAATTAAATGGCAAATATCCAAATTTTAATTTCATTATATGAACAAAAACATATATATATATATATATATATATATATATATATATATATATATATATTAATTATCATCTAAAATTCTTTAACAGAGTAGTATGCTTTATCAATAAGGTGTAACTTTAATAATCTCTTAAATTTATATCCAGATTCACATTTTATGGAACTGGGAACTTGGTTGTAAATTTTAGGGGCCATACAAAATACACTTTTGTGGAACAGTTTACCACAAAAGTGTATTTTGATCAAATCTTTCATTACATTATTTTTAGTTATTTATTTCAAGTTGGTAGAACCAATGTAGTTCGACCTGGGAAGTACCACCGCCACACCTATTTTCTGCGTGAAGCGGAATATGTGCTTTCATTCGATTTAATACCAAATACTTTTATTTCAATACCAAGTATCGCAAGTTTGATTCGATACCAAAGGTCCTTGGTATCGAAACAAAAGATAGGGGGAAACCTTCCAAAGGTACCCGACGCCGCGGGAGCGACGCAGGGTTATGTGGGATTTTTACCGCACTAAAACCCCCCCGGTGGCCGTCCTCGCCGCTGAAGAGGAGGACTCCGGGATCTCGAAACGACTTCAACCAGGATCCTCTGAGCGCGCTGCCCCATCGGGCTCCTCCCAGATGGGCGGCTGGGCCCACCGCTCCGTCTAGTCTTTACGACGGTATGCGACCACACATACCGCCGTCCTTCCCGGGATTGCCTGACCGAACGGTTCGAGCTCCCGCTCTAGCCGTCTGCAACCCCGGAAGCCCCTTTTAGTCACCTCTTACGACAGGCAGGGGATACAGTAGCTCTATTCTGACCCCGAGGCTACAGGGACGAAAGATCTAGACTTACTCGTATTTACTTGTATCGGAAGGACAACACCATACAACCAACATTTTAGAAGCTTTCTTTTAAAAATCTCTCAGACTGTCTCCTTTGGATATTTTCTTTGACCTTGGAAAGAAGTGATAATTTAATTCTGAAATGCACAATATTTTGAAAACCCAGAAATTTACTACGTCTACTTACAATCACTACAGTATAAAACATCGCTTCTCGCTTACTGTCCCTATGTATGTATCTTTAAAACTACGCTACGGATTTTAATGCAGTTTTTTTAATAAATGGAGTGATTCAACACGAAGGTTTTTATGTATAATACATGCATAATATAGAGGAGAAACACTGATAATTTTTGATTTTTCACTTCTAGGCGGAACGAAGTTCGCTGGGTCAACTAGTTTAAATATATTGATACACAACTTTACGAAGAAACACATCTTGAAGAAACCTACACACCTAAGAGTTGTTTGAAAGAAAAGTACTCGAAGTTGTATGAAGTCTACCAATTCGCACTTAACCAGACTATAACCTTTTTTTTTACTTTTTTGTTCGCGAGGGGGAAACCTTCAAAAGGTACCCGACGCCGTGGGAGCGACGCAGGGTTATGTGGGATTTTTACCGCACTAAAACCCCCCCGGTGGCCGTCCTCGGTGCTATAAAGAGGATTCCGGTCTCTCCGAACTCGGTCCGACCGCAACCGGAAACCTCTGAGCGCGTTGCCCTAACGGGCTCCTCCCAGATGGGCGGCTGGGCCCACCACTCACCCACAGTCTTTACGACGGTATGCGACCGTTTTCCCGGGGTCGTATGACCGAACGGATCGAACTCCCACTCTAGCCGCCTGCAACCCCGGAAGCCACTTTTAGTCGCCTCTTACGACAGGCAGGGGATGCCGTAGCCCTATTCTGATCCCGGAACTACAGGTACAAGGTATGTGAAGTCTACGAATTCGCACTTAACCAGACTATAGCCTAGCACTCTTATGCTGAGAGAAGTCCCATGCTCAGTAGTGGGACAGTAACATTAACGATGAGGACTCACCCCTTTGTTTTTTCTCTTTTTTTGAGTAATTTTGTCCGTTGGGCAACACTGTAGCTGATAATGGCAGGCAGTTTCTCTGAAATAAATCATAATGTTATTCTTATCGCTACAAATATTATAAATATAAATGTAGGTTTTTGTTACACTGTCACGTTAAAACTACTCAACCGATTATCATGAAACTTTGTCCACATATTCTTAGAGGTATTAGAAAAGACAACACAAGGTGGTAGTACTAGTGTAACTTGACCAGTGAAGTATCACCGCCACACCTATATCTAGCGTGAAGCATTTCTTGCGTTTCAATGCGGGTGTGGTTTCCGGCACACATTCACATTCACAACCAACATAGTCCTCGGAAGTAGCAACGCAACTGAGATTGACTTCAGATAGAACCCATATTCTATATGAAGTTGATTATAGATGTCCATGGCCGGCAGTGACCACTTACCGCCAGGTGGACTGCAAGCTCGTTTGCTTCTTCAGCCAAAAAAGAAAGGATACTTTTTACAAAAAATATATGTTTAAGAAAAATACCTTTTTTCTCAAAATTTTAAATCTAGGCTTCAAAGCGAGCGAAAAAAGCTACTTAATATTATAAATATGAAAGTTTGTGAGGATATACAAGTATGGGTGTATGTTCCTCTTTCACGCAAAATCTACTAAACAGATTTCTTTGAAATTTACACAAATAGACATGACCAAAGCGTGGGAAGCCGCAGGAAAAGCCTAGTATGTAAATATATACCTGTATGAGAATATGGTCTTTGTACGCCTCGGTTTCAATGGGTCATCACAGTTAGTGGGTTTTACACAAATTCCTTCTGTCAAATCAGATGTCGTGCATGTGTCACCTGTATAAGAAAGTATATCTATACTAATATTATAAAGAAGAAAACGTTGTATTTTTGTATTTTTGTATGTTTGTCATGAATTAACTTAAAAACTACTGAACCGATTTTAAAAATTCCTACACCATTAGAATGCTACATTATCTCTGAAAAACATAGGCTATTTTTATTACTAGAATATATAAAGCGTCTTAGCTAAAACTTGATTAATGTGATTCAGTGTCAAAAAAATTTCTCAAAAATTATTTTTCATTGCATACACTGTAATACCTATTGATAATAGAATAAATAAATGTCCAGGAGTGGTGCTCAAATGTATAATGGTTGGATAGATTACATTATAGTCTGCGCGAACGAAGTCGCGTCGATTCTGCTAGTTTTGTAATATAATTAAATACATTATTATAAAACAAACAAATTCTTAAACTCAAAAGAGACAAATCAGTCCAACAGCCACCACATAATGAAGAACAAATCATTCACTTCACTACATAGTATAAAACAAAGTCGCTTCACCATACAGCTATCACTTTTCTATCCTAATAATTATGGTTCTATTATTACATCCGTCAGATTACCTTTCCCTCTAGGTGTCAAGTCTAATGCTGCTCGAGACATTGGCTGTGCATCTTCCTCTGTGCACGGAGGAGGCGCGTTTGGGTCACCTGGAATTAGATTGAGAGATTACCAAGTATTCTCTTCACCAGCGCGGGAAGACACTAGGGTTGCCACCTTTTTTTTCAACGATTAAAGTACATTGGCTACAAAAGGTATACAGAAAAAGTACGTAGCTTGAAAATAAAGTACTATTTATATCTTAATATATATAAATTACGTGTCACTTTATTTGTCCGCAATGGACTCTTAAACCTCTGAACCGATTATAATCAAATTTACACAACGTGTGCATTTTGATCCAACTTGAAAGATAGGATAGTTTATATCTTAATATAAAGGTTTAATTGCAAATATTTTTTTTTAGCTTCAGCTGTTAGCTTTATATAATCCTAATAACAGATGGCGGTGTAATGTTATCTGTTAACTTGATTAAGTAAGTAATGGCACTTCGTTAAAATTACAATCGTTTCACATAAGCTACAATTTAAATATCATGACCAAAGACAAGTATAAGTTACTAACTTCGATCAGCAATATTGGTGATCAAAGGTTACTAAAGTACCTAATACATAGCCATCTCAGTATATTCTGTTGATACGCAACCTTACCGCCAAATAATGTATATGAGATATTAGATGGCGCTCTTTACGATACAGTCATCTACATGAACCGAATGTATTGATGGCGCTTTGTTAAAATTTCATATGAGTAAACGTTTCATATGAGCGACAATTTAATATTATAACCAGATATAAAAATATCCTTTTAAGTTACTTAAGTAATACAAAGCTATCTCAGTATATTCTGCGATGATACGCCACCTTACCGCCAAATCGAAATAGTAATATGTCTGAGCTATTAGATGGCGCTGTTTACGTTACGGTCATCTACATGAACCGAATGTACACTCAAAATCAATACCGTTTCTGTTAGTCATTTTTTTTTATT
The DNA here is from genome assembly GCA_949699795.1 of Spicauda simplicius. NCBI lineage: Eukaryota > Metazoa > Arthropoda > Insecta > Lepidoptera > Hesperiidae > Spicauda > Spicauda simplicius. The sequence goes on from OX453087.1 coordinate 4,091,033, forward strand.
GCATAAAATAAAATTGACAAATAATTTTAAAAGCAATTTAAGAGACAAAGGAAAAATATTTTATATAATTATGATTATATAAACCTACCCATACAATTTTAATTTATTACTGGCAACAATGCATGTATTATGACTAAAATAATATTGATGCGTTCACCTGACATACATTTCCGTAGACACAAAGTGTAAAATTATATCAATCGAACAGTTGACTCAATATTACATAAAGTTATTTTTTAATCATGGTTTACTGCAAACAATTTTTCTTTATTTATAGAAAAACATTTATTTTGATAAAGTATTAATTTTTGAACGCAAATTACATTTAAATTCGTACTGATGTGGCCGTTAGGTGGCGCTACCTAACCTATTTTGTTTTTGTTTGTCGATGTACATAATGTAGGAAAGACAAAATAGCGTGGTTTTTATGTTGTGGTGATCGCAATACAGTTAAATCTCAATATTCTTGGTTTTTCAATTTATGGAGTTATCATAGACGGCTACGTGTTACTTAGACTGAAGTATAGTATAGTGAACATTATTTTAAGTTAACAATAAAACTATTCCTGCTTTTTAATTAATAGTCCTTCATTGTTCGACAGTTTAATTTAAATAAATAAAGACAGGTTAACTAAAAGTATTGTACACCGAGAAGTGCTGAATTAAATTGAATGACTTTTTTTTTAATAAAAAAATATAAATGTCATTGTTGAAAATTTAATACCATCTGCCCTTCTTACCTTATTTATATGTTACATGTTGTCTACTAACAACTTTGTATTTTTTACAAATACGAAATAATACAATTTAAAATTTGTTTAAGTAACATTTCTTTAACCACAGCAACGCGTGGCCGGGTCTGCTAGTTATTACTTATTTTTTGGCTCTAGGATACTTTTAGAACTGTGCGTGGTGATAAGCAAAAAAAATGTAGATAATAATTTGACGCCCATATTTTTAAAAAAGGTCACCAAATGTAAATGTTATTCTACTTTCTAAATAAGATAGCTACGGAGACCTTGTGATTAAAGGAATTTTAGTTTTATACAAAATTGATTATAATCAAACTTTTAAATCCCAGATATACAAAATAAAGTATTTTCGCGTACTTTATTTTCCTCATAAATTATGAAGTACAATTGCCCCGAATAAAGTACAATACTTTCTAATAAAGTACGGGTGGCAACCCTAAAAGACACTGAAAAACTGCGTTTCTCAAGATCAAGTATGTCAGCAAAAGCTAAGCCAGTTACATTTGAAATACTATTCTTAAATTATCGTTGTTGTTGTAATTAATATCTTTCATCCACCCATTAAGCAGTGGATTGAAAAAATCTGACATGATGAAGATGTCAATAGGTAAGAACCTCAGACTTGCCCAATCCTATAGACCCTAAGCTAGCGCATAGCTAAGACCCTAAGCTAGCGATAGTAGCGCATAACACTGCTGTTAGAAGACAGAAATATATGTGGCTGTGGTGATTTGGGCTTCGAACCTCAAATAGTTCTACACAGTGGTGTAAGCTTGAAGCAAACCGCCTATCTTCCAAACCCCACGCTATGCCACTAGTTCTACCACCTTTAATCTATTCTTCCAGAAACACCTTTTTTTTTTTAAAGTGGGTAATCCTCATGGATACCCAGCCGCCCGGGGCAGCTGCTGGGTTATGCCGGACTCTTACCGGCTAAACCCCCAGTGTGTTTTCACCTCCACACCGTTTGGCGGGAACACGGGCGCGCTTTCACATTCATCCGCGAACCCGCCGGTGCCTGGTCGCTTCCGCAACCCCGTCCCGCGTGGAGCATGGAGCTCCCCTCCAACAGTAAGGCGCGCCAGAAAACACAAAGGCGCGCCTTACCTCCAAGGCTCCCATCCGCAGGGCAACGGACCAACCCCGAGACCGCCACCCAGGAGCCGTGGGCATGGGCAAGCCGACACCTGCAAAGGCACCGATCTCCCACACCCAGCGGCGGATCCGATCCCTGGTTCCGCCGCAAACCATCAAACGGCCGCAGAGGACAGGGAGGACGGCAACGACGCACCGCATCTCCTCTTCCTCTGCGGCCCCACCGCCAACGCATCTGACGGTGCGCCCCCGTTTGGTCGCGGGAGACAGGGTGCACGGCAACGACACACCGAGACACCTGTCCTCCCGCGACCCGTCCTGGCTGCGGAGGACAGAAAACACCGTCCCCCGCAGCCCCCTAGGATGCATCCGGAGCAGGCCTCCAGCTAAGCCCACTCGGAGCGCCCCCTCCCTGGAATCCCTCTTGGCTTCACCGCGGCGCCCCAAGCCACGGTTACTGAGCCCCCTCACCACGACAAGGTGGAGATCCCTTCGAGGGGGTTCCAGAAACACCTAACCCAAACGCACAGTAGACCAAAATCAGAAATATACTCACCAGGATTATGAAGATAATTATCAGGACCATCCGAACATAAAAAGCCTAATACCACGTCATCGATGGATTGAGATGCTGGTATAGAGCCACCCAGGGATGACCCTGTGAGGGTTATAAGCAGCAGGAATAACCTGGAAAAAAATATTATGTATGGACAGAAAAAAACAACACGCTTTCTACACTCATAACCCCACACTAGGAATTTCTCCTGTGCCGTGGGTACCATGGACATACACAAGACGAATACACAAACACCCAGACCCAGAACATGAATCTAAACTCACCATTCAGATACCTGTCTGGCCGGGAATCGAACTGGACCAGGAAGGATCCACCGCTTCACCTATTTCTGTTTTTTTTAATCTAAAGTAGCAAACGAGCATCCAGTCCACCTAATGGTAAGTGGTCACTGCCAACTACATACAGAACATGGGTTCTATCTGAAGTCAATCACAGATGTGTTGCTACTTCCGAGGACTATGATGGTCGCCTCGTGTGAAAGTGTGCCGGCAACCACACCCTTCCATGGAAACGCAAGAAATGCTTCACGCTAGAAATACGTGTGGCGGTGGTACTTCCCTGGTCGAACTACACTGGTTCTACTACCTTTCAAATCTTTTTTCATTCTTTTATTTCTTCACATTAAAGTACCTTGGGCATTGGCAATCGTAAGCCATTTTCCATGGACATCTGCAACTTCATATACTGGATCTAACTGAAGTCAGTCACAGATGCGTTGCTACGTCCAAGGACTAAGGTCGTATCATATAAACGTAAACCGTGAAGTAAATTACAGCAAAAGATTAAAAAAAAAACATGCGTGCGTACAAAGTACACATGTCAGAAGTGAAACTTCTTTGGCGAACTAATTTATAAATCTTGTTTATATTTATGCAAATCTAAAACTTTAAATTTCCAAGATTAAGAGGAAGGGAAAAAGGCGTGATACGACGTTCGCTCTGTCTCACTTTTTCTCTCAATCTTTCTCACTCGCTTGCTCCCTACTCTCACTCCACGGCTAGTTGCTCATGCTACGTTCGCCCTGTCTTACTCTCTCTCAATAGGTCTTGATCACTCTGTCTCTCTTTTCCGACACTTCCGTTGCATACCGGCGTGACGTTTCATCTGTAAAAAATTTACCCTCATGCGCCTAAAGAAGTTTCACTTCAAAAACACGTTTTTCTGAATAAAATTGTCATATACGAGTATATAACACAATAATATTTATTGTGTTATCAGTATTTTTTTCGCCTCTGGGCTATCGCAAACATGTCCGCACGCTATATGTACAGTCACGAGCAATAAGATGTGACTATGGAAGATTGGCAAAAGTATCTGACCCAAGAAGGAGCTCAATAATATCTGACTACACGAACGCAGCAAAAATATCTGACATTGAAAGGCAGCATAATGCAGTAGCGTCAAAATTATGTGATTTGACGTTCATCTACATAATTTTGACGCGACTGCATTATGCTGCCTTTCAATGTCAGATATTTTTGCTGCGTTCGTGTAGTCAGATATAATTGAACTCCTTCTTGGGTCAGATACTTTTGCCAATCTTCCATAGTCACATCTTATTGCTCGTGACAGTACATGTAACATGTATGTATAACATAATTATTACCATAATTTATCATCTATTTACCGCGTTCATCTATCACACATTTTTAAGCTATTGCATAGCATTTATCGCGGGCTTTGAGCGCGGCGTCCGAATCAAGAAATTCCGTAACGAAAAAAATCTAACACCTCCCACTCCGCCTACCATGCAGCGCGAAGCGTTTGGTTAACGTGTATGTACTCGTTTATTATGTTTCCTTTCATATGACATATGGAAGTTGCTAAAGATCATGCTCCTGATGATAAAATAATATTAAAAAATATTTATGTTTTATATTTGGTAATTCGAGACATTGTTAATAGATGGCGTTAGTTAAATTCATTTGCAAGTTCTGAATCACGCTGTCAAATGCTAATGTTAATTCCCTTTGACCGTGCGGGCGAAGCCGCGGGTAAGAAGTAGTATTTTTATGAAATTGCAGTAGAGAACAAACGTGCATGCCTTTCACGTGGTAAGCGGTTAATGCCATCAATAAACATATTCAAGAAACGGCAATCTAGGGGTTCTAACTGAAGTGAATCAGACGCGTTGCTTCTCCTAAGGACTACGATCGTCGGGTAAGGGCTAGTATATCATATGTCATAATCCGTTCCAGCTGTAGAGCGTGTCAAATACATGGACATACATACAAACATACATACGTTCGAAATACATCACCCTTCTTTTAAGCAGTTGGGTAAAAAGAGTGTTTGTTTAAAATGTATCATTTTATTTACTTCTTAATTGTTGTTTACTCACCTCATTTTGGCGGATAAATAGGCGATGATAAATTGGCGACAAAGAAAATGGCGAAATAAATGTCGGAGAAAATGGCGGAGAGCAAAATGGCGGCACGTCTCCGTCTAGCCGTTACTGAATACTGAGAAACAACTCTTCTTATTTAACGAGAGAATTATCAGTGTTTCTTAATGCAAATGAGTGTAAGTCTGACTTTAGCCAAACTGACTTCTGAGAAAATTGTTAAAAAACTAAAATCGTTTGAGAGAACTTCGTCTTTTAAACACGGAGTGCTATCTGCCGACAGATCTCGTTTTACAAAAACTTTTAAAAATAGTTTCTAGAAAGACATTTACAAAATCGTTTAGTGATTTTATACGTTTTGGGATGGACAATCGTTATAGCTTCGAATTTTTTAATAATTTTAGTATTTCTTATGGCGAAAAGTCGACTTATTCCCGTTTTCTCCAGGAATATAGATAGCACCTATCACAATATTATATACAAGCAGTCAGCGCGGTTAGTCTTTTATAAAAAATACATAAAAAAAAACATGCGTGCGTACAAAGTACACATGTCAGAAGTGAAACTTCTTTGGCGAACTAATTTATAAATCTTGTTTATATTTATACAAGTCTAAAACTTTAAATTTCCAAGATTAAGAGGAAGGGAAAAAGGCGTGATACGACGTTCGCTCTGTCTCACTTTTTCTCTCAATCTTTCTCACTCGCTTGCTCCCTACTCTCACTCCACGGCTAGTTGCTCATGCTACGTTCGCCCTGTCTTACTCTCTCTCAATCGGTCTCGATCACTCTCTCTCTCTTTTCCGACACTTCCGTTGCATACCGGCGTGACGTTTCATCTGTAAAAATTTTACCCTCATGCGCCTAAAGAAGTTTCACTTCAATTAATATATCTTGGAAATAAAGAAACTTTATTTTTTCTTTTTTTTGTTCTTGAGGTTTGTTCTTGAGGTCTTTTTTTGTTCTTGAGGAATGTTTCCCATTCGCAAGGTACCCGACGCCGTGGGAGCGACGCAGGGTTATGTGGGATTTTTACCGCACTAAAACCCCCCGGTGGCTATCCTCAGCGCTACAAAGAGGACTCCGGGATCTCCAAAGGAATGCAACTGGAGTCCTCTGAACGCGTTGCCTCGTCGGGCTCCTCCTAAGTGAGCAGCTGGGCCCACCACTCCGTCTGGTCTTTACGACGGTATGCGACCACAAATACCACCGCTCTTCCCGGGGTCACCTTATCAAACGGTTCGAGCTCCCAGTCCAGCCACCCTCAATCCTGGAAGCCACTTTTATTCGCCTCTCACAACAGGCAGGGGATACCGCAGCTCTATTCTGATCCCGGACCTACAAGGACGACTATTACACTCAGTTTTAGAATTTGAATAATTTATACATAGTCCATGTCTTAAAGTATTATTCATTCTTTCCATCAGCCTATGTCCAGCAGTGGACCCACTGCTGGACATAGGCTTCCCCTAAATGACGCCACTGCAACCGGTCTTGTGCCCTCTGAATCCAACGGTTTCCCGCTGTCTTCTTCAGGTCATCGGTGTTATTCTTATTTTTATTTATTCTTTGGGGTACAACCCATTATTGTCCCACACTGGGCTCGGGTCTTCTCTCAGAATGAGAGAGTTTTAGGCCGTAGTCCACCGCGCTGGTCAAGTGCGAATTGGTGGACTTCACACACCTCTGAGAACTTTTTTTTAAATAACTCTCGGGTGTGTAGGTTTCCTTACGATATTTTCCTTCACAGAAAAGCAGTGATAATTAATATCTAATACGTACATAGATCAGTGGCGCGTGCCTGGGTTTGAACCTCGGACATCCCGAATGAGAGGGCAAGTTTCAACTATTAGGCTATCACTGCTCTATTATTTATTTCCTTCAAATTCATCAACGTATCAAAAGTTATAACAAATAGAAAATCTGTTATATTTTTAAAAGCGGGCAAAACCGCAGGATACGCCTACTAATGATAAAAATGGGGTTTTACGTGTACGCTAACATTTAAATTTATTTAATATATTTTATAGTAGTATTTATAGATTACCCAGTTATCACTCCGCGATAATAAATATTATTAAAAGAGGAACCCATAATATCATTACACAAACATTGAACTGTATACATACTAGCGGTAGCCTGTGAAATCGTACGCACGGTCTAGAAAAAAAAATTAGTTTTAGCTCTGCGATGATTTCGCTTTTATATGTATGTCAACTCAATATGTATTTCAATTTTTTGTTATGCCATACAACCCATAAATAGGCTAAAGAAATACATATATACATTCATATACACACTATTTAACCACCTTTTCTGAAGTATATTTTTATATATTTCATTACTGCATACTTATTTTAGCCTCTTCAGTTAGTAAACATTAAATGATCGGGTTTTTTGTTTTAAAATAAGTCACACAATACATATTTTATGTTGATTATACGTTGTATAAAACCGATACTCTTATCATCGATTAGTCGTGACCTGTTGACCTCCGTGTATAAGCATACGTTGCTTAATTAAAAGTAGTTTCCAAGATGGATTATCTAGAAAATAATGGGTTGATGGGGGATTATCTAGCAAACCCATAATTGCCCCACTGCTGGGCACGGGCCTTCTCTCAGAATGAGAGAGTTTAGGCCATAGTCCCCCGCGCTGACCAAGTGCGAATTGGTGGACTTCACACCCCTCCAGGATTTCTTTTTGAAGTAAAACTTCTTTATCGGGGTTGGAAAAATTTAGTGTAATATTTTTTTACGCGCGTTACGCGCCATCTTTTTCTGTTACGCGCCATCTTTTTTTTTTCGTTACGCGCCATCTTTTTCTGTTACGCGCCATCTTTTTCTGTTACGCGCCATCTATTTCTTATCCCTACCACGCGTGATATTAGATAGATTGTTATAGATTAGATTATTAGATAAAGTTTAATAAAAGCCTTTTATTAAACTTTATCTAATTTAACTTTATTTAACCAATTTCTGTAAAGTTGCATATAGTAAATTATTTTTTGAAAAATAACGTCATAAAGAAGTTTCACTTCTTACGAGTGTACGCTAGTACATGCACACATTTTTTTTTAAGAACTCTCGGGTGTGTAGGATTCCTCACTATGTTTTCCTTCAGCGAAAAGCAGTGATAATAAATTTTTAATATGCACATAATTTTAGAAAAATCAGTGGTGCGTGCCTGAGTTTGATCCTTGGACCTCCCGTTTGAGAGGGCAATTTCAACCTATCGCTATCACTTCTCTGTTCTACCCAATTCTACCTGCATTTAAAAGTTAGACCGAATAGACAATTTTATGATTTTTTCCCCCGCTTTTACGCTACTATATTAAAGGCTATTCCCAGGGTGTAGAACCAGGGTAATTCGTACCATCGCCACACCAATTTCTAACATACTAGTCACCCGTGACAGCGGTCGAAATTCGACCGCAATATAAATTAATAAACTAAACTTCATATTGTCCAAAGTAGTACGAATATTTCTCAAATTCAAATAAAATGTAATAATTTTTAAGTAATTTTTACCGCGTCCGTTAAATATAAAAAGAGGTTTAATTAACTAAGCCGCATTTAAAATAGCGGGTATTTTGACAAAGACGAAATTTTTGACGTTGTGTTTTAATAGTAAGACATTGAATGTTCTATTTCGTTTACTATGTATGTGTTTGTGACAAATGCACGGTAGTGTGTGTAATGTGTTTTTAGTTGATTTTATGTATGACATATGCATTATTTGAAAAAAATATTAACATTCTGCGCTCCTTCTCTACTCCACTATAACCGTGCAAAATTTCATACTAATCCGTCCGCGGCATATTACTTAAAAATGCGTCGCAAGTTTTTGCTTCGCGTATTAATATAATAATACTTATTGATGTTTATAACTAATGTGGTTATGAGTTTAACAGCAGTATCCCAGGGCAAGCTACTTGTTGTTTGGTAACATATGTATGTTTTGTCAATTCCTCGCACACAATGGCTCTACATTATTGATAAGGGGTAAATTATTTTAGTAAAATACATTGTTTTTGTTATCTATTTATACTTGGTGTAACAAAGGTTTTCCCATTTATACAGTTCATGATTCATAGCCTATACATAGCATTATCGACGACCATTTTAACTGACCTCTAATACATCATCTCATTTTCAAGGTAGAACCAGTGTAGTTCGACCGGGGAATGTACTACCGCCACACCTATTTCTAGCGTTTCGATAGAGGTGTGGTTGCCGGCACACTTTCACATGAGGCGACCATCATAGTCCTCGGGAATAACAATGCATCTGTGATTGACTTCAGATGGAACACATGTTCTGATTATAGCTGTCCATAGGCGGCAGTGACCACTTACCATCAGGTGGACTGTATGCTCGTTTGCTTCTTCAGTCAGATAAAAAAATACGTATGAGACTCGGTTCATCGGGTAGGTTAAGCGATATCTTCAAATAATTAATCGATTTGTATATGCCACAGCTCCTCTTGGGTTTTCTTACTCAACTTAATAGTAGGTTAGCCCAAGAGGGGATTTTGGGACATACTCGAGCGCGGCAGATTAATATGAAATAAGATACTTTATATATTGATAAGTACCTCCAGCCAGTATGCGGCCTTAGCATAGGTGGGCACTCCCAGGGGAACTTAGTAACCCTCTCACCACCTTAGGTGACGCTCAAATCGTCAGATTAGCAAATTGGACACATCTCAGGTTCTAATTCACCTCCGCTTATCCTAATCTGGCGCGCTTGAGTGAGTCAAGACGTCATACTTATTATGCAACTTTGTTAACCTCCTACCCCCCAAGGATACACTTAAATCGTCAGAATAGCAAATTAGACATATTTTAGGGTGTAATTAACCTCACTTTCCCCTAACATGATGCATTCGAGTAATTCCATATCATAGATTATTTTTTTAAAATTTGAAACTCTGTACACGCTTATCCCACCACTCAACGAGAAAACATTATAGGACCACTTATCCTTCCTATCATTTAATCTACCAAACCTAATAAGTTTCCGCGACGCTCGAGTAACTCCACATTTAGCATCCTGGGCTCCCCTACTATAAGTCTTCAACTTAATGTTTTCAAGAATAAATCGCTGCTATTGTATTGTTTAAAAGTTTTGTGTTCTTCTGTTGTTTCTGTTTGATTAGTTCTATACATTATTACGTGAAGCAAAAACTTGTAATTCGTTTTTAAGATACTTGCCGCAGACGGAGGAGTACGAAATTACACACGGTTATAGTTGATGTAGAGAAGGATTGCGCAATGCTAATATTTTTTTCAAATAATGCATAAAACATACATAAAATCAACTGTCATTGTGATGACTTCTTATATGACAATATTTTTTTGATAACTTCTCGGAACACTTCAAGTGCACTTCAAGTCCAGGGACCATCATGGTCCGCGGACCACCGGTTGGGAATCACTGCTCTATAACAAAAGGACAGACTGAAATCGGCGTAATATGGCATAATCTTTTTAGCTGTGGCATATTTGCTGAGTCTGTACCTGTTCGCAGTCACTGATTGTGTTGCATTAAATAATTGTCACTTTCTTCTTACTTTATACAATTTATAACCATTGCTCTTTGTGTTTTTATTTATATAAACATACACACACACAAACACACACACACACTCAGTCAAACAAATGTTTATCACACAGTCTTCCGCGGGAGGGCACTGGTGACCTGTAATCCAGGTTTCTCATACCTATATTAGGCACCAGGTTCTCACTTCGTAAGGTTGAGATATCCATATGTTTTAAATAATTGTACCTTGGCCTAAGACCTTCTTTGTGAGAGAAATCTATTTTCATTACAAAACGCTTTATATTGTGTACAACATGTTAAGTTACTGTGAATAAAGCATTCATTTACATAACATTTTAATGTTACTATTGTGACGCGTTAGCTCAAAGTAGCTCAGCGAGCTATGGAGAGAGCTATGCTTGGTATTTCCCTGCGAGACCGAATTCGTAATGATGAAATCCGTAGAACGAAAGTTACCGGCAGAGCTCTCAGAATTAGTAGGCTGAAGTGGCAATGGGCAGGCCACATCGTTCGTAGGACAGATAACCGATGGGGTAGAAGAGTCCTCGAATGGAGACCACGTCTCGGCAAAAGGAGTGCAGGCCGCCCCCCGACCCGGTGGACTGATGACCTGAAGAAGACGGCGGGTAACCGCTGGATTCAGATGGCTCAGGACCGAAGTGGCGCAGATTAGGGGAGGCCTATGTCCAGCAGTGGACGTTCAAAGGCTGATGGATGGATGGATTGTGACGCAAAATCCAAAGCGTTAAATTAAATAAATTAATATAATTAATTATAAAAAACCCGACTGATCAAAAACAATCAATCAAAACAGTGGTTTTTCAAATAGTCGGGTATTTGTTTCAATAATTTGACAGTGGCCGCTTATTTAGATACGCCTTTTCATCGGGGGCGTATTAGTAGGTACTTTGTTATCGCCTAAATAAACTACAATACAAGTCAGTGGTGGAGTGCGTCTCGGACGGAGAGGTGCCGCCATTTTGTTAATTTTTTCCAAAATGAGGTAAGTGAACTTTAAAACATCATTTTAAATCTCTAAAGTAAGTTAATTTGTTTTATTATTATTAATGTTTATTTGTGAGGATGTATGTGTTTGTTAATCTCTCACGCAAAAACACAACGATCAAAATTGTTAAATTATTAAAACACTAGCAGAATCCACGCGACTTCGCGCGAACTATAATGTAATCTATCCCACCTGCAGACATTTCAGCACTACTCCTGGATATTTTTTTATTCTATTATCAATAGGTATTACAATGTATGCAATGGAAAAAAAAATGTTGAGCAAATTTTTTGACACTTTGAATCACATTACTCAAGTTTTATGAGTCTATGTTTCTTAGGGATAATGTAGCATTCTAATGATGAAAGATTTTTTTAAATCGGTTCAGTAGTTTTTAAGTTAATTCATGACAAACATGGGTCATACACAAAAATGAGAAAAAATGTGTTCCCATCTATTAAATCCTGATTAGTACAAATTTCAGTGCTTTAATTATTTTATTAAATTGAACTATTTCCACGTGTAGTACTCTATATAAATAAACAAGCATTTTTGCAAAAGTTTAATTGTTAAATAAAAATATTTTGACTAAAATGTCTCTTTCTGTAGACTGTTATAACAAAGGGTATTTAACTTCGAGAGGCCATTAAAAATATTAACCGATATATGCATAACTTAACTTCAATGCAATAAAATTCTACAATTACACGGCTATACATTTTAGTTTGATATTAAAATATATTTCAATTTATTCATTAGATATAATCAATAAACAATTGTTCCCAATTCTTAGGTCTCTATCTGTAGACGCTCAAAATGGATAAAAAATCTTAATATATATAAATTACGTGTCACTTTATTTGTCCGCAATGGACTCTTAAACCTCTGAACCGATTATAATCAAATTTACTCAACGTGTGCATTTTGATCCAACTTGAAAGATAGGATAGTTTATATCTTAATTTATAGGTTTAATTGCAAATGTTTATGTAACATTTCTTTAACCACAGCAACGCGTGGCCGGGTATGCTAGTATACTTTAAATTTAACGGATCCTACATTAGTGTTTCACTGTTTGTAGCATTGGTGTCCGTGTCACTCGCCGGTTGCAATTGTGAGAAGTACATGTAAAAAATGTTATCAAATATTTTTTAAAGTGAATACACAATTTTTTCAAATACTTCGTTGTTCTTTCCTGCATGGCAAGTTAAAAAGTAAGTACAACAAATAAAAATATAATATAGTGATGTTCATGTATATTTCGGGGAGCGCAATGCAAATGCTTCATTGTTTGAATTTTAACCTCAAAATATTAATCGCCACCTTACATTTAATATGCTGATGTCCCTCATGTAGACATCATTGCTGTAGATGTGGTGTTTACAGAAAAGATGATATCTACAGAAGTGATATTATTATTGAGTTTACTACATCTATAGAGAAGTCAAGTGGTAACAACGGTGAAATTAAGTGATAATTAAGTAAATTTATTTAGCTATAGCTGTGTATGTGTGTACTTTGCTAAATATGAGCACGGTAATATTATGCACTTATACTTATATAACTGAATCCATCCATCCATCCATCAGCCCTTTGATGTCCACTGCTGGACATAGGCCTCCCCTAAATGGCGCCACTCCAACCGGTCCTGTGCCCTCTGAATCCAACGGTTTCCCGCTGTCTTCTTCAGGTCAGGACCGATGAGGTCCACCTGGTAGGGGGGCGACCTGTACTCCTTTTGCCTAAACGTGGTCGCCACTCGAGGACTTTTCGTCCCCATCGGTTATCCGTCCTTCGAGCGATATGGCCGGCCCACTGCCACTTCAGCTTGCTGATTTTGAGAGCTATGTCGGTAACCTTCGTTCGTCTACGGATTTCATCGTTACGAATCATGTCTCGTAGCGAAATTCCGAGCATAGCCCTCTCCATAGCACGCTGAGCGACTCTGAGCCTTCGAATGAGGCCTTTAGTGAAGGACCACGTTTCGGCGCCATAGGTCATCACTGGCAACACACATTGCTCGAACAATTTCGACTTCAGGCACTGAGGAATTGTGGACGAAAAGATACTACGAAATTTCCCGAACGCAGCCCAGCCGAGTTGGATTCTTCGAGTGACCTCCCTCTCAAAGTTGGACTTACCCATCCGGATCGTTTGTCCCAGGTAAATGTACTCGTCGACAACTTCGAGAGGAGTGCCGTCAACAACTACCGGTACGGGTGTGACATGGACATTAGACATGATTTTCGTCTTGTCCATGTTCATCTTAAGACCCACCCGTTGTGAGGCACTGTTGAGGTCGCCTAGCATTGTGCTGAGGTCCGTCAGCGAACCTGCCAAGATGACTATATCGTCGGCAAATCGAAGGTGTGTGACGTGTTCGCCATTGATGTTGATGCCAAGACCTTTCCACTCCATCAGCTTGAACACATCTTCCAACGCAGCGGTGAACAGTTTCGGCGATATGACATCGCCTTGCCTGACTCCCCGCTGCAATTGGATGGGGTTCGTGCTTTGGTCATGTACTCGGACTGACATGGTGGCGGCTGTGTATACACACTTCAACACCTCGATGTACCTATAGTCGATCTGGCATCGCTGAAGGGACTCCAGCACCGCCCAGTGTTCGATAGAATCGAAGGCTTTCTCATAGTCCACATAAGCAACACATAACGGCAGATTATACTCCTCGGTCTTCTGTATAATCTGAATGAATATTATATATAGGTATTATATTTAAAAAAAAAAATGGTTATATTATTTGTATTTTAAAAATCATAATGATTGATGAGTTTATAATTTTCGTAGATATATACAATACGCATTTATCTATGCTCTTTGTTATGGTACCTATTTAGAAATCCTTACTCTCATATCTAAATTTGCGTATTCCGGACTGAATTAACAGCAAAACTGTAGTATTTGGAATTATTTTTTTTAGAATGCCACAAAAAAGTAAATCTACATCTTAACTAACGGAAGAGGAAAAAATAAAAAAGGCGCGAACTAAAGAAACTTAGTATACGTCGTGCCTGGGCTAAAATGAGTGAAGCAGATCTCGAAGAAAGAAGAAGACAGGATAGAGAGAGGTATTAAAGGAAAAAGGAGCTAGGATTACTTAAAACAATTAAATATATGACTCCAAGGGAACAAAGGCAAATAAGAAAGATTTGGAGAGAAAAAGCTATAAATAAACGAGAGAAGGCTAAAATAAGAAAGATTAGAGAAAATTCAGTAGAGTTAAAAACGCCTGTATCAACTCCTAATAATTCACGTGTAGGCAGCAGTCGAAATACTGCGCGACGTAATAGATGTTTATTGAAGGCAGAAAATAATTATTTAAAACGTAAAATGTCTGAATTACAGAATAAAATAGCAAAGTACAAGATGCGAAGCATTAGAATCGAGAAATTAGTGGGAGGAAAAACGAGAAAATCTAAGAAGACAGATAATGGATCTACACTGGAAACTGCAAAAGCAATTCATCACTTTCTATTGCAAGATGAAAATAGTAGGCTTACATCGGGAAAAAAGATACTATTGCGCGTAATAAATTAAGAAACAAATTCGTTTTCTAGTGAAAAATTCATTTTTTTTGTGAAAGAGGCCATGGAAAAGGGGCTCCTGATGGCGTAGGTGGGTGCCTGAAACGTATTTGTGATAGCCATGTCGCAAGGGGATATGATGCATCAAATTTAGATGGATTGATATCTTGTTTGACTTCAGGCTGCAAAGGTATCGAAGTTTATAATATCGATGAATCACTCATACCGCATATTGAAAAAATAATTAATAAAAGCATTCTAAAACCCTTTAAGGGCACACGTCAAATCCATCAATTGACTTGGAGTGTTTTGGAACCTACAATTATACACGCTAAACGTTTAAGTTGCCTTGAATGTGACACACATGTAAAATGTCCACATTATGACCTAGGTATAATACATACAAAATCCAAGTCTTCAGACACCCCAGAGGAAGCTCCAAATAGTGCAGCTTCATTAGATGTCTCTAATGTTGCAGATGATGACGAAGGCCTTGCAACTCCTGTAGCCTCAACCATGTCAGTTTCACCAGGATTTAGTGACAGGTTAACACCCGACGCTACAACTTCATTTGTAGAAGTTGCTAGGCCTTGCAAAAGAACTCGGCTTATTTTTTCAAATTTAGAAGACTCAGATTCGTCTTTGGAAATATTTCCACTACGTAGACGACCACCCGTAAGGATATGGCACGATTCAGACGAAAGTTCCGAGTAGTTATGTTTCATACACAGAAAGGGATATCTTTCCTGTGGTCACTTTTGATTGTTTTTTTTTATACGTTCCTGAAGATACCTTTGTTAATGTTTAGTAACGATTGAGAAGATTAATACATCATGATTGAAGTATAAGAATTAGTTAACTTGATTTATAATTAGAAGTTATTATTAGTTTTATTTTTGCTATTTTCTGTAGACAAATCGATCTCAGCTGTAGACGTAAAATATTAAAAACTGTGATTTTCTCATAAATTAATAAAGACTGAGATATGCTGATATTTTTATATTATTATTAATAATGCCTTTAAAATAAATACCGATTATTAAGTCAATATTCCATTGTTTTTTTTATTTTTCTTGTTGTGCCCCCATTTTGTGTATGACCCACATACAAAAATACAACGTTTTCCTCTTTATAATATTATTATAGAAAAAACCCGAACGCTTTAAAACAATTAATTGCCTTAAAAGAGTAACACTGTATTGAATACATACTGTACACACCATCACACAACCACAAATCTATTCATAATGTGCTATATAATAAAAAATATTTTTTCAGGTCATTTCTGCTGTTTCTATCCATCACAGGCTTATCCCTGGGTGGTAGAATTCCAAGAGTAGAAGATAATTGGGACCTTATACCTGGTTTGTATATATTATTACTGTAACAGATGGTAGAACCAGTGTAGTTCGACCGGGGAGGTACCACCGCCACACCTATTTCTAGCGTGAAGCAGTTCTTGCGTTTCGATGGAAGGGTGTGGTTGCCGGCACACTTTTATATGAGGCGACCATCTTAGCCCTCGAAAGTAGCAACGCATCTGTGATTGACTTCAGATAGAACCCATGTTCTATGTGAAGCTGCTTACAGTCCATGGGCAGTGACCACCTACCATGAGGTGGACTGCATGTTCGCTTGCTACTTCCATCAGATAAAAATATATACAAAGAAACACAGAAATACGCTTTCTACACTCAGTACGATTTTCCCCTGGTTCGTGGGTACCATTGACATACACAAGTCGAATCAAACACCCAGAAAAAAAATCTAAACTCATTCAGATGCATGTCTGGCCAGGAATGGAACCCGGGACCCATTGCGCGTCAGACCAGTATGGTAACCGCTCCGCCACGCGGGTCGTCTCATTGAAAGACTGTTCTATAAGAAAAATTGTATATTAATCATTGAATTTCAATTTCAGGTCTAGATGCACCTCCTTCATACACAAGAAAAGTTAAACTAGATTTGACGCCGACAAAAAATGGTATGTATAAAAACATTATCCCACTAATTTGTACTCAGACGACAAGCGTGGCGGAGCGGTTGCCATACCGGTCTGACGCGCAATGGGTCCCGGGTTCGATATCCGGCCAGATCTAAATGATGAGTTTAGATTTATGTTCTGGATCTGGGTGTTTGTGTATTCGTCTTGTGTATGTCCATGATACCCACGACACAGGTAAAAATCCTAGTGTGGGCCTGTGAGTGTAGAAAACGTATCTTGGTGTGTCTTAAAATAAATAAATAAGTATTAATAAATTAATAAATATTCTGTAAATATTTTCATGCTTAACTTATGGTTAAAGAAGGTTTAAAAAAGTTGAGTGTTTGAAAATACTGCTTACAATCAAATATTCTAAAATTTTGTAAATGTCTGTGATGAACGACATCAACCACAAATGCAAAGATTATAAATTAAATTAATTTGAGTATTTCATTTATTTAAACTGATTAATCTTTAACTTTTTTCTTTAATTTGAAATAAAAAATAAAATCTATAATTAATTAATTTGCCTATATTATTCATTTAAAATAATTAATCATTAACGAATATTATAATTGAGATCAGTAAATATTACTAATATTGGTAAAATTACTAATTATTATTTTATAGTAAATATTACTAATTTTTATTTTTATGTCAATTTCAGGTAATCGAGGTGCATCTCCTCCAAATACGAGAAAATTTAAACTAGACTTGACGCCAAGAAAAATTGGTAAGTATTAAAACTTTTCCCTGCTTAAATTAATTTTATTAAAAGTTAATTAATTAATTAATGGATATTTAGCTTAACTTGTGGTTAAAAATACAGCGTACGATTTAATATTCTAATAACTAATGCTGTGGTACTTCAACTGTAAGATATGTAAAAAATTAAATTAATAATTATTATTTTAATATGTTATTGATTCAAAATAGTTAAAAATCATTAATAAATATTATTATACTAGCTCTTAACCGCGGCTTAGCCCGCATGTTCAAAGGGAATTAACAATGGGTTGTTTCACATACATGACACATTTTTGGTGGATAAATATGTGACTGTTCCACAATTAAAATATACTTAGGGAACCAGAGGTACTACTTAAATAAATTTATCCAGCCAGAAATTTATCCAGCACGATATTCAAAATTCAGTTGAAATTATTAGACGCCTTTGACTTAAATAAATAACACGTAGCTTGATAGTGTGATTCAGAACTTGCAAATGAATTTTACTGACGCTATCTATTAACAACGTCGGGAATTACTAAATATCGAGCCACTAACAAAACATCGATATTCTCATAGGAATGAGAGAGCGCGGTAAAAAGTAACCTACGTCACTCTCCGCCCTCCTAACTATCTCCTAACATATAAACTATATCATATAATAGCTATGTAGCGACGTGAAAGAGGAACAAACAAACACACTTTCACATTTATAATATTAGTATAGATATTTTTTTTATCTGACTGGAGTAGCAAGCACCCACGAAATGCTTCACGCTAGAAATAGGTGTGGCGGTGGTACTTCCCCGGTCGAACTACACTGGTTCTTCCACCTTGATTCAATTATTATTACAATCAGCAGTGTTACAATTGATCTAATGCTCATTAATATTACTATTTTTCAGCAACCCATAGTGATTGTTTAACCACAGACAATCACCCTGGCAGATGCGTTCCCTACTATCAATGTAATACAAAAACGCATACTATCGTGGCTGGTAGTGCATCCTTATTGGAATTGGATATCAGGTGAGTAGTTTTACTACTACATACTAGAGTGCAGTAATCTCAAATGAACAAAAATCAACTAAGTACTTTTGAAGGTGGTGGTAGAACAAGTGTAGTTCGACCGGGGAAGTACCACCGCCACACCTATTTCTAGCGTGAAGCATTTCTTGCGTATCGTTCGAAGTGTGTGGTTGCCGGCACACTTTCACATGAGGCGACCATCATAATTCTCGGGAGTAGCAACACATCTGTGATTGACTTCAGACGGAACCCATGTTCTGTATGAAGTTGATTACAGATGTCCATGGGCGGCAGTGACCACCTACCATCAGGTGGACTGCATGCTCGTTTGCTACTTCAGTCAGATAAAAAATAAAAAATAAAAAACAAGTGCAAGTTGGGTTCGCGCGTGTTAGAAAATGTTAGTGTACCTAGTTCTATTATAGGACAAAGTTATATAATTAAATCACTTGAGGTACATATAATTATTAAAGTATCCAAATCAAAGTATAAATTATAATTAGTTACATAATTTATTTATTTCTAAACACAATTACACATAATCTATTATGATCGTATTATTACATTATTGTAAATAATACAATGAAAAAACTTGAAACTTAAACTTCCTTCGGAAGTTAATTCTGAATCGGAGATCTTTTTTAGTGCCATCTAGTATCGAGTAGTAAACATAAACAGGAATTGTCAACCACATAGGTCGCTTTATTATAAACTAGCTGTGCCCGCGACTTCGTCCGCGTGGGATAGTTATTTTGGGCATCATTTATTTTTGTGAACAACCTCCTCAGCTTTATAAATCATAGCTGTTACCCACGACTTTGTCCGCGTCATTTTGTTGCAGCGTGATGTTATATAGCCTAAAGCCTTCCTCGATAAATTGTCTATTCAACATAAAAATATTTTTTCAATTCGAACCAGTAGTTCCTGAGATAAGCGCGTTCAAACAAACAAACAAACAAACAAACAAACAAACAAACAAACAAACAAACAAACAAACAAACAAACAAACAAACAAACTCTTCAACTTTTCAACTTTATAATATTAGTATAGATTATCACGCGCGCAGGGTTCTGTACCCTTACGCCCTGTAGTTCCGGGATCAGAATAGGGCTACGGCATCCCCTGCCTGTCGTAAGAGGCGACTAAAAGGGGCTCCCGGGGTTGCAGGCGGCTAGAGTGGGAGCTCGAACCGTTCGGTCAGGCGATCCCGGGAAGGACGGCGGTATGTGAGGTCGCATACCGTCGTAAAGACTAGACGGAGCGGTGGGCCCAGCCGCCCATCTGGGAGGAGCCCGATGGGGCAACGCGCTCGGAGGATTCCGGTTGAAGTCGTTTCGAGATCCCGGAGTCCTCCTTTTCAGCGCCGAGGACGGCCACCGGGGGGATTTTAGTGCGGTAAAAATCCCACATAAACCTACGTCGCTCCCGCGGCGTCGAGTACCTTTGGAAGGTTTCCCCTCGAAAACAAAAAAAATAGGTTCCGTACCCTTATTCATAAAAAACGGCAAAATAATCACCTTTGTTGTACGAAAGAACCCTCTTGTTTAATTATTTCATTCTATTTTTAGTATTTTTTGTTAGAGCGGCCATAGAGATACTTCATGTGTTAAAACTTCAATTGTCTGGCTATTACGGTCCATGAGATACAGCCTGGCGACAAACAGAGGGACAGACGGACAACGAAGTCTTAATAGGTCTCCGTTTTTATCTTTTGGATACGAAACCCTAAAAGCTTTGATAAACCAAAGAAAAACAATATATAATTTATAAAATTCTTGTACCACAGTTTTAGTTTTTATACTCCACCGAAACGGCTTGATCGATTTTGATGAAATTTTATGTGTATTTAGTAGGTATGAGAATAGGTTTATAACTAATAATAATTGTATTATGTTCAATTGCGAAAAAATGCCTATTCAAATTAGAATTTATGACATTTGCATGCCTTTAAGGTAGAATAAGAGGATGTGTAATTAATATATAAGACCGCTATGTACCTTATTTATATGCAAATAAAGATTGATTGATTGATTAATAGTTACACCCTCAGTGTTAAGAGTGGTTCACTCCAAAAACGTTTATTTTTTAAATTTTCGACAATTTTTTTTTGGTTATTTTTTATGGTGTATTATTAAAAAATACAATAAGTCCCAAATTTTTACCCTCTTACCTCAAGCCTCTATGTTTTAAAAGCATTTTATATTTTTTAACCCCTGTCAATTTCTTCATACTGTAAACTTAAAAAAAACGCTTTCTACACTCATAGCCCCACAGTAGGATTTTCTCCTGTGTCGTGGGTGCCATGGACACACACAAAGACGAATACACAAACACCCAGACCCAGAACAAGAATCTAAACTTCAGATTCAACATTCAGATACCTGTCTGGCCGGGAATCGAACCCGGGACCCACTGCGTGTCAGACCGATATCGTAACCGCTGCGCCACGCGGGTCGTCGATACTTAATATGGCAAGACAACGAGTCAGTTAGTTTTCGAATAAAAGTCAGCTCTGAACGTAAACTATCGGAGCAAAAGAGCCTCCTTGACATAACCCTAAGATCGCTTGAAGTTAACATCCAATGAAAGCCACGCTATTTCTTTTCTAGATCATCGGGGTGCTCACACTACCTGCTGTTTTGCTGCAGATTGACAGATGTGGCAAACAAGCTTGACGACAGATCAACTTCAACTGAGTCTGGTAGCGATATCACTGACTCCACAGTCCACAGCAACATAAAACTAATAAACGGTAATCTGCCTCTTGTTTAGCTAAATGTTAAGATACTGGAGTTAATTTTAAATACCCATTTAAAAACAAGATGACAAAAAAAATGTGTGTCAGCTAAGATGCACGACTGGAGTTTACTCCTTAAGTCCGATTGTCTAAACAGACGCAGAGTTTATTTAACTGAAAAAATATTGATACCATATGAAAGGGTATTAACAAATTAATTGAAAAAAATATAAATAACAATATTAATTATTGATATTTATAACAAAAACAGCAATATGAGTACGTTGACACTGATAGAAATAAACGATCATGATAAGTCACTTAGCAGCATGCCCTATGTGTGTACGTCTTAATACACTCACAAACAAATTAGAAGTTGCGCACCAAAGGTGCACACCAAAAACGTAACGAGGTCATTCGTCACTAGATTTTACTAATCACATTTTTCTCATACCGCACCCTTATATATGCAAATCGATTCTTAAGGAGTAAACTGGAATAAATAATAGTTTAAAAAAACTAAAAAACACGCTTTTTATAGAAAACCGAACTAAAAAATAGAAAATAAATTTAAATGAATTTAAATTAGGAAAATAGTGTTAAAAATTTCAATGAATATAAATTAATAATAGTGTGAATAAATATTTTTTTTTATTTTAAGAACAGATTAAATACTAATTATATTAATAATAAAATCCAGACGGAGCTTACAAGTTGGGTGTGATTAATTCATTTCAGATATTAAAATTCTATCCGTGCGACTACATTACTAAGTGAGCGACTGGAAATACAGAGGGGCAACTTCAATATTAGCTCTCTGAGCGGATGTACAGTGAAAAATTCCATTCTGAATACCATTTCCCTGATGATTCCCTGATTGCTGTCAGATTTATTATATAGTTAGGTTTGGTTTGGTTGGAATTTAAAAGAGAATTCCGCGCCCTGCTCGCTTTGTTTTATGTTTTGTAGTTCGTCAATTCAAGAATATTTTGAAGCTTCTCATTTAGAATTTTAAGTAACTTAAATTTATGTTTGTAAGTTGCTGTTTTCTCGTCACTCGCAATCGGTCGCTCACTTAGCAATTCTATTACGTATTTAATTATTTTTGTCACTTCAAACTTACATTTCCAGTCACTCAGTTAAATAAATAATAATAATAATAACTACCCATTAATAATTAAATCTTTATTTCAGGAAATCTAGGTGCAATTGCTCCCGACACGAGAAAGGTTAAGATAGACTTGACACCAACAAAAACTAGTAAATATAAAAGTTTCCTACTTATTTCTATTAATTAATTAATTTTAACTCATTGATGGATGAAATAATTAACAGTAGCCAGACCCTAGTAAGATTCGTTACTTATCTGGAGTTGATTACAGTTGTCCCATCTCGTGTCCACTATTTGTTTTTTGTTTATTTAAATAAAATGAAATGAAATGTCTTTATGTTGTATAGGCCTGCGGGGGCACTTACAAATTGTCAGTTACATTTTTTTTCTTACACACCACAGAAGCGGGTTTGTCTTTTTTTTCTTATTTATATCCATTTCAATCAAATCGCTTATTTATCACTTTATCCCTATTTCAGGTAATTTAGATGCAACTTTAAACATAGTGTTTAAAGTTATAACAAAAACGAAAGGTTAAACTAGACTTGACGCCAACAAAAATTGGTCAAAGCGTAATATTATCATTATATTTCAGAAACCCCTAGTGAATGCATAACCAAGGACAATCACCCGGGCAGATGCGTGTACTACTATCAGTGCAACTTAACAACCAATGCTATCATCACAGATGGCGAATCTTTATTTGATATCAGGTCAGTATTTGGTCTCTTAAATTACCTAAGACTTAGGTGAATTCCAAAAAAATACAGAATTTTTGGAGATTACTTCTTAAGAATTAAGAATGTGAGGAGTAAAATCTACTGATGAATGACCTCGTTAGGTTTTTTTATTGAGTACAACGCCATCTAGTTAAAACTTTAGAACTATTTTATCAGTACGCGTGGACGGTATGCGTAGGTTTTGTGTTTACGTTTTACCGAAATCTCAATGGTATTTAAAATAGTAAAGCGCTAAGTAATGTTAATACTCTGTAAATACGTACAATATTAATATTTTAATACGTATTGATATATTAGATATAATTTTTCAAAATGAACCATGTATTGGTATTATTTATATCTTTAGTGTGGGAGTATGGCGCCATCTATTTTAAATGCGAGCAAACTCCAGTCGTGCGTCGGTGCTGACACACATACTCTTTTTTTAAAGTCACTCAGCTCTGAACCGAATCTATGAGGGTTAGAAGCTCTGCGGGCATGATTATAGCGAAACATCTATTTAAAATAAAAGCTTATGAAAGATACACTGTTTGCAGGTCGTCTCGGTGCTCCAACGCCCTTCAAGTGTGCTGCAGAATGGCGTCGCTGACTGACACCCTGGACAGTAAAGACACTCCAACCACACCTGTCTCTGGTGAAACTAATACGGGAAGAATTAGAAAGGTCAAACTCAGTTTGACGCCAACAAAAAATGGTAAGTTCATTTTTAGTTATAACCAATGATAAGTCAGAAGGGCTAAAACAGTCACCGTTAAATGTATTTGCAATACCAGACATTCCAGACAAGTCGCCAATGTATCGGTGGCTTTAAAATAAATGCCTTAAACAACTTTGTCCAATTTGCATTCATTTTACAATTTGAAATGATTAAATAATGTAATAATGAATTAATGAATATTTACATACCTTGTGGTTAACAGAAGACTAACAGAGTTTAAAATACAGCTCACAATTATTTCATAACCATATAAATTTCTGTGAGATGATTGTCAAACACTAGAAAGAACAAAATAAAACAGTTTTAGTATGTTATTAATTCAATATAATTAAGCATTAACGAATTGAATTGAAGTATTGAATTTATAATTAACCATTAACGCAAATGTTACAAACCAACAAGTAGCTTGCCTGGGGACACTACTGTTAAACTCGTGACTACATTAGTTATAAACATCAATAAGAATCTATATAATGATTGTATTTAAATTGATCGTGCTATGTTATTATAAATATCATAAATCAATAGAAGTCGCATCATAAATAAATGGTTATATAAATAAATATTATAAATGCATATATTTAATTTTATATAATGTAATAGATTAATAGTAATGTTTTTGTCTCTGTGACGGTTTCCTTAACGCCTGCCATTTTTAGTATAAAAGGGAGGGTATTATCGTAATATGGATCATTCTAATAATTCGCAAGTGTAAGACGTTACTCTGTCCGAATATATTCTGAAATTGTATACGTGTAAAATCGTGAGAATATAACAATGTTGTACATAATGTGTCGTTTACTTTGGCCATCCAATTCTACTTCTGTAACACATAATACTATCGAATTCAATCAATTATATTATGTTTAGTAATGTGTTAAAATGTTACCATTATTTTCAGAAACCCCTAGTGAATGCATAACCCAGGACAATCACCCTGGCAGATGCGTGTACTACTATCAGTGCAACTTAACAACCAATGCTATCATCACAGATGGCGCTTCTTTATTTGATATCAGGTGAGTACTTGGTCTCTTAAATTACCTAAGACTTAGGTGAATTCCAAAAAAATGCAGAATTTTTGGAGATTACTCCTTAAGAATTAAGAATGTGAGGAGTAAAATCTAGTGATGAATGACCTCGTTAGGTTTTTTTATTGAGTATAACGCCATCTAGTTAAAACTTTAGAACTACTTTATCAGTACGCGTGGATGGTATGCATAGGTATGTATTTATGTTTTACCGAGATCTCAATGGTATTTAAAATAGTAAATCGGTAAGATAAGTAATGTAAATACTCATAAATTAACATTTTAATACGTATTTATATATTTGATATAATTTTTAAAATGAACCATGTATTGGTATTATTTATATCTTTAGTGTGGGAGTATGGCGCCATCTATTTTAAATGCGAGCAAACTCCAGTCGTGCGTTGGTGCTGACACAGACACTCTTTTTTTAAAGTCACTCAGCTCTGAACCGAATCTATGGGGTTTAGAAGCTCTGCGGGAATGATTATAGCGAAAAATCTATTTAAAATAAAAGCTTATGAAAGATACTGTTTGCAGGTCGTCTCGATGCTCCAACGACCTTCAAGTGTGCTGCAGAATGGCGTCGCTGACTGACACTCTGAATAGTAAAGACGCTTCAATCACACCTGTCTCTGGTGAAACTAATACGGGAAGAATTAGAAAGGTCCAACTCAATTTGACGCCAACAAAAATTGGTAAGTTTATTTTTAGTTATAACCAATGATAAGTCAGAAGGGCTAAAGCAGTAACCGTTGAAAGTATAGATATTTGCAATACCAGTCAAACAAGTCGCCAATGTATCGCCGGCTTTAAATAAAACGCTTTGAAGAACCTTGTCCAACTTGCATTCATTTTACAATTTGAAATGATTATATAATGTAATAACAAATTAATGAATATATACATACCATGTGGTTAACAGAAGGTTAACAATATTTAAAATACAGCACACAATTATTTCATTAGTATATAAATTTCTGGGAGATGATTGTCATAAACGAGGAAGAACATAAAATAAAACAGTTTTAGCGTGTTATTAATTCAATATAATTAAGCATTAATTTAATTAATTGAATTGAACTATTGAACTTAATCAATTATATTATATTTAGTAATGTGTTAAAATATTACCATTATTTTTCAGAAACCCCTAGTGAATGCATAACCAAGGACAATCACCCGGGCAGATGCGTGTACTACTATCAGTGCAACTTAACAACCAATGCTATCATCACAGATGGCGAATCTTTATTTGATATCAGGTGAATACTTGGTCTCTTAAATTACCTAAGACTTAGGTGAATTCCAAAAAAATACAGAATTTTTGGAGATTACTCCTTAAGAATTAAGAATGTGAGGAGTAAAATCTACTGATGAATGACCTCGTTACGTTTTTTTTATTGAATATAACGCCATCTAGTTAAAGCTTTAGAACTATTTTATCAGTACGCGTGGATGGTATGCATAGGTATGTATTTACGTTTTACCGAGATATCAATGGTATTTAAAATAGTAAATCGCTAAAATAAGTAATGTTAAAACTCTGTAAATACGTACAATATTAACATTTTAACACGTACTTATATATTAGATATAATTTTTCAAAATAAACCATGTATCGGTATTATTTATATCTTTAGTGTGATGTATGGCGCCATCTATTTTAAATGCGAACAAACTCCAGTCGTGCGACGGTGCTGACACACACACTCTTTTTTTAAAGTCACTCAGCTCTGAACCGAATCTATGGGGGTTAGAAGCCCTGCGGGCATGATTATAGCGAAAAATCTATTTAAAATAAAAGCTTACGAAAGATACACTGTTTGCAGATCGTCTCGGTGCTCCAACGCCCTTCAAGTGTGCTGCAGAATGGCGTCGCTGACTGACACTCTGGGCAGTAAAGACACTTCAGTCACACCAGTCTCTGGTGGCGTAACTGATACGGGAAGAATTAGAAAGGTTAAACTCAATTTGACGCCAACAAAAATTGGTAAGTTTATTTTTAGTTATAACCAATGATAAGTCAGAAAGGCGAAAGCAGTAACCGTTGAATGTTTTTTTTTATTTGACTGAAGTAGCAAACGAGCATGCAGTCCACCTGATGGTAAGTGGTCACTGCCGCCCATGGAAGCCTGTAATCGACTTCACATAGAACGTGAGCTTCATCTAAAGCCTACCATAGATGCGTTGCTACTCCCGAGGACTATGATGGTCGCCTCATGTGAAGAAAATGTATAGATATTCACAATACCAGACAAGTCGCCAATATATCGGTGGCTTTTAAAATGAACTCTTTAAAGAACTTTATCCAATTTGCATTCATTTTACAATTTGAAATGATTAAATAATGTAATAATGAATTAATGAATATTTACATACCATGTGGTTAACAGAAGGCTAACAGTGTTAAAATACAGCTCACAATTATTTCATTAGCATATAAATTTCTGTGAGATGATTGTCATAAAATAGAAAGAACATGAAATAAAACAGTTTAGTACGTTGTTAATTCAATATAATTAACCATTAATGAATTATACCATTGAATTTAATCAATTATATTATGTTTAGTAATGTGTTAAAATATTACCATTATTTTTCAGAAACCCCTAGTGAATGCATAACCAAGGACAATCACCCGGGCAGATGCGTGTACTACTATCAATGCAACTTAACAACCAATGCTATCATCACAGATGGCGCTTCTTTATTTGATATCAGGTCAGTACTTGGTCTCTTAAATTACCTAAGACTTAGGTGAATTCCAAAAAAATACAGAAATTTTGGAGATTACTCCTTAAGAATTAAGAATGTGAGGAGTAAAATCTGTTGATGAATGACCTCGTTACGTTTTTTTTATTGAGTATAACGCCATCTAGTTAAAGCTTTAGAACTATTTTTATCAGTACGCGTGGATGGTATGCATAGGTATGTATTTACGTTTTACCGAGATTTCAATGGTATTTAAAATAGTAAATCGTTAAGATAAGTAATGTTAATACTCTGTAAATACTTACAATATTAACATTTAATACGTACTTATTTATTAGATATAATTTTTCAAAACGAACCATGTATTGGTATTATTTATATCTTTAGCGTGGGAGTATGGCGCCATCTATTTTATATGCGAGCAAACTCCAGTCGTGCGTCGGAGCTGACACACACACTCTTTTTTTAAAGTCACTCAGCTCTGAACCGAATCTATGAGGGTTAGAAGCTCTGCGGGCATGATTATAGCGAAAAATCTATTTAAAATAAAAGCTTATGAAAGATACTGTTTGCAGATCGTCTCGGTGCTCCAACGCCCTTCAAGTGTGTTGCAGAATGGCGTCGCTGACTGACACCCTGGGCAGTAAAGACACTTCAGTCACACCAGTCTCTGGTGGCGTAACTGATACGGGAAGAATTAGAAAGGTTAAACTCGATTTGACGCCAACAAAAATTGGTAAGTTTATTTTTAGTTATGACCAATGGTAAGTCAGAAAGGCGAAAGCAGTAACCCTTGAATGTTTTTTTTTTTATCTGACTGAAGTAGCAAACGAGCATGCAGTCCACCTGATGATAAGTGGTCACTGCCGCACATGGACGTCTGTAATCGACTTCACATAGAACGTGGGCTTCATCTAAAGCCTATCATAGATGCGTTGCTACTCCCGAGGACTAATATGGTCGCCTCATTGTAAGAAAATGTATAGATATTTGCAATACCAGACAAGTCGCCAATGTATCGCCGGTTTTAAAAATAAACGCCTTAAACAACTTTATCCAATTTGCATTCATTTTGCAATTTGAAATGATTAAATAATGTAATAATGAATTAATGAATATTTACATACCATGTGGTTAACAGAAGGCTAATAGTGTTAAAATACAGCTTACAATTACTTCATTAGCATATCAATTTCTGTGAGATGATTGTCATAAAATAGAAAGAACATGAAATAAAACAGTTTAGTACGTTATTAATTCAATATGATTAGCCATTAACGAATAAAACTATTAAATTTAATCAATAGATTATGTTTAGTAATGTGTTAAAATATTACCTTGTGATTACAGAAGGTCTTCAGTGTTTGTAAAATACAGCTCACAATTATTATTTTTATTAACATATAATTACTATGAGATACCTAATTGGCATATACGAGAAATGTATAAATTATAAAATTAAGCAAATTTTAATTTAATGTCGATCCAAAAAAAGTAACCATTAACGAGTTATAAAATTTAATAAATTATAATTATTATTTAGTAATTGTACTGGCGCCTAGAATGATTAATCATGTTATGTTTAATGTTGAACAATTATACAGTGCGTTACAGCATACAGTGCGATATTGACCTAAATAAATAAATGTCATGATTAGCGATATAATAGGTACTGTTAAAATATTATCATTATATTTCAGAAACCCCTAGTGAATGCATAACCAAGGACAATCACCCGGGCAGATGCGTGTACTACTATCAATGCAACTTAACAACCAATGCTATCATCACAGATGGCGCTTCTTTATTTGATATCAGGTCAGTACTCGGTCTCTTAAATTACCAATGACTTAGGGGAATTCCAAAAAAATACAGAATTTTTGGAGATTACTCCTTAAGAATTAGGAATGTGAGGAGTAAAATCCACTGATGAATGACCTCGTTACGTTTTTTTATTGAGTATAACGCCATCTAGTTAAAACTTTAGAACTATTTTATCAGTACGCGTGGATGGTATGCATAGGTATGTATTTACGTTTTACCGAGATTTCAATGGTATTTAAAATAGTAAATCGTTAAGATATGTAATGTTGATACGCTATAAATTCGTACAATATTAACATTTTAATACGTACTTATATATTAGATATAATTTTTCAAAATGTGCCATGTATTGGTATTAGTTATATCTTTAGTGTGGGAGTATGGCGCCATCTATTTTAAATGCGAGCAAACTCCAGTCGTGCGTCGGTGCTGACACACACATTCTTTTTTTAAAGTCACTCAGCTCTGAACCGAATCTATGGGGGTTAGAAGCTCTGCGGGCATGATTATAGCGAAAAATCTATTTAAAATAAAAGCTTATGAAAGATACTGTTTGCAGATCGTCTCGGTGCTCCAACGCCCTTCAAGTGTGCTGCAGAATGGGGTCGCTGACTGACGCCCTGGGTAGTAAAGACACTTCAGTCACACCAGTCTCTGGTGGCGTAACTGATACGGGAAGAATTAGAAAGGTTAAACTCAATTTGACGCCAACAAAAATTGGTAAGTTTATTTTTTGTTATAACCAACGATAAGTCAGAAAGGCGAAAGCAGTAACCGTTGAATGTTTTTTTTTTATCTGACTGAAGTAGCAAACGAGCATGCAGTCCACTTGATGGTAAGTGGTCACTGCCGCCCATGGACGTTTGTAATCGACTTCATATAGAACATGGGTTCCATCTGAAGTCTATCACAAATGCGTTGCTACTCCCGAGGACTATGATGGTCACCTCATGTGAAAAAAATGTATAGGTATTTGCAATACCAGACAAGTCGACAATGTATCGGTGGCTTTAAAATAAATGCCTTAAACAACTTTGTCCAATTTGCATTCATTTTACAATTAGAAATGATTAAATCATTTAATAATAATTAATGCATATTTACATACCATGTGATTAACAGAAGAGTAACAGTGTTTAAAATACAGCTCACAATTATTTCGTTAGCATATAAATTTCTGGGAGATGATTGTCATAAAGTGGAAAGAACATAAAATAAAACAGTTTAGTACAATATGAATTCTATATAATTAACCATTAACGAATAATACTATTGAATTCAGTCAAATATATTATGTTTACTAATGAGTTGAAATATTACCATTATATTTCAGAAACCCCTAGTCAATGCATAACCAAGGACAATCACCCGGGCAGATGCGTGTACTACTATCAATGCAACTTAACAACCAATGCTATCATCACAGATGGCGATTCTTTATTTGATATCAGGTGAGTACTTGGTCTCTTAAATTCCACAAAGACTTAGGTGAATTATAAAAAAATACAAATTTACTCCTTAAGAATTAAGAATGTGAGGAGTAAAATCTACTGATAAATGACCTCGTTACGTTTTTTATTGAGTATAACGCCATCTAGTTAAAACTTTAGAACTATTTTAACAGTACGCGTGGATGCTATGCGTAGGTTTTGTGTTTACGTTTTACCGAAATCTCAATGGTATTTAAAATAGTAAAGCGCTAAGTAATGTTAATACTCTGTAAATACGTACAATATTAATATTTTAATACGTATTGATATATTAAATATAATTATTCAAAATTAACCATGTATTGGTATTATTTATATCTTTAGTGTGGGAGTATGGCGCCATCTATTTTAAATGCGAGCAAACTCCAGTCGTGCGTCGGTGCTGACACACATACTCTTTTTTTAAAGTCACTCAGCTCTGAACCGAATCTATGGGGGTTAGAAGCCCTGCGGGCATGATTATAGCGAACAATCTATTTAAAATAAAAGCTTATGAAAGATACATTGCTTGCAGATCGTCTCGGTGCTCCAACGACCTTCAAGTGTGCTGCAGAATGGCGTCGCTGACTGACACCCTGGACAGTAAAGACACTTCAATCACACCTGTCTCTGGTGAAACTAGTACGGGAAGAATTAGAAAGGTTAAACTCAATTTGACGCCAACAAAAATTGGTAGGTTTATTTTTAGTTATAACCAATTATAAGTCAGAAGGGCTAAAGCAGTCACCGTTAAATGTATAGATATTTGCAATACCAGACATGTCGCCAATGTATCGCCGGCTTTAAAAATAAACTCTTTAAAGAACTTTGTCTAATTTGCATTCATTTTACAATTTGAAATGATTAAATAATGTAATAATGAATTAATGAATATTTACATACCTTGTGGTTAACAGAAGACTAACAAAGTTTGAAATACAGCTCACAATTATTTCATAAGTATATAGATTTCTGTGAGATGATTGTCATAAAATAGAAAGAACATGAAATAAAATAGTTTAGTACGTTATTAATTCAATATAATTAACCATTAACGAATAATACTATTGAATTCAGTCAAATATATTATGTTTACTAATGAGTTAAAATATAACCATTATATTTCAGAAACCCCTAGTGAATGCGTAACCAAGGACAATCTCCCGGGCAGATGCGTGTACTACTATCAGTGCAACTTAACAACCAACGCTATCATCACAGATGGCGAATCTTTATTTGATATAAGGTCAGTACTTGGTCTCTTAAATTACCAAAGACTTAGGTGAATTCGAAAAAAAATACAGAATTTGAATTTGAAGCTTTGGACCGAAAATATCTGAGCACGACAACTTCAAGATGGTAGAACCAGTGTAGTGCGACCGGGGAAGTACCACCGCTACACCTAATTCTAGCGTGAAGCATTTCTTGCGTTTCGATAGAAGGGTAGTTGCCGGCACACTTTCACATGAGGCGACCATCATAATCCTCGGGAGTAGATCTGTGATTGGATGTGTCACGCATCTGTGATTGACTTCAGATAGACACCTTGTTCTATTTGAAGTTGCTTACAAATGTCCATGGGCGGCAGTAACAACGTCTGCATGCTCGTTTGATAATTCATTCAGATAAAAAAAAAAAACATGCGTGCGTACAAAGTACACATGTCAGAAGTGAAACTTCTTTGGCGAACTAATTTATAAATCTTGTTTATATTTATACAAATCTAAAACTTTAAATTTCCAAGATTAAGAGGAAGGGAAAAAGGCTTGATACGACGTTCGCTCTGTCTCACTTTTTCTCTCAATCTTTCTCACTCGCTTGCTCCCTACTCTCACTCCACGGCTAGTTGCTCATGCTACGTTCGCCCTGTCTTACTCTCTCTCAATCGGTCTCGATCACTCTCTCTCTCTTTTCCGACACTTCCGTTGCATACCGGCGTGACGTTTCATCTGTAAAAATTTTACCCTCATGCGCCTAAAGAAGTTTCACTTCAATAAAGTCACTCAGCTTTGGACCGAAAATATCTAAGCTCGACAGCTCCGTGGGCGTGATTATAGCGAAAAATGTATTTAAGACAAAAGCTAATGAAATATATGCTCTTTATAGATCATCTCGGTGCTCCAAAAACCTTCAAGTATGCTGCAGATTGACTGAGCTAACTGATACACAGAATAATAAAGATGCCATCAACGTGTCTGACACAGAAACACCTGTCCGCACTCCAAAGAAGCTGACAAACGGTAATAATGGCGTCAAGGTAATGAAAGTTGAACAATGCTTTAGCCACGGTCACACTATATTGAAAATTAGAAATAAAAACAAATTATAAATAAAACAAAGAGTCCATATCACTGCCTCTTGGGAGAGTCCCAAGAATGCTGGCGGCGTTGCCTCTTTGTATCGCTAAACTGATTTTTTGGCCAAAATACGCACCAGCCCTTGGGTCTCCTGAAGCGTCAACCAGTCACGACGATAGTTCTTTGCAGAACCGTCGTGCTTCTGGCCCCCATGGACCTAAAGTCTCTACCGCAAACAGCACAAAGATTTAACCCTCCCCAAGAGCTGCATATTTGCGCCGTTTAGTAGAATCGGCCGCTTCTGCCGCACCACATGCGCGCGTCGAGGTCACCGATATATGAATAATAAAAAATACTGCATAGAATACTGTGATAGAAGAGAGGAATAAGAAGCAATAAGCTTTGCACAACTTTTACATGTCCAAATTTGCAAGTTGTATTTGATTCGACCGGAACGGTACCACCGCCTTTCCTGTTTCTAACGTGAAACAGTTCTTGCGTTTTGTTGGTAGCTGGTTTTCGGGCTCACTTTAATATGAGACAACTATTTGCTTGCCTCGATAGGAGTAACGCTCTAAATGAAAGTGCTTATACATAGATGTCCTTGGCTGGAATTATGCTCGTTTGCTACTTCAAATTCCTAAAAAAATTGCTAAATATTCATAATCCCTACTTCAGGTAATTTAAACGCAACTCCTCCAGATACGAGAAAGGTCAAATTGGACTTGTCGCCAACAAAAATGGGTAATTATGACATTTTCTACTTATATATTAACTACTATATTATACACGCAATATACATAGAAACCATTCTGTTGAAACCCCCTATCTATTAAGTAAAACTGCATTAAATTCCATAGCGTAGTTTTAAAGATCTAAGCGTACATAGGGACAGACAGTGGGAAGCGACTTTGTTTTACACTAGATGTAGTGATTTAATAACGTATGAAACAATTTGATTAATGAATATTTATTTGCTTAGCGTGTAGTTAAATGGATTGCAGTGTTTTAGAATACAGCTAACAATTAATTATTCTGAAAGCATATTATACATTGTAATAGAAATAAAATCAACTAGAAATGTAAAAAATATAAAATTTAAATAAATTAATATGAATGTGTTATTAATTTAAAATAATTAATCATATCGTATTACGATTTAATGCAAGAATTAATATAATACAGTTAAAATATTGATTTAGTATAATCCTTCAGTGCTTGAGCTGATCGCATTGAACGTTCCTGACGACTATAGTAGAAACTGTTCGCGATCCCCATGTGTAGGTTCTTGCTTGTGGAAGAGTCTTCTTTAAATCAATCAATGACACTGCTAAACAGTTTGGTGG
The DNA here is from genome assembly GCA_949699795.1 of Spicauda simplicius. Classification (NCBI taxonomy): domain Eukaryota; kingdom Metazoa; phylum Arthropoda; class Insecta; order Lepidoptera; family Hesperiidae; genus Spicauda; species Spicauda simplicius. The sequence continues at coordinate 4,125,646 of OX453087.1, forward strand.
CTAGGAACCAGACTATAGATGTTTTCTGGACGCCAAGAGCTGTACTTCGCAGGACAGCATATGATTACTTTGCGAAGCTCGGCAAATGAATTAGATTAACGCCGTGATGTTTGCCTTAGCATGTAATATTATGTACATGTATTATGTAGCATGTATTATGTATTCAAGGTGGTAGAACCAGTATAGTTCGCCCGGGGAAGTACCACCGCCACACCTATTTCTAGCGTGAACCATTTTTTGCGTTTCGATAGAAGGGTGTGGTTGCCGGCACACTTTCACATGAGGCGACCATCATAGTCCTCGGGAGTAGCAACGCATCTGTGATTGTCTTCAGATGGAACCCATGTTCTGTATGAAGTTGATTACAGATGTCAATGGGCGGCAGTGACCACTTACCATCAGGTGAACTGCATGCTCGTTTTCTACTTATCAAAAATTAAACCCGTACACAAAAAAGGAGACCAGACCGACTGCAACAACTACCGTCCAATATCCTTGTTGCCAACTTTTTCAAAAATTTTTGAAAAAGTTGGCAACAAGGTTTTAGGAAAAATCGATCAACGACCTATGCTGTTTTCAAGTATGTCCAAGAAACCCTTAATTTGCTGAATGAAAAACTGTATGGTATCGGAATTCTACTAGATATGAGTAAAGCTTATGATTATTATTATTATATAGCCCTTGAACTGAGTGAGAGATCTGACATTTTCTTTAGTTTGTTGTAATGTTATAGTATATCTCTCAACTCAGTGTGCCTCTTGGCAAAGGCCTCCTCCAGTAGCTTCCACTGTTTGCGATCTTGAGCTACCCGTCTCCATTTTTGTCCCACCGTGAGCTTGAGCTCATCCTCCCAACGCATATATTGTCGTCCTCGACCTCTTTTGCCATCTCTGGGATACCAATTTGTGACAATTTGGCTCCATTTCTCTTGTTTTGATCTCATCATATGGCCAGTCCATCTCCATTTTTGAAGGTCGATCCTTTCGAGTATGTCGGTTACTTTCGTTTTTTCCCGTAGTTGTAAATTGCTACATCTAGCTTGCCTTGTTAGTCCTGTCATGCTTCGTTCCATAGCCCTTTGGCATTTTTCTAATTTGTCCCTATGTTGTCGTGTAAGAGACCACGTTTCACAGCCGTAGGATATGCATGGCAGGATACACATGTTAAAGGCTTTCCTTTTGGTTGCTATGTTATGATCTTTAGATTTAACAATTTCTTTTAGGGACCAATATCGTCTCCATCCACTGGCAATTCTTTTATTTATTTCCTTTGTAGTTTGGTCTTTAGGGGAGATGATCTGACCTAAGTAGCAATGCTCGTCGACATATTCTAGTTGTTGTCCATCAATTCCAATAGGTTTCTTTATTGAGTTGGTCATTAACTTCGTCTTGGTTGTGTTCATTTTTAGGCCCACTTTTGCGCTTTCTGTGTTGAGAGTTTGTATCATCTTCTCAAGCTTCTTTGGACATTCTTCCAGTAGAACCAGGTCATCAGCAAATCTGAGGTGGTTTAATTTCTTTCCATCTATATTTAGCCCTAGATCCTCCCAATCAAGACTGCGGAAGACATTTTCTAAAACTGCTGAGAAGAGCTTTGGGGACAGTGGGTCTCCTTGTCTGACTCCTCGTTTGATTGGGAACTCTTTGCCTAAGGCTTCCATTTGGATTTTAGCTTTACTTTTTGTATATATCGTTTTGATGATATTAATATAAGTTGCTGGTATACCTTGTTCATCTAAACTTTCCCATATTGCTTTATGACTAATGCAGTCAAATGCTTTAGCATAATCTATAAAGGCTATGTAAAGTGTTTTGTTAAATTCATTATACTTCTCAATTATCTGTTTAAGTGAGTGGATATGGTCTATTGTTGAAAAGTTCTTTCTAAAGCCGGCTTGTTCCATAGGTTGATTTTCATCTAATTTCGCTGTTATCCTACCCAAGATGATCTTTGCAAATATTTTGTAGATGTTTGACAATAGGCTTATTGGTCGATAGTTCTCGATGTCATCTTTTGCACCTTTTTTGTGTAGTAGAGTTATATATGAAGTTTCCCATTGTGTTGGTATATATCCCCGTCTCAAAATTTGGTTGAACATATTTGTAAGTATAGGTACTATTTCGTCAATAGCTCCTCTTAGCATCTCGTTTGTGATTTTATCCGGTCCAGGTGCCTTTTCCATTTTTTGACTTTTGATAGCCTTTTCCACTTCACTCTGCATGATGTCAGCTTCCCACTCTGGCAGGTTATCTGTTGTTTTGTTCTTGATTGGTTGTGTAAGTGCTGGCCTTTGTGAATATTTGTTGGAGTATAGGGCTTTATAAAATTCTGTGGCTCGTTCTTGTATTTTTTTTCTGTTTGTGATGGCGTCTTCTTTTTCTTTTTTCCTCAGCTTGGGTATCCACTCTTTTCCTGTTTCTTTGAGTTCTTTCAAGGCTTTCCTTACACCGCCTGTTCTCAATATTTGTCTCTCTACCACTTCTCGTCTTTTGTTTTTGCGATCCTTCCTTATTTGTGTTCTGATTTGTTTTCTGATTTCGGTAATTATTTTTATGTTTTCTTTGTTTCGTCCCTGGGCCAATAGAAATTTTCTGTGATCTATAAGTTGAATAGTTTTATCACTTAACTTAAATTTGCTCTCATTTTTGATAGTGTTTCTATTTGATAAAAGTAGTTTTTCCAGGAATTCATAGTTAACTGTGATATCGCTGTCTTTTTCGTATGTCCTTTCTTGTAATTTTGCTTTTAATGATTGGCCAATTTCTTTGGATCTCTGAGTTGTGAGGTTGGCTGGAGTGTTATAGTTCTTTCTTCCTTTTTTTGGTGGTGCTGACCGAAGTGTACTTCTGACCATACGGTGATCTGTACTAAAATTAAGTTTGGAGATTACACTTGTATCTGTAAATGCCTTGGGAAAGTTGCTTATTATGTAATCTATTTCATTTTTGTAACTGCCATCTGGTGAGATCCAGGTCCATTTATTTTTTGGAGGTTTCTTAAATATACTGTTCAGAAGAGTTAAATTGTGTTCTAGTAAGAATTCGACCAGTTTTTGGCCGTTGGAGCTTCTTTTTCCATACCCATATCTACCCAATACATATTCTTCATTGTTTTGCTTTTCTCCGATTTCCGATTTCCAAAGCTTATGATAGAGTTAATTATAAAATTTTATTAAATAAACTTTATGGAATAGGGATACGAGGAACTGCACACGACTGGTTTTCGTCTTATTTGGCCAATCGCACCCAATATACAGGAATTGAATATTACGACAGTAAAAAGGGCACAATATCCCATGTTAAATCAAAACCTGTGGAAATAAAAAAATCTATACAACAAGGATCAGTCTTAGGTTGTATCCTCTTCTTGATCTACATAAATGATTTACCTAAAACCATAAATGTCCCTTGCGTCCTATATGCAGACGATATCTCGATTGTCTTCCCTTGCTCTAACAGTCTGCATCTAAACGACACCTTAAACCGCATTTTTAATAATGTTACTTCCTGGTTAAGCGACCATAACCTAGAGATTAATTTTAATAAAACTAAAATTATGCAATATAGGCCATATCAAAAAGCTCCACTGAATATTAACTACCAAATTAAAAATACACAAATAGAGTGCGTAAAAAACGTCTGCTTACTAGGATTAGTTATAGACACGAATTTAAATTGGCAATCCCACATTCAAAGCGTATCCCATAAACTTGCAAGGTTTATATACGCGCTATACGAACTTAAAAAATGCACTGACCTAAAAACGGCTAAAAACGCATACTATGCTTATGCCCACGCCTGGCTCCAGTACGGAATACTACTATGGGGAAATAGCTCAGACATTACCAAACTTTTCAAAAGAAATGCATAAGAATCCTTGCAAATATTGACTCTAGAGAGAGCTGCAGGACTTATTTTAAGGAATTTAATATCCTCACATTAACCTGTATATATATATTGGAAACTTGTAAATTCGTTAAAAAACATGCCGACCAATTTCAAACCGCAATAGATGTCAATAAATATGGCCATCGCCGCCCTAATAAACTGGTATTGCCCAAATCTAACATGGCGTTGTATAGCTCTGGACCGTTTTCGATGTGTATAAATTTTTTTAACAAACTCCCAAAAGAGATCCAATCTGATAACTCATCAACGTTCACAAATAAATTAAAAACATACCTCCAAACAAAATGCTATTATACACTTAAGGAATACTTTGATTAATGCACTAATTTTGATTTATTGAATATTTGACATTTATGACAATTTTATTATTATTATTGTAATTTTATTCTCATCAACCCATTATTGTCCCACTGTTGGGCACGGGTCTTCTCTCAGAATGAGAAAGTTATAGGCCATAGTCCACCGCGCTGGCCAAGTGCGAATTGGTGGTAATTTTATTATTATTGTAATTATTAATATCTCATATTATTTATTGTATGTGACGAAATATCTCAATAACTGATTTAGGTAATGTAAAGGGTTACCTATACGAGTCTGGGACTATGGAATAAAATACGTGTTCCGTTAACTGTGTATATTTCAGACTGTGTACCTAAACGACGGACGCAGCCGTCTCTATATACATATTTTTTCGCTGAAATGCAACACTCACACTCTCACGATTCCGATGATCTCATTTAAATTGCTGACATGAATTAATATATTACATGTCCCTACACCATTCCCCCCTTAACAAAAAAAATAATAAAAATAATAATAATATATAAAACGAAAAACCTAAGAAAATAAATGGCAGCGATGTATATGCTGACCTAAGTTAAGTACTGGGGTGGCATAGGTCGCTGACCGTGTTTAATTTAAAACAATAAATATTTTCTAAAAATATGCTACATTGCATGAGTGTTATTGCATTGGCATTTTCATCGAACATGATTACCACTAATTTTTAAATATTATAATCAAATAAAATTAAGAGTCTCCAGTATTATTAATTGTTACAAAAACGTACCTTAAAACAATGTATATAACGTATAAAGCAAAATAGCAAAAAATAAAGTAACTGACCTACATAATTATTCACATTACAATACTCGTGTAGCATCAAAAATGTCTACTAAACAAAACGAGCAGGTGGCCTGATGACACGGCCGCTTCTCGATGTTTTAGGACATACAGTTTTACTAGATGTGGCTGTGTTATTAGAACTGAAACTATTATTATTCAAGTCACAAAAATTATTAAAACTATCATTAAAATTATCTGACGGCATCTCGTCAATTATAAAAGCAGGTTTAAGCCTATCAATAGAAATACAACATTCCTTATCTCCTATCTTAATAGTAAAAGTCTTTCCTTTCCTACTAATTACATTATAAGGACCTTCGTATGGCGGCTGCAGTGATTTTCGCAGTAGATCATTTCTTACAAATACGCTCTTACATGTATTTAGATCGCTTGACACAAATAATGATCGCGAATTACCATGGAACTTTGGTCGCGGTTTTAATTTATTAATAGCATCCCTAAGCAACTGTAAATATTCCGAGTCCGAAGTACATAACTGAGTATCATCATAAAAATCACCCGGCAATCGAATCGCTTTACCGTAGGTTAACTCAGCTGCGCTCACGCCGCTGTCACTTCTAGTAGCTGAACGTAGACCTAATAACGCGATCGGAAGTTCATCTACCCAGGAATTGTTGCATTGTAAACGTGCCATGAGAGCCACTTTTAGTGCTCTATGCCAACGTTCTATCATGCCATTGCTTTGTGGATGGTAAGGAGTAGTACGAAGTTTGTGTATACCCAAATACTTCATGAGGTTATTAAACAAATCACTCTCAAATTGTCTTCCTTGGTCGCTTGTAAGCTTCGAAGGACAGCCAAAACGAGATATCCAACACTCAAAAACTACTCTAGCTACAGTCTCCGCTGTGATATTCTGAATGGGTACGGCCTCAGGCCATCCCGTGGCGCGATCTAACATCGTTATGCAATATTTATAACCATCAGCTGTTATTGGCAAAGGGCCTACTATATCAATGTGTAAATGTTGAAAACGATCTACTCTTTCAAATTCACCTATACCTGAAAAAGTATGCCTATTAATTTTGACTTTTTGACAACGTATACATGCTTTAGCCCACTTAGCAATGTCTCGATCCATATTTGGCCAAAAGAACTTTTGTTTGATCATTTGCTTACTAGTCTTAATGCCAGGATGGCTAAGGTCATGTACTGAATGAAAAGCTATCATACGAAATTTTTCAGGTAAATAAGGTCTAATTCTGTTAGATGATACCTCACAATAAATTTGTTTCTCGCAATCTGGTAGGTAAAATTGTTTAAACTGTAAATTGTCATCCGATACTTGCAGCGCGTGCTGTAGGTATTCGTCACTGGATTGCGATTCCGCTAACTCAGTGTAATCTAATGTCGTGGGACAACTTATAGTTTCTATTCTTGACAACGCATCTGCTACTACATTTTGATTACCATGTATATACCGGATATCAGTACTGAATTCGCTGATATAGGAAAGTTGACGAATTCGTCTAGGACTTTCCTTATCACTATTAACCTTCGTAAAAGCGTACGTTAAAGGCTTGTGATCCGTAAAAATTACTAGATTGCGACCTTCTAATAAATTTCTAAAATGTCTGATGGCCATATATATTGCTAACAATTCCCTATCGTAAGTTGAGTATTTAACCTCTGTTAACGTTAATTTTTTAGAAAAATATCCCAACGGTTTCCAGCTGTTATTTATCTCTTGTTGTAAGACTGCACCTACGCTAGTGTTTGACGCGTCACACATTAATGATAAATTAGCATCCTGTAATGGGTAAGACAATGTAACGGCGCTTTTTAAGCTTTCCTTACATTTTTCAAATGCCTCGTTGGCCTTATCGGTCCACGTAATTATTGTTTTATCTCGCTTCTTAGTATTATGTAAATAACTATTTAATTCCGCCTGGCAATCAACTGCCTTAGGAATATGTGCACGGTAAAAGTTAACCATACCGAGAAAACGACGCAATTGCTCAACGTTTTCGGGTCTTGGAAAATTTACAATAGCTTGCACTTTATTGTCGAGCGGGCGAACGCCATCCGTCGACACTTCATACCCTAAGAAGTCTAATTTGGACACCCCAAACACACATTTTGAAACATTTATTGTCACGCCGTACTCATTGAATCTTTGAAAAATCGCTTTTAGGTGCTCTTTATGAATTTCCGCTGATTCACTCGCTATAAAGACATCATCTATGTAATTAAAAACGAAATCGAAGCCACGCAGCACTATCGTATCCATGAATCTCTGAAACGATTGAGCTGCGTTGCGCAAACCAAACGTCATCCGCGGAAATTCAAAAAGTCCAAACGGTGTAATGATTGCGGTTTTTTCAACGTCCTCCGGGGCAACTGGTATAAAATGATACGCTCGATTTAAATCTAATTTACTAAAAATAGTTTTCTTTCCTGCCACTAAATATTTAAAATCGTTAATGCGCGGAATCGGATAACGATCGGGCTTAGTTATGGCGTTTAATCTCCGATAGTCCCCACACGGGCGAATTTCCCCATTTCTCTTGGGTACCACGTGTAAAGGACTCGCCCAAGGACTTTTAGATGGCTGACATATACCTAAATCTAACATATTTTGAAATTCCGCTTTAACCTTCATGTAACGGTCTGGAGGTAGCGGTCTCGCCCTAGCGTATACCGGTGGCCCCGTAGTTTCGATATGGTGGCACACCGAATGCTTAGGTATGTCCTTATAAGATACTAATTTAGTGACGTCCGGGTACTCGCACAGTATATCATGCCAAATACTATTATTAATTACCGTCTTAATTGATGATTCACAATCATTATGACATACAATAGAAGCGATCGTATTTAGACGCGTAAGTTGATCTACTAGCTTTTGCGTGCTTAAATCAACCAACAACCTATAATGGGTTAAAAAATCTGCCCCTATTATAGGCTGTTTGACAGCCGCTACGATGAATGTCCATCGGAAAGCTCGTCTTAAACCTAGATCTAAAATTAAATTACGCATACCATAAGTTTCTATCTCGCTTCCATTAGCCGCATAGAGTTTGTACTTGTCACTCGCGATATCCTTGGAACGGCACTTAGATACAGGAATCACGGAAACGTTTGCGCCAGTGTCTATTAAAAATCTTAGTCCACTGTTTTTGTCCAACACACAAAGGCGATTTGACGTGTTGATACAAACTTCCGCCACAGGTTGTATCACACCTAGTTTTCCGATGCGTTAGTGTTTTTCGGCTCCTTCCAATTACACGGCTCGACACATTTGGTAGCTTTGGTACGATACTTAAAATGATAGTAGCATAACCACTCGGGGTTGTTACGCCTTCTACTCACGGTTCGCGACCTTGCTCGTCGATATCCGTTCGCGCCATCTCTGCCGCGTTGTGGGGTCCGCGAACGACGCAGCTCTGCGACTTCCAACCGTAGCATTTCCACCATGGCAGCCAATTCCGAGGATGAGCTGGAGTCCTTAGAGGTAGGAGTAGGCGACACCGCTGCGATCTCCGCCGGCCTCGACGCCTCCATAACCTTGTCCGCCACGATCGCCAGATTGTCCAGATTCGTGACCTCGGTAACCGCCAACACTGCCTGCACCGCCGTCGGAAGATGACTGTTCCACATTATTTGAAGGGTAGCGTCCGGTATTTTCCCCGCGCCAAGTCCCTCATTCGCCGTAAAAGTTGTGATGGCTTCTGGGTCCCGAGCTCCATCTCGCCCAGAAGCTTTTGGAACTGGCGGGTTTCCGATTCTTCAAATACCTGAAGCAGTCTGTCTTTCAACGTGCTGTATTTTCGCGACTCTGGCGGAGCTAGCAGCAAGTCACTAACTTGCTGTATCGCAGTCTTATTGAGCTTAGTGACAACTAAATTCAATTTTGCGGCGTCACTCAATTTTTGGTTGTCGACCACCGCTTCAAACTGGACGAACCAAAGCCTCGGCTGGTCGGCCCAAAAATCTGGTACCCTCGATGACACCGTTATGCTGGCTAGTGCTGATTCTCCGTCCCCACGTGGCTCCACTTTGGGTTCTTGGGCACGCATCGCAGGTACTCCTTGAGTGGCCATAGTCCAATTTGCAGTTAACTATTCGGGTCACCAGTTTAGGTACGTCACGTCACGTTACGATCACGTCGGGGTCACCAGTTTAGGTAATGTAAAGGGTTACCTATACGAGTCTGGGACTATGGAATAAAATACGTGTTCCGTTAACTGTGTATATTTCAGACTGTGTACCTAAACGACGGACGCAGCCGTCTCTATATACATATTTTTTCGCTGAAATGCAACACTCACACTCTCACGATTCCGATGATCTCATTTAAATTGCTGACATGAATTAATATATTACATGTCCCTACAACTGACATATTGTTTTAAATTAATTTACAATTTAAATGTTTAATATTAGCGTTAATATAATAATTTTATGACTATATGACATTGCTGCGCCCTTACAGGGTCTCATGGTGGGCTATTAGTTTTAAGAACATCAAATGTAATATGACGCATGATGCAATAAAGAATGATTATGAAAAAGAATGATTATTATGATTATGATTACTTCAGTCAAATAAAAATAAAAATAAATAAAAAAATAATAATAAAGTTAGTAAATAAATAAATTACTATTTTTTTAGAGAGCCCGAGTGAATGCATAACCAGAGACAATCACCCTGGCAGATGCGTATACTACTATCAATGCTTTTCAAAAACCAATACTATCATCAATGATGGATCTACTTTACTGGATATCAGGTGAATAACCTCTTGATTAAAATTAAAGCGTGGGTAGACCCAACAAAACCCGTATTGTAAAGAATTCCGCTTCAAATTTTCTAAAAGAAACTTAAAAAACTATCACCACAAAGCTATATACTAGCATGAATACTTATCCTTTTTTTTGTTCTCGAGGGGGAAACCTTCAAAAGGTACCCGACGCTGTGGGAGTGACACAGGGTTATGTGGGATTTTTACCGCACTAAACACCCCGGTGGCCATCCTCGGCGCTGAAAAGGAGGACTCCGGGATCTCGAAACGACTTCAACCGGAATCCTCCGAGTGCGTTGCCCCATCGGGCTCCTCCCAGATGGGCGGCTGGGCCCACCGCTCCGTCTAGTCTTTACGACGGTATGCGACTACACATACCGCCGTCCTTCCCGGGATTTCCTGACCGAACGGTTCTAGCTCCCACTCTAGCCGTCTACAACCCCGGAAGCTCCTTTTAGTCGCCTCTTACGACAGGCAGGGGATGCCGTAGCCCTATTCTGATCCCGGAACTGCAGGGCGTATGTCAATGGCTAATAAAAACACTTTTTCTAGATCATCACGGTGCTCCCACTACCTCCATGTGTGCTGCAGACTGACGGAGTTAACATACTCACTAAACAACAAAGACTCTTCACTTACACCTGTCTCTGGCGAAAATAACACAGAACCGGAAAAGGTTGAACTAGACTTGACACCAGAAAAAAATGGTAGGTTTATATTTTAGTTATAATCGATAAGGCAGAAGGCCTAAAGCAGTCACCGTCGTATACATACATGGACATTTGCAACACCATAGGAATCGCCAGAGCAATGATAGCCTAATGGTTGAAACTTGCCCTCTCAATCGGGAGGTCCGAGGTTCAAACCCAGCCATGCTTCACTGGTTTATGTGCGTATTAGAAATTAATTATCACTGCTTTTCGGTGAAGGATAACATCGCGAGGAAACCTACACACCCGAGAGTTCTTTAAAAAAAGTTCTCGGAGGTGTGTGAACCAATTCGCACTTGGCTAGCGCGGTGGACTATGACCTAAAACTCTCGTTCTGAGTGAAGACCCGTGCCCAGCAATGAGACAATAATGGGTTGTACCCGAGGAGTCGCCTAAGTATTATATGTATATAAATATGAAGTAGTATATGTATATGAAGTGTCTTATGTGTTATCCAGTGACCAATTACCATCTTGTGAACCACATACTTATTTGGTACTTCAATCTTAGTTAAAATCATCAATCATCATATCTGTATGTTTTAACATGACTGCATTTGTAACATGTATTTGTGAACATATATTCGCTGTGTCCTGAGGGCGTAAATGACTGCGACACAGTTTTCAAACTATTGCCGTCGTTTACGAACAATTTATTACTGTAAATTTGTTTCTATGTTCAATAAATCTTTAATCTTCAATCTTTAAAAATATTAATCATTTAATATTATTTCCAGGTGATCTAGATACAACTTCAAACACGAGGAAAGTTAAATTGGATTTGACGCCAACAAAAAGTGGTAGGTTTATTTTATTTTTTACTTATAACATTTCCAACAGCACAGTCACCAATGCATTGTTTGTTTAAGAAAAAGAGCTTTTTAGAGAACTTTATCCTATTAACATTCATTTAACAATTTAAATTAATTAATGTTTTTTTTTGAATTCATGAATATATACTAAATCCCTAAAGCTTAGAGTGACATCGGCTTATAAACTTCATCTCGGGCAAATTGAGACCAACATAAAGGTAAACCCACGGGAATTCTGGCGATTTATCACCTCCTTGCGATCTAGAGGGGGATTCGAATCGATAGTCATGCATCAAGGCGTATCCCTCTCTGGAGTCGCAGCGGCTGAAGCGTTTGCTAACTTCTATGCCAGCGTTTTTTCACCAGGCATTCCTGACTTAGATCCCGATCGTGCGTGGGAACAGGATTCGAGTCGTGACAGTAACTACATTAACATCTGCAAGTTCACTGCCTCTGATGTAATATATGGAATTGTGGGAACCTTATATAAATTATATTTAAATTTACAAAAAACTACATAACTAAAATATTTACATATATACACAACAAACTTAAATTAACAATTAGTAAAAATAATAAAAAATAATAAAAAGAAAATAAAAGTAAGCAAAAAGAAATATTCAAATAAAATATACCACGGTTGAGACTATTGTTTACTTGCTTAGCGACCGGCCCGTGCGGCCGGTGTAGGCATACGTCACACGGATCCCGTTAGACGATGCGCTTGCATTTTGCCACCTTATTAGGTAATGTTTTACGCTATTGGCTGATGCGCCCACTGTATCGCTCCTTGCAGTAGATATTATTATGACTTGCTAGTACACTTGGGAGTTCGCGCGCTTTACGCTTTGTTTATTCTCGTGCTAAGTTAAAGTAATATTTAACAGTTTATTTGTCTTACGCTTATTTTCGTTCTTGTGATGATACCTGAGTGCTATAAACTTTTACGCTGTATAAATTACTTCTTTCTATAGACTTTCGTTTGTGTAATTGTGTAGTTCGCTTATCTACTGTGCTTTAAAAACTGTTCTATCTTAAACTTAACTCTCTTCGCTTCGTTCTTATTAACTGTGACTTTCTGCTTATATAAAAACTTTACTTCTTGTGTGAATGTGTAATTTATCGTGAATAAATTTTAGTGAGTGTTTTATCGGACTTATCATTTATCTACCGGTAGGGCACCCACAGAATCAATAAACTAAAAAGCAACAGTTCCATAGGACCAGATAATATCCCCTCCATAATCTTAAAACATGCCAAAGAGAGCATATGTAACCCGCTATGTCACATTTTAAATCTTTCCTTAATTACTGGTGCCTATCCTCCTCAATGGAAGATTTCTCGAGTCACTCCAATACCGAAAACAACTAATAGAACTGCCGTCGAAGATTACCGTCCTATCGCCATACTGTCAACTCCAGCTAAAGTGTTTGAGAACATCTTGCATAAATACATCTATGCACAAGTAGAGAAATATCTCAATAACGCTCAACATGGCTTCAGGCCAAAGCGATCAGTGAACAGTAATCTTCTCACTATTGTCAATTATATATCTAAGCGACTAGATCGCGGTAGCCAAGTAGATGTACTCTACTTTGATTTTAAAAAGGCTTTCGATAGAGTTAACAATGATGTTCTCTTGAGGAAACTAGTTTCTATTGGATTCGCACCAGGTCTCTTAAGATTACTGGCGGACTACATGCGCAATCGGCAGCAGTTTGTTAGATTGGGAATCTACGAGTCCTCACCTTATCACGCGCGATCGGGTGTAAGCCAGGGTTCTATACTCGGTCCTCTGCTCTTTATTATTATGGTGAATGATCTTCCGACGGTTCTTGGGCATGCTCAATGTCTTCTTTACGCGGACGACCTCAAATTATACATGGAAGTGCAATCTGAAGCGGACTGCATGGCACTCCAGGAGGATGTTCGTGCGGTACATGAGTGGAGTCTTGTGAATGAAATGGAATTCAATCTGTCCAAATGTTTTGCGCTAAGTTTTGGACGCATGAGGCACCCGATCCTTTTTGATTATAAAATTGGCGATACCAAAATAAGCAGAACTCTGGTAATGAAAGATTTGGGTGTCACACTCGACCGGAAGCTTACTTTTAATGAACATATAACATCCGTTGCCAAAGAATCCTTCCAGCGATTAGGTTTTGTACTAAGGAACGCACGTTGTTTCAATTCTGAATGCATCATTCGACTATTGTACAACACCTTGATTCGCAGCAAACTTGAAGCCAGCTCATGCGTTTGGAACCCTCATCAGTCAACTTACGAGTTTATTCTAGAGAAGATACAAAAAACTTTTCTTAGGTATCTTTATAAGCATAGGTTCGGTTATTACCCATTCATGTACCCTACAGCATTCCTCCTGGGATGCCTCAATTATAACTCACTCAGGACCAGGAGAGCAACTGATCAATTAGTTACTGCCCTCAAAATTCTTCGGGGTATGATTGACGCGCCGCACCTACACAACGAATTGGCTCACTTCTTTGTGCCTAAATACCATCGACGATCCCGAAAGCAAAAATTATTTGCTGTGCCTTTCACTCGATCAGTTGCATGTGCCAATTCTCCCATACCACGCACCCTCTCTGCGCTCAATGCGCTTCTGGAAGCCTTTCCTGACTTCGACTTGCATGCGGATGAGTGGAAGAAAGTTCTGAATGTGTGCCTAAGGTTCAGTGAGTCTCAATGACCACTCCGAAGAAATTGTCACAACAATAATATTATTATTTCTCTATTTTGTTATTATTATTTTTTTTTTATTATTGTAATACTATTCTAAAATTTTTTTGGCAATTATTGACTGATAAATCACTTGTTAAATCCTATTTATTATTATATTTGTAATTTGGACATGTTAATGTAATACTGAATTTAATTGATTTTAAGTATGTGTCAATAAGTGTAATTGGTTCTGCCGTTCTTTTTGACAATAAATAAATAAATAAATAAAATAAATAAATAAAATAAATACTACTTTTTTTTTATCTGGCTGAAGTAGCAAACGAGCATGCAGCTCATCTGATCTTAAGTGGTCACTGCCACCCATGAACATCCGTAATCAACTTCACACAGAACATGAGTTCCATCTGAAGTCAATCACAGATGCGTTGCTACTCCCGAGGATTATGATGGTCGCCTCATGTGAAAGTGTGGCGGCAACCAGCTTATAATACATAGTAGTTACTAATAATACTATTGTAGTTATTTACAGCAGCATTTCAATGTTTAACAATAAATGTCACAATTATTTATTTTAATATAAGATATAAAAATGTATGAAATTGGACATAAACTAGAAATGAAAAAAATACAGTGATTATATTCAAAACAATTAATCATTAATTGTTTTGAATTAATTTATTTGATACTGATATCGAATACTATAAGTTATCTTGTAAGTCGCAATGTTACAAGGTTCCTAATATGTTTCAAATTAGTTAACCCTGCGAACTTCGTTCCACCCAAAAGTCGAAAATCTGAACTTATCAGTGTTCCTTCACTATAATATGCATGTATTATACATAAAAACCTTCCTCTTAAATTACTCTATCTATTAAAAAAAACTGCATTAAAATCCGTAGCGCAGTTTTAAAGATCTAAGCATACATAGGGACAGACAGCGAGAAGCGACTTTGTTTTGTACTACATATTGATATTACTATTATTATTCAGAAACACCTAGTGAATGTACAACCAAGGACAATCAACCTGGCAGATGTGTGTACTACTATCAATGCAATACAACAAGCAATACTATCATCAATGATGGATCTTCTCTACTGGATATTAGGTGAGTAGTTGGACTCGTAAAATATATAAAAAATAAAATATATAAAAAACGTGCGGCACTCGGGGACTGCAGCGGTAAAGCTATTGCATAGCATTTCTTATCAACTTATGCAATTATGATTATTTATATAAGCAGTATTTTTTTCTTTGATATTAATTCTAGTTTTTTTCTTTGATAATATATACTTTCTCACAAACAGCTGCTTACATATTCGTCCGATTTCCGAGCAGCTCGTCTCGATCCGTGCGAGCTTCGTACTGTCGTACCATATACATACATACATTAAGCGAACGCTCGGCCGCGCTGCATGGTAGGCGGAGTGGTTGGTGTTAGGTTTTTTCGTTACGGAATTTCTTGATTCGGTCGCCACGCTCAAAGCCCGCGGCAAAAGCTATGCAATAGGTCAAACCTGATTAATACCCCGCAAAAAATAAGATTTTGTGAGTAAATTACTCACAAAATCTTATTTTTGTGAGTAATTAAGTTAATTTAATCTTAACTCTGAAGTGAAGCATCGGTGCACAGCTGTTCCGCAGACATGTTTTTTTGTTTACGAAGGGAAAAACCTTTAAAAGTTACTAGACGCCGTGAGAGCGATGTGGGTTATGTGGGATATTTAGCTCAATACCCCCCGGCGGCCGTCCGCAGCGCTGCGTGGAAGACTCCAGGATCTCCAACACTACCAGAGTATAGTTTCCTAACCTTGTAGAAGATCTCTTTGCACAAAAGCTAATAAATCTTACGCTTTTTCTAGATCATCCCGATGCTCCAACTACCTCCATGTGTGCTGCAGACTAACGAATCTGACTACGCTGAACAATAAAGACACTTCTTATACTCCTGTCTCTGGTGACGAGGACAACACTGCACCACCTGTCCGCAGCACTACGATGAGGCCAACAAAAGGTAATCGTAGAATACGTTTTGACTAAGTACTACTGACCATCACATGGATTTTCTTAGACACATCTTATGTCATCCACGGAAAGAGGATCATTTTAACTCTTGGTTATTGTAATACAATATGAAATATCTTATGTCTTATCCATAGGTGGCAGTGACCAATTACCACATACTCATTTGGTTACATGCTATTAAAAAAAAATGTGTGCATATAGTAGCGTACCCTCGTAAGAAGTGAAACTTCTTTATGACGTTATTTTTCAAAAAATAATTTACTATATGCAACTTTACAGAAATTGGTTAAATAAAGTTAAATTAGATAAAGTTTAATAAAAGGCTTTTATTAAACTTTATCTAATAATCTAATCTATAATAATCTATCTAATATCACGCGTGGTAGGGATTAGAAAAAGATGGCGCGTAACGGAAAAAGATGGCGCGTGACGAAAAAATGTTACACTAAATTTTTTTCCAACCCCGATAAAGAAGTTTCACTTCAAAAACATGCAGCACTCGGGGACTGCCGCGGTAAAGCTATTGCAGAGCATTTTTTATCAATTTATGCTGTTATAGTTATTTATTTATGCAGTATTTTTTCTTTGATATCAATTCCAGCTTTTTCTTTGATACTATATACTTTCTCACAAACAGCTTATTCGTCATATTAAATATATTCGTCCGATTTCCGAGCAGCTTGTCTCGATCCGTGCGAGCTTCGTACTGTTGTACCATATACATAGACATTAAAGCGACATTAAGCGAACGCTCGGCCGCGCTACATAGTAGGCGGAGTGGAGGGTGTTGGGTTTCTTTAGGGAATTTCTTAATTCAGATAAAAGGTATGTATTGCATACCTTTTTTAAAAATATTAATCATTCATCTTAATCCCAGGTGGTCCAGATGCAACTCCTTCAAACACGAGAAAGGTCAAATTGGACTTGACACCAACAAAAAGTGGTAGGTTTATTTTATTTTTACTAGGTCTCAAGCAGTCATTTTGCCTATGGACATTTTTAATACCAGAGGAGATTTTAATTCATCACCGGCTTTTAAAAGAGCTCATTACAATTTTGCTCTCAAAGTATTTATTCCTTTAGGTTTATTAAATGACTGAAGGTAATAATTAATTAACTAATATTTTATGCTTAATGTGTGGTTGCAGAAGGATTTCAGTGTTTAAAATAAAACTAGAGCTCATTATTAATTATGTTTAATAGCATATACATTTCTGTACCATATTACATGAACTAAAAATGTAAAAAAATATTTAGTTAATTTTACAGTGATCATTATATTCAAAGTAATTAATGATTAATTAATTCTGATATAAGATTTCATGACTCATCTTATAAGTCATAATGTTATAAGCTATTTGATATATAAATATAAATATATATATATATATATATATATATTTATTACTTGAATAAAGTAGCAAACGAGCATGCAGTCCACTTGATGGTAAGTGGTCACTGCCGCCCATGGACATCTGTAATCAACTTCATACAGAACATGGGTTCCATCTGAAGTCAATCACAGATGCGGTGCTACTCCCGAGGACTATGATGGTCGCCTCATGTGAAAGTGTGCCGGCAACCATTCTATCGAAACGCAAGAAATGCTTCACGCTAGAAATATTATTCAAATATTACTATTACATTTCAGAAACCCCAAGTGAATGCATAACCGGAGACAATCACCCTGGCAGATGTGTGTACTACTATCAATGCAATATAAACACCAATACTATCATCAATGATGGATCTTCTTTACTGGATATCAGGTGAGTAGACTCTTAAAATTAATATAACTCTGAGTAATATCCAGCGTCGTCGTCAACCCATTATTGTTCTACTACTGGGCACGGGTCTTCTCTCGGAATGAGAGAGTTTAGGCCATAGTCCACCGCGCTGGCCAAGTGCGAATTGGTGGACTTCACACACCTCCGAGAACTTTTTTTTTAAGAACTCTCGGGTGTGTAGGTTTCCTCACGATGATTTCCTTCACCGAAAAGCAGTGATAATTAATTTCTAATACGCACATAAATCATTGGTGCGTGCCTGGGTTTGAACCCCGGACCTCCCGATCGAGAGGGCAAGTTACAACCATTAGGCTATCACATCTCTAGGATATCCAGCACTATACAAGATCTTTTGAGTAATTTAGCACAGAACTGAATCATCACAGCTCAGCCATCCCCATACATGATCCTATCCTAGTTTAAGATTTCTTTACGCCTAATGAAACTCACGTTTTTTCTAGATCATCCCGATGCTCCCACTATCTCCATGTGTGCTGCAGACTGACGAGTCTAACTGAAACATTGAACAATAAAGACACTTCATTTCCTCCTGTCTCTGGTGGCGAAGACAACACCTCACCACCTGTCCGCAGCACTACGATGAAGCCCACAAAAGGTAATCATAGATTACGGTTTGACTAAGCACTACTGACTATCACGTGGAGTTTGTTCCTTAGCCACATGTTATGACATTCATGGGAGGATGACCATCTTAGCCCTCGGTTATTATAATCCCATAAAAAAAAGTACTTTTCAAAAATCCAAGTCTCGCAACTCAGTTCTTCTACCGAAGAAAGTTGTGAGTTCCATGTAATACCAAGTTGGTTATTCATTTATTCAGTCCCTACTTAAGGGACCGTCTGTCTTAAGTTGTTACGTAATCATCTAACCTAACAACATCTTCTTTAACATTTAACATCTCAATTTAGTTATAAATTTTTAACGTTTTAAATAAATACATTGACTTGGCAATCGCATAAAAACACAATGTATCTCATAAGTAATACTTTAGGGGGTTAAAATGGTCCAAAGTGTGTCGAGAAAAGTATAGTACGGCCGTGCCGCTTTTTTGCTCGACTTGGTGGGGGCACTACCGCGCCCTCAGATACATGTGCCCTTGAACTTAATAGAATAACTTGATAACTTAACTTTAACTTTTTTTTAACTTTAACTTGATAGAATTTATGTTCTATATGAAGTGTCTTATGTCTTATCCAGTGACCACTTAGCATATTGTGAACCACATACTCATTTGTTACGTCAATCTTATTAAAAAATATTAATCATTTATAATTAATTCTAGGTGTTCCAGGTGCAAGACCTTCAAACACGAAAAAGAAACTAGACTTGACGCCAACAAAAATTGGTAGATTTATTTTATTTTTACATATAACTAACAGCACACTTTCACATGAGGCGACCATCATAGTCCTCGGGAGTAGCATGTTCTGTATGAAGTCTATTGCAGATTTCCATAGGCGATGATCACTTACCATCAGGTGAACTACATGCTCGTTTGCTACTTCAAATAAAGGAGAGCTAAAGTAATAATTATTGCCTATGAACAGTTTCCATACCAGAGGGGTATATAATACATCACCGGCTTTTAAAAGAGCTCCCTACAATTACTTTCCTTGTATTAATTTTACAGTTTTACTAAATGAATGAAGGTAATAATTAATTTATTGATATATAATGCTTAACTTGTGGTTGCAGAAGGATTTAAGTGTTTAAAATAAAACTAGAGCTCATTATTAATTATTATTTTAATAGCCTTGTCCACCAATTCGCACTTGGCCAGCGCGGTGGACTATGGCCTAAACTCTGTCATTCTGGGAGAAGACCCGTGCCCAGCAGTGGGCCAATAATGGATTGATGCGATTTTAATAGCATATAAATTTCTGTGCCATATTTTATACATGAACTAGAAATGTAAAAAATTGAATTAGTTAATTTTACAGCGATCATTATATTCAAAGTAATTAATCATTAATCGATTCTGATATTGAATTTTATGAATCACTTTATAAATTCCAATATTATACCTAAGCTTTGTAATATTATTAAAATTACATTACATTACATAGGTACATACTACATTTCAGAAACCCCTAGTGAATGCATAACCAGAGACAATCACCCTGGCAGATGTGTGCATTACTATCTATGTAATACAAAAACGAATACTATTATCAATGATGGATCATCTTTATTGGATATCAGGTAAGGGGTTGGACTATTAAATATAATAAAATTGGCCAAGTGCGAGTCACACGCGCACCAAGGGTTCCGTGCCATTGGTTACTACATAGTTTATAACAAAGTCGTTTTCGCTGTCTGTCCCTATGTATGCTTAGATCTTTAAAACTACCCTATGAATTTTAATGCAGTCTTTTAACAGGTAAAGTGATTCTAAAAGAAGGTTTTTTATGTATAATACATGTATAATATAGCGGAGAAACACTGATAATTTTAGATTTTCTACTTTTAGGCGGAACGAAGTTCGCCGGGTCGGCTAGTCTGTGACGCGTGTTCCCTAGTTCTCATTTTTAGAGAACCCGGCAACACACTGTCGCGTGTTTTGATTGAACAATAGAATACGTTTATTGAATGGGACATCTTAAATATTAACTTTATTCTTGGTTTTAGTTTTTATTGTTATAGCAGCAATGGAAATACACCATTTGTGAAAATTTCAGCTGCCTAGCTGTCACGGTTCATGTGATACAGCCTGGTGACAGACAGACAGTCAAACGGACAGCAGAGTCTCGGTGATAGGGTTCCGTATTTACCCTTGTGTCCAACCATCCATCTTCTTTGAAAGTCCACGTCTGGACATGGGCCTCCCCTAATCTGCGCCATTTCCACCGGTCCTGAGCCATCTGAATCCAGTGGTTACCCGCGGTCCTCAGTCCACCTGGTCGGGGAGAGGCCTGCACTTCTTTTGCCCAGACGTGGTCTCCATTCGAGGACTCTTCTACCCCATCGGTTATCTGTCCTACGAACGATGTGGCCTGCCATTGCCACTTCAGACTTATTCTTGGGTACCGAACACTAATATCGTGGGTAAACCCCAACTGAACGTGAACACAAGATTTTATTAATAATTCACTGTAGAATTAATATTCGTGCTCAACTGCTCCCCTGCACGATCATCCACTCAACATATAATTTTAGACTAGTATTATCGCGCAATTGATACATGATAATACTTTCGACCCGGGTCGAAATATCGGCAAAAAGAATTCTATAAGAATTCATATCGTGAGTATCCGTAATCGTGAGTACCCGTTAAGTATTGTAATGCATCCACTCAACAGTTGATCCCTTTACATCAGAACCTAATACAAGACACGCTTTTCTAGATCGTCCAGGTGCTCCCATTCTCTCCATGTGTGCTGCAAACTGACGGAGCTGACTGACTCGCTGAAGAATAAATACGCTGGCGAAAATAGCACTGTACCACTCATCCGCAGCACTACAAGGAAGCCAATACATGGTAATACAAATAGTAATAGTGAGGTACAAAGGTTTAAATATAAAGTCAGCTCTGTCACGCATAGTTTGCCTTAAAACAGGCTTTGAACAATGTTGCTTTAGACCTACTGCGTTATTTTAATGGTGACGCGGGGATACTTACCACTATACTACCGAGGAAAAGGTGGTAGAAGAGTGTAGTTCGACGTGGGAGGCACCACCGCCACACCTATTTCTAGCGTGAAGCATTTCTTGCGTTTCGACGGAATGATGTGTTTGCCGGCACACTTGTAAGAGGCGATCAACATAGTCCTCGGGAGTAGCAACGCATCTGTGATTGACTTCAGATAGAACCCATGTTCAATTTAAAGGTGCTCACACATGTTTATGAGCGGCAGTGACCACTTACTATCCGGTGGACTGCGTGTTAGTTTGCTGCTTCAATCAGATAAAAAAAAAACTTGCGTTTCGGTGGAAAGGTTAGTTGCCAGCTCACTGTTATATGAGGCGACCATCATAGTCCTCGGGAGTAGCAACGCATCTGTGATTGACTTCAGATAGAACCCATGTTCTACATGAAGTTGCTTACAAATGTCCATGTGCGGCAGCGACCACTTACCATCAGGTGGACTGCATGCTTGTTTTCTACTTCAGTGAGATGAATAAAAATAAAAAGTGACCTCTTTTAAAGCATTTGATATAAGTCCTCAAGATAGAAGATAGAATACCTCATAACATGTCTGGAAAACAGATTCAACTCTTCGTGTCCTTGCGTTGTAAAACTAAATTGGGCTCAAACTCCTATTAGTAGGTTAATGAAGTTGCTTACAAATATCCATGGGCGGCAGTGACCACTTACATGCGTGCAGTGACCACCTGCATGCTCGTTTGCTATTGCAATCAGATTAAAAAATTTGATAGAAACCACCTTTCATCAAGACTACAATTGATTGTTTTTTTATGCTTATAAAAATACTTATTAATAAATGAGATACAATTCTAGGTAATATATATACATTATTGTTGCATATGCAACTCCATACAAAACTTGACGCCAACAAAAATGGGTAGCCAAAAATTTGTAAAACAATTAATTGTTTAAAATTGTTATCAAGAATTAGTAAATTTTTCTTTGTTGAAATATGTTATTAGTGTTTGAAAATTACAGCTCAAAATATGGTTCTGATTGCATTGGCAGATATCAATTCCGATTCTCTCGATCGCGCTTCCAACCACTACAAAGACCAGACAAATGAAAGCCAGGGTACTGAGGAAATACCCCAGTGTGGGTACAGCATGGCCAGTTTTAACGACTTCCATCACAGCAAGGAGCAGGGCTCCTACGCCAATTATGGACAGTTTCCCTTTATGGTTGCAATTATCAGGTGAGTACTATGAAGATGCAGAGAGAGTAAGAGTAGGAGCAGTGATAGCCTAATGGTTGAAACTTGCCCTCTCGATCGGGTAGTCCGAAGTTCAAACCTAGGCACGCACCACTGATTTTTCTAAAATTATGTGCGTATTATAAATTATCACTGATTTTCGGTGAAGGAAAACATCGTGAGGAGACCTCACCCGAGAATTCCTAAAAAAAAAAGTTCTCGGAGGTGTGTGAAGTCCACCAATTCGCACTTGGCCAGCGCGGTGGACTATGGCCTAAACTCTCTCATTCTGGGAGAAGACCCGTGCCCAGCAGTGGGACAATAATAGGTTGACGGGGAAAGATCCCACATAGTGGGATCTTTCCCACATAGTGGGATCTTTACCGCACTAAAATCCTCGGGGGCCGTCCTCGGCGTACAAAAAGGACTCCGGGATCTCCAAGGGAACGCAACCGGAATCCTCTAAGCGCGTTGCCCCATCGGGCACCTCCCAGGGAGGCTGGGCCCACCGCTCCATCTATTCCTTACGGCTGTATTCGACCACACATACCGTCCTTCCCGGGATTGCCTGGCTGGATGGATCGAGCTCCCCTAGCCACCCGCGACCCTGGAAGCCCCTTTTAGTCGCCTTTACGACAGGGGATGCCGTAGTCCTATTCTGATCCCGGAACTGCAGGGACTTAAGGTAGAACACTTTAACTTAAGAGCACTTGTTCTTTATAAAGTTACTTATATGACGACCCGCGTGGCGCAGTGATCACCGTACCGGTCTGACACTCAGTGGGTCCCGGGTTCGATTCCCGGCCAGACAGGTATCTGAATGATGAGTTTAGATTCTTGTGTTGTTTGTGTATTCGTCTTTGTGTGTGTCCATGGCACCCACGACACAGGAGAAAATCCTACTGTGGGCTATGTGTGTAGAAAGCGTTTAAGTTTTTTTTTTATATCCATGTGCAACAGTAACCACTTATCCGGGGGACAGTATGCTTGTTTGCTACTTCAATAAAGGAAATGATCCTGATTAACATTATTTCCTTGCTTTTTTGAAGTGAAACTTCTTTATCGGGGTTGGAAAAAAATTTAGTGTAACATTTTTTCGTTACGCGCCATCTTTTTCTTATCCCTACCACGCGTGATATTAGATAGATTATTATAGATTAGATTATTAGATAAAGTTTAATATAAGCCTTTTATTAAACTTTATCTAATTTAACTTTATTTAACCAATATCTGTAAAGTCGCATATAGTAAATTATTTTTTGAAAAATAACGTCATAAAGAAGTTTCATTTCTTACGAGTGTACGCTAGTACACGCACACACTTTTTTTATGAAGTTAATTCATCAAAAGGAGGGTGTTTGCTTTTTGTTTGTCGCGTTTACGTATATATGTTTGTATGTATGTCAATTTTACAGGAAATCTGGATCGGATGGCGTATGGTCACAAGCCAACTACCTCGGAGGTGGCACCTTAATACACCCGTCAGTAGTAATGACAGTGGCACACAAGCTCACGGTCAAGAAGAAGAAACTAGAACCTTATCAGGTAACACTTATACGGTGGCGGCTCGAGGTTTCTTGCCACCCGGAGTGGAAATATAATTTATCGTCCATCCAGTTAAAAAAAAACATGCGTGCGTACAAAGTACACATGTCAGAAGTGAAACTTCTTTGGCGAACTAATTTATAAATCTTGTTTATATTTATACAAATCTAAAACTTTAAATTTCCAAGATTAAGAGGAAGGGAAAAGGCGTGATACGACGTTCGCTCTGTCTCACTTTTTCTCTCAATCTTTCTCACTCGCTTGCTCCCTACTCTCACTCCACGGCTAGTTGCTCATGCCCTGTCTTACTCTCTCTCAATCGGTCTCCATCTCTCTCTCTCTCTTTTTTGACACTTCCGTTGCATACCGGCGTGACGTTTCATCTGTAAAAATTTTACCCTCATGCGCCTAAAGAAGTTTTACTTCAAAAATGTATTGTCGTAGAACGAGTGTAGTTCGACTGGGGAAGTACCACCGCCACACCTGTTTCTAACATGAAGCATTCCTTGCGTTTCGATGGATGGGAGTGGTTGCCGGCACACATGAGTCGACCATCCTAGTTCTCGGGAGCAGCAACGCATCTGAGATTGACTTCAGATAAAACCTATGTTCTATATGAAGTTGCCTACAAATGTCTATGGACGGCAGTGACCACTTACCAGCAGGTAGACAGCACGCTCGTTTGCTACTTCATTAATATAAAAAAATGCCGCAAAAAAGGTCGCCAAATTAAATTTATATTTTGCCGCCCCACAAAACGTTGGAGAGACGATCCAGTTAAATCTCATCCAATATAATGTAATGAAACTAGGCTTACTAAGTGTCCCAGTCGTTCAGAGATCAGAATAGAGTCATCTCCTGCCTGTGGTAAGCGGCAACTGAAAAGGGCTTCCAGGGTTGCAGGCGGCTAGAGTGGAAGCTCGAACCGTTCGGTCAGATGACCTCGGAAAGGACGGCGGTATTTGTGCCCGATAGGGCAACACGTTCCGAGGGCTGGTTGCGTTTCTTTGAAGATCCCGGAGTCCTCTTGGAACACCGAGGATGGCCACTGGAGAGGTTTTAGTGCGGTAAAAATCCCACATTACCCTGCGTCGCTCCCACGGCGTCGGGTACCTTTTGAAGGTTTCCCCCACGAGAACAAAACATAAAAAGGCTCACTAAGTATTAATTTTTTCTCGGCGTGACACTGTCTAAAATTTGTAAAAGAGTTAATTTTTTAATTAAGTAAAGATGTTTCTCTGCTAATTTTAACCAATCTAACGTCAGTTTTGTGAAAGGGAGGTTGGGGCAAATCTGACCACATCTCACCAAGCGGGGAGGCGAAAAATCTCCTCAATTAATGTCTGCATTCTAAACCTTTACAGCTAAAATGCCGTGCTGGTGAATGGGACACACAAACGGACCTGGAGATATATGCACACCAAGAGCGGGACGTATCTAAATACATCATACATGAAGACTACTACAGACGTATGTACTATCGACCAAATTGAATCATGACCCACCTTGCTGACAGTTCGTTTGTAATTTTGGCAAAGACAAATTCCTTTTCTTGTCGGGCGTGGCGTTGCACTTATGACGTTTTTAATATTAATAAACAACAGAAACATCACTCAGAATGACTTTTTAAGAAAATTAAGGCGCTCCCTCACCGGGAGCGTTCGCGTGTAATGTAACATTATAGATTCCACTTTGAGCATTACATTACACTGCTACCTCCTCGACCGTATCAAAACTAACGCATTGATGTTACAAGTTGTATCAAGATACTACATATTGTAACATTAAAATGTTCGGTTCTGCTCGTTCATATATATATAACGTTACAATCTGTATAACGTTACATTCCATGCGAATGCTCCCTATGTGGGAGCGCCTTTAGAGTCCGGTTAATTATTTAATTTTTGAAGGCTAGGTTAGCGACAAACCCGGCATAAGACATTTCAGGAAATTACCAAAATTTAGTAAATATTATCAATCTACATATTATTATTAATACAATACGGCAAAATATGATTAGTGGGATGAACAACGAGAATTACGGATATTTCACAATTGAAAATGACTTGGGAAATCTTCCCAACAGTAAGTTACATATTTATAAAGATAATTATTATTGGGTATTGGCAATGTTAACTAATTTTTCATTTTAACGGTGTCATACAAGACAATAAAAATATTTATAAAGAAAGGACGGTTAGTGAAATCAGTAACTGTCAGCGTCCAAGTCGGTTTCCAAGACAACAAATGTTGAGGCAAATTTCGACCTAATTGCGTTTGAATAGCTGGAGGAAAATAAGCATATGGTGGGTCATGAATCAATTTGTTCGATAGTACCTTCTACCTTCTTATCAAAGTTGAGAAGAAACGTGCATGCAGTACCAGGTAGTATTAAGTGACTATCGTCACCCATGGACATCTGTAATCAACCCCAGATAACATCTGACTCTAACCTCAGGTTTACTACAATTGATAAGTATAAAATGTTTCCGTCACTTAAATCTAAAGCTGAATATCGCCAAACCTCTCTAACTGCTTATCCATACTAATATTATAAATGTGTGTTTGTTTGTTCCTCTTTCACGTCGCCACATACCACTATTATGATATGGTTTATATGCTGGGAGATAGGAGGACGGAGAGTGACGTACGCTACTTTTTACCGCGCTCTCTCATTCCCACGCGAATATCGATGTTTTGTTAGTTGATACATATTTAGTAGTTCCAGACGTTGTTAATAGATGGCGTTAGTAAAATTCATTTGCAAGTTCTGAATCACGCTATCAAATGATAATGTTAGTGACCTTTGACAGTGCGGGAGAAGCCGCGGGTAAGAACTAGTATTTTTATGAAATTGCAGTAGGGAACAAACATGCATGCCTTTCACGTGGGAAGCGGTTAATACCACCTACAAACATCTTCAAGGAATCTAGGGGTTATAAGTGAAGTCAATTAGGCACGTTGCTATTCCTGAGGACTACGATCGTCGCCTCATATTAAAAAAGACGGCAAACACATCTTTCCGTCACGCAGGAACTGCTGCGTCCTAGAAATTCGTGCGACGCTGGTAGCTCTCCAATCGTTTTTTTTTAACTGAAGTAGCAAACGAGCATGCAGTCCACCTGATGGTAAGTGGACACTGCCACCCTGCGACATCTGTAATCAACTTCATATAGAACATGGGTTCCATGTGAAGTCAATCACAGATGCGTTGCTACTTCCGAAGACTATGATGGTCGCCTCATAAAAGTGTGCCGGCAACCAAACCCTTCTATATCGAAACGCAAGAAATTCTTCACGCTGGAAATAGGTGTGGCGGTGGTACTTCCTCGGTCGAACTACACTGGTTCTACCACCTTGATCATTGAATTATGATTCATTTGATCGTTCATTATTCTACTTACTTTCAGCATCACTCTACAACGACATCGCCCTTCTCGTGATGGCTACGCCCTTCGATTTAAAGGGCGCACCCCACATAGGCATAGGTTGCCTAGGAATGGAATTACCTCCGAATAACTACGACTGCTTCAGCATGGGATGGGGGAATGATTTCATGGAGAAGAAGAAAAATGCTGTTGTATTAAAGAAGGTAATGCCCGTGAAATGGTATGTGAAATGGTAACTGAATCCGATTGCAAATACGTTGCCAATCCACGCACTTCCACCGAAACGCACGAATTGTTTCACGCTTTGGAGTACCTGGTAAAGCACCCAATATAGCCGTAACTGTCGGTATATTAAGTGCTTGCTTCAACCGAACTCTGGAAGTCAATAGTTTATCAGATTTAAAATTACCAGTCGATTTTTGAAGTGAAACTTCTTTATCGGGGTTGGAAAAAAATTGTGTGTAACATTTTTTCGTTACGCGCCATTATCCGTTACGTTACGTTACGTTATCCCTACCACGCGTGATATTAGATAGATTATTATAGATTAGATTATTAAATAAAGTTTAATAAAAGCCTTTTATTAAACTTTATCTAATTTAACTTTATTTAACCAATTTCTGTAAAGTTGCATATAGTAAATTATTTTTTGAAAAATAACGTCATAAAGAACTTTCACTTCTTACGAGTGTACGCTAGTACACGCACACATTAGATTTTTTTTAGATTCTTATACGGACTTTTTAACAGAATACAATTATTTGACATTTGTTTTCTTGCCACAGACGTGCAAGATGTGGCAATTTCTTCAAAACCAAAGATGCATTGATAACACCTCTGCTGACTACCATCAGGTGGCTTGCCATTCAGCTAAGCTTGAGTAGTATTAGGAGCATTTGAATATGACTTTTCCAGGTGCCGCTCCAGATTGTAAGCCACAACAGATGTCAGGAAATGCTGAGAAGAAACAGTCGTTTGGGTCAATTGTTTAATCTGCACGACTCTTTCACATGCGCGAATGGAGCTGATGGAATCGACACCAGCAGAGGAGATGGTGGATCGCCTCTTGTCTGCCCAGTTTCGGTAAGATTCAAATATTTATGATAACGGTATTTTAAAGATATTTCATAAATCGAACGAACGCATGCGCAACGTGTGGAATCAGCTCATCCAAGGTATTTTTGGAAAGCTATACATGTGGCTCTTAAAGAAAGATTCAAAGCCTTAATGGATCTTAAAGGAAGGTTCAATGCCGGCGATGAATTAGCGGCTCCTTTGGTGTTGCTAATGTTCAATAATCATCACAAAGGTAGCCTCTCCGCTTTATCGTTAGCTACAGCTATAAATGACGAACGAGCAAGCAATCCAAATGATGGAGATTTCTCCTGCACATCGATCATTTTGATCGATTACAAAAAGGATTGGTGGTTTCCAGTGATTGGCTAAAGATGTGTCGCTACTCCTGAGAACTAAGCTGGAATGCCTAGAATAAGTAAATCACCCTTACATGGTAAAGGCACCTTTATCATGTAAGGGTGATTAGACATACTTAGACATAGTCTTATATAGCCTTGAACCGCAGCAACGATCAACACTACTGCCATTAGACAGAAAAGTAGAGCAATAATGCCTCCAAAGAATCTAACTACTAGTAATCTAATCTGAAAAAAGTCTAATCAAAGTGCATCTAATCTACTAAGAGTTTTGTCTTTTAATCTTTAGGCTTTAAATCAAACACAGTTGTGTTACTAAGCTTGAGGGTTTTATAAACCTTCGATCCTCTCGTACCTTCGGCAGGACAAAGGCATAAAACGCAAAAATTACGAAATAGACATCCTACAACATCCAAAAACATACTACTGTCTGGTAGAACAAATTCTATTCAGTTCCATCTCATTTCGACAGAAGTCGATAGTGCTTTTGTCCAATTCGTCCGTTTTTTGTCAAAATTGGTGCAACAATATCGTAGAATTCTTTTGAAAATTTGTAACCATGCACTCGTGGCCTTGTCCCACTGAGGGTACGCTCTGTTCAAACCAGAACATAGCACTGAATATGTTGATAAAAAAAAGGTGTGGCAGTCCCTCGGGAGATTTTTTTTATCTGGTTGAAATGGCATGCAGTCCACCTGATGGTAAGTCGTCACTGCTGTGCCGACATCCGTAAGCAGATTTATATAAAACATGGGTTCTGCCTGAAGTCAATCACAGTTACCTCAAATAAAAGTGTGCCGGTGACCACACCCTTCCATCGAAACGCAAGAACTGTTTACGCTAGAAATAAGTGTGGCGGTGATACCCGGTCTAACTACGTAGTTCTGCCTAGCAACTTACCTCCAGAGTAAAGTACTTATTTGATCTTAACATTTCCATCAGACCAACTCAGACAAGACGCGGTATGCGGTGTATGGTATGGTTGCGTTCAGCCTTAGCTACGGCAACCCCCAGGTTCCAGGGGTGTACGCAAATGTACCACATTTGAGGAGATGGGTGGACGAAAAGATGCAGCAAGAAGGACTCAACGAGCAGTACTATACTATAAGCTAGGGCTAGTTATGAATGATTTTATTTAAGGTATTTTAATGCCAATGTATCATGTAATTTATTTCGAAAAGTCATGGAGTTTATAAATAAGTGCTTTGGAGCGTAATAGTTGTGCCCGCCACATCGATATAGAAATACACTAAATACACAGTCTCGAACAAAAATGACACCTAAAACAGTCCTCAAATGTACGTAGTTATTTATAAATGGGCATAACGACCATATATTTACAATACAACCTTACGTCCATGATCTAAAGTTGTATTTACAACGCTTTATGCAAAATGCAATAAAATTTTACTACTTGAAATGAGCGCTCAATTTTGAAATTGAGCGCTCTTTTTCACCGGACATTTTTGAGGCGCTGAATGTGTATCTTGGGTTTTTCTAACGATGGCCCGCCATGTTTTTATTTTGATTGTAAATAGCGCCATCTAGTTCAAAAATAAAATATTAAATGTGACGATATTGCTACATGAATGTTCACATGGCAAACGCTCTTAAAAATAGTTATCTAGGTATTCTAAAATATTTACCACATATTTGTAACTTTCATTTATATTTTAAGAATATTCTAAAGTAAGTATTATTATTTATATATAGTATTAGTTCAAAATTTAAAGTAAGTTTATTTTATTAACATTACGCCAATGAAGTATAATTCCATAAGTACATAAGCACAATTACATAGCCATTTGATTTATCAGTGTTTGGGTCAATATTCAAACAAAATTTTAGTCATAACAATAAAATTTTCTATGAAACATAAAAGATGATGCAATAATATTGATTGAGGAAAATATTAGTGTTAATTTATAAAGAACAAACTCTTCACCAAAGCCAAGAGGCTTAATATGTTATCTTATTTTTATTAATATTAAAAATGCAAAAATATGTGAGTTGTGGTTTGTCTTCCTCCTTCATATATATTTTTTGACATGACAACATCTTATAATCTTATGATTCGATGGAGCCGGCTGCACGCACA
Organism: Spicauda simplicius; assembly: GCA_949699795.1. Taxonomy (NCBI): domain Eukaryota; kingdom Metazoa; phylum Arthropoda; class Insecta; order Lepidoptera; family Hesperiidae; genus Spicauda; species Spicauda simplicius. Next base: position 4,156,805 of record OX453087.1, read on the forward strand.
AAAAACATGACTCATGCGGCGTTACCTCACTCTGAGGCGTTCCATTTAAGGCTTGAAGTGCAAGCGAGAGCTCGGAACGAGCGACAAAGAAGCACAATCGGTCTCCGCGTTCGGCAGCGTCCAACCTGTCTCTCTCCTACTTGAGAGAGCGATGCGTCCGCGTGGACAGCTGCTATATAAAAATCCAACCTGATGTATGGTTGGACTATCATATGACGTTGTCACGTTCAACTATCGTCAGTAAATCGACTTTACAGACAACTTAAAGTCGGTTTACTGACATTAAATAGCTTTGTTAAATACAAGATGGTACAAAAAAGAAAAAAATCGGTTGTCTGTAAAGTCGGTTTAGACCTCTTAGAGTTTACTACTTATAAGCAACGTTATCAAATGAAGAAACAATAGAGGTGTTTTTTTTTTAATAAATATACATTCCCAGTTACATTTTTTTTAATTCAACGTCATGCCATTTTTAATACATATCGAAACCGTTACTCCATACAACATTTTTCACAGTTTAACAAAAAATTGTATGAATATTAATTACCTCAAATGGATATTTTTCAAAAACCTATCCTAATCAGGCACTACGTAGTTATATTATTCACTGTCCGTCTCAGCAAAACAAGATATGTATGTATTATTATATTGAGGACATTGGGGAGAGTAGGTAGGTAGGTCCAATTTCGATATTAAATAAACACCTACAATGTCACACAATAAAATCGACCGAAGTCTGCACAGTGTATAAAAAAACAGTTTTGTATAAAAAAAACTCCAGTGTATGAAAATACAGTTTTGTATAAAAAAAAACTCCATATCTTTAAATTATTATCTATCATTTCTTTTCAGATTTTAATTCTTATAAGCGATAGTATTAATTGATATAATGATACAATTTTTTTAATGACACAGCTCATTAAGAGCAAAAAATGTTATTTTTTATTAATCAAATTAGCAAATGTCATGTCAAATTTTGTGGGGGTATACCCAATTATTGTCCCACTGCTGGGCACGGGTCTTCTCTCAGAATGAGAGAGTTTTAGGCCATAGTCCGCACTGGCCAAGTGCGAATTGGTGGACTTCACACACCTCCGAGAACTTTTTTTATAGAACTCTCGGGTGTGTAGTTTTCCTCATGATGTTTTCCTTCACCGGAAAGCAGTGATAATTAATTCCTAATACGCACATAAATCACTTTTGTGTTTGAATCTCGAACCTCCCACTTGAGAGGGCAAGTTTCAACTGTAACGAAATTTAGTAAAATCGCTGATGCCTGGGATTCGAATCTCTGAGTTTCGATTGAAAGGCAGAATGTATGGTAAACATCACTGCTACAACGCTATCATTGCTTTTGTTCTATGCATTAAGATTTTATCTATAACGTAATATTGGAATTACTTACCTTGGTCAAGAAAGAAGGTCGAAAAGGTTATGAAGGATATAACCCCTTCTAATCAGGCAGTACGTAGTTGTATTATTCATAGTCTATTCTCACAAAACAAGATTGTATGTATCATCATATTAAGGACATTGGGGAAGATTGGGACATGCGTAGATCGAATAAAAAGGCCATATGACTTTTACGGTCACGCCCGTTCATACGTCATCGAACGTGACAAACCCGTGCGATGCCAGACAAAATTTTCTTCTGAAGAAAATTATGTCTAATTTGTACCTCGCAGACTCGCGTCATACAATATGAAGGATAAAAAAGTTTTCTGACGTAATTTCAATCATATAAAAAATATAAGCGATGCTTCTTTCTTTTCTATTTCAATTAGTGAATAAAAAAATTCTTAGGCTTTTTTCACTAATAGAAGAATAAAACACAAACACTCAGACCCGGAACAGAAATTTAATTTCATCATTCAATTCTGTCTGGCCGGGGATAGAACCCGGAATTCTTTGCGTGGCAGACCGGTATAGTGACCGCTTCATTACACGGGGGGTTAATGACCGAACTTTTTCATCTGCCAACCGTGACTAGTTCATTTGGAGGTCACCCACAGACAGGTGACCCCTTGAGTTCAAAGAACGCCTCACATATTTCCGCTTCTTAAAAATAAAAGTAACGCGAATATATATTGTACACATTTTTGTGTTATCGAGGGGGAAACCTTCAAAAGGTACCCGACTCTGTGGGAGCAATGTCGGGTTATGAGGGATTTTAACCGCACTAAAACCCTCCCGGTGGCCGTCCTCAGCGCTACGTGGAGAACTAAATAATATGACTGAGACCGAACAATAATAGTAAATTGTATATGTTTAGAATTCTTTTGTGTTTTTTAAAATCGCATCAAAATATACGAAAAAAACATTCAATGAAATGTATAATTTTAAAAATAAAAACCCAACAGCTGACATCAGTTTTAAAGTCGAATTGTCTGTTGTTTTTAAAGTAACTTGTTAAAATTGGACCTACTTTTGCAAAAAGGGACCAACGAGTTTCCCTTCTATTATTTTAAAAATGTTGATGATTTTCAATAATATCAATTTGTATATGTAGAACAAATTATTTTGGGCAACATTCTAAATAGATTTTATTAAAAATAACCTAAAATTATACAGTAAACGAAATTGGCAAAAATGGTTATTTCTCAAAACTGTCGTTGTGTGGGTTGATTCTGTTTTGCATAAAGAGGTCCAATTATGGATACTTCATTTGACGTAGACGCGAAACAATGATAAAACGTATTTATTTATTTATTAAAACTATATTGACCACAGAAAACAATGGACAAAAGGCGGACTTAATGCTTAACAGAATTTTCTGCCAGTCAACCTTAAGGAAGTGCAGAGAATATTGAAGGCGGTACAAACTAAAAAAAGGAAATTAATATAAAAGATAAAAATACGTAAGAAAGAAAGAGAAAAAAAAGTATATATAAATATGTAGATGAAAAGTAGGTATACATAGATACATAAATAGCAGATATATAAATTACTATATATTAACGAAAGAAGTAAGTACTTTGAATGAACATATTGCTCATATTAAGAAAGCCTTCATCAGTGCTTATAGCGAAGAGACCTATTTCCCCCTTCTTCCTCTGAGCGAGCTGGTTTCTTAGCCAGTGGTCGTGTGTCGACCGGACGGAGAGGTCCCGTAACGTGTAACCGCAATAATGAGGTAAGTAATGTCTATAGATAAGCAATATATACAAGGAAATGCAACTAATATCAACGCTTATGTACTTCTGTAAATATAATGCGTTCAATGTTTTGTTAAGATATTCAATAAAATTATATTGTGATGAATTGTTTGTTAGTAAAATTTCCTTATATTTTATATGTGAATCTATTCGCATTTTAAGTCATTTGATCTTCATTATATTCATGTTTGTTTGTCCATATGACTTTTTCACATCTGTCATTGACGAACTAAAAGATCCTATTGGTTCAAATATAATCTATACTATATAAGGAGCTTCTTACCACCTCCCCCATGGTTATAGGGGTTGTGGGTCATTTTGAGGGTTGTCCACTACAAGGGCATAGTAAACACATATATATGGGGACAAGAAGCCCCAAATTTAGACAATAAATGTCCATAGGTGACGGTGACTACTTTCCATCAGGTAGCCCATCTACCTTATCGCCAGGTTCAATTATAAAAAAAAAATCAACCAGTATGTTTGATTGTTTGATTGTGGTTCGTCAGTGTAAGGTGTGAAAAAGTTATTGAGAATAACTTAGGTTAAAAACAAAACTATAGCTCCGTCCTTGTCATCATACTTTCATACAAATAATATAAAGGCGAAAGTTTGTGAGTGTGTATGTTTGTTACTTCTTCACGTCTAAACGGCTGGAGCGATTTTCATACAATTTGGTAGGGAGTCAGCTGACACTCTGGATTAACATATAGGCTACTTTTTACTGTGGGAAAATATTTTATTCTCACGGGACAATCCGTCGATTTTTTGAAGCTGCGGAGTTCAGCTAGTAAATAAATACAATAAACGTAAAGCTTTAACTTTATATAGTGGTCCAAATATTTACTGTTCCACTGCTGGGAAGAAGCTCCTCTCAGGGCGGGAGGGGTTTAGGCCATAGTCAGGGCCGTCTTAAACTTTATATGAGGCGACCAGCTTAATCCTCGGGAGTAGCAACGCATCTGTGATTCCCAAAGATCCTGGGTATGATTCACGGCCAGACAGGTAACTGAATGATGAGTTTAGATTCATGTTCTGGGTCTGAATGTTCGTGTATTCGTCTTGAGTGTGTCCATGGTACACACGACACAGGAGAAAATCCTAGTGTGTGGTTACCATGGACATGTTAATCCATAAATGCAATCAAATTAGACTTCCGTGTATCTGTACAATTATCGTATATTTTCGAAATGGAAAGTTTCTAAAACTGAGATTATGTAGTAATAAAGATTTCTAGATGTTTCATGATGCATGCTCGTTTGCTATTGTATAATAGCGGAGATATTGTATAGAGCAGTGATAGCCTAATGGTTGAAACTTGCTCTCTCGATCGGGAGATCCGAGGTTCAAACCCAGGCACGCACCACTGATGTATGTGCGTATTATACATTAATTATCACTGCTTTTCGGTGAAGGAAAACATCGTGAGGAAACCTACACACCCGAGAGTTCTTTAAAAAAAATTCTCGGAGGTGTGTGAAGTCCACCAATTCGCACTTGGCCAGCGCGGTGGACCATGGCCTAAACTCTCTCATTCGGAGAGAAGACCCGTGCCCAGCAGTGGGACAGTAATGGGTTGACGATGAATAGCGGAGAAACACTGATAATTTTAGATTTTTGTTTTTTAGGCGGAATGAAGTTCGCCGGGCCAATTAGTAAAGTATGTGTTACGTGACTCAAACATACCGGCACACACACATTCGAAAATCGCTGCACAGACGCATTCGGTAAAACCATATGACGTCAAAATGTGGCCACCATAAGGGACGGAGAGTCAAATATTAATTCTTAGTATAGTATAAGGAAAATTTAATTGAGGTTGTTTTCCGAACCGGTGGTAAAGAAATATTGTAAGTTTTATAAGCTATTGCATAGCTTTTATCAAGCAAGAAACCGAATCAAGAAATTCCGTAACGAAAAAATCTAACACCCCCACTCCGCCTACCATGTAGCGCGGCCGTGCGTTCGCTTAACGTGTATATGGTACGACAGTACGAAGCTCGCACGGATCGAGACGAGCTGCTCGGAAATCGGACGAATATCACACTAAAGCTATTGCATAGCATTTTTTATCAACTTATGCAATTATAATTATTTATTTATTAATGCAGTATTTTTTTTTCTTTGATATTAATTCATATTTTTTTCTTTGATACTATATATACATTCTCACAAACAGCTGCAACATATTCGTCCGATTTCCGAGCAGCTCGTCTCGATCCGTGCGAGCTTCATACTGTCGTCCATATATACACGTTAAGCAAACGCTCGGCCGCGCTACATGGTAGGCGGAGTGAGGGGTGTTAGGTTTTTTCGTTACGGAATTTCTTAATTCTGTCGCTCAATACTCGCATTTGCATTCACGACTGTAGGTTGTTCAAATATATTGTTCGTTATATCACTAATACTGTTTCTCTCATCCTTCCAGGTTATTCCTGCTGCTTATGACCGCAGGTCTCCTGGCTGACGCAGCAACGATTGACGAGGCGACCGCTGAGTGGGTTCTTGGCATTGTTTGCTCGAACAGCACCGATGCTAACTTTGGTTTGTTTATATGGCCATTTTAATTTATGTGGGAGTGACCTTTGTCCTTTTTTCTAATAGTGAAATTACAAAGCATGCAGTCTACCTGACGGTTAATGGTCACTGCCAACAACGGACTGCATGTCTAAGCGACTTAAAAATTGAAATAGCAAACGAGAATACAGTCCATCTGATAGAAATAGTCGTTTCCGCCCATAAGAATATTTTTTTATCTGACTGAAGTAGCAAACGAGCGTGCAGTCCATCTGACGGTAAGTTCACTGCCGCCCATGAACATGTGTGACCAACTTCAACAATAACATAGAATAGAACAATCGGGTTCCATCTGAAGTCAATCGCAGAGGCGTTGCTACTCCTGAGGACTAAGATGATCGCCTCATATGAAAGTGAGCTTTCACCTCACTTTCATATGAGGCTCACAGATCACACGCTTCTACCAAAACGCAAGAACAACTTCACACTGCAGACGAGAGCAAGGATAGCCTAATGGTTGTAACTTGTCCTCTCGGGAGGTTGGAAGTTCAAACCCACGCACCACTGATTTTTTTTTAAATTATGTGCGTATTAGAAATTAATTATCACTGCTTTTCGGTGAAGGAAAACATCGTGAGGAAACCTATACACCCGAAAGTTCTTTAAACAAAGTTCTTGGAGGTGTGTGAAGTCCACCAATTCGCACTTGGCCAGCGCGGTGGACTATGGCCTAAAACTCTCAATCTGAGAGAAGACCCGTGCCCAGCAGTGGGACAATAATGGGTTGACGACGACGACTATTTCACGCTACAAATCGATGATACCTCTCCAACTGAACCTGCTTGTTTTACCATCTTGTTTTCAAATTTCCAATTGCAGGTGAGGAGGACGCACCTCCTCCGTGCAAAACTGAGGAGAAAAAGAAATTTGACTTGACTCCAACGAAAATTGGTAAGCATATTAAAATAGTGATAGTTATTGCATAGCTTTAATCGCGGGCTTTGAGCACGGTGACCGAATCAAGAAATTCCGTAACGAAAAACATAACACCCCTCACTCCGCCTACCATGTAGCGCGGCCGAGCGGTCGCTTAACGTGTATGTATACGGTACGACAATACGAAGCTCGCAGGGATCGAGACGAGCTGCTCGGAAATCGGACGAATATGTAGACAGCTGTTTGTAAGAAAGTATATAGCATCAAAGAAAAAAACTTGAATTAATGTCAAAGAAAAAAATAATTATAATTGAATAAGTTGTCAAAAAATGCTATGGAATAGCTTTACCGCGGCAGTCCCCGAGTGTCGCACTTTTTTATCATTAAAAATATGTTCTTTAGACATAAAAAGGATATAAATAAAATTATTAAAGTATGTAATCTATTTTAATTATTATTATTATTATAGCTTTGATTTAACTACATAATTAATTTAAATATAACCGAATCAGTTTTCAGTTTGATACTTTTTTACTGCTATGTAGTCCCTCTAGGGTAAAAGCCTCCTCCATTTGAAACCATTGTTCACGGTTTTTTGCAGTATTTTCCCATTCCTCTCCTGCCACATTCCTGATATCATCCACCCATCTTTTTCTTTGGCGACCTACGCTCCGTTTGCCTGTTGGACCTTTCCACTTTGTTGCTTGCTGTGTCCATCTTTTGTCAGTGTATCTAGCTATGTGACCTGCCCATTTCCATTTTTGTTTCATACTATACTGGAGTGCATCAGTAATATTGGTTTTCTTACGGATGTCTTTATTTTTTGTTTTATGAATTCTCCTCAATTTTAAGATGCTTCTCTCCATGGCGTGCTGGCAGGATAAAATCTTGTTTTTTTATTTTTTCCGTGTATGTCCATGTTTGACTTGCGTAGGTCAGTCTTGGGAGAATGCATAAATCCATTATGGTCTTTTTCATTTTTAAACTATATTTTCCTTTAAGAATTTCTTTCTGAGCCCAGAATTTATTCCAAGATATATTTATTCTTCTATCTACTTCTTCTTCATTACTATTTGTTTCAAAGGATATCAGTTTACCTAAATACACATACTCATTCACATATTCTATTTGTTGTTCTTCTATCTGGATAGGTTTTCTAGTGCTGTTTGTCATAATTTTTGTTTTTGAGGCATTCATTTGTAGGCCCACTTTTTAGCTTTCAAGGTTCAGGCCCTTTAGCATGTTTTCTAAGTTTAATAAAGATTCACTAAATAGGCATATGTCATCTGCAAATCTTAAGTGTGACAATCTCCTGTTTCGTATTCATATGCCTTTATCCTTCCATTTCAAGTTTTGAAATATGTTTTTGAGCACAGCTAAAAATAGTTTTGGTGAAAGCGGATTACCCTGTCTTACTCCTCTACCGATTTCAAACTCTTTTCCTTGTCTGTCTAGTTTTATTTTACTTACGCTCTTGACATAGATATTTTTAATCACTCTTATGTATTTCTCATTTATGTTATTTTTCCTCAAGGCCTTCCATATAGAGGAGTGTGATATACTGTCAAATGCTTTTGAATAATCTACAAAAGCTATGTAGAGTGGCATGTTATATTCTTTGTATTTTTCTATTATTTGACCTATGGTATCTATATGGTCTATTGTTGAGTAGTTCGGGCGGAAGCCTGCTTGCTCTATGGGTTGATTTTTATCTATATCTGGAGCTATTCTACTTACAATGATTGAAGAGAATAGTTTATATAATGTTGATAGTATACTGATGGGCCTATAATTGTTGATGTCAAGTGGGTTACCTTTTTTGTAAAGCAAGATTATGCTTGAACTACACCATTGCTTCGGAATTTGCTCCTGTTCTATAATTAGGGTAAAGAGTTTTGCTAGGTAGGTTACTAAATAGGTGCTGCAAGTTTTATGGCTTCATTGGTGATTTTATCTGATCCTGGGCTTTTTTTTATATACCGCGCAATCTCTTCTTCATTTATTCGGTCTATAGCCACTTCGTTTCGCTCTTTTACAGTGTCAACTTCATGTTGTTCGTCTTGTTGCGGTGTCTTCTTTGGTGGTCTTTTATTAAGATCGGTGTAGAAGACTGTTGATTGTTTTATAATGTCTAGTCTATCTTTTGTTTCATGTTTCCCATATTGTAAGCCCTGTATCCAAGTTTTGTGTGTCAAAAGTTCTTTGAAAGCTCTCTTGGAACTTCTGAATGTTATAATATTTCTTTCTATAATTGTTCTTCTGTAAGTTTCATAATCTTGTCTGATTGCTCTATTTGTCATTTTATATAGTACCTTTAATCTATTTTAATACGAGTTATTAAAGCGTTCTTACGCTCGGCACTCATAGCCTAGCGTAACGATCGGATTTTTACTGTTTCAAGAGTGCCAAGGACATACAAAGACAACTAAACATAGCTATCCAGACTCAGACGACCAAAACCAAAATCCACTTTATGTTAAGAGTCAATTCTGAGTCAAGTTTATATACAAGCCTCTATTAATTTTCAGGTAATGTTGTTGAATGTACAACCAGGGACAATCATCCTGGTGTGTGTGTACTTTATTATCAATGTGATATAAAAAGCAGGACAATTATCGACGATGGAGCTACTATTTTGGATGTCAGGTACTTTGAGCTACATTACTTTGCCTTGAAATGTATATTATATAGACGACAAAGCAATTTGGAATTTAGCAAAACAATATATTCCATCTCATAGTCAGTTTAATGTCAACGTGTAGCGTATCGTTGCAAACAAGTCCCTTATTTAGTTTAATATAAGACAACATACTGGACTAGCTCCAGTATGTTGTCTTTTAAACTTTTCCGGCTTTTAAAACCAAGTGCTTCGTAGACTTCACACATTTTTTAGAGTTTACTCCTTAAGAATCGATTTGCATAAGGGCCCGGTATGAGAAAAGTGTGAGGAGTAAAATCTACTGATGAATGACCTCGTAACGTTTTTTTATTGAGTATAACGCCATCTAGTTAAAACTTTAGAACTATTTTATCGGTACGCGTGGATGGTATGCATAGCTGATTTTAGACTAATATTATCGCGGAATTGACACATTATAATACTTAACGGGTAATCACGATATACGGTTTTTGAATCCTATTCGAATTCTTTTTGCCGATATTTCGACCCAGTTGTATGTATCGTGAGATTAAAAGGTATACATAGGTTTCGTGATGGTATCCATAATAGTAAATCGTTAAGATAACTATGTAAATACGCGCGATATTAATATTTTAATACGTACTTATATATTAGATATATTTTTTTCAAAATGAACCATGTATTGGTATATTTATTGGTTTATTTATATCTTTATTTGTGAGAGTATGGCGCCATCTATTTTAAATGCGAGTAAACTCCAGTCGTGCGTCGGAGCTGACACACACACACACTCTTTTTTCAGAGTACTCTGCTTTGTAGGTTTCCTCACAATGTTATTATTAATTATTATTAATATTATTATAATAATACGTGAAGCAAAAATTTGTGACGGATTTTTAAGTAATATGCCGCGGACGGATTAGTATGAAATTTTGCACGGTTATAGTGGACGTAGAGAAGGAGTGCAGAATGTTAATATTTTTTTCAAATAATGCATTTTTCATACATAAAATCAACTAAAAACACATTACACACACTGCCTTGCATTTGTCACAAACACATATGTACTTAGTAAATGAAATAGAACATTCAATGTCTTACTATGAAAAGACACAACGTCAAGAATGTCAGATGACATTTGATTTTTAATTTAAATTACGGTCGAATTTCGGCCGATGCGACGGGCGACTAGTTTATATTATTATGACTATGACTTTCCAGATCAACCGAATGCTCCCACTACCTCGAAGTGTGCTGCAGACCAAAAGACATGATAAATGAAAAACAAACAGAAGAGCCACCCATATTTCGTCCTGAGGATGATGAACGTTCTGAGAGCCCAGATCCTATACCAGATCGGCATAAAGACGACCAGCCAGCCCCTGTGACCACGAAGAGACCAACTAAACCCAACCAAAGGACTATCCAGTGTGGCTGGAGTAACCCAGGAGTCAATATTTTTAAGCTGAGGACCAAGGAAGCTGAAGAGAAGAGTCTATACGCGGACTTTGGAGAGTTTCCATACATGGTGGCAATTATGAAGTGAGTTTATTTTTTTTATTTTTGAAGTGAAACTTTTTTAGGCGCATGAGGGTAAAATTTTATACAGATGAAACGTCACGCCGGTATGCAACGGAAGTGTCGGAAAAGAGAGAGAGAGTGATCGAGACCGATTGAGAGAGAGTAAGACAGGGCGAACGTAGCATGAGCAACTAGCCGTGGAGTGAGAGTAGGGAGCAAGCGAGTGAGAAAGATTGAGAGAAAAAGTGAGACAGAGCGAACGTCGTATCACGCCTTTTTCCCTTCCTCTTAATCTTGGAAATTTAAAGCTTTAGATTTGTATAAATATAAACAAGATTTATAAATTAGTTCGCCAAAGAAGTTTCACTTCTGACATGTGTACTTTGTACGCACGCATGTTTTTTTTTTATATGTCGGCGCGACACCGCGTATTTATGAAAAACACGTCGCTGATAATAATTATTTTAGTTAGTTTAAAGATCGAAAATTGTTTGTTTATTGAATTAGCAACATTTAATGATTTTTAGAATTGTAATTTTGTTTACCCTCCATAAATTTGTTATTGTCACACCACCAAACATTGTTATAAAAAGGCGAGCGAACGCCGGTAGAAAAAGATTTCTTGTTTAACCGTCGAAGCGATCGGACCTCGTCAATTGTGAATAAATCGAAGAAGTTTACTCCTGTGTTTGACTTGAAATGTTCAAGAATGGAAAGTAATGAAGACACCTCGACCTTCCTGATGTCACACGTCACGCTCTCTTCGTTATATATAATTTATAGACAGACATTTGATCGCAATCTCACCTGATGGTAAGTGATGCGATCAAAGATGTAGCATGCCTGCCTAGAAACAGCCTATTCACTCTGGCCTTGAAGAGGTCCAAATTGTACCTTTCGGGAAATACGCTCGCGGGCAGCACATTCTATACCCTTTTTTTTGTTTTCAAGGGGGAAACCTTCCAAAGGTACCCGACGCCGTGGGAGCGATGCAGGGTTATGTGGGATTTTTACCGCACTAAAACCCCCCCGGTGGCCGTCCTCGACGCTGAAAAGGAGGACTCCGGGATCTCGAAACGACTTCAACCGGAATCCTCCGAGCGCGCTGCCCCATCGGGCTCCTCTCAGATAGGCGGCTGGGCCCACCGCTCCGTGTAGTCTTTACGACGGTATGCGACCACACATACCGCCGCCCTTCCCGGGATTGCCTGACCGAAAGGTTCGAGCTCCCACTCTAGCCGTCTGCAACCCCGGAAGCCCCTTTTAGTCGCCTCTTACGACAGGCAGGGGATACCGTAGCCCTATTCTGACCCCGAGGCTACAGGGACGACATTCTATACCCTAGCGGTGCGCACTAAAAACGTTGAAGCAAAACGGGAGGTGCGACAAGGTGGTATGTCAACAACATAGGGATGAAACGATCGTCTCGAGCCACGGTGATGGAAAGTGGATGGTGGAATTAAATCGTGCAACTCCTGCGCACAATATTTATTTATAACTAGTTAACCGGGCGAACTTCGTTCCGCTTAAAAGTCAAAAATCTAAAATTATCAGTGCTCCCCCACTATATTATGCATGTATTATACATAAAAACCTTCCTTTTGAATCACTCTATCTATTAAAACAATAGCATTAAAATCCATAGCGTAGTTTTAAAGATCTAAGCATACATAGGGACAGACAGCGGGAAGCGGCTTTGTTTTATATTATGTAGTACTATAATATTGAAGTACGCTTGTCCATCTGATGGTGAGTGATTTATGCCCTTGAACATTGTATTGAACCAAATAAGCGTAGTCTTGGTTGGTTACAGACTGCTTCTCTTGAGGAAGATGCAATGCCTGAGATAAGATGTCTTCCTTACCATACCGTTTAGAACAAAACTCTTTTTTTAAGTGGTTTTCTACATATGATTTTAGACTAGTATTGATACATTATAATACTTAACGGGTATCCACGATATGCGGTTTATGAATTCTTATAGAATTCTTTTTGCCGATATTTCGACCCAGTTACATGGATCGTGGTCACGGCCAAACTGCGGTAGCGGGGAGAAACCGATCCATGCAACTGGGTCGAAATATCGGCAAAAAGAATTCTATAAGAATTCATAAACCGCATATCGTGTGTACCCGTTAAGTATTATAATGGCTTTCTACACTCATAGCTCCACACTAGGACTTTCTCCTGCGTCGTGGGTACCATGGACACACACAAAGACAAATTCACAAACACCCAGACCAGACAAGAATCTAAACTCATCATTCAGATGCCTGTTTGGCCATGAATCGAACCCGGGACCCATTGCGCGTCAGACCGGTAACTGCTCCGCCACACAGGTCGTCGGCTTGTGGACAGTTAGCCTGATTCTCCTTGATTTTTGAAAAACTTTTTTGACAATTAGTCCTATTTTACAGGAAATCTGGAGATGATGACGTATGGTCTCAAGCCGACTACCTCGGAGGTGGCACCCTGATACATCCATCAGTGGTAATGACAGTGGCACACAAGCTCACGGTCAAGAAGAAGAAACTAGAACCTGACCAGGTAGAAATTAGTTAATCATACTAATATGATAAAGGCGAAAGTTTGTGTCTATGTTTGTTACTTCTTCACGTCTAAACGGCTGGAGCGATTTTTATAAAATTTGCTAGGGAGTTAGCTGATACTCTAGATAAACATATAGGCTACTTTTTGCTGTGAGGAAATATCTTATTCCCACGGGACAATCGATTTTTCATAACGCGGGCGAAGCTGCGGGATTCAACTAGTCTGGGATAAAGATTTACTTGTAAATAGTGTTGAGTGGGGCAGACATGACATGAGGTAGTACATTTGTCACGACCATGATTCAAAATAGCGGCTCAAAATTTAAATATTTTTACTATAATGTTAAATGTATCGCGCTAGCAAAGCGTAAATTGTGGACTTCACATACCTCCGAGAACTTTTTTTTAAGAACTCTCGGGTGTGTAGGTTTCCTCACGACGTTTTCCTTCACCGAAAAAAAGTGATGATTATTTCTTATACGCACATAAATCAGTGGTGCGTGCCTGGGTTTGAACCTCGGACCTCCTGATTGAGAGGGTAAGTTTCAACCACGCGTGTCGTTTGCTCCCTGTCTTGTACAAAAATCTCAAATTGCTCTATTTTCTTACAGCTAAAATGCCGTGCTGGTGAATGGGACACTCAAACAGAGCTAGAACTGTATGCACATCAAGATCGAGACGTAGCTAAATACATCGTACACGAGGAATACTACAGAAGTAAGAGCAAATATGATTCTTGATTTGAGATGATTTGACTTGATTTCAACGAAATCAACCGGCTTTATAGTGAGTGTTCCGAGGAGCTGTTTGATCTGGTGCCCCCATCACATTTCACCGCACCACTCGCCGACGGATGAAGTTCCATCCGCATCATCTGGACCCGTGGCGGTCCTCCACGGTTCGGTTTGCGCGCTCCTTCCTGCCGTGGACGTGCAAAATGTGGAATGAGCTTCCTCCTGAGGTATTCCCGGAGCGCTATGACATGGGGCTCTTCAAGAAAGATGTAAAAGAGCTCTCCTTCAAAGCCGGCGATGCATTGCCGACTCCCCTGGTGTTGCAATTGTCCATAGGCTACGGTGACTGTTTTCCATCAGGTGGCCCGTCTGCCTTATCGTTTTGCCCAACTATATAAAAAACGAGATCTCTCCAATATAGTTTTTGCGGATCACAAACAAACATACATCCTCAAAAGCTCTTACATTTATCAACCTATCGTTTCCAGCATCGCTCTACAACGACATCGCCCTTCTCATCATGAGAACGCCTTTCGAGTTGAAGAATGCGTGGCATATGGGCACAGGGTGCCTTGGGACGGCGCTTCCACCAGATGAGTACAAATGCTTCAGCATGGGTTGGGGCTCAGAGTTTAGAGAGAAGAAGAAGTACGCTGTTATATTGAAGAAGGCAACTACGAAATTATTATTTTTAGTTTAGTTTAGTTTTTTTGTTTTTTTTTTAAGACAAATATTTCAAGTCTCTTTATAAGAATTTGCAAATGAGCGTACCGTCCACTCGATGGTACTTGGTAACTATCTGAACAGAATCACAAATGCATTGCTACTCTAGAGGACAGCTATGGTCGTCTTTTTTTTTATCTGACTGAAGTAGCAAACGAGCATGCAGTCCACCTGATGGTAAGTGGTCACTGCCGCCCATGAACATCTGTAATCAACTTCATACAGAACATAGGTTCTACCTGAAGTCAATCACAGATGCGTGGCCATTCCCGAGGACTATGATGGTCGCCTCATATAAAAGTGTGCCACCACACCCTTCCATCGAACCGCAAGAAATGCTTCACGCTAGAAATAGGTGTGGCGGTGGTACTTCCCCGGTCTAACTACACTGGTTCTACGACCTTGAGAAACAAATGTGGGAACTCGCCACTCAACGGAATTTCATGTTTTTCCAGGTGCTGCTCAACATTGTGGAACACGACAGATGCCAGCAGATGCTGAGGACTAACAGCAGGTTGGGTGAACTGTTCGATCTCCATGAGTCTTTGACGTGTGCGAACGGAGCTGAGGGCGTAGACACTTGTAGAGGAGATGGAGGGTCGCCTCTCGTTTGTGCAGTTTCGGTAAGATTTAATTTTATTAACCTTAAGCTCCAGTTTTTTTGCCAGCAAATTTCAGTCTATTTATTTTTGTCAATGAGAAATAAGAATAATCGGAGTTAGTATATGCTATTTATTCTGGACCTCTCCTTTCCTTTGAGAATAGTATTAAAAAATCATGACCTTCAAAGAGGACAGTGTGATCGCTGCTTTTATATTATAAAAAAGGTGGTAGGTATAACTTATTTGTCCCTGTAACTGCGGCACCAGAATAGGGCTACCATATCCTCTGTCTGTCGTAAGAGGCGACTGAAAGGGGTTTCTTGGGTTGCGGGCAGTAAGAGTGGGAGCTCTGACCTTCCATCCAAACGACCCCGGGAACGACTAGGGCATATGTGGCAACATTCCGTCATAAACACCGAGAGGCACAGTGAGCATCAGTCGGTCACCGGGGAAGGGCCCAAAGGGGAATTGCGCACGGAGGACTTCGGTTGTGTTCCGTTGGAGATCCCGGAGACCTCCACACACACTACACTAGCACTGAGGATGGCTACCGGGGGGGTTTTAGTGAGGTAAAAATTCCACATAAACCTATGTCGCTCCCACGATGTGGGGAATCTTTTGTAGGTTTCCCCCTCGAGAACAAAAAAAAAGAGGAATAACGTAGGTATATAGTTGGATTGGGGAAGTACCACCGTCACACCTATTTCTAACGTCAAGCAATTCTTACGTTTCGGTAGAAAGGTGTGGTTAAAATTTTGATATGAGGCGAGCAACTTAACCGGGAGTAGCATCTTCTAAAATTGACATCAGATAGACCTGTTCTATGTGAAGTTGTTTTATATGTCCATGGATGACCACGACCACTTACCATCTAGTCTGCAACATCGTTTGCTTCTTTAAACTTTAAAAAAATGTCTGATTCCAGAATAAACCTGGCGAGAATCGGTTCGCGGTATACGGGATGGTGGCATATGGTATCACCTGCGGCGACCCCCTGATTCCTGGGATCTACGTGAACGTGCCACACCTGAAGAGTTGGGTGGACAAGAAGATGCAGGAAGAAAATCTCGACACCCAGTACTACACCGTGTAGCGTTCTCAAACCTAACCAAACCGTAGGCACTAGCTGAAATACCCGTGCTTCAGTACGGGACATAAGGGTCAGAAGAATAGACGCCATCTTGAAATAGTGCAAAATATCAATTAAAAGGGTGTTGACTGACCAGTTTAATAGGCTATGTCCAAGCAAAATCTTCACTACATAGTATAAAAAAGTCGCTTCTCGCTGTCTGTCCATATTTGCTGTACCGATTTTAATGCAGTTTTTTTAATAAATAGAGTTATTTAAGAGGAAGGTTTTTATATATAATACATTTATAATATAGTGGAGGAACACTGATAATTTTAGATTTTTGACTTTTAGGCGGAACGAAGTTCGCCGGGTAACTAGTTATATATAAAACTGAATGTTTGTAGAATTGTAAACTATTCATTTGTATTTTTTCTTTTTTTTGTGATGGCGTAGCAACGCCGCTTGTTTCATATAAATCGGACCAAGAACTCTTGCGTTATTGAGTATTTTTTATATTTAATCATCATACTATAATTATAAAGGCGAAAGTTTGTGTGTGTTTGTTACTTCTTCACGTCTAAACGGCTGGAGCGATTTTCATAAAATTTGGTAAGGAGTTAGCTGACACTCTGGATTAACATATAGGCTACTTTTTACTGTGGAAAAATATCTTACTCCCACGGACTAAAGCGGGCGACGCTGCGTGGTTCAACTAGTTGATAATCTATATGTATAAATAAAAGCGAAAACTGATTCAAATACTGAGTTATCAACGCACAACCGAAACCACTGTAACTAGAAGCTTGAACTTTGATACAGGGGTTCCTTTCACGATGTAAGTGAGCACTACGCAAGGAATTTTGGAATTTCAACCCCTAAGGGGACGTAAAATGGAGGCAAAGTTTGTATGGGACAACGTGACTTCTTGGTCCAATCCCCTTCAAATTTTGGATAAACATTCTTTAATGGAATCGATTGAAGGCTTGTTTCGTATTTTTATTTGAACTCATCGCCCAACAGTTAAAAGTTATTGTGGGGATTTTTGCAGCGATACTCCTTAGTGCTTTTGGTAAATTACATTTCATAATTGACACACGTTTGAAAACTAAATCTGTCTGACTGACTAAATATGACTGACATATCAACGGACGGCCTTTAACTACTATGAGTGCGTTCCATTAGACGTTCACAAAGCGCACGCTCACGACCGCAGTTTTCCCCGTTCCATTAGCTTGTGAGCTTTACTGACATATTCTCTACTGGAACGATCATTTCGACCCAGTTAGATGGGTCGTCGTGAGCGTCGCGTGGGCGTAAGTAATGACTTCATAAGTGACGTTTTCCCCGCGACCACAACGACCGCGGTCGTCTTGTGGGACGACGTTTTGAGCGTTTTGGGCTTTGCGTTTTCTGTAACACGCCCTATGAAAAGTTGGGATGACAGGTTTGTATGAAAGACCGCCAATCTAGATTCTAATTTATTGACATTATAAAAAGTAATAAGATTATGATTCTCAGAAACCTATCTAATTTTTATGAATAAAAATTCAAGGTTAGCCAAAAATCTCATTGTGCCAAAACTAAATTTTTTAAAAGTACAAGTTCATGGTACTAATTTATATTTATGTTTCCGAAAATATGTCTGAAAATTTCCCGCAACTTTTTAAGTGTTTATTATACTTTGGCCAGTGAAATGATACATAATTTAAACAATATAAACATATTTATTTTGTAATGAATAATAATAAATTAAAATTAAAACGTAATTACCGGTTATTGTTTTATTTCCTTACATAATATCCGATGATTTATAATTAGTGTTTTTAATGTAATCAATTTCTATCTGAAGTCAATCTCAGATGTGTTGCTACTCCCGAGGACGATACCCGCCTCATGTGAAAATGTGCCGGCAACTACATACACACTTTCATCTAAACGCAAGAAATGCTTCACGCTAGAAATGGGTGTGGCGGTGGTACTTCCCCCGTCCAACTACACTGGTTCTACCTGGTATCACCTTATTTTTATAATTGACCATTGCAAATTATAATTTTGGAGATCTCTTACTTTTTTGTTTATTATTATTCCAAATTCGCATGTCATAGCTACAATTATTGCTTTATTTTATAATCTAAGTAATTAATCATTCCGACTTTAAACGTTTTGGCTAACTGTAGATTTTGTTTCTTAATTAAGCTTTACTTTTAAATGAAAAGCAATAGCGGGTATTTTGACAAAGACATCTGACATTTTTGACGTTATGTGTTTTCATAGTAAGACATTGAATGTTCTATTTTTCGTTTAATAAGTATGTGTTTGTGTCAAATGCAAGGTAGTGGGTGTAATGTGTTTTTAGTAGATTTTACGTATATTTTATGCATTATTATGCAAACCTTCTCTACATCAACTATAACCGTGCGTCATTTCATACTCCTCCGTCTGCGGCAAGTATATTAAAAACCAATCACAATCTTCACGTATTAATATAAAAACTTTAAATTAACTCTTTTTTTAAGTTAAAACTTCTTTATCGGGGTTGGAAAAAAAAATTGTGTAACATTTTTTCGTTACGCGCCATCTTTTTCTGTTACGCGCCATATTTTTTTTCCGTTACGCGCCATCTTTTTCTTATCCCTACCACGCGTGATATTAGATAGATTATTATAGATTAGATTATTAGATAAAGTTTAATAAAAGCCTTTTATTAAACTTTATCTAATTTAACTTTATTTAACCAATTTCTGTAAAGTTGCATATAGTAAATTATTTTTTGAAAAATAACGTCATAAAGAAGTTTCACTTCTTACGAGTGTACGCTAGTACACGGACACATTTTTTTAGTTGTATTTTTCAATTTCCTTAATATTCAATGATTTGGAATCAAATTCGAATCTCAACACTATCTTTTAGTTTTATTTTTATTTGTTGTCTATTCCAATAATTCAAATTTATGTCATGGCCGCCATTATTGTTATATTTTATTTTCCACGTATTGAAGCATTTCAAATTAATATTGGATATTAAGTTCTTGTCTATGTTATATTTTTTTCCTGTGTATTTTAATTACTGCATTAAAATGTCATGACTGTCATTATTGTTTGTGTATTGGTCTTCAAAAATAGACTATGGCTTAAAACATGTGCTACTACAAAACACCACTTCGCACTTGGCCAGCGCGGTGGACTATGGCCTAAACTCTCTCTTCTGAGAGAAGACCCGTGCCCAGCAGTGGGACAATAATGGGTTGATGGGGGGACTACAAAACAAAAGGGCCACAACTCGAATAGACCTAATTTTACAGGAGAGCCATTTAAAGTTTTGAAAATCAGTTCTTGTATAATTGCTATGTAATTTTAAATCAGATAAATATGTGTTATACACTGTTAGAAAGGTATTTTTATTCTTCTTTTAAATGGTTAATTCGGATATGGTTATTTTTTTCTAAAAAAAAAGTTCTAAAAAATAAGTTGAATATTTTTGATTTGTGGCCCTTTTGTTTTAAAGTAGCGATGTGACGTGGTGACGTGACTTTAAAAGGATCAATAGATCATGATCTGTTCAATGATCAATCAATAGAATCATAATGATTTCATGAAAGAAGAGCAGTGATAGCCTAATGGTTGAAACTTGCCCTCTAGATCGAGAGGTCCGAGGTTCAAACCCAGGCACGCACCACTAATTCATGTGCGTATTAGAAATTAATCATCACTGCTTTTCGGTGAAGGTAAACATCGTGAGGAAACCTACACACCCAAGAGTTCTTTAAAAAAAAAAAGTTCTCGGAGGTGTGTAAAGTCCACCAATTCGCACATGGCCAGCGCGGTGGACTATGGTCTATAACTCTCTCATTTCTCTTCTGAGAGAAGACCCGTGCCCAGCAGCGGGACAATAATGGATTGACGAGAGAGAGAAAGAAGCACCAATGTCACACCAAACTTCAAAATTGTGCAACAGTTCTGTTTAAAGGTGCCGATTGAGAAAGACTAAGTACCAATCGGTCCACCAATTCGCACTTGGCCAGCGCGGTGGACTATGGCCTAAACTCTCATTCTGAGAGAAGACCCGTGCCCAGCAGTGGGACGATAATGGGTTGACGAGAAACTAGTCTGTTACTTAATCTTTAAATAAAATAAAGAAAATGTTATAAAAACGATGCTTTTTCAATTTAAAAACCAAAAAAGTGCCAGTGTGGTAGACCAGTTGAATTACTTTTTTGTAATCCAGAAACGTATACTTAATCTAACGCATTTGAGGAATAAGTATCCAAATATGTCGCAACACAAAAAAAAACGCTTTCTACACTCATAGCCCCACAGTAGGATTTTCTCCTGTGTCATGGGTGCCATGGACACACACAAAGACGAATACACAAACACCCAGACCAAGAACAAGAATCTAAACTCATCATTCAGATATCTATCCGGCCGGGAATCGAACCCGGGACCCACTGCGTGTCAGACCGGTATGGTAACCGCTGCGCCACGCGGGGCGTCGTTCTAAGTTATACGGAAAGAGTTCTAAGTTATACATCAAGGACATAAACGAAAACAATGAACGTATCGAAAAAACATAAACTTGTACTAAAAACACTTGAAACGGTTTCGAAGCTGCATACATTTAGAAGAACCTTGTATAATGATTCAGTATAAAACAAATTTCAATTACATTGACCGTTCATAAGGAAAATGATTTAAGAATACACAAACAAAACATGCAATGGTTGACGAATAACCCGCTATATTTACGTGTTTCCCGCTACTTGTAAGGTCAGTTAACCGGAATTTCTCATACAAACAATATAAAATCAGTCAAGTGTGTCCTTTGGTTTTTTGCTGACGTCACTCGTTAGTATTATTTGCGTGGTGATACATAGCAAGAGACGGAGCTATGTTTTTCATACGGCTTTTTTCAACGTTTTTATTTTTTATATGCGTTCACTTTTATATGAGGCCGTCTTAGTCCTCGGGAGTAACAACGCTGTGATTAAGATTATACCCATGTTTTATGTGAAGTTGCTTCCAGATGTACATGGGCGGCAGTGACCACTTACCATCAGGTGGACTGCGTGCCGTTTGCTACTTACATGTGGTAAAAAAGATATTGGCCTAATTAAAAAAAACTACTTCCTTATAGCAACAGGTTAGAATCGTAGACCCACTTATCTGTCCCTGTAGTTTCGAGATTTGAATAGGGCTACGATATTTCCGGCCTGTCGTAAGAGGAGACTAAAAGGCTTCCGGGGTTGCGGGCGGCTAGAGTGGGAGCTCGAACAGTTCGGTCAGACGACCCCGCGAAGGACGGCGGCATGTGTAGCTGCATACCGTCGTAAAGACCAGACGGAGTGTTGGGCCCACCCGCCCATCTGTGAGGAGCCCGATAGGGCAACGCGCTCAGAGGACTCCGGTTGCGTTCCTTTGGAGATCCCGGAGTCCTCTTTGTAGCGCCGAGGACGGTCAAAATCCCACGTAACCCTGCGTCGCTCCTCCGGAGTCGGGTACCTTTAAAGGTACCCGACGCCGAGGAAAAAAAAAGACCCACTTATCTATTTTTTTGAAGTTATCTAAGGATATTCCAAGTAAATTACATGTATTAACGGTAAAAATAAACTGAACATACGTTCCTGAATTCTATACAATTTAAAGGTGTGAATAATCTACAACAGCACTAAACTAGATTATGGTCTAAACTAGTGTTGCCCAAATTCAGTCTTGGTCTTGCAGTCTTGGTCTTGTTCTTGCGTTATTGCAAGACCAAGACCAAGAACAAGACCGCGTATTTTTAGCAAGACCAAGACCAAGACTGACCGTGCAAGACTTGAGCAAGAACAAGACATAGCCTGCAAGACTCTTGCGTCTTGCAGCTAGGACTTAGCGCTATTTCACTGAGTAGTTAGGTGTAACAGTTCGGTGTATAGGTAGGTACGCTTAGGAATTCTATGAGACGCAAAAAACTGTATCAAAGAATATGAAAAACTGGACCTATGCGCATTACGACTAATACCATAAACATAGCGAATAAAAAAATATCTATTAAAATCAAACTGAGTGCATGCATAGTTATGTTTTAACCATCGGCACTTTAATAATGCGGCATCAAAGGTTTTGTACTTACTTCTCAAAGAAATTTGCCGCTTTTCGGAAGTACATGTTTATGATACATGCGCCGGCGGCTTCTTTTGAAATCTAAAACAATCGTTGCCGCCACGCCGAAATCATAACATTTGACACTATTTGATTGCCGCCATAGGGCGTAGGTATACTCATGCAAAATAATTTCGAATTTTAAGAGTACCTACAGGTGTTCCAAAGAATAAATAAGTTTCAGAGTGCTTAGAATGAAAATGAATACATTATACTGATCACGCAAGTAGGTAGTATTATGATTGGGATAAAATGGTAAGGATAGGTAGTAGATGTCATATTAATTCATTCTAGTAAGTATATATTATAATATTGATTACTTATATGGTTTTAAACTAATTACTTAGGTACTATTATTGTACATTTAGTCAAACTTTAATAAATAGTAATAGACTAATAGGTAATTGCAAGACTTGCAAGACTCTTGCTGCAAGACCAAGACCAAGACCAAGACTGGGAGCGCAAGACCAAGACCAAGACCAAGACCAGGTGTATTGGCGCAAGACCAAGACCAAGACTGGCTAAGTCTCGTCTTGTTCTTGCATTTGGGCAACACTAGTCTAAACTAGGTCGGCAACCCTCTGGCCCACTATTTGCGGCCCGCGGGTTTTCCTAGAATTTATCACTCTAGAAGCCCGGGGACCATACTTTGCTAAATTAAAAGCCGCTTTTTGGATATCTATTGCAAACAATTTTTACTGTCTATAATTTTGTTCTGTCGTCAAATATTCTTGACGGATTTAATAGCCCAATCAAAATTGTTACTACAAGCTGGAATAAGCTTCATCCTGAGCGGAAACATGTATCCAAATCAGGGAAAAAATAAAAATTTAATGAGTTATTATCATTTTATTTACGTTTATAACAGTATCATAATGTACCTAAGTGGTATTTTTTGTTTTTATCAGTCAGTTCAGAATGTCAATCATATCGCACTTATCAATGCCCTTTGACACTAGAAAATTACATGTAGCTGAATCTTACGTGTTACTAATAAATTTTCTAATCTATATATTAATACGTGAAGTAAAAACTTGGGTTTTTTTTGGCAAATTGCGCGGATGGAAGAGTATGAAATTTAGCACGGTTATAGTTTCAGAATACGAAATATTCACTAATACTATTTGTTTTAAATAATACATAAAGGTTAAGTACATAAAATCAACTTCAAGGTAGTAGAACCAGTGTAGTTCGACCGGGGAAGTACCACCGCCTCGCCTATTTCTAGCGTGAAGAAGCACTTCTTGCGTTTCGATGGAAGGGTGGGGTTGCCGGTACACTTTCACATGAGGCGACCATCTTAGTCCTCGGGAGTAACAACGCATCTGTGATTGACTTCAGATGGAACCCATGTTCTGTACGAAGTTGATTACGGATGTCGCAGGTCGGCAGTGACCACTTAACATCAGGTGGACATGCAGTCCACCTGATGGTAAGTGGTCACTGCTGTACTCCAGTAAGATAAAAAACAACTAAAACACATTACCATGCATAAGCACAAACACATATAATAGACGAAGTGAAACTTTCATTGTCTTAAGTATATAAAAACACATAACGTCAAAAATGTCAGATGTCTTTGACAAAATACCCGTCATTGCTTTTAAATGCAGCTTAGTTAATTGACGCTCTTTAGCTGTAACGGGTGTATTTAAAATAACTAGAAAATTAATTCAATTTAATTGAAATTGAGAAATATTTGTGCTATTTTGGGTTAGTTTAGTTGTTAGGTCAGTTGGGCTAGTTAGTTAGTTAGTTAGTTTTTGAGTTGAATTACGCTTGAATTTCGGCCGTTGTAACGTGTAACTAGTACATTATAATATGTAACGGGTACTCACGATATGCCGTTTTTGAATTATTTTTGATATGGTAATGACGAAATTGAAAAAAAAAACGTGTGCGTGTACTAGCGTACACTCGTAAGAAGTGAAACTTCTTTAAGACGTTATTTTTCAAAAAATAATTTATTATATGCAACTTTACAGAAATTGGTTAAATAAAGTTAAATTAGTTAAAGTTTAATAAAAGGCTTTTATTAAACTTTATCTAATAATCAAATCTATAATAATCTATCTAATATCACGCGTGGTAGGGATAAGAAAAAGATGGCGCGTAACAGAAAAAGATGGCGCGTAACGAAAAAATGTTACACTAAATTTTTTTCCAACCCCGATAAAGAAGTTTCACTTTTGTTTTCCAACCCCGATAAAGAAGTTTCACTTCAATTAAAAGTAATATTGTGCTAATAGATGAGCAATTATTGCCTACTGGTTTTGAATTTCGACCGTTGTGACGTGTGAGTAACTACATTTTAATATGTAATGGGTACTCACGATATGCCATTTTTGAATTATTTTTGATATGGTCATGACGAAAACTAAAAATTAAAAGTAATATTGGCTCATAGATGAGCAGTTATTGCCTATTGGTAGAAAGTCAGGCTCTCAATCGAATATCTACAATTCGAATCGATCGAATGTTTTTTGTTCGTAACATTGAAGTAGCCAACGAGCAGACCACTTGATGGTAAGAAGTCACAACCGCCGTTCTTCTTTAAGCAACTTCATACAGAACAAAGGTTTTTTTTTATTATTATTTTTTTATCCGACTGAAATAGCAGACGAGCATGCAGTCCACCTGATGGTAAGTGGTTACTGCCGCGCATAGACATCTGACATAGAGAATGGGTTCCATCTGAAGTCAATCATAGATGCGTTGCTACTCCCGAGGACTATGATGGTCGCCTCATGTGAAAGTATGCCGGCAACTACACCCTTCCATCGAAACGCAAGAAATGCTTCACGTTAGAAATAGGTGTGGCGGTGGTACTTCTCCGGTCAAATTACACTGGTTCTACCACCTTCAAATCCATCAAACTTCTATCCAAAGTCAATCACAGATGCACTGTTACTCACGATATGCCGTTTTTGAATTATTTTTGATACTAGTCACCCGTAGCATCGGCCGAAATTCGACCGTAATTTAAATTAAAAATCAAATGTCATCTGACATTCTTGACGTTGTGTCTTTTCATAGTAAGACATTGAATGTTCTATTTCATTTACTAAGTACATATGTGTTTGTGACAAATGCAAGGCAGTGTGTGTAATGTGTTTTTAGTTGATTTTATGTATGAAAAATGCATTATTTGAAAAAAATATTAACATTCTGCACTCCTTCTCTACGTCCACTATAACCGTGCAAAATTTCATACTAATCCGTCCGCGGCATATTACTTAAAAATCCGTCACAAATTTTTGCTTCACGTATTAATATAATAATGTTCACGGCGAAACTGAAAATTAAAAGTTTATTGGCACATACATGGGCAGTTAGTGCCTATTGGTTGAAAGTCAGGCTCTCAATCCAAGATCTGAAGTTCGAATCCAGAAAACCACTATTTTATCAATAAATGATATGCGTGTTAGAAATGATTATTACTGCTTTACGTTGAAGGAAAAATATTGTTAGGAAACATATGCTTCTAATGAAAACGGACGTAAGTCTCATTTTGGGCAAAATGACTTTTTATACTAAATATTTTATGGTAACAAAGGTATTCATTTTTCTAAACGTTTTTCTAAATCAAGATCAAACTTTCTGTGTTGGAAAATACGCTTTCTCCACTCATAGCCCCACACAGTAGGATGTACACATTTCTCCTGTGTCGTAGGTACAATGGAAACACACAAGACGAATACACAAACACCAACCCATAACATGAATCTAAACTCATCATTCAGATACCTGTCTGACCGGGAATCGAACCCAAATGTTTTTATTGATTAAGAATTATTCACAAAACAATTCGCTAGGGCCCCTGTACTGGGTTTACAGCCCGTATTACTGGGTGCCCCGCTCATTACCAGGACGAAATTATTTAATCAAAAAATACAACGTGTTGTTAAGGTAATTAACAATTATTATAAAACAACGAACTCTTATAGGTGTGTGAATGGGAAGCGTGTCTCAAAATACAAGTTTAGTTAGTAGTTATATTATAAATGCAAAAGTTATTGTATGTGTATGTTAAAAGATGTAGGTATGTATGATTTTTATCTGATGGAAGTAGCAAACAAGCATGCAGTCCACCTAGTAAGTAGTCCAGATAAGTGGTCATTGTCTTCCTTGCTCATCTGTAAGCAATTTCATATAGAACATAGGTTCTATCTGAACTCAATCACAGATTATTTGTTACTCCCGAGGTCTGAGATGGTCGCCTCATATAAAAGTGTGCCGGCAAACACACTTCCATCGAAACGCAAGGAATGCTTCACGCTAGAAATGGGTGTGGCGGTGGTACTTCCCCGATCGAACTACACTGGTTCTACCACCATAATATACTACATAGTGCAGAAACACTGATCATTTTAGATTTTTGATTTTCACGAATGAAGTTCGCTTAAGCAACTGCTTTAATACTATAAATGCAAAAGTTTGTAAGGACGTATGTATTTTTGTCACTTTCCTCGCAAACTACACACATATAGTTTTTAATCTAGATTAATAAACAGGATACTCATTACAGTTGTAGACGTGACGTAAAACCCGACTGCAAATTCTACCACATTCTGCGGGCGGTGACAAACAAAACACACAGGAAAATCTGGCAAAAATACGTTTGGTTCTCGAGTTTATTGTTATTATAATAATTTATTTAAACTTCTTACTAGTTTACGCCGAAATAGCAACATTAAAACCGGTTGTCTGTAAAGTCGGTTCACTGACGATAGTTGAACGTGACAACGTAATACGAAAATACTGATGGAATGGTTCCATTTTTGTATAGCAGCTGTCCACGCGGACGCATCGCTCACTCAAGTAGGAGAGAGACAGGTCGGACGCTGCCGAACGCGGAGACCGGTTGTGCCTCTTTGTCGCTCGTGCCGCGGTCTCGCTTGCACTTCAGGCCTTAAATGGAACGCCTCACAGCGAGGTAACGCCGCATAAATCATGTTTTTTGGTGCGTGCAGCCGGTTCCATTGAATTATAAGACGTTGTCACGTCAAAAATGTTATAATGTAAATATTTATGTTTTTTGTTCGTAACATTGAAGTAGCAAACGAGCAGACCACTTGATGGTAAGTCACTACCGCCGTTTTTCTTTAGGCAACTTCATACAGAACAAAGGTTCTATCCAAAGTCAATCACAGATGCATTGTAACTCCCGAAGTCGGGAAATATGGTCATTCTAATTTTTTCAAAAGTAAGACCTCCAGAAGATACCCAACGCTGTGGGACCAATAAATGGTTATGTGGGATTCTTACCGCATTAATGCCCCCCAGTGGTGGTCCTCGGCGCTACAAAGAGGACTCTGGGATATTTAAAGGAACGCAACCGGAGTCCTCTGTCCACGTTGCCCCATCGGGCTCCAGACAATCTTTACGACGATATGCCACCACACATACCGCCGTACTTTCCGGGATCGCCTGTCTGGACAATTCAAGCTTCCATTCCTGCCGCCTGTTATCCCGCAAGCCCCCTGTTAGTCGCCTCTTATGACAGGCAGGGACTACCGTAGCCCTATTCTAATCCCAGAACTATAGGAACAGTTGAAATAAATATGACAGTGGTACTTCCCCTGTCGATCTACACTGACTCTACCACCTGGTTTCTATATCTATCAAAAGATTTATATTTTTCTAAAAAAATTGGCAGAAGTCAGTTTGTCAAAATTCAGATTACACACTTACACACGTTTACACTAGCACGCACCTAGTTGATATTTTGATATCAGTTCATTGTCAAATGCAAATTAAAAAACAAGATTGAACCTCGCGTTAACAGGAAAATTAATCAAAAACCGCAAACGCTTCAAAAGTGCCATAATTTGAATATGAATTTAATATTTTTTGTGGTCAAATCACATCGGATCAGTTCTATGAAAGTCATTATCAACGTAATAAAATACGGAATTAACTTTAATTTGATTGTATTTATACAAATTGTGCTGACGCACAGACAGGCACACCCGGAAGGTAGTTTAAATGATATTTATTAAAGATTACATTGAAGTTATTTGGTCTAATAATGACGTGATTTGACGTTTTTTTTCTATTGAGGGGCGTCTAATAATACCGTGATTTTACGTTTTGCTAACCCCCCCCCCCCCATTGGTGCTTGGTGAGATGTGGTAAGATTTGACTCAACTTCCCCCTGCACACAATCTAGTTTTCTCGTCATTTTACACATGACTTTGTTTCATACAAAAATATGAAGGAATATTAAGCCGAGACCTCCCTTTTACGCGATATTTGATAAGATTTAACGAGACCCCTCACCTTTCCACTATATATGTCACAAATTAATGGGTGTCTCTCCTTTAATTACATATAAACCGCAAAAACGTTTTAATATGTAACGGGTACATACACTAAGCGGTTTTAATGTGTAATGGGTACTCATGGGTACTCACGATATGGGTTATTGGTTATATATGGGTTATTGTGAACCCGTTATATATAAAAAAATATTAATTTTTGCAGTAATATTAGTGTAACATCCCACATAATTTGACATTAATTGCCAACTTTATTTAAAAGATAAGTTAATCATTTATTCAATTTGCTTACACACACATTTGGTTATTCGACATGTGTACAATATTAAAAAAAAAGAGAAAAGAGGGTGCAAAACATCACGAAATGGACACTGCTCAGCATTATTGGCATCCGAGGACAACCAGCGCTGATCTTCCGCAGTATCCAACCGGTCACGACAGGTATTTACTACGATTTGTCTTCAACCCATTATTGTCCCACTGCTGGGCAAGGGTCTTCTCTCGGAATGAGAGAGTTTAGGCCGTAGTCCACCGCGCTGGCCAAGTGCGAATTGGTGGTCTTCACACACCTCCGGGAACTTTTTTTTTTAAAGAACTCTCAGGTGTGCAGGTTTCCTCACGATGTTTTCCTTCACCGAAAATCAGTGATAATTAATGTATAATACGCACATAAATCAGTGGTGCGTGCCTGGGTTTGAACCTCGGACCTCCCGATTGAGAGGGCAAGTTTTAACCATTAGGCTATCACTGCTCACTGGGTTTATATATCATGTCTGATTTATAAACCCCGAATCGATCCATTAAATACAATACCCGGTGTGCCAGGCTTACAACTGCCGGGTATTCCAATTGAATCAACTTTTGAACCATTTAATCAATTGGTGAATCGTGAGACATTGCAGAAGCGAAGATAACATACTGTTTCGAATACAAATTCAACATCCCATTAAGGATGTTGCAATGTCAAGACTATAAAAATCTAGTAAAACCGGTGTACCGACGTTAATTTGTTAAAATAAACTAGAATGAGGCGTTCTTGTGGACGATTGTAACATATATTGTGTTGCTAGTGTAGAAATTTTCCCTACTTATTGGGACTTTATTTAAAATTATGCGTTTCTTTCCAAAAATGTATGTTGACGTTTCAATACAGATTTATGTGAATCTATGAAATGATTGTTAAATATAAATTCAGGAAAAAACGATCAAATGATTAAAAATAGGTACTGGTCACCCATCGCAACGACCTTAATTGAACTCAAAAACTAAACTTGATACTGTCCAAAGTAGCACAATTATTTTTTTATCTAACCGAAGTAGCAAACGAGCATGCAGTCCACCTGATGGTAAGTGGTCACTGCCGCCCTGCGACATCTGTAATCAACTTCATACAGAACATGGGTTCCACCTGAAGTCAATCACAGATGTGTTGCTACTCCCGAGGACTATGATGGTCGCCTCATGTGAAAGTGTGCCGGCAACCACACCCTTCCATCGAAACGCAAGAAATGCTTCACGATAGAAATAGGTGTGGCGGTGGTACTTCTCCAGTCGAACACTGGTTCTACCACCTTAAAGCAAAAATTTCTCAGCAAGAACAAAGTACAACGTGTAAGTATAATACTAACTCGTAATAAATAAAAAAAATATTAAATTTTAGGTAATTTGTACATGCTCAGGATTTTTGTTATATAATGGTTTCGGAACTCTGAAAATTTATTCTAATAAATTTAAATATTAGTTTTTGCGTGGAAGAGTAACAAACAGCTATCCTCACAAACCCACACCTCATTTGTTAAAATTACTTTAAATTTTTTATTAAATACTTGTACATATTTTTAAAGAAAATCATGTGCAAAAAATGTAACATAACTTTAAATTGTAATAACTATTGATAGAGTGAGAGCCGCCATATTGGATTTTAGAATCCAATATGGCGGCTCTCACTCTATTAGTACTCTCTTAGTATTCTATTAGTACTCTCTATTAGTACTCTCTTAGTATAATTTCTCAGTGCTACTGGGAAGATGAGGAAATTGATTAAAGAATCATCAAAACACAAGCGTTTGGTCGCCAGAGATACACAATAGTATTTTCCCCTCAGATAAAAAATACATACATTATACAAACGCTCAGTCGCGTAATAATAGTTGCTAATTTCAATCGGTGTGGTCAACACTGACGACCGTCGTACACCAGCCTTCAGTATAAGGAAAAATATTTTAAAAACCACAAACGACTCTCAGAGTCGGACGAGTGAGGTGTTTTGACGTAAAGTGAATTATATTTAACAAAAAATCGTGTTAGCTACACGGTAAGTTTAATATATTGATATCAATATTTACGAATTAATCAAAAGCTATTATTTTGAACGTTTTGATGAATTATTTACATTAAATGCTATCATGAATGATAGCTTTTAATGTAAATAACTTTGAATAGATTTTTTGTTGAAGTTATGTTGAGTTGCTGCCAAGTGCTCATAAGTTCAATATTTAACAATAAATTAACCTTAATTTTTGAAGTTTTCGAGTGAGATAAATTTATATTATTATAACTTTTGATAGAATTGATGAATTTGAATTAAAGAAAAACTAAATGTTGCATTAAATATATTTTCAATTCTTTATATCATTTTCATTCGTTTAAGTTGATGCTACTTCAAACACAAACAAAAAAAAAATGTATATTACAAAAATATTATAAAAATGTATGTTTGACGACCCGCGTGGCGCAGCGGTTACCATACCAGTCTGACGCGCAATGGGTCCCGGGTACGATTCCCGGCCAGACAGGTATCTGAATTAGTATTATTAGAATTGTGTTATTAGCAGGTATCTGAGTTTAGATTTCTGTTTTGGGTCCAGACCCACTGGTGTTTGTGTATTGGTCTTGTGTGTGTCCATGGTGCCCATGACACAGAAGAAAATCCTACTGTGGGGCTATGAGTGTAGAAAGCGTGTTTTTTTTTAATTACTGAAGTATTTTAAAGGTTTTTTAGATCTTTAGATCTTTGTGCTTCGACTACGGAAGAACTAATGCCACAATTTTGTCTGATTAATACCAGCAGTGTAGCGTTGCCAACGTTGCCAAACGTCCCGTTTTTGGTGGGACACCCCGATTGTATTGGATTGGAATTGAAGTTAAATGTCCCGCCCGGGAGAGTGTCAGTCCCGCTTTTCGGGAAGGACTATACTTTTGCCAAAAAAGGTCACCTAATTTATACTATTTAGGGTTGATTTAAGATCTCCATGCTCAGCAGTGGCCATGGCCACATGAGGAGTCAATTCTTAGTATCCAGAAGTAGTAACCTTGTAGCCAATTTCAGGTAGATTAGGTTTGTTTATCTGGAGTAGCTACCCTACTCCAGATAAACATTACCATTATAGTAAGATAGATTACCTGGGCTTGTTATTTTTTGAAGTGAACCTTCTTTAGGCGCATGAGGGTAAAATTTTTACAGATGAAACGTCACGCCGGTATGCAACGGAAGTGTCGGAAAAGAGAGAGAGAGTGATCGAGACCGATTGAGAGAGAGTAAGACAGGGCGAACGTAGCATGAGCAACTAGCCGTGGAGTGAGAGTAGGGAGCAAGCGAGTGAGAAAGATTGAGAGAAAAAGTGAGACAGAGCGAACGTCGTATCACGCCTTTTTCCCTTCCTCTTAATCTTGGAAATTTAAAGTTTTAGATTTGTATAAATATAAACAAGATTTATAAATTAGTTCGTACACTTCTGACATGTGTACTTTGTACGCACGCATGTTTTTTTTTAATCACATAATGGTACGAATATATAAATAAAAAAGATACTCATACTAGTCTCAAAACCAGTTTCGACCGGGGAAGTACCACCGTTACATCTATTTCTACCTTGACGCAGTTCTTATGCTTCGATGAAAAGGTGCTTTATGTCGTGAAGATGCTACCATTGTATTCCACAGGGACTAGCACATCTGCGATTGAATTCAGATAAAACCCTTGATCAGTATGAAGTTGCTTATGTCTATGGACGGCAGTGACCGTTTACTCACTGACTACATGCTCGTTTGCTACTTAACTCATATAATATAATGTATTGAATTGACAATTCATGTTATACATCGATGATCTTGTGAAATTATTATAATTATGGCTGAATTTTAAGCGCTAGGTGCACGTGCAAGTATGTAAAGAAAATGTTTCTTTAATTAATTTATTGTATGTTTGTCTTACTAATATTATAAGGGCGAATGTATATAAGGTGTCAGCTATGTTTGTCATTCTTTGTGGCGGAGTTTGGGCACATAATTTAGTATATTACAAAGTCATTTCGCGCTGTCTGTCTACGCTACGGATTTTAATAGAGTTTTTAATAGATATTGATTCAAAAGGAAGGTTTTTATGTATAATACATGCATAATATAGTCACTAAATTTACACTTTCTTAAGCCGAACCGCTAACTATTGACGATAACAAAAAGAAGTCGTCGAATCTACATTCTAGAGCCCCCTACACTACTTCCCTCCTCCACTACAAAGTCCCTTAAAATATGCAAATATATATAGTCATTATACATACTAATATACAGGGTGTAAATAAATGTGCACAGGCGATTATTCCATACCTATTGCAGATATCAAAAATCTTTAAACTGCTACCGAAAGTAATTTACCTAATGACTAAAATGACATAAATAACTTTTTGAAAATAAAATTACGTTAAACCCTCCCATACATTTAGTATGACATAGTAGAGTAGTAGAAGTAGTACATCGTACAATAAAAATGTGTTTTTTTTCAATTTGCGTCAAAAAAAGATTGTTGCATTATTGATTGACAAATGGCAATTTTCAATACAAAAAAGAGAGACATGTAAATGTACTACTTCTGCAAGTCTACTTTCTATTGTCTCATACTAAATGTATGGTAGTGTTTAATTTAAAGATTTTGGATTTATCTCGTTTTATTTTCAAAATGTTATTTATGACATTTTACTTCTTAGGTATATACTTTCGATAGCAGTTTAAAGTTTTTTTATATCTATAATAGTTACGGAATAATCGCCTGTGCACACTTACCCATTACACCCTGTATATAGTAAAATTAAAAACAAAACTGAATTCCTTGCATAACTAATGTGAACTGAAAGGGCCGTACTCAAAATTTCGGAAAATTGAGGTAATAATACTGGTAATAAGGATATCTTTAGTCTAGCTAACATTTTGTTCTTGAAGAGGATAAATTTGTAAATAAGTACGCAAATAAACTTGCTATCGTTGCTAATGCTTCAATGTTTATTATTAATATTAACTTGACATTTAGTTTTATTGCCAAGATGATTTCCTATTAATCACATAATAGAACTCAGATATAATTCATCGCTATATCCATATATAAAAAACCGGTTGTTTGTAAAGTCGGTTTGCTGACGATAGTTGAACGTGACAACGTCATAAGAAAATACTGATGAATGGTTGCGTTTTTGTATAGCAGCTGTCCACGCGGACGCATCGCTCACTCAAATAGGAGAGAGAAAGATGTCCAACGCTGCCGAACGCGGAGGCCGATTGTGCCTCTATGTCGCTCGTTCCGCGCTCTCACTTGCACTTCAAGCCTTAAATGGAACGCCTCAGAGTGAGGTAACGCCGCATAAGTCATGTTTTTTGGTGCAGCCGGCTCCATCGAATTATAAGACGACACGTCAATACTAAATGAAAGTTCTGTATATCTGTAAATCTCATACATCTCTACTAATCCCTATCCCTACTTATATTAAACGAAAATGTTAGTTTGTTACGCTTTTACGCCAAAACGACTACACTGATTATCATGAAACTTTATATACTTATTCTTAAAGGTATTAGAAAAAATATAGTATTCTTTTGGCTTTAAGGTAAATGAAGGTGCGGGTTATGGAGAATATATTAAGAAACACAAATTTGGGAAACATTCTCATTTCTAAATTTTTTTCAGTCTGTTTGTCTTTGTTTTTGAAGTCGTAGAAAATCATAACTGCTTTTAATTTAAAGAATTTAAAATAAATACAAATGCAAAAGTTATTAGTAATTCATTAGCATAATATTATGAATATATTTAAAGACCATTATTCGATGTAAATTTTGGTGTTTTTTTAATTTAAATCCATTGCACTTAATCACAATTACAGCATTACAATTTATATATTTAAATATTTATAGCCCTTATTTCGATTTAGTATTTAGTAAATATTTAATTAAAAACTATCAAATGAGTCCATGTTATGTTCAACGTTACTAAAATGATTATAGTCCAGATTTTGATTAAATATTTAATCTTTATTTAATTAAAAACCATCAATTCTATCAAAAGTTATTACTATTATTCAAATCTACTTTATTGATATATTTATTATCTCGTTCATGTCTTGATTAAACATCTAGTCTCTTTTGTAATTAAAATTCATCCACTCTATCAAAAGTTATTACATTAAGTATATGCTAGGTATATATTTTTTGCAGGAGAAGTCACGGGTCGAACCTAATTATATTATCATATAGGTAATAATAACTATGAAGTCATATGTACACAAACAGGAAAATATTAATATAAACTTAATTAATTCTGTTATTTAGTGTTTCTTAGCACAAATATTATTATATCGTTTATATAAAACGATAGATAATGGTGACTGTTCCGAGGAACTGTTTGATCTGGTGCCCACATCACCCTTCCTTTATCGCACCACTCGCCGACGGATGAGGTTCCATCCGCATCAACTGGACCCGTGGCGGTCCTCCACGGTTCGGTTTGCGCGCTCGTTCCTGTCCCGAACTTGCAAGATGTGGAATGAGCTTCCTCCTGAGGTATTCCCGGGGCGCTATGACATGGGGTTCTTCAAAAAAGGTGTAAAAAGAGCTCTCCTCCAAAGCCGGCGATGCATTGGCGACCCCTCTGGTGTTGCAAATGTCCATAGGCGACGGTGACTGCTTTCCATCAGGTGGCCCGTCAGCCTTATCGTTAGGTCTTACTATAAAAAAAAGTGATCCTAACGGTTGAAATATTGCCTCTTTCGAGGCTCTGACATTCAAGTCCTAGACAATCACTGTTTTATTTCTAAAGTTATGTGCGTATTAGAAATTAATTATCGCAGCTGAGAGTTCTCTAAAAAGTTCTCAAGGGTATGTGAAGTCTACCAATTAGCATTGGACTAGCGTGGTGGACGATGGCCTAAAACTCTCTCATTCTGAGAGAAGACCCGTGCCCAGCAGTGTGACAATAATGAGTTTACGAAATATTCTAGTTTTCGCACTCCCGGGCATTAAGTAGTTTTATGTGTATAAAGAAGTGGTCGCGTGAGTTCAGGAAGGCCAGGGGACTTGATTACTGTCTATTCTTGAAGATTTCAAGTAAAACACAGGAGTAAACTTCTTCGATTTATTCACAGTTTAGGAGTTTCGATAGCTTCGACGGTTAAACAAGAATCTTTTTCTACCGGCAGGCGCTCGCCTTTTTAAAATAAAGTTGGGTGAGGTGACAATAACAAATTTATGGAGGGTAAACTAAATTAACATCTTTAGAAATCACTAAATATTATTAATTTAATAAACAAATTATTTTCGATCTTTAAACTAAGTAAAATAATTATTTTCGGCAACATGTGTTTCATAAATACGCGGTGTCCCGCCGACATGTTTATGCATATTAGAAGGACGAAAGTTTATGAACATGTATGTGTGTTTGTTCCTCTTTCACGCAAAATCTACTGGTCGGATTTCGCTGAAATTTTGCACACACATAGTCTATTAGCTAAATCAACACATAGGATACTTATTACCGTGAAGACGTGACCGAAGCGAGCGTATCCGTGGAAATATCCTAGTGTAATGCTAACGATTAATGTCATCATTCTTATGGGTAATTTACCGATTTCTTGTAATAGGAAATCTTTTAACTGGAAACGAGTAATTCATGCATAATTACTTTATATATAAACGTACGTATAAGCTATTATGCTTAATTTTACCTTCAAGTACTTATTACACGTACTATTCGAACGAGAGTCCTAAGACTCGACTTAAAAAAAGTAAGTAAAAGAGTCGAAAAAAGACTCCATATAATATTCATTTTAGAGTCGGTCTTGTAAAATTTATCAGACTTTTTATAAGACTTATCTTTTTTTTGTTCTCGAGGGGGAAACCTTCAAAAGGTACCCGACGCCGTGGGAGCGGCGCAGGGTTATGTGGGATTTTTAGCGCACTAAAACCCCTCGGTAGCTGTCCTCGACACTTTATAGAGGACTCCAGGATTTCCAAAGGAATGCAACCGGAATTTATATATTATCTAGTTTCTTTCATCACTAGATTAGTCTCCCAGGTGGTCGAACCCGTGTAGTTCGATAGGGGACTACTACCACTGCCGCACTTACGTTTTTTGAAGTGAAACTTCTTTCTCGGGGTTGGAAAAAAATTTAGTGTAACATTTTTTCGTTACGCGCCATCTTTTTCTGTTACGCGCCATCTTTTTTTTTCGTTACGCGCCATCTTTTTTTTCCGTTACGCGCCATCTTTTTCTTATCCCTACCACGCGTGATATTAGATAGATTATTATAGATTAGATTATTAGATAAAGTTTAATAAAAGCCTTTTATTAAACTTTATCTAATTTAACTTTATTTAACCAATTTCTGTAAAGTTGCATATAGTAAATTATTTTTTGAAAAATAACGTCATAAAGAAGTTTCACTTCTTACGAGTGTACGCTAGTACACGCACACATTTTTTTTTTTTATTCGACTGAAGTAGTAAACGTCATGTAGTCCACTGATGGTCGTCCCTGTAGTTCCGGGATCAGAATAGGGCTACGGCATCCCCTGCCTGTCGTAAGAGGCGACTAAAAGGGGCAAATTTCCACCTTTTGTAGTGCTCACTTACATGCATGCTATGAATGCATGCATGATGCAAAATTTCACATTACAGTAGTTTTGTGCTTTACGTTTTACGCTTTACTCAATAATTAAGTCAGTTTTCTATATATATAAATACTAGCTAAACCCCGTAGCTTCGCCCGCGTTAAAATTTATATCGTTTTCTAAAAAGTAGGCTCTAAGTTAAACCTATGTTTGTTACCTGGCTAAGTGCCCAAGAATTGTATAAATAATTCAGGTTGCCTTACCACATTTTACTATGTAACGGATACCGATGTGCTGTTTTACGCTATTGCATAGTTTTTATCGTGACTGAAGGTGGTAGAACCAGTGTAGTTCGACCGGGGAAGTACCACCGCCACACCTATTTCTAGCGTGAAGCATTTCTTGCGTTTCGATGGAAGGGTGTGGTTGCCGGCACACTTTCACATGAGGCGACCATCATAGTCCTCGGGAGTGGCAACGTATCTGTGTTTGACTTCAGATAGAACCCACGTTCTGTATGAAGTTGATTACAGATGTCCATGAGCGGCAGTGACCACTTACCATCAGGTGGACTGCATGCTCGTTTGCTACTTCAGTCAAATAAAAAAAAATCGCGGGCTTTGAGCGCGTTGACCGAATAAAGAAATTCGAAAAAACTCCATTAAAATCCGTAGCATAGTTTTAAAGATCTAAGCATACATAAGGACAGACAGCGAGAAGCGACTTTGTTAAACTATGTACCTAATGATACAAATTTTGACGCGTATGTTGTAAATCTAATATCTACCTTTAAAATAAAATCCTTCATATTGCTATTGCGTAAATGTGGCTGGACGAGTGTGGATTTGACTGACGTAATCGACCTTGGTTATTATATGCTCATCGGTGAAGTCCCTAGCGTTAGTTTTTATTGTGATTTTCAAATTATATCGTATATTTAATTTAAATGGCCGTAGAATTAAACCAACAACCAGTATAGTTCGGTACAACCGCTTCACCTATTTCTAGCGTGCAGCAGTTTTTGCGTTACAATGGAAGGGTGTGGTTGCCGGCACAATTTATATGAGACGACCATCTTAGTCCTCGGGAGTAGCAACGCATCTGTGATTGACTTTAGATAGAACCTTTGTTGTTGTTCAATTTGCAGTAGTTGCCACTTATGGTCCCCCTGATGGTAACTCGCAACTGCGTTCGTTTACTGCTTCAATCTCATAAAAAAGGTCATTATTTTTAAAGCAAGCGAACCCGCTAGGCTGATCTAGAATAATAAAACTAGTATTTAAACAAAACAAAGACGACTTATCAATACGATTAAAAAACTATAACTTAATTGGCCGGCCTCGAACCCGCTTAACAAGTAGCTGACCTTTCCATGTTGCTAAGCTCAGTGCGGTCATAATAATAAGTAAACTTTGAGAAGGACATATATATACTCTAACAAAACCCGCGACTTTGTTCACAAAAACCATAGCCCTGCCGTCTCCCGTATTGACAATAGACAGCAATAAATTAAAGCACAGAGCCATACACTAATTTTCATTTAGCATGCATCAAAATTGGCAGACTTTCAAACAAATTTTACCGAACACTTTTGTCCCCTTAAGAGGCGAATGTCCAAAAATACTTTGTGTTCGTGTTCACCTTCACTATACTATATACCATATATATATATATATACTCTAGCAAAACCCGCGACTTTGTTCGCACAAACCATAGTCCTGCTCTCTCCCGTATTGACAATAGACAGCAATAAATTAAAGCACAGGGCCAAACACTAATTTTGATTTAGCATGCATCAAAATTGGCAGACTTTCAAAAAAATTTTACCGAACACTTTTATCCCCTTAAGGGGCGAATTTCCAAAAAATCCGATGAACATCTTTACTATAAAAAGGAAACATGGTACAAAATTTTAAATTACTAATCACAGTACGACTCCATGACCCGCGTGGCGGACTGGTTACCATACCGATCTGACGCGCAATGTGTCCCGGGTTTGATTCCCGGCCAGACAGGTATCTGAATGATGAGTTTAGATTCATGTTCTAGGTCTGGGTGTTTGAGTATTCGTCTTGTGTGTGTCCATGGTACCCACGACCCAGGAGAAAATCCTAGTATAGGGCTATGAGTGTAGAAAACGTGTTTTTTAAGACAGTAGTTTGGGCTGTGCGTTGATATGCAGTCGTTACGTCAGTTTTTATTTTCAAATACCCTCCATCTGACACATTCGTATAAAATTGTCATCTACCGCCCTTTTTTATTTGCAGGCGTCATATTAAAAAAAAATGTGACCTGTCAGTTGGACAATTAAAACGAGTCTAAAGAAACCTTTTTAATAAATGTGAAACGATTAAATTAGTCCTCGGGAGTAGCAACGCATTTGTGATTGACTTTATAAAACTCCTGTTCTGTAGAAAGTGGCTTACAGATGCCCAAGAGTACACAGTGACTTACCATAACTTCTGAAGGTGGTAGAACCAGTGTAGTTCGACCGGGGAAGTACCACCGCCACACCTTTTTCTAGTGTGAAGCATTTCTTGCGTTTCGATGGACGGGTGTGGTTGCCGGCACACTTTCACATGAGGCGACCATCATAGTCCTCGGGAGTAGCAACGCATCTGTGATTGACTTCAGATAGAACCCATGTTCTGTACGAAATTGCTTACAGATGTTGCAGGGCGGCAGTGACCGCTTACCATCAGGTGGACTACATGCTCGTTTGCTACTTCAGACAGATAAAAAAATACCATAAGATGGCCTACATGGTCGTTCACTATTTCTCTTCAAAATATTGAATACCCTTTTCCCTCTTTCCAGATGAAGTATTTAGCTTTCCTCTGTTTCCTGGGCGTTGTCATCGCCCAGCAGAATGCTGGAGACCTGGATGCTGTATTGAAGGAAATCTTCGGAGAGCCAAATAAGAACGCGGCTTCCACCATTGTACCACCAACTTCACCTGGTAACTGGAATTTGGATTCTTATGAAATGAGATGAAATGTAATGTCTTTATTTTGTATAGGCCTACGGGGGCACTTACAAATTGTCAGTTACACATTTTTTACACTACCACCGGATCGGAACACGACCTCAACTGAGAAGATCCGGCAAGAAACTCAGCGGGTTTGTCTTTTTTCTTATGTTGTATTTTTTTTCAATCATGTTTTTTTTTACATTGTAATGAAAGTTAGCTCCAGTATCTTGCCTTGCAGTTACTAAAGATGAGGCCTGTTGGGCAAGATACGCTACACTTTGACACATTAAATATACTCTAGAAATGTATATTATTGCTCAGTCCCAGTTTATAACACTTAAAGTATGAATAATGATTGGATATTTGTGGGATTGTAATGATTAAGTCCACCAATTCGCACTTGGCCAGCGCGGTGGACTATGGCCTAAACTCTCTCATTCTGAGAGAAGACCCGTGCCCAGCAGTGGGACAATAATGGGTTGACGAGAGAATGATTAAGACGCGGAATGTTCGGTGAGACTGAATAAGTAATATTATAAGATTGTCGTTGCCGACTATTTATCTCCTCATGAAAAGGTTATCAGTGAGGGAGCATTCATAAATTACGTGTAGCTAATGAGTGGGAGGGGGTCAGACCGACTCATTTC
The DNA here is from genome assembly GCA_949699795.1 of Spicauda simplicius. NCBI lineage: Eukaryota > Metazoa > Arthropoda > Insecta > Lepidoptera > Hesperiidae > Spicauda > Spicauda simplicius. The sequence continues at coordinate 4,198,161 of OX453087.1, forward strand.
TCGTGGGGAGAAGGGGGAGACTCGAATGTCAAATCCGTAACAATAATACAGGCTAAAATTGAAGAATAAATCCATACTATCCATACTAAAATTATAAATGTGAAAGTGTGTTTGTTTGTTCCTCTTTCCCGTCGCCACATAGCTATTATATGATATGGTTTATATGCTGGGAGATATGAAGGCGGAGAGTGACGTAGGCTACTTTTTACCGCGCTCTCTCATTCCCATGAGAATATCGATGTTTTGTTAGTTGATACATATTTAGTAGTTCCAGACGTTGTTAATAGATGGCGTTAGTAAAATTCACTTGCAAGTTCTGAATCACGCTATCAAATGCTAATGTTAATTCCCTGTGATCGTGTAGGCGAAGCCGCGGGTAAGAGCTAGTGGATTTATATTAATACTATGACGCGCAATAGGTTCCGGGTTCAATTCCCGGCCGGACAGGTGTCTGAATGATGAGTTTAGATTCATGTTCTGTGTCTGGGTGTTTGTGTATTCGTCTTGTGTGTGTCCATGGTACCCACTTAAAACTTTGAATAAAAAAGATCCAGTAACTGTTTTTTTTCACATAAAACAAACTGTGATAGGAAACCGTCTGATAAGAAGTGCTACGCTAAATTTATCCATCTCTTTTCAGGCCCAGTCGACACCTCATGTAAGACAGAGAGCGGTGATATCGGAGAATGCGTCCGTTACTACCTTTGTAACGCCAACAACTCAGTTATCACTGATGGTGTTGGTATTATTGATATCAGGTAAGGTTTAGTCTTCTTTAGAAAAGCATGACATGGGGTTCTTCAAGAAAGGTGCGAAAAGAGCTCTCCTACAAAGCGATGCATTGGCGACCATCTGGTGTTGCGAATGTCCATAGGCGACGGTGACTACTTTCCATCAGGTAGCCCGTCGGCCTTATCGTTAGGTTAAAGTATAAAAAAAAGCAAAAGATGTTTCACGCTAGAAATATGTCGGACATTTATAACGCTGTAAAATGAGACACCAGAAAAATACATTTAACCAACATTTTCTTCTCAATTCTTTTTCAATAATGACGGCTCTGCCCCGACAATCATCGCACCTCTCCTCTCCTCACGCCACATTAAAGCATCTCATCACCGCTGCGTTACACATTAATACCTCCCTGGTTGAACCATGATCATTCTCTCGTCAACCCATTATTGTCCCATTGCTGGGCACGGGTCTTCTCTCAGAATGAGAGAGTTTAGACCATAGTCCACCGGGCTCGCTAAGTGCGCAATTGCTACACTTCACACACCTCCGAGAACTTTTTTTTAAAGAACTCTCGGGTGTGTACGTTTTCTCACGATGTTTTCCTTCACCGAAAAGCAGTAATTAATTTCTAATACGCACATAATTTTAGAAAAATCAGTGGTCTCGGTTTTGAACCTCGGCCCTCCATATTGAGAGGGCAAGTTTCAACCATTACGCTAACACTGCTCTCAACCATATTCAATATATTTGTATTAATTGTTATTACTTAATAAATATTTCTACCTTTACTTTTTGGTGACGATTAAGAAAGTATCCCAACGAATCATTCTCTTTCTACCTCTTTTATCAGACTGAAGTAGCAAACGAGCATGCAGTCCACCTGATGGTAAGTCGTCACTGCCGCTCTGCGACATCTGTAATCAACTTCATACAGAACATGGTTCCATCTGAAGTCAATCACAGATGCGTTGCTACTCCCGAGGACTATAGTCGCCTCATGTAAAAGTGCGCCAGCAATCACACTCTTCCATCGGAACGTAAGAAATGCTTCACGCTAGAAATAGATGTGGCGGTGGTACTTCGCCGGTCGAACTTTGTTTATTATGTACTAGCAGAATCGACGCGACTTCGTTCGCGCAGACTATAATGTAATCTATCCAACCATTATACATTTGAGCACTACTCCAGGACTTTTTTTATTCTATTATCATTAGGTATTACAATGTTTGCAATGAAAAAAAAGATCAGGAAACTTTTTGACACTTTTAATCACAGTACTCAAGTTTTAGCAAAGACGCCTTATATATTCTAGTAATAAAAATAGCCTATGTTTTTCAGGGATAATGTAGCATTCTAATGGTGAAAGAATTTTTAAAATCGGTTCAGTAGTTTTTAAGTTAATTCATGACAAACATACAAAAATACGTTTTCCTCTTTATAATATTAGTATAGATTTATTATTTTCTACCCTATATCTTGCAATAATATTCTTATTCCTTTAAAATTTCAGAGTCCAAGACGGTCCTTGTCCATCCTACCTTGACGTATGTTGCTTAGTGAGTGAAAAGAGAGAGCCAGACAATCCTATCACTCCCCCCCCTGATGTGCAGCCGAAGGTGTGTTTTTAAGCTTTTACCTAGTTTTTATCGCAGGCTTTGAGGAACCTAGAAATTCCGTAACGAAAAAAACCTAACACCCCCCACTCCGCCTACCATGTAGCGCGGCCGGGCGTTCGCTTAACGTTTATGTATACGGTACGACAGTTCGAAGCTCGCACGGATCGAGACGAGCTGAGCTGGTATTTTGACAAAAAAATCTGACATTTTTGACGTTATGTCTTTTCATAATAGTTTATTATGTATATGTGTTTGTGTCAGATGCGAGGTAGTGTGTGTAATGTGTTTTTAGTTGATATTATATATGTTTTTGCATTATTTGTGAAAAAAATACGTGGACCATCCTCAAGAATTGCACTATATTTTGGTAAAAACCGCATAGAAATCGGTTCAGTATTATTTAAGAAAAATATTACATACAAACAGACAGCTTTTGTGCACTTTTGCTATTATAAGTATAGATATAGATTTGGTTTATGATTTCACTTTTAAAATAATTATTATTTTGCTAATAATCTTTTTTTTTTATTATCATTATGACTACTATAATTCCGTTTAATTTCTCAAACCAGCGTGAAGGTTGCGGCCAATGGAACAAAGAGGGCGTTGGTTTCAAAACCACTGGTGACAAGAACGGAGAGGCCAAGTTCGGAGAGTTCCCCTGGATGTGCGCCATTTTAGAGTGAGTACGCAACAAAATGTCAGCATTTGTAAGATGTAGTTTCTCTAATGTAGTTAATTTAATTTCTTTAGTAAGCTATTGCATAGCTTTTGTCGCGGGCTTTGAGCGCGGCAACCGAATCAAGAAATTCCGTAACAAAAAAACCTAACACCCCACTCCGTCTACCATGTAGCGCGGCCGAGCATTCGCTTAACGTGTAATATGATACGACAGAACGATGCTCGTACGGATCGAGACGAGCTGCTCGGAAATCGGACGAATATGTAAGCAGCTGTTTGTGAGAAAGTATACAGAGTATAGTGTCAGAGAAAAAAAAATTAATACCAAAGAAAAAAAACTGCATATATAAATAAATAATTATAATTGCATAAGTTGATAAAAATGCTATGCAATAGCTTTACCGCGGCAGTCCCCGATGCCGCACGCTTTTTTTGTACTAGTAGAATCAGCTGCCTTCGCTACGGGATATAAATGTCATAAAAGGTCGCCATTTTTAAATTACCCAAAACACCGAAATGAATAGTAGCCTATAGACTGACCAGTATATTTTGATCATCCATGCAAAATTTCAGTAAATCGGACCAATGGATCTTGCATGATTGAGCTACAAACAGACGCAAATACACACCATGTCTTTTTAATGTATTAGTATAGATAGATTTAGAAAGAAAGAAAGAAAATGAAATAGGTTTATTCGAGATAACTACTGCACATCGGTACAAGTATTGTAGACAAAATTTAAACATTTAAACTTATATACTATAAAGAGACATGTAGAATGACCGAAATTTGACCATATTAAGAAAATAATAATAAAAACATACATAGTTTTAACTCTAAGCTACATTTATGTGCCGCGATAACCGCGAAAGGGGTCAAAGTCAGCGAAAGCCACGCGCAGTTAAGCAGCGCCATGGCACTGATATTCAGTTTGCACCATGGTACGTCACCGCTCGGACGGATTTACGCAGACACCTACAAATTGTCAGTTAAATATTTATTATGAGAAATATTTATACTGAGAATTATATTAGAGATTAATAAAATTCATTTAGAGACCTAGCAGAGAGAACCTTAAATACTTCTAGTGTCAGCCGTACCTCGACGCGTCATATTGCTCAAAATATTAATAGTATTTTTAAAATATTATTGGCTAATACCTGCTTGTTATTAGAAGATTTTTCTTTACTTTATTTGTAAGTTACTTTTTAAATCATCTACTTAGCATATATTTAATCTAGTCCGTGTATTTTTATTAAACTAAATTACATTTTGTGTGATTTATACATTTGTAGATTGTTCATTTACACATTTTCTAATTTGTAGTATCAGCTAGGACGGTTTATCGTAAAGTTCGTAGGTAAATGTCAAAATATCCTAAACTACATCTTACAAGTGCTAATGCTAATACATAATAAGTATTTCTTTCTGTAAAGGTGGCTTCGGTGGCTTGAATACTATCTATCCAACTGTACCTATAATATTGTTGCAAGCGGTGTCGGGATAACAAGTCGAATTAAAATACTTTTCACACTCACCGACAGTAGGATTTTCTCCCGTGTCGTGCCATTGACATACAAAGAGGAATACACAAACATCCAGACCAAACACAAGGATCTAAATTCAACATTCAGATACCTATCTGGCCGGGAATCGAACCCAGAACCCACTGCGTGAGATCGGTATGGTGACCACACCGCCACGCGGGTCGTCACCACATCGGTCTGACACGCAGTGCGTTTAATTGATTTTGAACCTCTCACTCTTTTCCTGTGGATGCTGTACCAGCAATTGAGGGACAGAACTTAGATGGGCAGCAGCGTCTTTCTGTGTATCATCAACACTAACTGCAGTCACCAACATGCTTGCCACACTATTGGCAAAGGCGGTTGTAGTATATTTGTTAGACCTAAGAGGGTATTTAAAACCCTAAATTATCCCTGTAGTTCCACGATCAGAATAGGGCTACGGTATCCCCTACCTGACGTAAGAGGCGACTAAAAGGGACTTCCGGTGTTGAGGGCGATAAGAGTGGGAGCTCGAACCGTTCTGCCAAGCGACCCCGTGTCGGACGACGGCATGTGTGGCCACATGCTGACGTAAACACCAGGGAGGCGCACTGAGTACAATGCTCACTGGGAAGAGCCCGAAGGGGTATCGCGCTTGGAGGACACCGGCGGCGGTCCATTGGAGTTACCGGTGTCCTCCACACAGCGCCGAGGATGGCCACCGGGGGGGTTTTAGTGCGGTAAAAATCCCACATGACTCTGCGTTTCCCACGGCGTCGGGTAAAAAAGGTCTAACAAATATACTACAGTGGTGACGATATGCAAAATCCTCTAATTAGGAGAGGCTCTCTTTACTACACATTAGAACAGCATTGCTTAACTCCTGTGGTGATTTGAGCAAAACCATAGAGAATTCTACCACATTCAATTTATTTACTTATCTATCTCTTGTAACGTAGCAAATTTGATCCCTTATGTTGTGTGTTAATAATATGTCTCAGCGCCATCTGTTGGGTTACGGTAACTTATTTACAGTAGATCGATAACCAATTAGTTCCATTGACACAGTGGCGCTAATGTTGTAAACAGAGTAGTTGTAAAAGAGTTAATTAACTATTAAAATATTTATTGTCTTTGTTTACAACATTAGCGCCACTGTGTCAAAGGAACTAATTGGTTATCGATCTACTGTAAATAAGTTACCGTAACCCAACAGATGGCGCTGAGACATATTATTAACACACAACATAAGGGATCAAATTTGCTACGTTACACTCTGTCTATCCACCTATCCATTCTGCACTGCATCTTCCTTTCTTCCACCCAAGAATTGGCTAGAATATAACATAAGGCCCGGCTCTATTGACCCCAGGGTCCAGCAAGTGAACGACAATGACCCGGGCAGCCAGAAACTGAACGTCTACGTCGGAGGTGGCTCCCTCATCCAGACCAACATAGTGCTCACTGCAGCTCACTATGTGGCCAGTGGGAAGACCCTGAAGGTCCGTGCTGGAGAATGGGACACGCAGACGACCAAGGAGATCTACCCCTACCAGGATCGGGATGTGTCGAAGGTCATCGTGCATAAGGACTTCAATAAGGGTAAGACAGATTCTTCTATTTTCTAACGTAGAAGTAAAAGACCATACAGTTATCACTGCCGCCTGTAGTCATTCTTAAGATAGAACCAGTGTAGTTCGACCGGGGAAGTACCACCGCCACACCTATTTCTAGCGTGAAGTATTTCTTGCGATTCGATAGAAGGGTGTGGTTGCCGGCACACTTTCATATGAAGCTACCATCATAATCCTCGGGAGGAGCAACGCATCTGTGATTAACTTCAGATGGAACCCATGTTCTGTATGGAGTAGATTACAGATGTCGCAGGGCGGCAGTGACCACTTACCATCAGGTGGACTGCATGCTCGTTTGCTACTTCAGATACAGAACATGATTTCCATCTGAAGTCAATCAGAGATGCTTTACTACTCCCGAGGACTATGATGGTCGCCTCATATGAAAGTATGCCGGCAACCACACCCTTCCATCGAAACGCAAGAAATGCTTCACGCTAGAATAGAGTGTAATGATCACCTATTTTCTTATGAGTTTTTAAATTTTTCGATCTTGGTTTCCTGACAAATAACTTTTTCCAGGCAATTTGTTCTACGACATCGCTCTCCTGGTGCTGAAGACGCCAATGGAACTCGCCCCCAACGTCGGAGTAGTTTGCCTGCCACCCCCGCGTGAGCGTGTTGCTGGCGGTACCAAGTGCTTCGCGTCCGGCTGGGGGAAGGACAAGTTTGGCAAGGAAGGCCGTTACCAAGTTATTTTGAAGAAGGTGAGATCCATAGCCTTTGTTTTAAAACTTATCACTGATGAATCCAGGGAGATGAATTTTTGAAGTGAAACTTCTTTAGGCGCATGAGGGTAAAATTTTTACAGATGAAACGTCACGCCGGTATGCAACGGAAGTGTCGGAAAAGAGAGAGAGAGTGATCGAGACCGATTGAGAGAGTAAGACAGGGCGAACGTAGCATGAGCAACTAGCCGTGGAGTGAGAGTAGGGAGCAAGCGAGTGAGAAAGATTGAGGGAAAAAGTGAGACAGAGCGAACGTCGTATCACGCCTTTTTCCCTTCCTCTTAATCTTGGAAATTTAAAGTTTTAGATTTGTATAAATCTAAACAAGATTTATAAATTAGTTCGCCAAAGAAGTGTCACTTCTGACATGTGTACTTTGTACGCACGCATGTTTTTTTTTTTAAAGATTGCGTGCGATTTTGCGTGCATAATTAGCTTGCGAGGATATTTTTAGAGCATTTCGCATCCTTCAAGCAAGGGCATTGAGGATTTTCAAGGCCGCATGGACCATGTATGTTTTTTACAATGATTTCAGTGTTTTGTCGCCAATCAGATCTGATATTCCGGCGCTGTTTTATCTATTACATCGAGCCTTAACTTGAATTTCAACCACACTAAAATATGCACATGTAGGCCGCGCATTTGCCACTCTATTGAGTACATAAAGCACAATACCTCTCCAAATATTTTTCCTTTGGTAACAACAGTGATGAGCTTTTTAACTTTCAATCTAAAAACTCTTGCAACTATGTCATGTCTATGAACAGCACTTAGCCCCGGCAGTAGCTCATCAACAATTTCTGGCCAACTTGGGTTACAGGTGTAAAATTATGAACAGCACTTAGCCCCGGCAGTAGCTCATCAACAATTTCTGGCCAACTTGGGTTACAGGTGTAAAATTATGAACAGCACTTAGCCCCGGCAGTAGCTCATCAACAATTTCTGGCCAACTTGGGTTACAGGTGTAAAATTATGAACAGCACTTAGCCCCGGCAGTAGCTCATCAACAATTTCTGGCCAACTTGGGTTACTTGATAAATGTTACTCTTTCACGCTAAAACTATTATTCGGATTTCAGTGAAATTTGACTCACACATATTTTATGTCCTACACAAAGAATACTCATTACCATGGTAGATGTGCCCGAAGCACGCGAAACCGCGGGAATAACCTATGCAGTATGTATATAATTGGAGAGCTTACGAGACGGGGCAGAAATTGAGTCTAAAATACTGACAGAAGATTCTACTTATTTCCAGGTGAACCTCCCCGTGGTCGAGCGTCGTAAGTGCCAGGCAGACCTTCGCAAGACCCGCCTGGGCCATTTCTTCGAGCTGCACACCTCGTTCATGTGCGCTGGTGGCGAACCTGGCCAGGACACCTGCAAGGGAGACGGTGGCTCACCTCTCGTCTGTCCCATTGAGGTAATACTTTTTTATATATGCGTGCAGGCCATCTGAAGGTAAGTTGACAGTGTCGCCCAGTAAATCCCAGATGAGATTAGAATTTTACAGTGTACCCTTTATTTTCTGTTTCTGGTAGAACGCACTAGGGTTTCCCTTGTGAACCCATTTGGCCCTTTCCAGGGCAAGTAGAGCCCGATAGACACGACAACTTCTAGCCACAACAAGTTGTCGTCTACCTAACAGTTAGGTTAAGTGTGCCCTTATATCCTTCAGGCCAGAAAATACTCCGGCGGTAGTAGCGGTAGTACTACCGCCGGATTTGAACCACAAAGTTCCAGCCACTAACCTAAAAAAAAATAGATGCTACATAGTAAGCTTAGATAAGGTTTCCTGTAAAGCCGCCGCTGCCGCCACCGGACACAACTGGGACCCAGCTTACACTGCTACCTAGTTGAGGTCGATGTCGACGGCGAGGCTCATAGTGGAGCTGTGACAATGAAGTAATGACAAAAATAAAACTAAGCTAAAGAAGAGCCCGGACGATCCGTCCGTGGAGTCATATTTGATAAAAAACAACACTAAGCTATTTTGCAAATATATATGACAGCGGATGACGGGTAGTAAACGCACATTTCATGATTAACGCCATCTAGTTTTATTGTTCGTAAACTATTAGCATAGAGAGGGAAGCACCTTCTCTTTGTTTTTTTTCTGACTGAAGTAGCAAACGAGCATGCAGTCCATCTGATGGTAAGTGCTCGCTACCGCCCATGGACATCTGTAATCAACTACATACAGAACATGGGTTTCATCTGATGTCAATCACAGACGCGTTGCTACTCTCGAGGACTATGATGGTTGCCTCATGTGAAAGTGTGCCGGCAACCACTCCCTACTATCGAAACGCAAGAAATGCTTTAGGCTAGAAATAGGTGTGGCGGTGGTATTTCCCCGGTCGAACAATACTGGTTGTACCACCTCGTGGCGGTGGTAGGCTGAGGGTAAGTAGGTGGTGGCCTGAGTAGACTGGCGGTACTTCCTTGGTAGGGCTGGGCGGGTAGGTGGAGCTTAGGTCAGGCGATAAGAGGACAAATTCTATTTTACGAAATAGTGTGAGAATTGTTTTTTGTCAACAGGGCGAAACCGACCGCTACATGCAGAGCGGTATCGTAGCGTGGGGAATCGGCTGTGGGGAAGATGGAACCCCTGGAGTCTACGTGGACGTCTCCAACCTCCGAAACTGGATCGATGACAAGGTCATCGGCGAAGGCCAGGACCCTAAGGCCTACACGGTCTAATCAAAAACGTCAGTGATACAAAAAAGTACAAGTCAGTTATAATCAATAGACTGTATTAATGTTTTGAGATTTTGACTCAAATATGTCCAAAAAGTGATACAAAATAAAATTACTACAATCGTTCAAGTTAATGTTGTTTTGTGATTTTGCAAAAATATAACTACTCATGCACTCAACTTGAGACCTATGCGTGATAACGGCACAATGGCATGTTCGAGAAATATAAAAACAAATCAGCTGTTTAATATTGTTAACAGTATAATTGTATTTCAATTTAAAAGCACGATTTTTTCTCTATAAAGTAAAATAGTTCACTTGTGATCACATTGAGCACAGGTCTTGAGTTATTGCAGTCTACCTGTTACTAGATCTACGGCAATAGACAAAGTTACCGAAAAAATCATACTTTGACAGTCCATATGTTGTCTATGTTATACAGATTAAAAATATATGAATACTCAATAAATGTCTCACAATTTTTGTAAGTTTCTAAGGTTTGATAATAAAAAGATGTCTGCAGCATATCACTTCTTTTTTTAACCCCTTACCCCATAAATGTTGCCTACTCCATCCCTCAATCCATACTAATATTATAAATGTGAAAGTGTGTTTGTTTGTTCCTCTTTCACGTCGCCACATAGCTATTATATGATATGGTTTATATGCCGGGAGATAGGAGGGCGGAGAGTGACGTAGGCTACTTTTTACCGCGCTCTCTCATTCCCATGAGAATATCGATGTTTTGTTAGCTGATATATATTTAGTAGTTCCAGATGTTGTTAATAGATGGCGTTAGAAAATCATTTGCAAGTTCTGAATCACGCTATCAAATGCTATTGTTAATTCCCTTTGACCGTGCGGGTGAAGCCGCGATAAGAGCTAATAAATTTAAATGAAATGAAATGTCTTTATTTTGTATAGGCCTACGTTGCACTTACAAATTGTCAGTTACATTTTTTTTCTTACACTACCACCGGATCGGAATACGACCTCAACTGAGAAGATCCGGCAAGAAACTCAGCGGGTTTGTCTTTTTTCTTATTTATTTCAATTTTTTTATTTTTTTTATATAGGTAATTACAATCGTGTTTTTTTTACATGGTAATGAAAGTTAATAACCTATAAACATAACAATTAAAAACGCAGCAATAAAAAAAATAGTTAAAACCAATATTTGAGCTAAGGACCAATTAGTTTTGTTTTAACCAAGTTGAGTGTTAATTGGCATTCAACACCGCAAAACGGTGCAGCTGGTAAAATGTGGTACACGCTTTGTGTGGTAAGTAAGAATAGATTAATTGCGACGAGGCAAAGGAGTACAGGTATCTAGGTGGAAGAATGACCTGAAGAAGACAGTGAGAATAGCCAAATTGGCCTCTTATTTAGTCAAATCTAAGGCAAGATACTGGATCTAGCGTTTATTGGTATATAAATGTGATAGATAATTTTTTTTACCAACAAGAAAGGCAAAACCGCTGAGTTTCTTACCGGAACTTCGCAGTTGATCGGTCGTGTTCCAATCCGGTGGTAGCGTAAAAAGAAATAATTATAACTAACAATTAGTAAGTGCCCACGTAGGCCTCTACTAACAACTGTACAAACTACTCCTGTAGTTCCGGTATTAGAATAGGGCTACGATATCACCTGCTTATCGTAAGAGGCGACTAAAAAGGGCTCCCGGAGTCGTGGGTGCCTAGAGCGGGAGCCCAAACCGTTCGGTCAGGCGATCCCAGGAAGGATTGCGGTATGTGTGGTCGCATAGCGTCGCAAAGACTAGACGGAGCGGTGACCTCAGCAGCCCACCTGAGAGGAGCCCGATGGGGCAACGTGCTCAGAGGACTCCGGTTGCGTTCCTTTGGAGATCCCGGAATCCTTTTTTAGCGCAGAGGACGGCCACCGAGAGGGTTTTAGTGCGGTAAAAATCCCACATAACCTTGCGTCGCTCCCACGACGTCGGGTGCCTATTGAAGTTTTCCCCGTCGGAAACAAAATAAATCACCACGTCAAAGTCAAATAATTTTTCGAACTTTTTCATAATTATTCATTAATGTTTTACAGATTACCTTAACCTCGCTTTTAGTCGTGAATGCTGATGTTAGCTTCGACTTTAATTATCCCAACGTAAGTAAATATCAAATAATTACACCCTAAAACAGTTAATTGGTAATAGAAACTTTTAGTCGCCTTCAACGAGAAGCACGAAGTTTCATAGTCCTATTCTTTTTTTATCGGATTGAAGTGGCAAACGTACATGCAGTCCACCTGATGGTAAGCCACTGCCCCCCATGGACATCTGTATGCAACAACAAATAAAACATGGATTCTATCAGAAATCATCCCAGATGCGTTGGCACTCCCGAGGACTATGATGGTCGCCTCATATAAAAGTGTGCCGGCAACCACACCCTTCCATCGAAACGCAAAAAAATGCTTCACGCTACAAATAGTGGCGGTTCTATTCTGGTCCGGAACTACAGAGGAAGGATTAGTAAGCGCGAATCATTTTATTTTTATCATTAATATGCTAACCGTATTTCTTTTATTATCTACTATTTTTTTTTTTATTTCACTGAAGTAGCAAACGAGCATGCAGTCCACCTGATGGTAAGTGGTCACTGCCGCCCATGGACACCTGTAATCAACTTCATACAAAACATGGGTTCTATCTGAAGTCAATCACACATGTGTTGCTACTCCCGTGGACTAAGATGGTCGCCTCATATAAAAGTGTGCCGGCAACCACGCCCTTCCATCGAAACGCAAAAAAATGCTTCACGCTAGAAATAGTGGCGGTTCTATTCTGGTCCGGAACTACATAGGAAGGATTAGTAAGCGCCTATGGTAACCGAATTCACCTGGAGTTCCTGCAAATGAATCATTTTGTTTTTCACCATTAATATGTTCATCTACGTATTTCTTTTTTTATTAACTAGCTGAACCCTGCAGCTTCGCCCGCGTTAAAAAAATCGATATATCGATTGTCCTGTGGGAATAAGATATTTTCACAGTAAAAGGAGCCTATATGTTAATCCAGAGTGTCAGTTAAGTCCCTACCAAGTTTTATGAAAATCGTTCCAGCCGTTTAGACGTGAAGAAGTAACAAACATACACTCGCAAACTTTAACCTTTATAGTACTAGTATTAAGTATGATATTGATTTCAGATAAAGGATGAGGTCTACGAACAACCTGTGGAAATGATGTCATCAAAAATACCACACAGAAAGGTAAATCATCACTTGAACCTTTTCAATATAAAGCTAAACTTTGTGATTCTCCTCCGATGGCACTACTGCCACACCTATTTATGTTTAACTAGTCGTCCGTCGCAACGATCGTAATTCGACCGCAATTTAAATTAAAAAACTAAACTTCATATTGTCCAAAGTAGCACGAATATTTCTCAAATTCAAATACATTGTTATAATTTTTAAGTTATTTTTAACCGACTTCCCAAAGGAAAGAGGTTATCTATTCGTCGTGTATATATATATATATTATATGTTTAGGCGTTTTTGCCAGACGCCGTCGACCTACCGATACAATTCATACTCCATCGTATGCGGCTATTTTCATAGGGGGTCCCATATTGAGGAAAATGAAAAATTCTCAGCAGTTTTCCCGGAAAATTGGAAAATGTCACTTTCATAACATCTTAAATAACTTGCGTGTTTCTGGACCGATTTCAATTTTTTTTCTTTTGTTTGATAGAGAATTTCATCACGCAACTTTTTTCTTGGACGTGAGTATGCTGTGATGCTTCACAATTCGATTACGACTTCAGGACTATGTACTAAGTACTGTGTATGCTCTAAACGAACATGTATTTAAATTATTTTTACTTTTATGTGGCATGGAAGTCGGTTGTATTTTTTGTTTAAAATTTTTTTTGAACACACCCGTTAAAAGAAAAAAAGAGGTTTAATTAGCTATGCTGCATTTATTAGCAATAGCGGGTATTTTGACAAAGACATCTGACATTTTTGACGTTACGTGTTTTTATAGTGAGACGATCTTAAAAACGGATTAGAAGTATTTGTTTCACGTATTAATATATAGATACCAGCAGTGTAGCATTGTAGTGTTCGAGTCTGAAGGGGGAGGGAACTTACAATTAGCATTCCAAAATATTTCTCAGAGGCGGCAGTTTCTACTTACCATCAGGTGGACTGCTTGCTTATTTGCAACTTCAATCGGATTTAATTAATATAACAATAGACCCCAGAAAATCAGACTGTTGTTAACAATCTATCATTAACATTTTAGCTATTGCATAGCTTTTATGGCTTTGAGTGCAGCAATCTAATCAAGAAATTCCGTAACGAAAAATCCTAACACTCCCCACTCCGCCTACCATGTAACGCGGCCCAGCGTTCGCTTTACGTGTATGTATATGGTACAACACTGCTAAGCTCGCACTAATCGACACAAGCTGCTCAAAAATCGGACGAATATGTAAGCAACTATTTGTGAGAAAGTATATAGTATCAAAGAAAAAAACTTGAATCAATATCAAAGAAAAAAATAATGTATAAATAAATAAATAATTATAATTGCATAAGTTGATAACAATGCTATACAATAGCTTTAACGCAGCAGCCCTCGAGTGCCGCACGTTTATTTTTTTATTTCTTTACTTGTCAAACTTATTTTCTATTTCAGGGGTCAGAGATCCCAGCTCCATCTGAAGACAATGCCTGGGCGCCATTCGACTTCTCCAAATTCGATAGCTACCTCTCCAGCGCTCAAGAGGCTTCAAACAATAATCGCGTCAAACGAAAGGCTAAGGTACGTATTTTTTCTTTTATAACCAATTAAGGAAATCTACTTTTAAAATCTAAGATGTCAATAATAATAATAATAAAATTCATTTATTGCCACACAACAAATAATACACAAATAAATATAAAAAAAAACCAAAATTTATAAGGGCAATAAAAAGGAAACAACAAAATAAAAAAAAATTACTCAAAAAAAAAACCTTAAATGCAATAATAATAATGTTAAGATAATCCTAAGATCTAAGCTTAGGTAGATAATCTTAAAATATTAGAGAATTGAATGGAAAATAGAACGAGTAATAAAAGATGGTTTGATACCAAAGGGAACAATGCTGTGATCTTTTTTTGTTCTCGAGGGGGAAAACCTTCAAAAGGTACCCGACGCCGTGGGAGCGACGCAGGGTTATATGGGATTGTGACCGCACTCCCGGTGGTCGTCCTCGGCGCTATAAAGAGGACTCCGGGATCTCGAAACGGCCGGAACCGGAAAACGCTGTGATGTAGCACTTAAATGGGCTCGAAATCTAAATTTTTGCGGGCATAGAAGGGTAGAGTAACAATTGAAATCAAATGTACGATTGTTTTAAGACATTCATGACTTTATTCCCAGGAAGAACTAAGATTGTGGGTAGCATTTAAAGAATTTAGGCTTTTTGAGGGGCCTCTGTAGCTCATGGGCCTTGTATTACTAATACCACTGGTAGGGTAGATGCACCTTTGCACCACGATCACATTTGTATCTGGATATAGGGTAGATTACGCTTTCTACACTCATAGCCTCACACTAGGATTTTTTCCTGTGTTATGGGTACCATGGACACACACAAGACACAAACACCCAGACCATGAATCTAAACTCATAATTCAGATACTTGTCTGGCCGGAAATCGAACCCAGGACCCATTGCGTCAGACCGGTATGGTAACCGCTCCGCCACGCAGGTCGTCCAAGGTAGATTAAAGAACATTTTGAATTTTATTCTCCAAGAATTCATCTCTGACCATTTCAAGTAGGAAATCTTCAATAAACTTTAAGACTTCACACACTCACGTACCACTTACAATCAGAATGTCTGAATCTCATTTATTTCTGCAATTTGGTGTTACCTACGTTCTCTTAAAATAAACTCAAACATTTTTTAAATAAAAATAATAATTCCCTAAATTTTTGTAAGGTTTTGTTTTGAAATCAAGTTAGACAACCATTTTTCTAAATGAGAAATACTAGATATTCTAAGTTTGGACAATGAGCAACTTAAATAACTCAAGTGACATAAAACGAAATGCATTCTTGCAATAACTTAAATTCTAGTAAGTTAGTGAACAAATTGAGTGATTGAGAAACAAGACAATAGAACAAAAGCGCTTGAGTGACTGAAGTTAGCGAAAGCACTGTGAGTGGTTGACAAAGAAACCAAAAGAACAAAAGCGCTTGAGTGACTGAAGTTAGCGAAAGCACTGTGAGTGGTTGAGAAAGAAACCAAAAGAACAAAAGCGCTTGAGTGACTGAAGTTAGCGAAAGCACTGTGAGTGGTTGACAAAGAAACCAAAAGAACAAAAGCGCTTGAGTGACTGAAGTTAGCGAAAGCACTGTGAGTGGTTGAGAAAGAAACCAAAAGAACAAAAGCGCTTGAGTGACTGAAGTTAGCGAAAGCACTGTGAGTGGTTGACAAAGAAACCAAAAGAACAAAAGCGCTTGAGTGACTGAAGTTAGCGAAGGCACTGTGAGTGGTTGACAAAGAAACCAAAAGAACAAAAGCGCTTGAGTGACTGAAGTTAGCGAAAGCACTGTGAGTGGTTGACAAAGAAACCAAAAGAACAAAAGCGCTTGAGTGACTGAAGTTAGCGAAAGCACTGTGAGTGGTTGACAAAGAAACCAAAAGAACAAAAGCGCTTGAGTGACTGAAGTTAGCGAAAGCACTGTGAGTGGTTGAGAAAGAAACCAAAAGAACAAAAGCGCTTGAGTGACTGAAGTTAGCGAAAGCACTGTGAGTGGTTGACAAAGAAACCAAAAGAACAAAAGCGCTTGAGTGACTGAAGTTAGCGAAGGCACTGTGAGTGGTTGACAAAGAAACCAAAAGAACAAAAGCGCTTGAGTGACTGAAGTTAGCGAAAGCACTGTGAGTGGTTGACAAAGAAACCAAAAGAACAAAAGCGCTTGAGTGACTGAAGCAGGTACTGATGAAAATATTTTCTGCCGCAGAACATGCGAAAATTTAACACGATGAGTGGCCCGAAGCTGCGAGAGCGACCACACCATTACGTCTACCCCGAGCCCGTAAAGGACAGCATAATTGAGTTCACAACCACGACGAAGAAACCCAGCATTCTCCCAGAGACGATGAACCCTGGCGTGATCTTCCGCGTTCGGATGTCGGACGCGATTCTGCGAATCAAGCAGCGTATGTACGAAGACCCCGAACGGCACATAGAAGCTGATATCATCTACACGAACCTGATCAAGAAAGTCGTAATGGATGAGATCACAAAGTTCCATAACCTCCTCCTCATGTACAAAACCGACAAGAGCATCAAAGAGCACTTGGGCGAGTGCGGTGGTCGCATCTATAAGTTTATCAGCTACATGACCATCAAGGTTCATATCTACTGCCTCTTTGATGCGTTATGGATTGACGGCAACCCGTACGTGATTGGTGACGAGTACTCCGTGACGCCGGTGGAGGTTCCGCCGATGCTTCAGTGCGACGCTGCTGAGTGTAACTCTGTTGTCTTCGTCGATTCTATAACCGAGCCGAAGGATGTTGAAGAATGATATCTTGTAATAAATGACAATGAATATAATTTGAGTCTCATTTTTGTATTCTTTTTGAAGCCTTTAAAGTAACTTTTATTACGAGAATATGTAAGAGGTTTTTGCTAAAACTTGAGTAACGTGATTCAAATTGTCAAAAATTTTGCTCGAATTTTTTTTTCATTGCATACACTGCAATAACTATTGTTGTGTACCGAAAAAATGTTCTACAATATAAGAGAACGTATCAATATCTACGAAAGACTTGGACACCGCCGCCGCACAATGATCAGTGTACCCTTACGCAAAGCAGTCGTCGCAAATTTTTTTGGGACTACTATCGGAATAGCATCAATAAGCCACTATGACTATTGACCAAATCCATTACGGATGGGGGGACGGACATGTCCATCAGTGGTAATCAAATGTATAATGGTTGGATTGGATAGATTACATTATAGTCTTCGCGAACAAAGTCGCGTCGGTTCTGCTAGTATTTTAATAAAACTGCAATTATAGACTTACTGGTTGGTCACGAAACAACTTGGAGTTGCAAGCATCAGCTTTGGATGAATTTGAGGAAATTTCCCTACAATTTGAACCGAAATTTCGTTTCCTCATCAAATCAAACATAAACAATAGTTTCTAATGCTCAACGCTTACGCAGCGTATAACAATTGAATCTAGTGTTTCGTGCCCATCAGCTTAGAACTTCTTCACTACGCTACTCTTAATAAAATTTCATATGGAATATGGCGTCCACTCACAAAGAAAAGTACACTAATACTTACACTTTTTTTGTTTTCGAGGGGGAAACCTTCATAACCAATGTAAAAATACTAGGGAAAAAAGATATACAAAGAAAAAAGATAAACTCACTGAGTTTCTTACCGGATCTTCTCAGTTGAGGTTGTGTTCCAATCCGGTAGTAGTGTAAGAAAAATATATATATGTAAGTAACTGACAATTTGTAAATGCCTCCATAGACTTTTATTTTCATTTCATTTCATTTCAATGACCGATGTAAGGTAAAAATCCCACATAACCCTGCGTCGCTCCCACGGCGTCGGGTACCTTTTGAAGGTTTCCCCCTCGAAAACAAAAAAAAGTATCTTGCCTTATATTTGGCTGAACAAGAAGCATATTTGGCAGATACGCTTTGACATTCAATTAATTACAAAAACGTATAATTACTATGTATAATGCACCATTACCCATTGCTAAATCAATATGCAAATCTGCCTTAAATACTTTCAGAGACGCCGTGGCCACGGATCCAAAAGACGAAATAAAATGAAACCCAGCACAGCTGCACCCGAAGAGGTAAGAAAATTCACCACAAACAAACAAACACACCTAACACCTATGACTTTACTACGAGTTAGTTTCCTACATTTTCACAAAGCACCCATTTCCAGCGTGAAGCATTTCTTGCGTTTCGATGGAAGGGTTGCCGGCACACTTTTATATGAGGCGACCATCATAGTCCTCGGGAGTACCAACGCATCTGTTGGCTTCAGATAGAACCCATGTTCTATATAACGTTGCTTACAGATGTCCATACGGCAGTGACCACTTACCATCAGGTGGACTGCATGCTCGTTTGCTCAAGCAGATAAAAAAATTCATTGTTCATGTTTTTCACCATACATTTCAATGTACATTACACGCTAATTATCTTTAAACGAACTAGGTTATACACGCGGCTTTGTCATCTTCGGTCACGTAACTCGGTAACAAGTATCATGTGTGTTCATCTTAGTTAAAAACTATGTGTGTACTAAATTGCAGCGAAATCCGAGAGATGGCGCTACTAGTATTCTGAAACACGCTATCGAAGTATTCTCAATACCCCGCATATATACAAGTTCCGAACAACGACGGAGCACGGCCGCTCCCCAGGAATGGTCACCTAGCCTGGCGGGAGATGTCCCTTTGCCAAAGACTAACAAACACACATTACAAATCTTCGCATTTATAATAATACTAGCTGACCAGGCGAACGTCGTTCCTCCTAAAAGTCAAATCTCTAAAATGATCAGTGTTCCTCCACTATATTATACATGTATTATATATAAAAACCTTCCTCTTGAATCACTCTATCTATTAAAAAGCCTGTATTAAAATCTGTAGTGTAGTTTTAAAGATCTAAGCATACACAGGGACAGAGCGCAAAGCGACTTTGTTTTATACTATGTCGTAAAAAGATAATGATGATAGATTTGATAATTAATAATATTATTTTGGCCGTAGTGAGGATTTAGATAATTGACGTTGATGATATTGATGATTCAGCTAAAGAACGCGACATCGACGGAATTGCCAATCGCTCGGCGCGCTGATCTTTGGGAGACGCAGCAGATGAAAACAGAAAGGAAGAGAGGAAAAAAAAAACCCATCTATGACATGTATGAACCGCCGATTAAGGTAAATAATCACCGCTATCCTTTGCTAAACTCCACAAAAAGCTCATGAGGATTGCTGCTTGCTGAGCTGTGATAGCCTAATGGTTGAAACTTGCCCTCTCGATCGGGAGGTCCAAAGTTCAAACCCAGGCACGCACCACTGATTTTTCTAAAATTATGTGTGTATAAGAAAAATCACTGCTTTCCGGTGAAGGAAAACATCGTGAGGAAACACACCCGAGAGTTCTTGAAAAAAAAAATCTCGGAGGTGTGTGAAGTCCCTAATTCGCACTTGGCCAGCGCGGTGTACTATGGCCTAAGCTCTCTCATTCTGAGAGAAAACCCGTGCCCAGCAGTGAGACAATAATGGGTTGACTAGAGGATTGCTACCAGAAGTGGGAATTTTTAAATCAATACCCATAACCTCATGGAAAATGTTCGACGTCGATGACGCGAGTTCCAAAAAAAAAAGTGTTCAAAAAGTGCTCAACGCCCAGTATCGTACAACTACTGAAGGAGAAAATCTAGAAATTAGGGAGCAACGTCTTTCTGTGTAATATCAACACCCTGCGGTCACCAACATGCATGCCAGGCGTGGGACTATTAATATACACAAAAGTCTTTATTTTGTATATGCCTAGATTTGGTTTTGATTGCATTCTTTACATAATCTTCTAGACCTTCGAGTCATCATTTGTCGAGATGCCAAAGGATTTGTACCAAGCACATCTGAGACCTGGTGTCATATTTCGAATTCATATGTCGGAGGCCATACTGAAGATGCAGTACCGAAAGTAAGTTATTTTTTCTGATTGAAGTATGAAACATGCAGTCCCCTACCAGGTAAGTCACTGCCGCCCATGGACACCTGTAAATTCAAATAGATCTTGGGTAGCACGAGTCTCAGCCTCAGGATTAGCAATGCATTTATGATCGCATTCAAGTAGAGCCTCTGTTCTGGAGTAATTTTTTTTATAATAATGAAGTAGCAAACGAGCATGCAGTCCACCTGATGGTAAGTGGTCACTGCCGCCCATGGACATCTATAAGCAACTTCATATAGAACATATAGAACATAGGTTCTATCTAAAGTCAATCGCAGATGCGTTGCTACTCCCAAGCACTAAGATGGTCGCCTCATATAAAAGTGTGCCGGAAACCACACACTTCCATCGAAACGCAAGGAATGCTTCACGCTAGAAATAGGTGTGGCGGTGGTACCTCCCCGGATGATGTCCATGGACATTGACCACTTACGATCAGATGGACCATGCTCCAAAATAATTTCTACAAGAAACAGTCCTTATCTTACAAATACTCTCCCTGTATGAAGTTGCTAGCAGATATTCATTGGCAGTGACCACTTACCATGAAGGATGTAGAACCTGTGTAGTTCGACCGCGGAAGTACCACCGCCACACCTATTTCTAGCGTGAAGCATTTCTTGCGCGAGATGGAAGGGTGTGGTTACCGGCACACTTTTATATGAAGCGACCATCATAGTCCTCGGAAGTGGCAACGCATCTGTGATTGACTTCAGATGGAACCCATGTTCTTTATGAAGTTGATTACAGATGTCCATGGCAGAGACCACTTACCATCAGGTGGACTGCATGCTCGTTTGCTACTTCAGGGAGATAAAACCATCAGGTGGTGGTTCGACGACCTGCGTGGCGCAGCGGTTACCACGGCACAGGAGAAAATCCTACTATGGGGCTATGAGTGTAGAAAGCGTAAAGCGTGAAGCGTGAGGTGGACTGTAAAGATGATTTCATCAAGAAACAGTAGGCAAAAACTTCTTCCCTCCAGTTACGGCGAAGACAAGGACGAGTCAGTCATCGAGGCTGACGTGGAGTACCTCCGGCTGACGCGGAAGGTCATCAACGACGAAATAACCAAGTTCGAGGACCTGAAGTGGCTGGTCGGTTGGTTCAGCAACCGCTCCGATCTGATACAGGAGCATATGTGCAATACGAGATACTATGCTGTTGGTAAGTGGTTGTTAAGCACGTAAACCCAATCTCCTCTCTGCCAATCTCTATCCTCCCTCTCCTCTCTCCTCCCCCCCTCCCTATCCTCCCCTCCCCCCCACTTTGTTTCAAGGAAATGTAATAAACTTTCACTAAGAGCACTGATCTCGTCCCTGTAGTTCCGGGATCAGGGCTACGGCATCCCCTGCCTGTAGTAAGAGGCGACTAAAAGGGGCTTCCCTTGGTTGGGAGCGGCTAGAGTGCGAGCTCGCACAATTCGGCCAGGCGATCCCAGGAAGGACTGGGATCGCCTGGCCGCCATTCTGGTAGGAGCCCGATAGATGGCGTCGGGTAACTTTTGAAGGTTTCCCTCTCGAGAACAAAAAAAAAGATTTAAGTAATAAACAAGCATTCAGTCCTGATGTTAAATTGTAACTGGACTTCTGTAAGCTTCTTACAAAACAAGCGCTCTAAATGAAGTCAATCGCAAACGTGTTCTGAAAAAAATCTATCTAAAGTCGATCATACATGCGTTGCTGCTCCCGAGAACTCAATGGTCATATAAAAGAGAACTGGAAAACGGGTGATGCTTTATTCTCCCGAGGAATGGATGGTCGGATAAAGTGATTCTTTCAGGCATACCACCAACAATGTTCACGCACTCAGAAGAGTACATGAAGCGCATGTGCCTCTTCGATAACGTGTACATCGACCATATACCGTACGTGGTCGGAGAGGATGGCTCCCTGATGGCTGCGGTGGCGCCCCCCGTGCTACACTGCGATGCTGCCACTTGTACATCTGTACCGTTTATTGATAGGTAAGGATTTTATGCTGCATGTCGCTGTAAGCACCGGAAGGTGCAGGGACAGCTATCTCCCCAAGAGACGAGCCCATAAGGGGTGCTACGCTAGAGGGCACCGGCGCGTTCCATTGGAGATCCCGGGGAGTGTGGAAGGCCACCGAGGAGGGGGGATAGAACCAGTGTAGTTCGGCCGAGGAACGCCGCCACACCTATTTCTGGCGTGAAGCATTTCTTGCGTTTAGATGGAAAGGTGTGGTTGCCGGTACACTTTTATATGAGGCGACCATCGTAGTCCTCGGGAATAGCAACGCATCTGTAATTGACTTCAGATAGAATCTATGTTCTATATGGAATTGATTACAGGTGTCCATGAGCGGCAGTGACCACTTACCATCATGTGGACTGCATGCTCGTTTGCTACTTCAAACTTACTTAAAAACTAACTTTTTCTTACGACCCCCGTGGCGGAGCGGTTACCATACCAGTCTGAGGCGCAATGGAGCACGATTCCCAGCCAGATAGGTATCTGAATGATGAGTTTAGATTCATATTCTGGGTCTGGGTGTTTGTGTATTCGTCTTGTGTGTCCATTGTACCCACGACACAGGAGAAAATCCGAGTGTGGGGCTATGATAGATAGATAGATAATCATTTATCAAATCTACTTACATACACACACATTTGGTTATTACACATGAGTACAATATTGACAAAAAAAACAGAGAAGAGGGTGCAAAACATCACGAAATGGACACTGCTCAGCATTATGTTGGCATCCGAAGACGGCCAGCGCTGAGCAGTTATGAATGTAGAAAGCGTGTTTTTTTTACGTAGGAAAACCTTCATGGGTTCCGTCGGCCGCGGGACAACTGAGAGGATATACAGGACTCCTACCTGTTAAAGCCCTACGGTGTTCATAAGAGGATAAGCCTGACTTCTACAGCTTCAAAGCCCTGTTCCTTAACTTACAAAATATATACATTTAAATGTGCGTGTGTGTGTGTATAGATGTTTAATTTTATTACAAAATGAGAGCAAATTTCTCAATCCACGAACTGCACTAGTTTGGGGAATTATACTTTGTTTTACTGTACTTTGTTGTACTGTAAGTTAATTATACTAGTGACTCGTCGCAACGGTCGAAATTTAATTTAAATTTTCGACCGTAATTTAAATTAAAAACCTAAACTTCATATTGTCCAAAGTAACACAAATATTTCTTAATTTCAAATAATTTAATTTTCATGTTATTTTCAACGCACCCGTTAAAGGTAAAAATATGTTTAATTAGCTAAGTTGCAATTAAAAGCAATAGCGGGTATTTTCACAAAGACATCTGACATTTTTGACGTTGTGTTTTCATAGATATTGAATGTTTTATTTCGTTTATTACATATGTGTTTGTGTCAAATGCGAGGTAGTGTGTTAATGTATTTTAGTTGATTTTATGAATGTTTTATGCATTATTTGAAAAAAAATATTCGCATTGCGCAATCCTTCTCTACATCAACTATAACCGTGCGTAATTTCATACTCCTCCGCCCGCGGCAAGTATCTTAAACCGACCCACAAGTTTTTGCTTCACGTATATATAAATAAAAAAGGTATGCCTAAAAAACATTGCCCCTGTTAACGTAAACCGTTTTCCAGCATAATGTTCGACGAACGCTACGCGCGGACAAACGTCCGGACAGTCACACGGTGTCAGGCGAGCTGCCGCGCGCGCTGCAGGAACGACGCGGACTGTCTGAAGCGCTGCACGGATCGCTGCTTCCGATCTGACTGATCCGGCTCGAAGGACCAATTTGGGATATGAGAAATAAATCTTTCAAGTGTTTTAATTTTATTATCCGCTCGAAATAGCAATCCTACTGACCACCCTTGAATATTATTTATGGAGTGTTTTTTTTTAACATTTATAGAACAAACGAGCAATCCACCTGATAAGTGGTCACTGCCCATGTACGTAAGCAACATAATAAAGAACTAGTTCTATCTTTTTTTTTATCTGACTGAAGCATGCAGTCCACCTGATGGTAAGTGGTCACTGCCGCCCATGGACATCATTATCAGCTTCATACTGAACATGGGTTCCATCTGAAGTCAATCACAGATGCGTTGCTACTCCCGAGGACTATGATGGTCGCCTCTTGTAAAAGTGTGCCGGCAACCACACCCTTCCATCGAAACGCAAAAAATGCTTCACGATAGAATAGGTGTGGCGGTGGTACTTCCCCGGTCGGACTACACTGGTTCTACCACTTTCAAAGCTATCTTAAGTCAATCACAGACACGTTGCTACTCCCAAGAGCTAAATTGCCTCATATAAAAGTGAGCTCAATCATAAGTGGAATCATAAGTGTGAAGTAGTTGAGGTGGAAGGGTTTCCACCTCAACTACTTCACACTAGAAATTAGTGTGGCGGTGGTATTTCCCTGTTGAACTAGGCTGGTTCTACCTGGTGACAGTGTCTTACTATTACCCCCATCGTCCGGACAGTCACACGGTGTCAGGCGAGCTACCGCGCGCGCTGCAGGAACGACGCGGACTGTCTGAAGCGCTGTACGGACCGCAGATAAGACCAGATACGGCTCGAAGGACCAAAACTTTTCAATATTCAAAAAAAATATCTGAAAAACCGTCTAAAAAGACTAGACTGAAAATTTTTGGAATTATTATATTAATACGTGAAGCAAAAATTTGTGACGGATTTTTAAGTAATATGCCGCGGACGGATTAGTATGAAATTTTGCACGGTTATAGTGGACGTAGAAAAGGAGTGCAGAATGTTAATATTTTTTTCAAATAATGCATTTTTCATACATAAAATCAACTAAAAACACATTACACACACTGCCTTGCATTTGTCACAAACACATATGTACTTAGTAAATGAAATAGAACATTCAATGTCTTACTATGAAAAGACACAACGTCAAGAATGTCAGATGACATTTGATTTTAAATTACGGTCGAATTTCGGCCGATGCGACAGGCGACTAGTTAAAATAAATGTTTCAAGTGTTTTTTATTGTTTTAAACATTTCATATCCAATTGTGATGTCAATGAGTACAAGCTCATCCGATGGTGCGTCCATCTGATTGTCTCCCATTAATACCTACAAGAAACTTCATACTGAACAAGAATTCTATACGAATTTAATTAAATATTGGCAAAAACAGCTTATTTTTTCTAAATACATCAATGTAATTTAACTAAGATTTGGAAAAAAACAGTAAATGCAAATTTTTTACTCCCGGAGTAACATAGATTCGTTATAATTAAAATTAAAACTATATCGATAATGATTAACACAGAACAAATATTAATACTTAAATTAAAAAATAATAATAATGTAATAATGTTTGCTCTGTGTTAAAAAATATCGTAATATACGTTAGTAACATAAAAAAGTAAACATAAAAAAATTATATTACTTTTATTGAATTGTACTCAAATACATACTATTTATTAAATGTATATGCAGTATAAATCTTTTAAAATCCATAATATAGAACTAAGATTTTATAAATCTTTGAAAGTTATGAAACAGTATTGAAGTTGAAACGGATCGACATTGACATAACGACACATTTCACTTTGACAAACTGTCATAAGCAGAAACTTTCAAATATTGTTTATTAATGTTTTCGCTAAATAGTACATTTTATTATATTCTCGATGTGTTTTAATATTAACGGCGGATTGTTAGTTTTATATTATGGAGTTATGCAGAATTTGCGTTGCAACGGACACGAAAATGACTGAAATATACGATTCGAAAGACATAAATCTTATGATTCAATTCTGCACTGGTGTTTTGGTAAATAACTATTTTACTCACTATATTTCAGTGGTTATAAGTCTTCCTAACCAGTTAAAGCTTACTGTACAACAGAATTCAAATAGAGTGGCGCAATAAAATCGTAAAAGTGAAAGTTTATAAAGTTAGCTTAATTGAGATTTTTCGTACATTTCGACAGTTACCTTTGGACATCTGTTTGCGATTCTGTTAGGTTTGAAGGTAGTATCTTTGTTAATTTGACTACATTCATATGTATTGCCTATTTTTGGCTTATAAGCAGTGTTTTCGGTCAAAATGTGTTGCAAAGGGGGATACTTTTATAAGGCAATTCACTTTAGTTCCCCGGGGTAGAATGTATTGCTAAGTAACCATACCAGGGTAAAACCATTAAATTTGACACACAAATGTAGCTAAGCTATTATAATATAGGCTTAAATAAGCAGTTCTTGCATTTTGGGTGGAAGGATGTTGTTTTCACAGTATACAATACAATACAAAATTTCTTTATTGTACAGTCACAAGCAATAAGATGTGACTATGGAAGATGTGCAAAAGTATCTGACCCAAGAAGGAATTCAATAATATCAGAATACATGAACGCAGCAAAAATATCTGATATTGAAAAGCAGCATAATGCAGTAGCGTCAAAATTATCCCCGTCCTATATTTAAAAAAAAAACATGCTTTCTACACTCATAGCCCCACACTAGGATTTTCTCCTGTGTCGTGGGTACCATGGACACACACAAGACGAATACACAAACACCCAGACCCAGAACATGAATCTAAACTCATCATTCAGATACCTGTCTGAACGGGAATCGAACCCGAGACCCATAGCGCGTCAGACTGGTATGGTAACCGCTCGGTCACGCGGGTCGTCAAAGTTAAAATATAAAGTTGCTTGTATTACAGTTCACTAAAGAAGAGGGTGTTCCTTCAAAAATATGCACAAAATGTCTAGAAGACTTACACACAGCACACAAATTCAAACAGAAATGTCTAGACTCAGAAAATATCTTCAAAAACCCCCAAATTAAGAAAATAAAAGAGGAGCCTGACCAAATTATATCAGATGATCCTATCATCAATAATATCAATGATAGAAGCGATCAGACATGTTTTGATGATGGATTTGATGATTCTTGTAAAGATCCAGACTTGACTGATTATGATTCGTCAAGTCATATCAAAGAAGAAGATGTGGTTGTTGAAAAATGTGTTGAGAAAAGAAAAAGAGTGAGAAAAAAGAATAGGTAAGTATTTATTACTTATCGCTGCCTTGTATGAATAACTTGTACAATTCGAAAAGTTGCAGCACTCGAGGACTGCTACGGTAAAGCTATTGCATAGCATTTTTTATCAACTTATGCTATTATAATGATTTATTTATTCATGCAGAATTTTTGAAGTGAAACTTCTTTATCGGGGTTGTTGAAGTGAAACTTAAGTGAAACTTCTTTATCGGGGTTGGAAAAAAATTTAGTGTAACATTTTTTCGTTACGCGCCATCTTTTTCTGTTACGCGCCATCTTTTTTTATTTTTCGTTACGCGCCATCTTTTTCTGTTACGCGCCATCTTTTTTTTTTTCTTTGATATTAATTCAAGTTTTTTTCTTTGATACTATATACTTTCTGAAAACAGTTGCTTACATATTCGTCCGATTTCTGAGCAGCTTGTGTCGTGCACTGTCGTATCATATACAAGCACGTTAAGCGAACGCTCGGCCGCGTTACATGGTAGGCGGAGTGGAGAGTGTTAGGTTTTTTTCGTTACGGAATTCCTTGATTCGGTCGCCGCGTTCAAAGACCGCGATAAAAGCTACGCAATCTCTAAAAAAATAGATGTGGCGGTAGCACCTCTCTACATATTCTTTCTACCCCCTTGAGTAGAAATAACTGTAATAGTACCCAGGTCGAACCATACTCCTACCTTAAACCACTTCTACCACCTTAAAAATATCACCAAGACCTTTATTTATCTTCCAGTTCCAACGAAGAGAAGCTGAAGCCAGCCAACATAAGGAAGAAACGTGGACCATATAATAAGACCGGCAAGCCAAGACTAAAGAAACTCAAGTTTAGAAAGCTGTGGTGTGAGGCGTGTAGTATCAAGTTCAAAACGAAACAAGATTCAGATGATCATAAGAAACAGTTTCACAACGAGCCGCAGATATGGATTTGTGAGGTTTGTTAATTGAGGCTTTTTTTAAGGTTCCGTAACCAAAAAATAGAATTGGTACGTAAAAAATGACCCTATTACTAAGACTCGGCTGTCTATCTGTCTGTCACCAGGCTTTATCTCATTAACCATGATGGCTAGACAGTCAATTTTGTCTAACTTATTATTACGTCTTATGATTCGATGAAAGCGGCGTTACCTCGCTCTGAGGCGTTCCATTTAAGGCTTCAAGTGCAAGCGAGAGCGCAGATCGCACAAAGAGGCACAATCGGCCTCCGCGTTCGGCAACGTTCGACATCTGTCTCTCTCCTACTCGAGTGAGCGATGTGTTCGCGTGGACAGCTGCTATACAAAAATGCAACGATTCCATCAGTATTTTCTTATGACGTTGTCACGTTCAACTATCGTCAGTAAACCGACTACAGACAACCGATTTTTTTGCCACAGAAGGATATTTTAAGGAGATAAGAAGGATAGAATATTTATCGTATTTGCGTATGTTTCTCTGTATGTATGTCTATTCATTTGGGACGCGCTTAAACCCAAACAGCATGCGGGGTTATAACATATGACATGTCATGTAAAACAAGTCAGTTGTGAGAGTTACATAGGCTATGTAAATATGGCGCCTGCGCTCAAAGATAAAGAGGGTAGGAAAGATTTTTTGATTATCCTAACAATGTGGGTATGGAAAGAAGGCTATTAAGACCATTATAAATATATATGCTTTGCAATACTTTTATATTACCCCTTTTCAACTCTTAAGATGTAATTCCGTAAAGCATAGTCATAATTAATCCGTCCCTGTAGCCTCGGGGTCAGAATAGGGCTACGGTATCCCCTGCCTGTCGTAAGAGGCGACTAAAAGAGGCTTCCGGGGTTGCAGACGGCTAGAGTGGGAGCTCGAACCGTTCGGTCAGGCAATCCCGGGAAGGCCGGCGGTATGTGTGGTCGCATACCGTCGTAAAGACTAGACGGAGCGGTGGGCCCAGCCGCCCATCTGGGAGGAGCCCGATGGGGCAGCGCGCTCGGAGAAGTCGTTTCGAGATCCCGGAGTCCTCCTTTTCAGCGCCGAGGACGACCACCGGGGGGGTTTTAGTGCGGTAAAAATCCCACATAACCCTGCGTCGCTCCCACGGCGTCGGGTACCTTTGGAAGGTTTCCCCCTCGACGACAAAAAAAAAAAAAAAGTCATAATTAATCAGAGGTGCTTGCTTGAAATTTGAACCTGACACCTCGGAGGATTGTAAGGGCAAGCTGCAACTATTAAGCTATGGCTATATAATGCTGACTGCATATACTTATTAACCGAGCTCCCAAATCAAAGAGGTTATCTATTCGTCACATATTTGTATTCCATGCTGAGTGTGATAAACCCGTCGCAACGGTCGAAATTAGATCGTCATTTATATTAAAAACGAAACTTCATATTATCCAAATTAGCACGAATATTTCTCAAATTCAATTAAATTGTAATTATTTTCAAGTTATTTTGAACGCACCCGTTTAAGATAAAAATAGGTTTATTATCTAAGCTGCATTTGAAAGCAATGGACGGGTATTTTGACAAAGACATCTGACATTTTTGACGTTATGTGTTTTCATAGTAAAACATTGAATGTTCTAATTCGTTTATTACGTATATGTTTGTGTCAATTAGAAGGTAGTGTGTGTAAGGTGTTTTTAGTTGATTTTATGTATGTTTTATGCTTTATTTGAAAAAAATATTAGCATAGCGTAGTCCTTCTCTACATGAACTATAACTGTTAATGACGTACGCCTTTAACTCTTCGTGTTTTTTATTGAACTAGTCACCCGTAGCATCGGTCGAAATTCGACCGTAATTTTAAAATTCAAAAACTAAACTTCATATTGTCCAAAGTAGTACAAATATTTCTCAAATTCAAATAAAATGTAATAATATTCAGGTAATTTTGAACGCACCCGTTAAATATAAAAAGAAGTTTATTTAGCTAAGCCGAATTTAAAAGTAATACCGGGTATTTTTACAAAGACAGTGACATTTCTGGCGTAATCTTTTTTTCATAGTAAGACATTATATGTTCTATTTCGTTTATTATTTATGTGTTTGTGACGAATGCACGGTAGTGTGTGTAATGTGTTTTTAGTTGATTTTATGTATGTTGCATGCATTATTTGAATTAAATATTAACATTCTGCACTCCTTCTCTACGTCCACTATAATCGTGCAAAATTTCATACTAATTCGTCCGCGGCATATTATGTAAAAATGCGTCACAAGTTTTTGTTTCACGTAATAATATAAAGATAATAAGTATATGTATAAATGCACCTAATGGCGCCATCTGTTGGCATATTTGTAAAATATAAACACTATAAAGATGGAGGGCGGCGACAGAGGGCGCTAGCGTAACAGCGGTGACATTGTTATATCTAGCGTGAAGCATTTTTTGCGTTTCGATGGAAGGGTGTGGTTGCCGGTACACTTTTATATGAGGCGACCATCTTAGTCCTCGGGAGTAGCAACACATCTGTGATTGACTTCAGATAGAACCCATGTTCTGTATGAAGTTGATTACAGATGTCCATGGGCGGCAGTGACCACTTACCATCAGGTGGACTGCAAGCTCGTTTGCTACTTCAGTGAAATAAAAAAAAAAATCTCAAAAAAAATGCGTTTTGTTTGATCTCGAGCGCGCCTTAGCAGTCTTTTCACAATACGCCCTCCGCAGCCCCCTCAAATAGAAAGCAGTATCTCAGTTTCCCTCCCTCCCTATCGCTAACAATAACCGTGCGTATTTCCATACTCCTCTGTCTACGGCAAATATCTTAAAGACGGATCACAGGTTTTTGCTTCACGTATTAATATATTTGTAGGTATGCGGCAAAACGTTCTCATACCGCACCTCTCATCACTCCCACATGCGGTCGCACTACGCGCCGCAGTTCGCGTGCGACCACTGCGACTATAAGAGCACGGCGAAACACGACCTTGAGAAACACGTCAGGATTCATACGGGTATGGCTTTCTTTTTATTAGCTTCACCTGTATGTTTGTAACCGACTTCTTTGGGCGCGATTTTGACCCACTTTAAACGGCCAGATTTCGTTCAAACTTTGTAGATTTATTGAAGACCGATGACAATACACTAATTTGATAAAATTATTCCATTTTTTAATTTGACTAAAAAGTAGAAAATAGATAATAGTTTAAAGAAAACTAAAAAACACGCTTTTTATAGAAAACCGAAGTAAAAAATAGAAAATAAATTTAAATTAAGAAAATAGTGTTAAAAATGTCAATGAATATAAATTAATAATAGTGTGAATAAAAAATATATATTTTATTTAAAAAAAAACGTGGGGTGCATGGTGTCAATGGTTATAGAGATTTTATTGACAGATATGAGTAGAGTGATCGATAATATCTTAAAAAGCACCCCACGCTTTTTTAAATTTTTTTTTTTTATTCACACTATTATTAATTTATATTTATTGAAATTTTTAACACTATTTTCTTAATTTAAATTCATTTAAATTTATTTTCTATTTTTTAGTTCGGTTTTCTATAAAAAGCGTGTTTTTTAGTTTTTTTTTAAACTATTATTTATTACTTTATTTTCCTTTTTTGATCAAGCATAATTATGGTAAAAGATATATCACCCTTGAAGGACCACAGTTATACAATAAACTTCAAAAATCAATTAGAAAGCTGACTCATTTAATGCATTCAAAATAAAACTTAAGGAATATATTCATTAATAATTACTTATGCATAACAAGTGATAAAATGCATTAAATGAGGGTAAGCATTTCTTGCGCGTAAAGCATATCTTGCGCGAGATGGAAGGGTGTGGTTGCCGGCATACTTTTATATATAAATTGACAAACCTTGGATAAGTATGTCTCCCTAACCACACCCTTCAGAGCAGAACAGCCGCACATAACAATGTCATAATTAAGCTCGAAATAAGGTTCATAGACATTATAGTAGTAGCAAACGAGGTCCACCTGATGGTAAGTGGTCACTGCCGTTCATGGACTGTAATCAACATCATATAGAACAAGGGTCAACATCATATAGAACAAGGGTCAATATCATATAGAACATGGGTCAACATCATATAGAACAAGGGTCAACATCATATAGAACATGGGTCAACATCATATAGAACAAGGGTCAACATCATATAGAACATGGGTCAACATCATATAAAACAAGGGTCAACATCATATAGAACAAGGGTCAACATCATATAGAACAAGGGTCAACATCATATAGAACAAGGGTCAACATCATATAGAACAAGGGTTAACATCATATAGAACAAGGGTCAACTGAACTGAAATAGAACTGAAGTCAGTAACAGATGCGTTGCTATTCCCGAGGACTAAAATGGTCGCCTCATATAAAAGTGTGGCGGCAACCACACCCTTCATTGAAACGCAAGAACAGCTTCACGCTAGTAATATCTTTATTTTTCTTTAACACCCTAGGCCACAAGTCCTACATATGTCCGGTGTGCGCATGCGCGTACCGTACGTCGTCTAATCTCCACTCGCACGTGCGTCTGGTTCACGAACGCGTGCGACGTTACGCCTGCCCGCTGTGCGCTCGCGCATTCTACGATAGGACGAAACTGAATCGACATGTCGACTCGCATAATGATGTTAAGAGGTACGTTTTGAGATATTACTTGCTTACTTGTCTGTAAAGTATGCCATGTGCGTAAAAATCTTTAACAATTTGCCGGACTAAATAAGACATAAAAAATTACACAAACTTTTTGCCAACAATAAAACAGTACCTTATAAGAGTGCTTTTATGACTTAAAGGAGTATTTCAAAAAATAAATTAATCCAACTATACATAAAACAGATCGGTGTGCTCCTACTAAATTGCTATACCCTAACAGGGTTCATACTATGTGTGACGAAATAATATTGACCACCTAATTGTAATGTTCACATTGTTGTTCACTATGTATGCATGCAATAAAGAATTGAGAATTAAAGTCGGTTTACTGACGATAGTTGAACGTGACAACGTCATAAGAAAATACTGATGGTTGCATTTTTCAAAAGAAAATTTTAATTTTGTTTGATAGATATTTTGTATGGATATAGAGAAGGTAAATGGAAATCGCAACGGAATTGATCAAGTTACATTTATTTGTACGCATAAATACAATTGTGACATAATTATAACGCTGTAAAATAAGACACCAGAAAAATACTTTTAACCAATATTTTATTCTCAATTCGTTTTCAATAATGACAGCTCTGCCACGTCAGTCATCCCACCTCTCCTCACCTCACCCCCTCGCCTCACCGCACCTCCTTCGTCGCCACACCGCACCTCCTTTGTCACCGCACCACGCCACATTAAAGCATCTCATCACTGCTACGTTACATAATTGTATTTATGCGTATTGGCCGATTTTACCTCTTTGTCGCTCGTTCCGCGCTCTCGCTTGCACTTCAAGCCTTAAATGAAACGTCTCAGAGCGAGGTAACGCCGCATGAGTGATGTTTTTCGGTGCGTGCAACCGTCTCCATCGATTATTAGACGCCTATGCAAAATGAAGACATTTCTTTTCATTCATTTTTCATTCCCCAGTCGATCTATGGTTCTAACACCTCTCACTTTTAATTCCCTTCCATTTTCCCCCCAGATACAGTTGCGAAGTGTGCCACGCTTGCTTCTCCCGTCGTTGCTACTGGAAGAAGCATCTTCAGAGGCAGCACGATATATCGGTACCGGCGCAGAGGCCTGGCAGGCGACGTGGGGAGCTGAGGCCTTTGCCGATGCCAGCTGAGGCCTAGGGTATAAGACTGGGGCCACCCATGAAAAATCCGAAATAGAACAAGGGTTCTATCTGAAGGCAACATTTGTGATTGACATAAGATAGGACCCATGTTCTGTATGAAGTTGCTTACAGATGTCGCAGAGCGGCAGTGACTTACCATCAGGTGGACTGCATGCTCGTTTGCTACTTCTGTATTAAAAAACTGTATGTGTTTATATTATAAATGTATTTATATCTTCTTTATAAAAATGAATGTTTGTCTGGATGTCCTCTGTAGAATCGGTAAACTATTCATTTGATCATGTGATGATCTTTAGCAAAGTTATTCATGAGCTCGCGAAGGTTTCTGGTGTATTTTTGTGATGGCGTAGCAACGCGCAGGGTACAGCTAGTATGTAATATAATATGGACCAATTGTTTGTACATAAATATAATATTTATATGGAAGATGGTAGAGTTCTTTCGAGCTCTCTGTAGTTCGATTCCAGTTCGTTTAAAGGTGGTAGGACAAGGTTAGTTCGACCGGGGAAGTAACACCGCTACACCTATTTCTAGCGTGAAGCATTTCTTGTGTTTCGATAGAAGGGTGTGGTTGCCGGCACACTTTCACATGAGGCGACCTTCATAGTCCTCCGGAGTAGCAACGCATCTGTGATTGACTTCAGATGGAACCCACGTTCTGTATGAAGTTGATTACAGATGTCGCAGGGCGGCAGTGTCCACTTACCATCAGGTGGACTGCATGCTCGTTTGCTACTTCAGTCTGATAAAAAAAACACAGTCACACCTGTTTCCATATAACAACTATGTTCGTTTTAAACTTTAAGGATACAGTTTTATTGAAGATGTATATTATAATGAAATATGTTAATAAATATTTATGATTAATTATATTTGTGTACTTTTAAATCTATTTTAATGTAAGTAACAAAATATTCCAATTTTCTTTTTTATTATTGATGATGAAGCATGTGTGATCTATAAGAAGAAACCGGATTTGAAGGTGGAACCAGTGTTGTTCGACCGGGGAAGTACCACCGCTACACCTATTTCTAGCGTGAAGCATTTTTTTGCAGATAAAAGGGTGTGGATACCGGCACACTGATATGAGGCGACCATCATAGTCCTCGGGAGTAGAAACGCATCTGTGATTGACTTCAGATAGAAGATATGTTCTATTATATAAGTACGTTCGTCTACGGATTTCATCGTTGCTAATCGTGTCTCGTAGCGAAATTCCAAGCATAACCCTCTCCATAGCACGCTGAGCGACCCTGAGCCTCCGAATGAGGCCTACAGTGAAAGACCACGTTTCGACGCCGTAGGTCATCACTGGCAACACTCATTGCTCGAATAATTTCGACTTCAGGCACTGAGGAATTGTGGAGAAGATACTACGTAATTTCCCGAACGCAGCCCAGCCGATTTGGATTCTTACGAGTGACCTCTGTCAAAGTTGGACTTACCCGTCACAAAGCCTAGCTATCGCGGTTCATGTGATACAGCCCGGTGACAGACAGACAACGGATAGCGAAGTCTTAGTAATACTATATGTTATAATAGGGGTTCCTTTTTACCCCTTTGGGTACAGAACCCTATTGAAAACAATGCTATCATTATCGAATATCTGGACTTTAGACAGAGTTCACATTATGTTTAGGTGTTTTAGTGAAAATATATTGGAACTAGTCGACTCGGCGAACTTCGATCCGCTTAAAAATCTAAAATGATAAGTGTTTCTCCACTATATTATACATGTATTATACATAAAAACCTTCCTCTTGAATCACTCTATCTATTAACAAAAACTGCATTAAAATCCGTAGCGTAGTTTTAAAGATCTAAGCGTACATAGGGACAGACAGCGGGAAGCGATTTTGGTTTATACTAAGTAGTGATGATTTAAGTTATCCTAACTTTCCTATGTTCTATGTATTCCATGGGCAATGACATATTTAGTAAAATTTAGTTATTGTTAGTGAAAATAAAACAAATATTAATATTATAACCCAGTCTCTTTATTATTAATGTAAATACTATACAAGGCTTATCGGCAGTGATAATTAATTACATATTTGTATAAACATTACATTTCGGCAGTATTTTAGCTTAAACTATCTTCTCGGTGACCAACAATATATACACTATACTTCTAGCTCGGTCTTTATAAGATTCTATCTTCCAGGCTTGACGTACTTATTTTCAAGACTCTTCCAAGTCTGACGTTTTAACTACTAAACATCGTTCTTTATCTCTAAAAAGATTGACGAAACAACTTTTATCTTCCAGAATTGACGTTAGACGTTACACATGCGTTTTAAAAAACATTTTGATAAAACCGACTTCTATGTAACTTTAAAGCAAAAAATATTTTTTAATGTTTTTTAGTACATAGTTAATAAGTCAGCGCTCAACATATCGGCTTATCGGTAGCGATAATTTATTACATATATGTATAAACATTACATTTCGGCAGTATTTTAGCTTAAACTATCTTTCCGACCAACAATATATCCACTATACTTCTAGCTCGGTCTCATAAGATTCTATCTTCCAGGCTTGACGTACGACTATTTTCAAGACCTTTCTCTTCCAAGTCTGACGTTTGAACTACTGAACATCGTTCTTTATCTCTAAAAAGATTGACGAAACAACTTATATCTTCTAGAATTGACGTTAGACGTTACACATTATGCGTTTTAAAAACATTTTGATAAAACAACCGACTTCTTTAAGTGCATTCCATTAGACGTTCACAAAGTTCACGCTCACGACCGCAGTTTTTTCCGTTCCACTAGCTTGTGAGCGTTACTGACATAATCTCTAGTGATACGATCACTTCGACCCACCTTATT
Source organism: Spicauda simplicius (assembly GCA_949699795.1). NCBI lineage: Eukaryota > Metazoa > Arthropoda > Insecta > Lepidoptera > Hesperiidae > Spicauda > Spicauda simplicius. The sequence goes on from OX453087.1 coordinate 4,235,111, forward strand.
TGATGGGTCGTCGTTAACTTCGCGTGCGCGTAAGTCATGACGTCATGAGTGATGTATTCGCCGCGACCAAAACGATCGCGGTCGTCTTGTGGAACTACGTTTTCGGCTTTATGAGCGTCTTCTGGAACGCGCCCTATAAATCTCTGCATTAACTTGTCTAGTTTTCACCACATACATCAATTTCAGTTCATTATTTCTACTAAAAATAGCTAAAGCTTCTGCCTTCCGGTTTTGACGTTCGATACATCTGCTTATTCTATAGAAGGACGTCTATTTACTTTCGAACCTGACATTCTACGATGCTGTAAGTGTCCAATTACATAGAAGTCTCTTCCTTGATCGTCATCATTGTCGCACTCGATACCTTGTTAGCTTATCAATTCCTTATATGTAATTCCACATTTTTTGTACAAGTACGTCTATTACTTCCGAATTAGACGTAACACGGTGCAAGTATCTTCTTACTTACATAGTCGTGACTTAATCTCGTTATCGCATTCGATGCATCACAGGCTTATCTTTTCTTTTAATTTTATTCCATACTTTCTGTAGTGTATTGTCTTAGTTCCCAGCCTGACGTTTCACAATGCAATAAGTCATCATTCTAACATACAATGGCTTACGTCACCTCTTTCTCGCATCTGATGCATCGAAAACTATTCTTTAAATTAAATGCTTTTGTATAAGAACACATATCTACTTCCAAGTTTGACGTCCTATGATACAGTAAGCGTCTTAATACTTACACTCATGTCTCTTAATCTTGTTTTTGCATTCAGATCCATTCGCAAGTAACGTAAATTTCAGTCTTTCTGCTGAAGTATATCTTTCTACTTCTGAGTCTGACGTATTACGATACAGTACGTGTATTCATACTTTCATACGAGTCTTAATTGATTTCGTTTTCTTTGAATTTTATTACACGTTTTTTGTAGAAATACATCTACCTACTTCCGACTTTGACGTATTACAGTGCACTTCTGTATTCCAAACTTACATACTCATCTTATTTAATCACTTGTTCGCACCGTTCCACGAAAAGCTCCTCGATCGTCCATCCATCCATCAGCCCTTTGAGGTCCACTGCTGGACATAGGCCTCCCCTAAATGACGCCACTCCAACCGGTCCTGTGCCTTCTGAATCCAACGGTTTCCCGCTGTCTCTTCAGGTCATCGGTGCCTGTGCTCCTTTTGCCTAAACGTGGTCGCCACTCGAGGACCTTCCTTCCCCATCGGTTATCGGTCCTACGAGCGATGTGGCCGGCCCTGCCACTTCAGCTTGCTAATTTTGAGAGCTATGTCGGTAAGCTTTGTTCGTCTACGGATTTCATCGTTGCGAATCATGTTTCGTAGCGAAATTCCGAGCATAGACGCTGAGCGACCCTGAGCCTCCGAATGAGGCCTACAGTGAAGGACCACGTTCCTTACTTCAAACTCAGACGCATAACGATGCAGTTGTATTATATTTTATATAACTACATTACTCCTTACTTGATCTCCTGTTCACACCGTTCCACCAGAAGCACCTCGGTCTTCCGTCTTCCAGGTCTGACGTTCGGTATCGTGATATCGTGTTGTTTCTGCAGGTGCTTCTTCCAGTAGGAACGCTTGGTGAACGCGGCGTTGCAAACGTTGCACACGTGTCTGCGAATGAGAATTTGGAATTGTATGTGACGACGTAAACGCTTAGAAATCATATACTAATTTAAAACGAGGTTAAGAAAACCTAGGTGGTAGTGGTGGTTCTAGGTGTGAAAAGAAAAAAAGAAACATTGGCAGATGTTAGATGTTTGTCACTGTAGTTCCGGGATCAGAATAGGCCTTTTTTTTGACCGACGCAGGGTTATGTGGGATTTTTACCGCACTAAAACCCCCCCGGTGGCCTTCCTCGGCGCTATAAAGAGGACTCCGGGACCTCCACAGGATCGCTGCCGGAATAATACGCCTACGGCATCCCCTGCCTGTTGTAATAGGCAACTAAAAGGTGCATCCTGGTTGCGAGCTTGAACCGACGACTAATCGATCCCGGGAAGGACGGTGGTATGAGTGGTCGCATACCGTCATACCGTCGTAGGAACCCTATGGGGCAACGAACTCAGAGGATTCCGGTTGCGTTCATTTGGAGATCCCAGAGTCCTCTTTGTAGAACCAAGGACGGCCGACGGAGGGGGTTTTAATGCGGTAACACGAGGCCAAACCCTCCACCCTCCAAGGTAAGACTTCGAGATCCGACTCTACACCTCTCCCCTCCCAAAAAAAGTCTAAATATCTCAGGTGAGGTGTAAGAAACGTCTCGACCATTCATTTGAATGCAAACTACCCACCTTTTAATATCATTATGCGCGTCGATATGTCGGTTGAGCGTCGCCCTGTCGTTGTACGTCTTGCCGCAGATGTGGCACGCGAACGGACGCGCGCGTTCGTGCAACAGGCGCACGTGCGTGCGGAGAATCGAGGACGTGCGATACGCGTTAAAAGTGACTTATGTTTTACTTAATTGAATCCAATCTTTGTGCAAAATTTACGTGGTTTACAGGAAAAATGCCAAAAATATTTAGCCAAGTTCTCCCCACTCCCTCCAAAGTAAGACTATATTGGATTCGACTAGACATATCCCCCCATTTAAAGTGTCTCAAATGATTTCTTGCAAGAAAAAAATATATACGCAAATCACCCCCCCCCCCCCCCTTTCTAAAGTTAAACCGCACGCGATTCAACTCCACACCTACACCTTCACCCCAAGTGTCTTACATAGTTTCTGGAACGAAACATACCAAGACAACATCCCCACTTCCCCCCAACCAAGACTGTACGTGATTTCGACATCTCCCCTCACTTCCCCCCACATCTCAAGTAACGCACTCACCTCTTAATATCATTATGCGCGTCGATATGTCGGTTGAGCGTCGCCCTGTCGTTGTACGTCTTGCCGCAGATGTGGCACGCGAACGGACGCGCGCGTTCGTGCAACAGGCGCACGTGCGTGCGGAGATTCGAGGACGTGCGGTACGCGGCCGGACACTGCGTGCATTTGAAGCATTTGTCACCTGTAGCAAAATGGAAATTCATTTAATAAAATTAAAATTAAACAATACATTAAATTAACATAATTGGGTAACTTGAACGTGAATTTTTTTTGGCACGCTCATACGAGACGTTCAAATTTAGCCCTCAGGACTCAGAAATAGTAACGCATCTGAGTTATCCGGAGTTAATCCTAATTTCCATGCGTGGTTGTGGCATGACCCGAAGGAGTGCCTGTTTTGTAAACACTTGAGCAATACGTGGTCCAATGGTACAATGGTCGCAAAAAACTTAGTCGAAAAAGACTCCCAATTTAGTCGACTTATCAGACTTATCTTCTTATCAGACTTATCGACTTCCCAGATCGTTTTTAAGACAACACTGAACCCCCACAGCTTCGCTCGCATTATAAAAATCGATGTATACGTTGTTCCGTGGGAATACGATATGTTTCCACAGTAAAAAGTAGCCTATATGTTAATCCAGAGTGTCAGGTAACTCCCTACCAAATTTTATAAAAATCGCTCCAGCCGATTAGACGTGAAGAAGTAACAAACATACACACATACAAACTTATGCCTTTATAATATTAGTATGAAGTATGATAGCATGATTAGTTGCGTGTTCTGGATCACGCGGAGTTCCGACTAACTCGTGTGTATTCCCCCCCCCCCTCTCTTCTATTTCGGAATGTACTACCTCCCCCTCCGTCCTCTTTAAAATAAGTGTTAGAAAAATGACCGGAACATGCGGCATTCCGACTCACCCGTGTGTATCCTGACGTGTTTGATGAGATCGTACTTGTTGTAGGTGCTGTAGTCGCAGTGGTGGCACGCGTACCGCGCCGGGTAGTAGGAGTGCATGTGCGTTATCTGGGACGACCGGTGCGCGTACGATTGCCCCCAGACCTAGTAATTCTACCTAATATGTCCCAATAAGCCCAAAGTCCAAAGCTAATAAGTCTAACCTAACCCAACCTAACCCTCCTAGCATAGAAAATTGTTCAAAGATTTACTAACCTTTCTTGGACTTCAATTTTTCCCCTCCCCCCCCCCACTGTTATCATTTCTTGCTGGACTAATTCGGAATGTACTTATCCAACCCCTCTTCACATTAGATTTAAAGTAATTTCAACTCAAGTCTACGTAGACCTAACTCACTAGAACCTGAGGCATTCCGACTCACCCGTGTGTATCCTGACGTGTTTGATGAGGTCGTACTTGTTGTAGGTGCTGTAGTCGCAGTGGTGGCACGCGTACCGCGCCGGGTAGTGGGAGTGCATGTGCGTTATCTGAGACGACCGGTGCGCGTACGATTTGCCGCAAACCTACGAACACATTTTTTGTATATTTACTTAGTTTGTCAATAAGAATTTAATACTGGGTCAGCGCGGTGGACCATCGCGTAAAACCCTTTCATTCTGATAGACCCGTGCCCAGCTGTGGAAAATTTCACCAGATGGTAGAACCAGTGTGTGTTGCCAGTGATGACCTATGGCGCCTAAACGTGGTCATCATCAACCTTTTATTATCCAGAATGAGAGAGTTAAGGCCATAGTCCACCATGCTGGTCAAGTACAAATTAGTGGCTAAGAGGATCGTCCCTGTAGTTCCGGGATCAGAATAGGGGTACGATATCCCCTGCCTGTCATAAGAGGCCACTAAAAGGGGCTTCCGGGGTTGCAGGCGGCTAGAGTGGGAGCTCGAACCGTTCGGTTGGCGATCCCCGGAAGGACGGCGGTATGTGTGGTCGCACACCGTCGTAAAGACAAGACGGGGCGGTGGGCCTAGTCGCCCATCTAGGAGGAGCCCGATAGGGCAACGCGCTTAGAGCATTCCGGTTGCGTTCCTTTGAAGATCCCGGAGCTCTCTATAAAGGAAGGACACCAGGGCAGTTTTAGTGCGGTAAAAATCCCACATAACCCTGTGTCGCTCACACGGCGTCGGGTACCTTTTGAAGGTTTCCCCCTCGAGAACAAAAAAAAACGTGGCTAAGAGGATAATAAGTCCTAATACCTCGCATATCCAACTCTGCTCGTCCTTGTGAAACCTCTTCTTATGTTCCAACGACTCTGTTCTGTTGCTAAACTTCATTTGACATGGTTCACAGAAGAGGCGTTTAAACTTGAACGCGCCACGTCTTGAATTGGTCAGTTCAGGCTTTTTAAGTGCCACTTTGCCCTTTTTTATACTGAAATATATAAAGAGTAATATATAAAAAAAATGTGTGCGTGTACTAGCGTACACTCGTAAGAAGTGAAACTTCTTTATGACGTTATTTTTCAAAAAATAATTTACTATATGCAACTTTACAGAAATTGGTTAAATAAAGTTAAATTAGATAAAGTTTAATAAGAGGCTTTTATTAAACTTTATCTAATAATCTAATCTATAATAATCTATCTAATATCACGCGTGGCAGGGATAAGAAAAAGATGGCGCGTAACGGAAAAATAAAGATGGCGCGTAACAGAAAAAGATGGCGCGTAACGAAAAAAAAAGATGGCGCGTAACAGAAAAAGATGGCGCGTAACGAAAAAATGTTACACTAATTTTTTTTCCAACCCCGATAAAGAAGTTTCACTTCAATAATACTAGATTATTTTTGCGGATACTTATTACTAGAGATGCGCCGAATATTCAGTTCTTATTCGGTATTCGGCATCTTCTTCACTATTCTGATTTGATGCTATTCCGATAGTAGTCCCAAAAAAATTAGCGACAACTGCTTTGCGTAATGGTACACTGATTATTTTGCGGTGGCGGTTTCCAAGTCCTTCGTAGATATCGATATGTTCTCTTATATTGTAGAACATTTTTGGTCTATTATCAATAGGTATCGCAGTGTATGCAATGAAAAAAATTTTTGAGCAAAATTTTTGACACTTTGAATCACATTACTTAAGTTTTAGCAAAGACGCCTTATATATTCTAGTAATAAAATCAGGGATAATGTAGCATTCTTATGGTGAATGAATTTTTAAAATCTAGTTCAGTAGTTTTTAAGTGACATACAAAAATACAAAGTTTTTCTTTATATAATTAGTACATAAGTTTAGAAGTATGTCGTCAACCCATTATTGTGCCACTGCTGGGCAAGGGTCTTCTCTCAGAATGAGAGAGTATTAGGCCGTAGTCGACCGCGCTGGACAAGTACGAATTGGTGGACACGTTTAGAAGTATACATAAGTTAAGAAGTATAAACAACAATATTAAAAATTTTATAAATGTAAATTAACCAAAATACCTTAGCTTACTTTTCCTAGCTCCAATTTTCGTGCTCCTCACACTCTTAATGTTTAGACCATTCACTCCATCTTCATTTTTCACTTTTCCCTCTACCTTAATATGTTTCTTGTCTTTAATTTTGCCGTCACATTTTACAGTTGCATTCGTGACTTGCAAAAGTCTCCAAAATTCTTTCTCCGAGTGAGCACACTTGATTTTGAACTGATGAGCAATGTGGAGGTCTGTGGTGCACTTGTTACAAATCTGGGACGGTAAGCAGTCTCCTTTTTGTAACTGTAAAGAGTAATAATGAAAAACTTATGATTTGAAATTATTTGTAAAGTTATTTGTATTTATTTATTTATTTATAGATAGCTAGAACGGCCATCAAGTCCAATTACACTAACTCAGATACATTACAAATCAAAAGAAAAAATACACAATAGTAAATTGAAAACATCATAGAAATAATAAAATTATAACTTAAGACTTGTCTATAAGAAAAATAATTTAGAGTCAATTACATTGAATCAATGATTAAAAAATAATAATTAAATCCAATCTATAACAATTATAATAAATAAACAAACAATTATAATAAAGTTAAAATTTAGTAGTTCGACTGGGGAGGTACCACCGCCACACCTATTTTTAAAGTGAAGCATTCCTTGCATTTCAATGGAAGAGTTTGGTTGCCAGTACACTTTTATATGAGGCCACCATCCTAGTCCTCGGGAGTAGCAACGCGTCTGTGATTGACGTCAGATAGAGCCTTTGTTCTATTTGAAGTGGCTTACAGACGTCGCAGGGCGGCAGTGACCACTTACCATCAGGTGGACTGCATCTGTAATTGACTTCAGATAGAAATCCTGTTCTATATGATGTTGCTTAGATGTTGTTGCATGATGTCCATGGGTGTCAGTGACCACTTACCATCTGGTGTATAATAATAAGTTTAGATGTCTGTTCTGTGTCCGGGTATTTGTGTGTCTGTGACATCCACACAACATGGGGGACAGGATTTAATCCTGTGTGGGACTTCACTACATAGTATAAAACAAAGTCGCTTCCTGCTGTCTGGCTCTATGTATGCTTAGATCTTTAAAACTACGCTACGGATTTTAATGCAGTCTTTTTAATAAACAGAGTGATTCAAGAGGAAGGTTATTATGTATAATAATATATACATAATATAGTAGAGAAGCACTGATAATTTTATCTTTTTTACTTTTAGGTGGAACGAAGTTCGCCGGGTCAACTAGTTCTAACAAAAATGTTAAAATTAAAGTCATCACAGTCTGCTTTAAGTTATGACTCAACAATAGCCCTTAAGAGGTCTACGCTAGTTTTCTCGCGATGTTTTCCTTCCTGTATTTAATATTAAATTTCAATACGTCTACCATGTTAAAAAAATACAGAGGCTTGATTAAAATTAACGTGTCAGAGCTCGAACATATTTTAATTTTAATTTTAAATTTAATAATATATTTACCAGAATACCAGTACAAAATTCAATTTTTTCGATAATTTCATCCGAAACAGGCTTGAAAATTTCAGTCAAATCTGACTCATGGTTCATACAAATCCTACACAATTCAGACGTAGCCATAATATTGTGCGTATCATTTAATTATTATGTAAAAATAGCAATATAAAACGCTAAAAACAATAATCCAAAATATAAAAATACAATTTACAAAATAATAAAAAGTGTAAATATCACTGTCAACGTCAAACTTGTTACTTGACATTGGCAACGATGTCATTTTTTTATATTATTTTTTGGCCGCGCCTTCTTTACTTTTTGCCTACCTGAATTGAAACAACAATATTCAAACAAGATTTTATTGTGTTTTTCCCTTACGGTTTCTTCTAAACAATTTATAAACAAGTGTAGCCTTTTTCTGTAAGATATAATCATATATATCGGGTAGAACGAAACGTAATAGCAATCGTTCAGAAATAATTTTGTAATCCTAAATAAACCAGGTGAAGCGAGATCAATCATTTATGTGTAAAAAAATTTCGAGAACAACAAAATTTTATGAATTGTTAGTTTTAGTAATATTTGCTACTAATGATTTAGTTGTTGCATGATGTTTTTTGAAACACATCATTTCGTCGTTTACACTGTTCTCTCAATAGTATTTTTAAACGTTACAAAATGGCCGGTGATTTTTTTATCCCAGCCGATACAGAGTTACAGACTATAGAGTATAGACTTTGCGACACGCAGATGTGGAAAGTGTACACGTCACGTGTACACACAAATCACGTCCTGATGTAAATTTTTGTTTGTTCTGCCTTAACTTGTCCACGGCTATAGGACTACTTACCTGCTTAGCTTATAATGGGCCATTTGCTAAATAGTATGCATTCAAAGTATATAAAAAATAGTAAATACTTATGATCCTTTAAAAATAAATCTTACTTATATGAAACTGTGAATTGAAAATATTAAGGAGATACACCAATTTTTCATCAGATAACTTGCTAGTATTTATATTATCTTCATGTATTATTATCGAGTGTAAACATGTATTTATTGTCTCTTCACTCCAATTATAAAATTATCTTTGAAGATTGTTATTTATAATTAAAAATAAAATTAGTAATTAGAAACACATTAATTGATATAACAATATATCACGTAAATCATATAATAAATATTAAATAGGATTCTAATAGAATAAAAATATAATAAGCACGTATGCCATTTGTCAATCTCTACCGGTCGCAAAATCAATGTTATTGAATAATGCATCTATTTTTTATATGACTAAAACCTTACTAAACTTACATTTTTCGTTATTACATAAATCATATCTAGATAATAAGTTTATTGATAATAAGTACAAAACGGCGATGTAATATTTAAGAAGAGAGTTTAATTAATTGAGTGGATATTTATAAAAAAAGTTGTTTCAAAGATTTTGGATAGGAATTGTTGGATGTTCTGATTTTATTGAAGTGAAACTTCTTTAGGCGCATGAGGGTACAATTTTTACAGATGAAACGTCACGCCGGTATGCAACGGAAGTGTCGGAAAAGAGAGAGAGAGTGATCGAGACCGATTGAGAGAGAGAGTAAGACAGGGCGAACGTAGCATGAGCAACTAGCCGTGGAGTGAGAGTAGGGAGCAAGCGAGTGAGAAAGATTGAGAGAAAAAGTGAGACAGAGCGAACGTCGTATCACGCCTTTTTCCCTTCCTCTTAATCTTGGAAATTTAAAGTTTTAGATTTGTATAAATATAAACAAGATTTATAAATTAGTTCGCCAAAGAAGTTTCACTTCTGACATGTGTACTTTGTACGCACGCATGTTTTTATTTGAGATTGAAGGTAATAGTACTTTTTTGCTTTTTTCTTCAGCAAGACTTTTTTCTCAGTAGTAATAAGAGTAATCAAATTCCTTGTGTTATTGGTAATAAGATAGTAGTAGTAGTAGCGTTCCTGTATGTTATTTTACTCTTTGGTAGCGAGGGTCATATATCTTGCGATCGAGTCGCTAGTCGCACGTAGTCGCCTAAGTCGCTCGTCTGTACAACTCCAACAGTACACGTCAAACGTCAAGTGCTCGCCGCCGGCGCTCTTACAATTTCATCTAGTGCGAATTTTACATATTACCATTGAATTATTCAATCGTTTCTCGACAGACCGCGGCGGATTGCATTGGGTGAGTTTTTTCACCTTTTTAGGTTAAGCGGTGTAATGTCTATTGTATTTATCAAAGTTTTTATCACCTGTTATCGTAGTATTGCGGTGATATGTCTATAGATTGCATTGATTTTGCATTAATTTATTACTGCCTCGTCATTCCGACGCGACGGCCGCCGAAATGTTGATTTAAATAACGTCAATGAAATTTTATGCGTAAATTTTCGTAGCTAAAATATTTTCGTCAGTTTACAAAACTTGTATTTTGTATTGAATTGAAGTCTGTTTTTTGTTAATAGGCTTTGAAATACTACCTTAAGTTCGTTAACGATCATACATCGAGACGAATTAATTCAAATTACAAGTTATGTATATAAAGAAAATGTGATTGTGTGTGTTTTTATATATATTTAACGTTACGTAGAATTATACGCTGTGCAAGTTAATTACTGGCTAATCCGCGTCTCAATTAATTGGCTAGTTTGTCTCGTGAAACATAAATATACAGAATATACAGATTTTTTTCACTAAACTTCCCTGTATGTATGCAATGTTTTCTATGGTATTTTTAAAAATAAAAAAATAAGTTAATTGATCGTTATCTAGTTTCAAAATGTGAAATTTTGTGTGACTTTATTTCATCATGTTATATCTAGAAAAGTTATAAAGATCTATAACGAAGATTAATAACTAAAAAAGTTAATAGGATAAAGATCCTATAAACTTTTATAGTTATTAATCTTATTAAGAGGATTCTCTGGTTTGACAGCTGGATTTTTAAGCATTATTCGCCATTTCATGAGAACCAATTAAGAGATAGTCCTTTGATTTTTTTATTTATTTATGAGTATTTAAAGACAATATATATATTTCTAGTGTAAGATATAGATTAGAACCAAACTTACGGAGCTGCGAAGACACCTCCTCGAAAAATTTTACAAATTTAAAAATTTGTGGTATTTTAATCTGTAAACTTCTATGGAATGAACTACCTTAAAAGGAAAATTTCGAAAAATGCATTTTGACGGACATCAGAACAAAAAAATTTGAAACCTCAAAGTTGTGTAAAGTCTACCAATTTGCTAAGCCAGAGCAGTGGACTATGACCTAAAACTCTCAATCAGAAAGATGCCCAGCAGTGGGACAATAATGGGTGACTGTGAATGATTCTTGTAATATGAAGGTTTAAGCCCTTTTGTCCAGTAGGACGGTAAACACTAGATATTTGTGACTGTTCAGGAAAACACTTATTTATGTAAGTTTCCTTATGGTATTCTTCATTGTTATACCATTCCGAAAACTCAATAAAGTGGACAGATGAAATTATATTTATAAACTTAATTACTAACTAGTTGAACCGGTGAATTTTGTTCCGACTAAAAGTCATATACCTAAAATGATTAGTGTACCTCCACTATATTATGCATTTATTATACACTAGCAGAATTGACGCGACTTCGTTCGCGCAGACTATTCTAGTAATAAACATAGCCTATGTTTCTCAGGGATAATGTAGCATTCTAATGATGAAAGAATTTTTAAAATTGGTTCAGTTGTTTTTAAGTTAATTCATGACAAACATACAAAAATACAAAGTTCTCCTCTTTATAATATTAGCATAGATAAAACGTCTTGAATCACTATCAAAAGACTGCATTAAAATCCGAAGTGTTGTTTCAAAGATCTCAGCATACAGCGGGAAGTAACTTTGTCTTATACTATGTAATGATAATGGTACCTGATAGCTCTCATTGTCTGGTCAAATCTTACGTTGGGAGAGGAAGATCTCGGCATAATATTACGCCATTTTTTTTCTACCAGAAATGTATGAAATTTTAAAATGCCTTAAGTTGGTATAACATGTTTCTCTGCTCATTCTGAAGGATCTCTTGTGAGATTAGTAGGGGGAAGGAGATAACTCAGGTGAAATATCATTACACCTTACCAAGGGGGAGGCATTGAGCAGTGATAGCATAATGGTTGAAACTTGACCTTTCGATCGGGAGGTCCGAGGTTCAAACCCAGGCACGCACCATTGATTTATGTGCGTATTATAAATTAATTATCACTGCTTTTCGGTGAAGGAAAACATCGTGAGGAAACCTACACACCTGAGAGTTCTTAAAAAAAAAAGTTCTCGGAGGTGTGTGAAGTCCACCAATTCGCACTTGGCCAGCGCGGTGGACTATGGCCTAAACTCTCTCATTCTGAGAGAAGACCCGTGCCCAGTAGTGGGCCAATAATGGGTTGATGGGAAGGGGGAGGACAAATTGCCAAAATTACCCAACTCACCCTTTTAATAACACTGACATAGCTATCAAAATTGACTGGAGTGGCACCAGCATCATCGCATACCGTCGTAAAGACCAGACGGAGTGGTGGGCCCCGCTGCTCACCTGGGAGGAGCCCAATGGGGCAACGCGTTTAGAGGACTCCGGTTGCGTTCCTTTGGTGATCCCGGAGTCCCTTTGTAGCGCTGAGGACGGCCACCGGGGGGGTTTTAGTGCGGTAAAAGTCCCACATAACACATGCCTAAAATAGTGGACGAACACTGGTAATTTTAGATTTTTGACTTTCATGCGGAACGAAGTTCGCCGCGTCAATTAGTAATTTAACATATTTTACAGGGGAGGGGGGGGGGGGGTTTGAATTTCCAAAATATTCTCTCTGGCTACGTCCATGCCCCCCCTCGAAATATCTCCCGTAATTAATACACGTCTCCTAGGTAATTGGCGGAAATAAAGTCACTATCAACCATCTTGCACTTGACCGTTTATTTGTAAAGATTACAGTGACCAAGATCATCGGGTCACGAGAATCACGCAGCGATAATAATGCGCCATGTTTGTTGTGTGTGTGGTATGGTTTTGATAATCATGCACTCGGATTTTGATTTTAACCGACCTCCAAAAAGGAGGAGGTTCTCAATTCGACTGTATTTTTGGGACGAAGTTCCTTATCGCGCGTTGTGAAAGGGGGCTAGACGGAAAAAAATCTTACGAAAAGTTGTCACGACACTTTTTGCGTGCGCATGTTTCTCTGTCTCTCTCTCTCTCAAAGCAAACCAATTATTTTCGTTTCGTCTTTCTATTTTGCTCTGAACAGTGTAGTGTCGCGACGATTATTTCCGATTTGTTTAGTTTATACACGTTTTGTACATAATAAATAATAAAATAATAGAATTTATTAACAATAATAAAATAATAAAAAATATTATTTTATAACTTAACAAAATAAAAAATATTATTTTATAACTTAAAAAAATAAAAAAATATAATTACAATTGCTTCACTAATTAATCGAAAGGAACTTCGTTCCATCCAGGTGTCCCTTAACACCTCTTACCTTTTTTTTTATATTTGTTACCTGATTTCTCCGGACTGGATGAACCAATTTGGATGTTTTTTTATTTGAAAGGTAGTGCGTGTCATGGGGTCACATTTTTTTTTTCACTTCATCCATAAGAAAAGCGCATAAGTCTTAAATTAGCATTAACGATGTGCGACATAAAAGGACGAATAACTCAATTTAACGCCAACCGATTTTGATGATTATATTTTTGTTATCTCATGCTTGCTGTTTGCTCATATAGGACATAGTTTCTTCACCGTCCAGCGAAATATGTTGAGTGCCGACTTCGGGACTATGTACTAAGTACTGAGTATGTTCTAAACCAAAATTTATTGAAATTATCTTTAACTTTTTTGTGACATAGAAGTCGGTAGATATTTTTTGATAAAAAGTTTTTATTTTAATTTTATTATTGTTTGGACTTTTGACCACTTAAGACTCAAGTTTAGTTTTTTCTAGTTGAATTACGGTCGAATTTCGACCGTTGCGACGGGTGGCTAGTACTACATAAATACTACAATTTTATAAAAACATACAGACATATGTAGACGTCTCTTTTCACCTCTAGGCTATAGAAAGCATAAGAGCGAGACAGATATCCTCACTGACTTCCTGACACCCGACCTGATGATAACCCGGACCTTGGCAATGTCACTTCAATGATACTCCGCCCTCTAAACGTCTGTCGTGAAGGACGTATGAGAATGCGATAATCTAGAGAAACATCTACGAAACGAAATCTACGATAATGTTTTTTTTTTTTTGCTCTCGAGGGGCAAACCTTCAAAAGGTACCCAACGCCGTGGGAGCACCGCAGGGTTATGTGGGATTTTTATGCACTAAAACCCCTCCGGTGGCCGTCCTCAGCGCTAGAAAGGAGGACTCTGGGATCTCGAAACGACTTCAACCGGAATCCTCCGAGCGCGTTGCCCCATCGGGCTCCTCCCAGATGGGCGGCTGGGCCCACCGCTCCGTCTAGTCTTTACGACGGTATGCAACCACACATACCGCCGTCCTTCCCGGGATTGCCTGACCGAACGGTTCGAGCTCCCACTCTAGCCGCCCGCAAGCCCGGAAGCCCCTTTTAGTCGCCTCTTGCGACAGGATGCCGTAGCCCTATTCTGATCCCGGAACTACAGGGACGAATCTACGATAATCTAGGCCACCGGTACTCAACCTTTTTATTGTAGGGACCACAAACATGTTTCCCCAGTGATCCCGAGCCGCGGCTAGCCTTTGAAGGTGGTAGAACCAGTGTAGTTCGACCGGGGAGGTACCACCGCCACACCTATTTCTAGCGTGAAGCATTCCTTGCGTTTCGGTGGAAGGGTGTGGTTGCCGGCACACTTTTATATGAGGCGACCATCCTAGTCCTCGGGAGTAGCAACGCATTGTGATTGACTTTAGATAGAACCTATGTTCTATATGAAGTTGCTTACAGATGTTAATGGGCGGCAGTGACCACTTACCATCAGGACTGCATGCTCGTTTGCTACTTCATTATTATAAAAAAGGCGCTTTTCCAGTTTAATATGGAACCGCCCCCAAATTTCAACCGCCGCGGTTGGAAATTTTGACGCGGCGCTAGTGCGTAAGGGGGGTTAACGAGGGCCGTAACGTAGGGTTAAGATGCTCATAAAAAAAGTTGAGAGGTGTCAAGGGACACCCGGATGAATTAAACCCGTTAAAGATTAAAAGAGGTTTAATAGCTAAGCTGAATTTAAAAGTCATAGCGGGTATTTTGACAAAGACATCTGACATTTTTGACGTTATGTGTTTTCATAGTAAGACATTGAATGTTCTATTTCGTTTATTATGTACTAGCAGAATCGACGCGACTTCGTTCGCGCAGACTATAATGTAATCTATCCAACCATTATACATTTGAGCACTACTCCTGGACATTGTTTTATTCTATTATCAATAGGTATTACAGTGTATGCAATGAAAAAAAAATTTGAGCAAAATTTTTGACACTTTGAATCACATTACTCAAGTTTTAGCAAAGACGTCTTATATATTCTCAGTGGCGGATTTATAGATTTGCCGCCCATAGGCTATTCAATTTTTGCCGCCTCTAAATTTTGATATCTTAGTCCACAATCATATCAATTTTCTATCAATGAAATTTCAACTTTATAATTTGTGCTCCATCATCCTCGTTACATCAACTTTTCCCATATAGTTATTATTATTGAGAACTATGGTACCGTGTTAGATCCTTGGTTATTTTTATAGCAAAGAATTATTAAAAAACATTATTTTAAGGAAAAAATATCTAAATTACCGAATCGTCATGTCGACGACTACGCAATTGCATGCCTTAAGTGCGAAGCGCGTAGTAGGTATGCTCTATTCTTGCCTAAAAATCTAAATCCGATATTTTCTCACATTGAACCGTACCTAACAAATATGATGTATATGAATATTATTTAAAAAGCAACTTATCAGAAAGAAAAATAATCGCTGAGCTTATAAAAATTATTTTTTCGGTTATGATTAAATATTTTTTATTTAAAAGGAAGTAATTTTAATGCCATATCCTATGGATTTTGGATGATCGTGTTCACAGTAAACACGATAACTTTCGAAAAAATCATTTTTTCGCTTCAATTTTTTTTAATATACTTATTTAATTGGAGAGAAGCCGTTGAATAAAAAATTGCAGCTGAGTATTGTTTTATCTTATTATAATTAATTCATTCCCATTGACATTTTCTGAAAAAGTTGGCTTTGCAAAAAAGTTATCAAATCTACCGATGTAAACATTTAATTTAGATAATTCGTGTACGACATGAGCGCTTAAGGCCTGCTCATTTGGATTTTCAAAACTTTTTCTTACCTACTACAAATAAAATAATTAACTGATAAAATGTATCAACTTTCTAATGAGCAAATTGTCTCACTTCATATTTTGTGGAAGGATTTTTTTTATTGTCAAGTCACAGTCGTTCAACTATCAGTTATTCGATTAATATGATCTCTATAAGATATTGAACTAGTTTTTTATTTAATAAAAATTAGTCAATTTTAGTCAGTATTTTTTACGCATAAAGAAATTACTTTCTGAAATTGAATTTGACAAGTTGCAAACTTGCTGCAGCAATCATGGATATACCATCGATATTATATCAAGATTGAATTGGGTAAGCAGATCTCATAATTATTAGGTACACGGAGAAAAAATTATAGCAGTTATCAGTGAATATATGTAAAAATTACTAAATTTCGATTATAATATCGAATCGCTATTGCGATATTCTAAAAGTTCATAATCAGTAATGTATAATTAGTAAAGCGTTTAGGAATTGTTCATGCAGAGATGTTGAAATATTTATTAATTAGCACTGGATATGAGAATATTTCGATTTTTGTTAAATATTTTAATTTCTCTCCGATTTTCGAAATTCGTATTGTGTGTATAATAATTTTTTTTTTTAATTTGTAAACCGAAATAAAAAAATTATGAACTAAATTTGCCGCCCCTTAAAATTTGCCGCCCTAGGCTCCAGCCTACTCAGCCTGCTGGTAAATCTGCCACTGTATATTCTAGTAATAAAAATAGCCTATGTTTCTCAGGGATAATGTATCATTCTAATGATGAAAGAGTTTTTAAAATCGGTTCAGTAGTTTTTAAGTTAATTCATGACAAACATACAAAAATACAACGTTTACCTCTTTATAATATTAGTATAGTATATATGTGTTTGTGTCAATGCAAGGTAGTGTGTGTTATGTGTTTTTGGTTGATTTTAAGTATGTTTTGTGCATTATTTGAAAAAACTATGCATTGCGCAATGCTTCTCTACATCAACTATAACCGTGCGTAATTTCATACTCCGTCCGCGGCAAGTATCTTTAAAACGGCTCACAAGTTTCACGTACTTTTTAATATATAAGAATAAAAATCAGCCCCGTACTTTGAACGTACAAAAAAGCAGATAAACAACTTTATTGTTGTGTAAATTATATAATAACATAATTTAAATTAACAAAATAATTAACATAGCGCTAATGACTTGATGTAACGACATTAAATTGTAAGTACTCATCATCATAAAGTGACCATTATTGTCCCACTGCTGGGCACACCTGCCCTTGAGACGACGTATATTAATTACGTAAGATAATTGGGGGGGGGGGGGGACGTAGACTCATTAAATTTCCGGTCATGCAGTCCACCTGATGGTAAGTGGTCACTGCCGCCCTGCAACATCTGTAATCAACTTCATACAGAACATGGGTTCACAGATGCGTTGCTACTTCCGAGGACTATGATGGTCGCCTCATGTGAAAGTGTGCCACCACACCCTTCTATCGAAACGCAAGAAATGCTGCATGCTAGACATAGGTGTGGCGGTGGTACTTCCCTGTTGAACTACACTGGTTCTACCACCTTGAGGTATACCACCATTTTGCCGACTAGACCGACAAGTTCTTGAAACACTATAGCTACTTTTGCCCGACGCGCGACAGCTTGTTGTCAAGTTTTTGGAAAATAGTAACTTCGATACAATAAACTTGTTTTTTTTTTGCCGTTTTTTATAGATAGTGGTAAGCCTTCATGCGAGTCTGACTTGACCGTTTTTTAGTACTAGCCGAACCCTGCAGCTTCGCTTGCGTTATAAATATCGATGTATCGATTGTCCCGTGGGAATAAGATATTTTGCTACACAAAAAAGTAGCCTATATGTTAATCCAGAGTGTCAGCTAACTCCCTACCGAATTTTATGAAAATCGCTCCAGCCGTTTAGACGTGAAGAAGTGACAAACATAAACACTCGCAAACTTTCGCCTTTATGATATTAGTATGATATGATTTCCGCAAAATTAAAAATAATTGTAAGGTCATATAAAAGTGGTTGGCCTCTGCGTTTCCTTTAAAACGAGATATTGTTTACTAGAAAGGGCTATATGTTATACCTTTTTTATTTTACGAGGAGGAAATCTCAAAAGGTACCCGACGCCGTGGGAGCGACGCGGGTTTTGTGAGATTCTTACCGCACTGAAACCCCCCGGTGGCCGTCCTCAGCGCTGTATGCGCTGAACACAACCGGAGTCCTCCGAGCGCGATGCTATTTATACCTATATTTCAGGCTCTGCCCTGGTGAGCGAATAAGCTCAACGCACCTTCTATTATTTACGGTGGCATGCGACCACATACCACCGTCCTTCCCGGAGTCGCTTGGCTGGAGGACTCGAGCTCCCACTCTAGCCGCTCGCAACCCCGGAAGCCCCTTTTAGTCGCCTCGTACGACAGGCAGGGGATGCCGTAGCCATATTCTGATCCCGGAACTACAGGGACGAGGTGCCGTTGACGCCGGCCGTGGCGGATCCTTCTCCGAGCGCGGGTTCAACGCGGTCTCTGGCCGTTTCGGCGTCTTCCTTCGCTGACATCACGTCCTCGCAAAAGGTGATCATGCCGTTCCAGGCCTCTCGCCGCTGAACCATCGCCGTAACGACGGCCGCCGGAGAAAGGTCCGCTCCAACCTTTTGGACGAGGATCCGCCGTTGAGACTCCCAAGCTGGGCAGTGCTCGAGCGTGTGCTGTGCGGAATCCTCGTCGTGCCCACAATGGTGACAGAGGGCCGTCCTGTCTCCCTAAGACTACGTGCTTTTTGCTATTACAATCGGTTGAAAAAAATAGTAATGTCATTTTAGTTTAATAAAATCATTCTCTCGACTTTGTTTTTCAAAAACATTACATATATTGAGGACACCTTATATAATTAATATCGGAAGGAAAACAGTAGTACGTAAACAGGATATTATTTACTATTCTTGTTTTTATCTTAAAACCGTTCAAACGTCACATTTGCGTAAAACATATATGTGTTAGTGATGTATGGAATGCGAATCTGCCTTAAAATGTTGGTTAATTTATTGTATTTAAGTGTTTAATGCTGGTAACATGTCATAAAAGTCTGCGAAATTCCTGTATTAGTGATGTGCCAACTCGGGATAAACGCGACTCGAGGTAACTCGAGTTGAAATTCATGTAACTCGGGTTGAACTCGAATTACCCGAACGAACATGAGTACATAATTCGCGTGGCGCAGCGGTTACCACACCGGTCTGACGCTCAATGGGTCCCGGGTTCGATTCCCGGCCAGACAGGTATCTGAACAATGAGTTTAGATTCATGTTCTGGGTCTGGGTGTTTGTGTATTAAAATGCCTTTGTGTATTAAAAGTAATCTGCCTTAAAATGTTGGTTTTAAGCTATTGCATAGCTTTTATCGCGGGCTTTGAGCGCGGCGACCGAATCAAGAAATTCCGTAACGAAAAAACCTAACACCCCACTCCGCCTACCATGTAGCGCGGCCGTGCGTTCGCTTAACGTATGTTTAACGTACGACAGTACGAAGCTCGCACGAATCGAAACGAGCTGCTCGGAAATCGGAGGTATATGTAAGCAGCTGTTTGTAAGATAGTTTATAGTATCAAAGAAAAGAACTTGAATCGAAGAAAAAAAATACTGCAAAAATAAATAGTTATAATTGCATAAATAGATAAAAATGCCTTACCGCGGTAGTCCCCGAGTGTCGCACGTTTTTTCTTTCAGTACTTGGTGTATGATGCCGGAGGACATAAATTCGACGACCTATTTTTGGTCCTCAAGCTACAGTTTGGATTATTTAATTTGGATTTTACAATGCAATGCAATTTAATATTCGCAAAACATACGTACATAACTAATATACAGAAATGCGAGAAATGCTTCCCGCTAGAAATAGGTGTGGCGGTGGTACTTCCTTGTTGAACTACACTGGTTCTACCTGCAATTGTACTGAACTACCTGAATTGGCAGCATGTCTTACATCTTCAAATGGTGCCCGACGCCGTGGGAGCGACGCAGGGTATTTTGGATTTTTACCGTACTTACCGGGTGGCCGGGGTCTGGGATCTCCAAAGGAGCTCAACCGGGATCCTCTAAGCGCGTTGCCATATCGGGCTCCTCTCATGTGAGGGGCTGGGCCCACCGCTCCGTCTGGTCTTTACGATATGCGACCACACATATCGCCGTCCTTCCCGGGGTCGCCTGACCGAACAGTTCGAGCTCCCACTCTAGCCGGCCTACCCCGGAAGCCCCTTTCAATCGCCTCTTATGACAGGCAGGGGATGCCGTAGCATATTCTAATTCCGGAACTACAAGGACGTTGAGTATGGAACCCTAATAGTTACGAAAGCGTTAGTAAAGTTTTGCTTGTGAAGGTAGGTGGGGGGGGCGTTGGTAGGATTGAAACCAGTCAAAAACCGGTACGTCACTTAACTACGTAATAAGTAAATTACGACTTATTATGAACAAACGGCGACCAAACCGGATTTGGGTTTGCGTTATTAGGTAACAAGAGTTAGTTATAACTAACGTAAAAACGTCGTAAGTTGGTAGAACCAGTGTAGTTCGACCGGGGAAGTACCACCGCCACACTTATTTCCAACGTGAAGCATTTCTCGCGTTTCGATAGAAGGGTGTGGTTGCCGGCACAATTTCACATGAGGCTACCATCATAGTCCTCGGGAGTAGCAACGCATCTGTGATTGACTTCAGATGGAACCCATGTTCTGAAGTTGATTACAGATGTCCATGGGCGGCAGTGACCATTTACCAGCAGGTGGACTGCTTGTTCATTTGCTACTTCAGTCAGATAAAAAAAAAACACATTTTTACCCGACTCGTCAAACTCTCCTTACTCCTAGTCAACCTATTATTGTCCATACTGGGCTACTGTCTTCTCTCAGAATGAGAGTTACAGGCCGTAGTCCACCGCGCTGGCCAAGTGCAAATTGGTTACCCTACTTATTTTACGCTATTTTAGGTATTTTTTACCGTTTAGGACAATACTACTAAGACTCCTCTATTCGTGTGTCTGTCACTAGGCTGTATCCCATAATCCGTGACAGCTAGACGGCTGAAAAAACAACAAATAATAAAAACCAATCCGCGTGACCGAGCGGTTATCATACCGGTCTGACGCGCAATGAGTCGGGTTCGATTCCCGGCCAGTCAGGTTTCTAAATGATGAGTTAGATTCATGTTCTGGGTCTGGGTGTTTGTGTAATCGTCTTGTGTCCATGGTACCCACGACACAGGAGAAAATCAGAAGAAAAGCGGGTTTTTTAATTAAATTTTCTTATTGTTAACACGCTAAAAAATCTATAATAGTGACAATATAAAATAAACTAATTGACTGCAGCTACAGCTACTATAACCATTAAAACCGAAACGCGCCGGAGTTCAAAGTTCGCATGCTAATAGTTAAAATACTAGTTCCATTAATATACCTCGAATACAAATGTGGCATTGGCATTGCTCTATACCAGTGGTTCTCAAACCTACGTGACTTGACCCCCTGGTATGTATAATAGTCCGACCCCCTACGATATGTTGATGGTGAATCAATGTAAAGCAGTCTAAGTATCAGTAATAAATAAATAACAATCTTGAAGTATACATTACCCGAAACGCGATGGAGTTCAAAATTCGAATGCTAATAGTTAAAATACTAGTTCCATTAATCTACCACGAATACAAATGTGGCATTGGCATTGCTCTATGCCAGTGGTTCTCAAACTTACGTGACTTGACCCCTGGAAATAGTTTGACCCCCTACTATCGGCTGTTTTGTGTTTTTTTGTTTAATAGATTTGTTTGTTTTGCGCTGCTGTTTCTATTCTACATTGTAATGAGTATTTTTTTCTTTCTTTCTTTTTACTTTCTAATAATGATGTTGCAGACAACCATGAAATACACCTCATATCTGTCATCAACACCAGGTATGATTAAACATACCTGATATTTGCCACAGATGGGTTGCTACTCCTAAAGACTAAGTTGTAGCAACTTGGATAAGTTTGTCTCTCTTAACCAAACCCTTCATTCCATAACATAGCAATGGCAGTAGGTTATAGGGCAGCAATAGGTTTGCCAAGTGTTCATACTTACATACCTACCATATGAAACTAACATGAAATCTGTACGTTTATCCTGATAAGTATTCTTCAAATATATAACTCATTATCTAAAACGGAAATTTTGTATCGATGCCATCATCAAATGCATTTGTTAGTAATTATCTTATTGTGAAATTATTCTAGGAAAATCATTTTTTGTATTTTGTATCTATATTTTATTTGCTGGCACGGTTAAACGGTTTAATTGTCAACTATTATGATTTATGATTGATAACTTTTTGATTTATGCCACCTTTTTCCTACCTCTCATTGCTCATCATCTTTGATTCATTTACTTCTTTTATTATATATATATTTTAAGCTATATCTAAAATTACTATTATTGCACCTTACCTATTCTTATTATTAATTATTACTTTAACTCCATACCCAAAGGTTGCCTGGAAGAAATCGCTGTTTAGCGATAAGGCCGCCTTTTGTATCGTTCTTTTAATTTGTAACTTCTTTGCTATGTATATTTTATGGGTACAATAAAGAATATTATTATTATTTTTTTTTTTCATTGTTCCAATTTGAATGAAATATAACCTAAAGCTCAATAAATGTCATATTATATTCAAAAATATGATACTTATACATCAACATTCATCAGTTTCATAATATTGATTTATTTAGCTGGAATCGCGGCTACCCCCTAGCGGTTTGCGATACCCCTAAACTTTGAGAACATGCTTTAAATGTTAGAATTTAGTGTCATATAAACGGTAATACGTAAAAACCACTTATAATAAGTAATAAATGACAATTAGTTAATAATAATTAATATCTTTTAATTGGATACATTAGGTAATACTTTCGAGTTGGCTAGTAAATGATTTAATGTATTCGTTAAGCGAATAAAAGTTTTTATAATATAAACGTAATTATGCAGTCCACTTGGTTAAGTGGCCACTGCCGCCCATAGACATCCATAATCAACTCAGATTAGTTGAGAACCTTACTTCAGTTTGGCTACCAATACTCCTTGGGGTCTAAGCTGGATGGCCTGGGATAAGTAGGTCTCTTCTCGTCCTTTTATCCATAATACAGGAGCGCTTAACACTGAAATAAGCCGAATTAGACACCTAGGTTAATTATTACATTGTCCCTGTAGTTCCGGGACCAGAATAGGGCTACGGTATCCTCTGCCTGTCGTAAGAGGCGACTAAAAGGGGCTTCCAGGGTTGCGGGCAGTAAAAGTGGGAGCTCGGACCGTCCAGCCAAGTGACCCCGGGAAGGACGATGGCATGTGTGGCCGCATGCCGTCGTAAACACCGAGATGCACGGTGAGCGTCGATCGGTCACCGGGGTCTCCGGTTGTGTTCCGTTGGAGATTCCGGATTCCTCCACGTAGCGCTGAGGACGGCCACCGGGAGTTTTAGTGCGGTAAAAATCCCACATAACGCTGCGTCGCTCCCACGGCGTCTGGTACTTTTTGAAGCTTTCCCCTCGAGAACAAAAAAAAGATAATTATTACATAATAACAACAAAATATGCCCGGGAAAACATACCACAAAAAAAAAACTATCATAACAAAGAAATATTGGGGTCAAAAGTATATTTTCGGCTAGTTCCAATCTTTGCCAAGGAAGTGTCAAATGAGCATGCGATTCATCTGATCACCTCCCTCTACAAAAAGAGGATTCAAAAGTTTCCTCCAAGCCATGTCCATTAAGGTGGTAGAACCAGTGTAGTTCGACCGGGGAAGTACCACCGCCACACCTATTTCTAGCGTGAAGCATTTCTTGCGTTTCGATAGAAGGGTGTGGTTGCCGGCACACTTTCACATGAGGCGACCATCATAGTCCTCGGGAGTAGCAACGCATCTGTGATTGACTTCAGATGGAACCCATGTTCTGTATGAAGATGATTACAGATGTTCATGGGCGGCAGTGACCACTTACCATCAGGTGGACTGCATGCTCGTTTGCCACTTCAGTCAAATAAAAAAAAAAAAAAAAAATCTTCTCGTCCACAATTCCTCAGTGCCTGAAGTCGAAACTATTCGAGCAATGTGTGTTGCCAGTGATGACCTACGGCACTGAAACGTGGTCCTTCACTGTAGGCCTCATTTGGAAGCTCAATTATTACATAATAACAAAAATAAGCCCGGGAAAAATACCACAAAAATAACTGTAATAACAAACAAATATTGGGTTCAAAAGTATATTTGCAGCTAGGTCCAATTTACACATCTGTGTTTGACTTCAGATGGAACTCATGTTCTGTTCTCAAGTTGATTACAGATGTCGCAGAGCGGCAGTGACCACTTACCATCAGATGGACTGCATGCTCGTTTGCTACTTCAGTCTGATAAATCGTTACTTAATTTTTTATTGAATTCGGTTTAGTTATTTCGTAGATTATTACCTACACCGTGTCACAGGATAATATCTCTACAAAATCCGGTTTTTTGAAGACCAATTATTATCGCGAATTATGGTCCCTCAAACCGGATACTCATAGTTATTCATATTTAGGCTTATTAATAATTCAATAAACTTATGGGCTATATTTTATTTTAACTTAGTAAATCTGATAGGAAATATAGTCGGAGTGTTATTTGATATCAATTTAGTGATTTTAAATTTCGCAAAACCAACTGTGTGGCGGAGCGCAAGCTACGTTTTATCAACGTATGCAATTATTTATTTATATGCAATTATAATTATGTATTGTTTTTTCTTTGATATTAATTCAGTTTTTTGAAGTGAAACTTCTTTAGGCGCATGAGGGTAAAATTTTTACAGATGAAACGTCACGCCGGTATGCAACGGAAGTGTCGGAAAAGAGAGAGAGAGTGATTGAGACCGATTGAGAGAGAGTAAGACAGGGCGAACGTAGCATGAGCAACTAGCCGTGGAGTGAGAGTAGGGAGCAAGCGAGTAAGAAAGATTGAGAGAAAAAGTGAGACAGAGCGAACGTCGTATCACGCATAGTGCTATGGAGTGTGAGGTGGGAGAGAGCTATAGTGAGAAAGATTGAACAAGAGAGAGAGAGAATACAGGATATCGAGAAAGAATACACGCCCTATTGGTTGTGTATTCGTTTACTAGTTAATTATTTTATTTTAATGACAATTAAATTCCTAACCTATCTTCCTTTTTCCCTTCCTCTTAATCTTGGAAATTTAAAGTTTTAGATTTGTATAAATATAAACAAGATTTATAAATAGTTCGCCAAAGAAGTTTCACTTCTGACATGTGTACTTTGTACGCACGCATGTTTTTTTCTTTTTTCTTTAAATATATATACTTTCTAACAAACAGTTGCGTACATATTCATCCGATTTCCGAGCAGCTCGTATCCATCCGTGCGAGCTTCGTACTGTTGTACCATATATGTACATTCATTCAAGTTAAGCGAACGCTCGGCCGCGCTACATGGTACGTGGAGTGGGAGTGTTAGGTTTTTTTCGTTACGGAATTCCTTGATTCGGTCGCTGCGCTCATAGCCCGCGATAAAAGCTATGCAAAAGCTTTAAAAGGTTCTACCACATTCAAAATTATTCTATCATCATAAAACATTTTAGGTAAGTCCAATCTCAAGGCCCATTTTATCAAAAACATCTCTTATCGGACCATATGTTCTGAAATTCTCATTATTCTTATCACTTCGGATTTAAGAGGATAGTCCTTATCACTATATATTTTGTGCGGTGAATCATTGTCACGATAAAAGCTGATTGTTTATTGCGAAATTAATCTATATATTAATACGTGAAGCAAAAAATTGTGATTCGTTTTTAAGGACTTGATGCGGGCGGAGGAGTATGAAATGACGCACGGCTATAGTTGATGTAGAGGATTGTGCAATGTTAATTTTTTTTTTCAAATAATGCATATAACATACATAAAATCAACTAAAACAAATTATACTCACTACCTTGGATTGGACACAAACGCATACATAATAAACGAAATAGAACATTCAATGTCTTACCATAAAAACACATAACGTCAAAAATGTCAAAAGTCTTTGTCAAAATACCCGCTATTGCTTTTAAAGGCAGCTTAGTTATAAACTAGTTTTTACCTTTAACGGGAGCGCTAAAAATAACTTTGTTTTTTTCATTTGAAAAATATTCGTGTTACTTTGGACGGTATGAAGTTTAGTTTTTAAATTTAAATTACGTTTGAATTTCGACCGTTGCGTTGGGTGATTAGTTTGATGAATAACCCATAGACGTGTCGGGGGGCAAACCATGCCTTAATATAGTCGAAAAAAGAATACTTCAAAGGGACCAGAGTTGTCAAGTAGAACAAACAACAACACACTTTAATGTGAGGCGACCATCTTAGTCCTCGGGAGTTGCAACGTCTGTGACTGACTTCAGATAGAACCCATGTTCTATATGAAGTTGCTTGCAGATGTCCATGGCAATGACCTCTTGCGTTTCGGTAGAAGAGTGTAGTTGCCAGTTCGCTTTCATATGGCGGGACCATCCTCGGGAGTTGCAACGTCTGTGACTGACTTCAGATAGAACCCATGTTCTATATAAAATTGCTTACAGATGTCCGAGAACAGTGTCCACTTACAATCAGGTGGACTGCATGCTTGTTTGCTTCTTCAATAATATAAAAAATAAAAAATTGTAAACAGGTGGTGACATTATCTCTCTTATCTATACTGCTCCTAAAAAACGTAGTAATCGTCATTTTTGTAAAATTGAGTTTTTGCGGTGTTGTTATCTACTTGTGGGTAGAAGAAAAAAAAGTGGTTTTATGAAACGACAGAATAAGTGAAACATTTACTGATTTTTTTAATTAAGAATTTTTTCAAACTTAAAAAAAATTAACAAAAAATACAACTGACTTCCATGCCGCATAAAAGTAAAAAATAATTTGAATACACGTTCGTTTAGACCATACAGTCTTAGTACATAGTCCCGAAGTCGGCGAGAATTTTTCCCTGTGAAACTAGCCGCATACAATGGCGTATGAATCGTATCGGTAGGTCGACGGCGTCTAGCCAAAACGCCTGAACATACATAAAAAAATATATATACACGATGAATAGATAACCTCTTTCCTTTGGGAAGTCTGTTAAAAATAAGTAACTTGAAACCGACCGCTGAAAACGATTTTATTTTTGGTTTTTGTAATAATTTACATAGTTTTACACTTTTGGATTTAGTGTCAAAACAATGATAAATAAGTATTATAATTGTCTACGTACTAGCTTACATTTAGTACCCATATTGTTATGATAATAAAAAAGATGGTCCCCACTCTCCCCACTCCTTTTTTCTGGCCACAGGCGCCATATTTAAAATTGTATACGTATGTTACAATCTGTAGCGGATGCAAAATAAATGAACATACATACCTTAGTTCAAAAATATTACCCGCCTTCTGACACAGTTGAGTGAAAAAAAAAACTCATAATTTTACACCTATTTCTAACGTGAAGAATTTCTTGCGTTTCGATAGAAGGGTTTTGTTGCCGGCACACTTTTATATGGGGCGACCATCATAGTCCTCTGGAGTAGCGACGCATCTGTGATTGAGATGGAACCCATGTTCTGTATGAAGTTGATTACAGATGTCCATTGGCGACAGTGACCACTTACCATCAGGTGGACTGCTCGTTTGCTACTTCAGTCAAATAGAAAAAATTATAATTACCTCGTTTTCCATCAAGTAGTACAAACAAGTCAGATAGAGCAATAAGTCAGATAATGAAGAAATTCGTTCACGATACGCTGATCCGCTACGATTGACAGAATCACACAAGTGACAGCTAGGGTTGCCACCTTTACCCGACTACGTTACAAGGTAATGTTTTGTGACCGTATGTATGTTTTTTAGAAGTGAAACTTCTTTAGGCGCATGAGGGTAAAATTTTTACAGATGAAACGTCACGCCGGTATGCAACGGAAGTGTCGGAAAAGAGAGAGTGATCGAGACCGATTGAGAGAGAGTAAGACAGGGCGAACGTAGCATGAGCAACTAGCCGTGGAGTGAGAGTAGGGAGCAAGCGAGTGAGAAAGATTGAGAGAAAAAGTTAGACAGAGCGAACGTCGTATCACGCCTTTTTCTCTTCCTCTTAATCTTGGAAATTTAAAGTTTTAGATTTGTATAAATATAAACAAGATTTATAAATTAGTTCGCCGAAGAAGTTTCACTTCTGACATGTGTACTTTGTACAGTCAGCAGCATATAGTTAGTGGCGTTCAAAGTGTCCATATTGTTAGATACAATCAAAGTGTTCAATAATATCGGCACAACCTACGTGTTCTAATTGTTGACAACATCTTAAACTCCCAAATGTCAGGACGTTCATAAACTCATAATGTTAATACCACCCAAATTGTCACAAATGTTCCGGCGTCAGTGGTAACCTAGCAACGAGACTGTTTGTAAATATAGGTACATTTTATAATATTAAACTTTATGTTGCGAATATATTGTAAGGATCACTTACTGTGCGAGCAATGATAATATTGACATATGTTTATCTCATTTAGGGTTTTAAAATTTAATGAAGATACTTTACATCAGTTTAAAAATGAGAAAACCGTAGAGGTTACAGAAAAACTATTATATTTTAGCTAAAATATATTGTTTGTGAAATATACATCAGTCTTTATTTTTTTTTAATATACATCCTTTGAAACCCTTTGAACATCCTTGCTAGTAACGATCGAATAACTTTAAGCTCGTATGTGAAAACGAATTTCTGAGGAACTTCTTTTTTGCACGTCAAATAATTGTGAACAATGTTGTTGTGGTGAATCAGCATCAGATAGTGTCACTGGCAAACGTTGATTTCCGGAGAGAACAGGAAGAAGACTCAATCGATTGAACTTGTTCTTTTTCAAGTGTGTTATGAACCCACTTAGGCCTTCTTTTTCTTGACGAGGGTAGGTTTGTAGAACTTGACGTGGTAAGTATTTTATATGTGTATGTTTCCATATACAGAACATTAACAACACTTGACGCAATTGAGCACGGATGAGATACTAACTCTGTCGATGGAATTATTAGAATGCAATATAATGGTGTATGCCATTATGCCCCGTGACATTTACGCATTTTGCCCCAATTACTATGTTAAAAGAAAATATGAAATAACGGTAAGACTAAAGCAGTGTTAAAATTGCCCATCAACTTCAAGGAAAACGTAAAATAAAGGAGAACATAATCATCAATCCAATACTATTTCTTGCTTGTTTCTGTAGTTATTAAGGATAAAAAAATATTACATCAATTATGCATTTAAACTAAATTTGATTGTAAATCAACTGTCATGGTCCATTGAGTATTGTTTGAAAGCAGGTTCTGATGGGCTGCAGCAACATCTCGCAAAAGCGTTTCGTTTTCGGTATGTGTGCATGACCCGTCTTACTCGTCCGTCCTCTCGTCTTGTCTTATCATGCCTCTTGTTCCCCTAGACCGATTCTATGACTTTGACAGTCAATGACGTCATTGCAAGATATGAAAAGGATAGTTGTTAATATAAAAAAGAGAGAAGAGAAGAGTCATTGTTAGCATGTCCTATACCGTAAGTGATCAGGAACCTTATATCCGCAACATAAGGTATAATATTATAAAATGTACCTATATTTACGAACAGTCTCGTTGCTAGGTTACCGCTGGTGTCGTAACAGATGCTGAAATTGTGACAATTTGAGTGGTTCATTATGAATTTATGAATGTTCTGTCATTTGGAAGTTTAAGATGTTGCGAACAATTAGAACACGTAGGTTGTGCCGATATTATTGAACACTTTGATTGTATCTAACAATATGGACACTTTGAACGCCACTAACTATATGCTGCTGACTGTACGCACGCATGTTTTTTTTTTATTTGACTGAAGTAGCAAACGAGCATGCAGTCCACCTAATGTTAAGTGGCCACTGTCGCCCATGGACATCTGTAATCAACTTCATACAGAACATGGGTTCCATCTGAAGTCAATCACAGATGCGTTGCTACTCCCGAGGACTATGATGGTCGCCTCATGTGAAAGTCTGCCGGCAACCACACCCTTCTATCGAAACGCAAGAAATGCTTCACGCTAGAAATAGGTGTGGCGGTGGTACTTCCCCGGTCGAACTACACTGGTTCTACCACCTTGAATGTATGTCCATTTAGCTCGTGCTACAGCCCTGGATTAAACAAACAGTGCTGGATTAAACCAACGCAGGGTCTGCTTCAATTCTGACAGGAGGCCCGTAGTTAGCTTTAAGTATTAAATAAAACAAAATTGTTACAAGTAAACTTTTCTGGATTTGTCAGAAAAAAATAGAAATGACACTTTCTATATCTACTTCTTTCAGTTTAAGATTTTCTAGATAGCAAAGATAGTATAATATAAAAACGTAGTAGGTGATGGGCCGCGGGGTCCTTCTAGTCGCGGGTCCCGTAGCATTTGCTACTCTTGCTATGTGGCTAATCCGGCACTGAGCCCAAGCGGCTTAATGGATTGTAACATATTAAATCGTTAAATGTCCCCATTAAATCCATTAGGGTCAGTAGATATAAATTATTTAGGATACCTAGCTGCAGATTGGTATTGGTAAGTGAATCGCCCCTCGTTCGTGCGCTGACTTTGCTCAACGGTGTCCTGTCTTCGAATCATACACTAGATTTGTTTTATTCTGCACCTGCCGTATTCCGTAGCACGGCTGGCAGGTATATCCAAACGCTTTGTAGCTAAATAAACGCATTAGATAATTATATCTGTAATGTTTGGCGTTAAATGTAATGTAATGTAATGAATATTATTGAATGTCCGTATGATTTGAAACGATAAAGGCTATATATTTTTAAATAACGCGCCTGCGGTCAAAAAACAACATATATAATATATCATAAATTAAGAAAGTTAAAAAAATGAAACAAATGATTACAAAACCAAAAAAGCGAATATTTTGTTTGTAAGCATTTTTTATATAATTTAACAATTTTATTTGCTTACATTACTATTCTACTTTAGTACCCCAAGCAACATACACTAAATCATGAGGTATCGGTGACAACCCTAATCACAAACGTTTCAACGTAGTATCGTGACAGCGTGTAACTGGTTAAACAACCGCTTTTAACGATAACGGTTTTTAGCCTGTTAGTTTTTTTGACTAATTGATTTTGATTCCGAAAAGAAGTGAAATTGACGGGCCCCTAGAACAAAATCTTAAATGAAAAGTTACGAATTTACAGTATGAAGCTTTGTTGATTGTAATAGGTGATTATAATAGCTCCTAAATAGTTATTACAATGATTTTCCCTAGATCGGCTTTCTTGGCGTAAGTGATCAATTTTGTATGTCCACAAAACTTCTAAACTTCGTACTGTAAATTGGTAATTTTTCATATACGATACAATGATGTCTTTATTTTGTATATATTGTCAGTTATAATATTCTTATCATTGGATTGGAACTCAACTAAAAATATCCGCCAAATTCAACGGCTTGCGTTTCTTCTTTGTAACCATCTGTAATTTTATATTTGAGAGGTGTGTAGTAAAGTTACGTTGGATATCGCAGTATAGGATATCACAGTACAGTTATCGTACAAGTAATCTATATATTAAACGTGAAGCAAAAACTTGGGATTCGTTTTAAGAAACTTGCCGCAGACGTAGGACAATGAAATTAAGCACGTTTATAGTTCTAGTAGCGAAGGAGAATGAAATATATTTTTTTTAAATAATGCATAAAACATACATAAAATCAACTAAAACACATTACTCTTCCGTCCGAGGCAAGTATGTTAAAAACGAATCACAAATTTTTGCTTTACGTATTACTATACAGGTACAACCGGTAATTACTGCTGGAATTAGCTTAATTTTTTTTATAAGTTTTTATACACTGAGAATACATAAAAACAGACATAATTTAAATACAATGCAAAGGATTTTAAGCCCGGAGCGACATGTTCATATTGCACGCCTTTTTTCCTGTTGCAACATTGCATTGCAAAGCTATTTAGTTTTTTCTTTATTTTATCGAAAAAATCAAAGTCGAATAAACTTCAGCCCTGGGTGACATGAAACCTCGCTACGCACTGTGCGAAATAAAAGTCGAGTGTTACGTAACGTTATCGGTCTAAACTGTTACACGATACATGAAACGTACCCGTTTATCGCTTAACAGTTTAGACCGATAACCGACCGATAACGTGACATAATAACGGAATAACCGAGAGCCGTCAGTCGTGTACGGTGAGCCGTGAGTGTATGACGCGTGTACGATTGTCCAATTGTCCGATTGTCCAATCGTCCGATTGTTACGTGCGTGATAAGTGAGTGGTTGTGAGTGTGCCAGCGAAAGTGGTATACGTAAGTACGCATAGCAACCAGTTAACGATGTGTACCGTTATGTTTTATGCTAATCTTAGCGGTTTTAACAAACGTTGATTTTCATTTGTTTTTTTTTTTTTTGAGGTCGTTGGTGATTTTCTTTTGTTTTTTGGTCTTTTTTTCGTGATATTTAAGTGGGATTTTGGTGCAATTTTAATCTGTTTGCATGTTTGAAGAGTGAATTGCGTTAAGTTAGTCAAAATTAATTGCTTAGGATTGGGAATTATTAAATTAAATTAGGGTTGACTTAAAATTGAATAAATTAATTCCTTATGGATTTATTATATTTGCTTACATTTAGTAAATTAAATTGGGATATAATTTACATTGACATTAAAGTAGGGATTCTGTGTACTTTTTATTTGTGACAGTTGAACGCGCTCATTGCGTCGAGTTACTGAAATTTTGTCGCTAAGAATTGGGAATTGTTAAATTAAAAAAATACAGACGAATTGATAACCTCCTCCTTTTTGGAAGTCGGTTAAAAATAGGATTGACTTAAAATTGAATAAATTAATTCCGTATAGATTTATAATAGTTGCTTACATTTAGTAAATAATATTACTTAGAAATGGGAATTATTAAATTAAGTTGCGGTGTTATTTTCATTCATTAAATTCTAATTTTAGTTCATTAAATTGGTAAAATTTAGATAATAGATTTGCTTAGCATTAGGAATTAATAAAATAAATTAGGATAAAAATAAATTGATAAAATTAATTTGTTATAGATTAATTAGAATTGGTTCAATTTAGAAATTGGGAATTATTAAATTATATCAGCTTACAATTAAAATAAGTTAATTTCTTTTTGTTTAACTTGATTTGGTTAAGCTTAGGAAGAGCAACAATAATCCTAAGACCTAAATCCTAAGACCTAAGACCAGACCTAAGACGAAGTTTTTTTGAATCTTGGTATTATTATCATTTGGATTTGAAATATTGGTATTATGCTATAAAATAAATTTAAGTAAGGTAAGGTTAAATAGCAAAAAATAAATCAAATAATCAATATATATTTTCGTCAAATTAGGTATACTAGTCGCCCGTCGCATCGGCCGAAATTCGACCGTAATTTAAATTAAAAAACTAAACATCAAATGTCATCTGACATTCTTGACGTTGTGTCTTTTCATAGTAAGACATTGAATGTTCTATTTCATTTACTAAGTACATATGTGTTTGTGACAAATGCATGGTAGTGTGTGTAATGTGCTCTTAGTTGATTTTAAGTATGTTTTAAGCATTATTTGAAAAAAATATTAGCATTCTGCACTCTTTCTCTACGTCCACTATAACCGTGCAAAATTTCATACTAATCCGTCCGCGGCATATTACTTAAAAATCCGTCACAAATTTTTGCTTCACGTATTAATATAATAATAACAACTAAAATTGTATAAATTTACATTTTTTTGCATCACAGTAATTTTGTTATGTGATATATCATACGTTCAAATTTAATTAACGAAGTAAATCTAAATTACATTATTGTTTGTTACAATAAAAGAATATTTGATGTAAATAATAAGGTTTTTACATACTTTAATTAACTATAATTCAATTAGATTATAAATTAAACTAAAAACACTTTACACACACTACCTTGCATTTGATACATACATAATAAACGAAATAGAACATAGAATGTCTTACTATGAAGACACAACGTTAAAAATGACAGATGTCTTTGTAAAAATACCCGCTTTTTCTTTTAAATGCAGCTTAATTAGCTAATTAAACCTCTTTTTCCTTTTAACGAGTGCGTTTAAATTACTTGAAAAATATAACAATTTATTTGAATTAGACAAATATTCGTGCTACTTTGGACAATATGAAGTTTAGTTTTTTAATTTAAATTACGGTCGAATTTCGACCGATGCGACGAGTGACTAGTTTATAACATTAGTAGAGTTTAACATGATGGGATACACTTTAATGTGGTTAACGCGACCGCAGCTGCGGGATGCAGTCTTACATAAATAAAAAAAAACATGCGTGCGTACAAAGTACACATGTCAGAAGTGAAACTTCTTTGGCGAACTAATTTATAAATCTTGTTTATATTTATACAAATCTAAAACTTTAAATTTCCAAGATTAAGAGGAAGGGAAAAAGGCGTGATACGACGTTCGCTCTGTCTCACTTTTTCTCTCAATCTTTCTCACTCGCTTGCTCCCTACTCTTACTCCACGGCTAGTTGCTCATGCTACGTTCGCCCTGTCTTATTCTCTCTCAATCGGTCTCGATCACTCTCTCTCTCTTTTCCGACACTTCCGTTGCATACCGGCGTGACGTTTCATCTGTAAAAATTTTACCCTCATGCGCCTAAAGAAGTTTCACTTCAAAAAACGTGAAAATTTATATAACAACGTAAACATAGTAGTTGTAAGTGAAAATCGTATAAAAAAACAACATACATGTTTAATATGTAAAATTATGTTCTCAACAATAGTTTTACAGCAGTTAAATACATTTATGTACATAATAAATAGTTAATAACTCGTTAATATGTAAATGTTAGGATATTGTTACTAGGTTTCAAAAATTGGGTAGCTCTAGAGACTAGTCTAGGATTTTTTTTATTTTATAAACCAGATATTCCAAAATGTAAGACCCGACGGCTTAAAGTGAAATTTACAGTAAAGGTAGGTATATCGATTTTTCGAGAGTTCTTTAAAAAAAAATTCTCGGAGGTGTGTGAAGTCGACTTCGCCAGCGCGGTGGACTACGGTCTGAAACTCATTCTGAGACCCGTGCCCAGTAGTGGGACAATAATGGGTTGGCATCAACTCGCACATTGGTTCTAATCTTAATTGTGGGTTCACCCATAAGCCGGATTTGAACCCCCCTAACCTAACCTCACCACAGCTACGCCCTACACCTTAACTCATGAACTTCCAGCTTACATATATCGATAGGTAGGGTTATAACTCTGTCCAGCAGTCCAGCAGTGGGCCAATAATGGGTTGATGAGAGAGAACACTGGTGTCACTAGTCACGATTCTGGCCGGGGATCGAACCCGGAACTGTGGACGTCCTGAGCAATTCAAGACCACCTGGTGTCACTAGTTACGATTCTGTCCGGGTATCGAACCCGGAATTCTGGACGTCCTGAGCAATTCAAGATCACCTGGTGTCACTAGTTACGATTTAATTTAGTTTTTAGTTGATTTAATTAGGTTTTGAGCACGTGTAAGCCAATGGTACCTACATTGTTAGTTGAATTGCTTACTACTTGAACGTGGAATACTTTTGTATTATTATATCCTTGACTAGTTGGCCCGGCGAACTTCGTACTGCCTAAGTCAAAAATCCAAAATTAACAGTGTTCCTCTACTATATTATACATGTATTATACATAAAAACCTTTCTCTTGAATCACTCTATCTATATACTAATACGTGAAGCAAAAATTTGTGATACGTTTTTAAGATACTTGCCGCAGGCGGAGGAGTGTGAAATTACGCACGGTTATAGTTGATGTAGAGAAGGAATGCGCAATGCTATTTTTTTTTAAATAATGCATAGAACATACATAAATCAACTAAAAACACATTACACTCACTACCTTGCATTTGACACAAACACATACATAATAAACGAAATAGAACATTCAATGTCTCACTATGAAAACACATAACGTCAAAAATGTCAGATGTCTTTGTCAAAATACCCGCTTTTGCTTTTAAATGCAGCTTAGTTCATTAAACCTCTTGTTACATTTAACGGGTGCGTTCAAAATTACTTTATCTTATTTAATCAAAATATTACAATTTGTTTGAATTTGAGAAATATTCGTGCTACTTTGGACAATATGTAGTTAAGTTTTTAATTTAAATTACGGTCGAATTTCGACCGTTGGGACGGGTGACTAGTTAAAAAACTGTATTAAAATCCGTAGCGTAGTTTTAAAGATCTAAGCATACATAGGGACAGCCAGCGGGAAGCGACTTTGTTTTATACTATGTAGTGATTAGCACTGATTTAAACTTAATAATGAAAAACCTGACTGCGTAACGGATCAGTCGCTTTTATTTGTTTTTTGTAAAAAAATACCTAATTTAAAGTTTTTTTTAAGTAATATAAATGTATTATAATGCATGGGACGGCAGGCTACATTCTTTTATTGTCCCACTGCTGGGCACGGGTCTTCTCTCGAAATTTAGATCATAGTCCACCGCGCTGGCCAAGTGCGAATTGGTGTGGACTTCACACACATCCGAGACCTTTTTTTCAATAACTTTCGGGTGTGTAGGTTTCCTCACGATGTTTTCCTTCACCGAAAAGCAGTGATAATTTCTAATCTCTCGTGAACCC
This sequence comes from Spicauda simplicius, assembly GCA_949699795.1. Taxonomy (NCBI): domain Eukaryota; kingdom Metazoa; phylum Arthropoda; class Insecta; order Lepidoptera; family Hesperiidae; genus Spicauda; species Spicauda simplicius. Next base: position 4,271,958 of record OX453087.1, read on the forward strand.
ATTATTGGCCCACTGCTGGGCACGGGTTTTCTCTCAGAATGAGAGTTCAGAGTTTAGGCCATAGTCCACCGCGCTGGCCAAGTGCGAATTGATGGTGCGAATAATTTCTAACACGCACTTAAATCGGTGGTGCATGCCTGGGTGTGAACCTCGGACCTCTCGATTGAGAGGGCAAGTTTCAACCAATAGGCTATCACTGCTCTACATACATACAAACATACAAACGCTCGAAAAACATTACCCTCCTTACGCAGTTATGTAAAAATACATAACGAATACATAACTTCTGGCTAGTTGTTTTCGTTAAAAGATATTTAGACAAACATTTCGTTACTGAAGTCACTTCAATCTTTAAGTGTTGTTCTTTAGAAAGGTCAGTAACAAGAACGGGGTTGAGAGGCTCTCGGACACGTGAGGGTTGTTTTTGTGACGTCATTGACCCAGATTCTATTTGGATCGTCGATAGAAATGGAGTAATGAAGTATCTCGCTAGGTGGAACGGTGGTCCTCCAATTGTGTTTCGTTGGTAATCCCGGAGTCCTCCACGTAGCGCTGAGGACGGCCGAGGGGGTTTTAGTGCGGTCAAAATCCCACGTAACCCGACGTTGCTCCCACAGCGTCTACCTTTTGAACCCCCCTCAATAACAAAAAAAGGGTGGAACGGTGTTTGGCCCTATAGTCCCGTGACCAGAATAGAGCTACGGTATCCCCTGCCGTAAGAGGCGACTAAAAGGGGCTTCCGGGGTTGCAGGCGCTAGAATGGGAGCTCAAACCGTTCGAACCGTTTGGGAGACGATCCCGGGGAGGGCAGCGGTATGTGTACCATACCGTCGTAAAAACCAGACGGAGCGGTACGACCAGCCGCTCCCCTCGAAGCAGCCCGATGGGTAGGACTCCGGTTGCGTTCCTTTGGAGATCCCGGAGTCCTCCACGTAGCGCTGAGGACGGCCGAGTGGTTTAGTGCGGGCAAAATTCCACATAACCCGACGTTGCTCCCACAGCGTCTACCTTTTGAACCCCCCTCGATAGCAAAAAAAGAAGGTTCGGTGTTTGGCCCTGTAGTCTCGGGACCAGAATACTATATACGCTTTCGTAACTACTAGGGTTCCATACCCAACGTCCTTGTAGTTCCGGGATACGACTATGCTACGGTATCCCCTGTCTGTCGTAAGAGGCACCTAAAAGGGGCTTCCGGGGTTGCGGGCGACTAGAGTGGGAGCTCGAACCGTTCGGTCAGGCGACGCCAGGAAGGATCGTCGTAAAAACCAGACGGAGCGGTGGGCCCAGCCGCTCACCTGGGAGAAGCCCTATTGGGCAACGCGTTCAGAGGACTTGGTTTTGTTCTTTTGAAGATCCTGAGGTCCTCTTTGTAGCGCTTAGGACGGCTATCGGGGGGGTTTTAGTGCGATAGGTGGTGTCAGCCCATTATTGTCCCACTTCTGGGCACGGGTCGTCTCTTACAATGAGTTTTAGGCCATAGTCCACCGCGCTGGCCACGTGCGTATTGATGGACTTGACACACCTCCGAGAACTTTTTTTTGTAAAGAATTTGGGTGTATAGGTTTCCTCACGATGTTTTCCTTCAAGTGCGGTAGGAATCCCACATAACCCTGCGTCGCTTCCACGGCGTCGGGTACCTTTAAAAGGTTATCGCCCTCGAGAGCAAAAAATAAATCTTAGATACATTTTCAAAAAGAGGATGAAACGGCGGGCATCAACTAGTATATAATATATTCAATGTGGCGCGTCACATCGCTTGAAACGTCATTCAGAGTCAAAGGTCACAGTATTACGGCATTTTGTATACCTATCGATATGTGTATGCGGTTTGATAGTCGCTTGCCCTGGAAGTTCATGGGTTAGAGGTGGTAGGGCGTAGCTGTGGTGAGGTTAAGTTAGGGGGTTCAAATCCGGTTTATGAGTGAACCCACAATCAAAGTTTAAACCAATGTGTGAGTTAATTGTCAAGCATCTGATCGAAGTCTTACAAAGAGAGGAGGCATTCAAATTCTCCAGCACCTCCCACGATGGGAGGAGAAGGGGGAGTTCCGTGTCACTCCCATCGCCCTGCGTACGGTGATAGATTCGTTATTCGTCGTTTGTCGATCCGCGTGGCGGAGCGGTTACCACACCAGTCTGACGCGCAATGGGTCCCGGGTTCGATTCCCGGCCAGACAGGTATCTGAATGATGAGTTTAGATTCCGGTTTTGGGCTTGGTGTTTGTATATTCGTCTTGTGTGTGTCCATGGACACAGGAGAAAATCCGAGTGTGGGGCTATGAGCGTAGAAAGCGTTTTCCGTTTTCATCTATAAAAATTCCTCTGTTTTTATAGATGTCGTAAAAACTAAAGGATAAATACTGCCTCCTTCCCGTTAATGCTATATGCCACTAAGAGACAAACTCTCTCCCTTTCCATTGTTGTAAAAAGAGACCATGAGGCAACCATTCTGCCATCTTCCCTCCTCCCGTCTGCCATTTCCTCTATTCCCGTCTATATCACGGGAGACGACTCAGGGATTAATCGAGCCAACATCGTCTTCTAAGTAACATCAACAGAGGGGGAGGGGATAGTTCCGCTAACCCCCCCCCCCCCCCCCCCGCTCCCTAATACCTGTTTTACGCTCATTTATGCTGTATAGTAACAAATATTGTATTACAAGCATTCTCTCAGTCAACCTTCGAACGTCACAAAAACGGCGATGGCGGCATGTAAAAACTAATTATAGCATTAAAAGAATTATTGTATTGTTTCCGTAATATAATCTGTGCGTATAATAAAAAACAATGTGCAGTCTGTCTGTACATCTTAGTTTAAGCAAAAACTTTTGATTCGTTTTTAAGATACTTGCCGCGGGCGGATGAGAATGAAATTACGCACGGTTATAGTGGATGGTGAGAAGGATTGCGCAATGCTAATATTTGTTTCAAATAATGCATAAAACATACATAAAATCAACTAAAAACACATTGAACACAGTACTTTGCATTTGACACAAACACATACTTATTACACGAAATAGAACATTTGGTGTGTTACTATGAAAACACATAACGTCAAACAAGTCAGATGTCTTTGTCAAAATACCCGCTATTGCTCTTAAATGCAGCTTAGTTAATAAACCTCTTTTTACTTTTAACGGGTGCGTTTAAAATAACTTGAAAATTATTACAATTTATTTGAATTTGAGAAATATTGGTGCTACATTGGACGATATGAAATTCAGTTTTTTAAATTTAATTTGTTTAAATGACGGTCGAATTTCGACCGTTGATAGAAAATTTTACGATGCAACAAAATGTTAGGTCTAACTACTACAAAATTTATTATTTCCTTCTCAGTGAAATAAAACATTGTTTATTTTTTTTAATATTATTATTTTTTAAATTTAACCTAAACATGGGCGCTACTAGATTTGGCGACCTGTTTTTAGTCGTCAATTTGCAGTTCTATGTTCGCACAATCTGTGCGAATACGAATATTTGTTACCTTACTAGTATATAGCTTATAGCTTATGATATCAGGAACTGATTTAACCTTACTCTAGTGAAAGGGCGTTTGACTTATTTACCGGATCTGCCCTCGAAACCAGATATTGATAAGGTCGTTGCGTATAAATGATAAGATACAAAAACTAAACTCGACCACGTTATAATATAGTTTTGTAAATTATGTTCAAATGTAAACTTATTTTTTGTATAGAGGGAAACCTTCAAAAGGTACCCTACGTCGTAGGTAGGGATTGCAATCCGGAAAACCGGATCCGGTAATCCGGTGGATCCGGCATATTTACACAAACCGGATCCGGTACCAATTCACAACCGGATCCGGACCTCTACCGGATCCGGTGATTGTATATTTTGACAACGATTTCACATTACAAAAATAATTAACGTTAGAAATCGATCCTTTTTTTTTTCAATGTTTTAACCGTTCGATTAATGCCGCCGGATCCGGTCGGATCCGGCCGGATTGAGAAAAAAACAGCCGGATCCGGCTGGATTGAAAATGAGGCCGGATTGCAATCCCTAGGAACTCACGTCGTTCCTACGGCTATATGATTTTTACCTCATCAAAACGGTGGTTAACGGTGTTGGTTAACGACATAGTACAGTGTTTGTAATTGTTATCAAATGTAATGTTTGTTGTTAACTGTTTGTTAACCCAAATAAATCGAAAAAAAAAAACCCCGGTGGCCGTAGTCAATGTTGTGTGGACTCCGGGATCTCCAACGGAACACAACCGGAGTCCGAGCGCGATGCCCCTTTCGGGCTTTTCCCTCAGCGAATACGCTCACCGCACCGCGCTACGGCGGCATGCGACCACACATACCGCCGTCCTTCCCAAGGTCGTTTAGCCGGACGGTTCGAGCCCCTACTAGCCGCCCGCGACCCCGGAAGCACCTTTTATTTATTTAGATACACCATCGACTTATATACATAGTTAAATAGATATTTACAATTCGTTTGGGTCAGTGTGAATCGCCATTACAGGTATAGACAATTCTCAAACTACATGCAGAACGTGGGTTCGATCTGAAGTGAATCACAGATGCGTTACTACTCCCGAGGACTATGATGGTCGCCTCATGTGAAAGTGTGCCGGAAACCACACACTTCCCCGGTCGGACTACACTGGTTCTTCCACCTTGATCCTGCTCGTTATTCATAAAAATAATATTCTATATGAAGTTGCTTACATGTCCATGGGCAGAGACCACTTACAATCAGGATGACTGCATGCTTGTTTGCTCCTTCAATCTTATATAAAAAAGTCTACAGTCTAGTCTTATATAAAAGACTACAGGACACTCTATACGGTGTCCTGTAGTATACAAGGCGATTTTATTGATCATACAATTTATAAAGGGTTTTCCCGGTACTAATAGGTTTGAAACATCTTCCTTGTTATTTCCTTGAATAATTTAGAAGCTCTGTATGACTCGATCAACGAACGGCGCTGGAGGTCAGTGACGGTCATTTAGACAGCAGATTAACTAAAAATAGTACAAATATTGATTTGATATGAAAAAATCTTCATTTATGTGATCATACAAAAGGGCTCCCTTTTGTATGATTGCAGGCGTTTTCTATATATTAATACGTGAAGCAAAAACTTGTGATCCCCTTTTAAGATACTTTCCGCATGTCGTCAAACCATTATTGTCCCACTGCTGGGCAAGGGTGTTCTCTCAGAATGAAAGAGTTTTGGACCATAGCCCACCGCGCTGGCTAAGTGCGAATTGGTGGAGGAGTATGAAGCTGCGCACGGTTATAGTTAATGTAGAGAAGGATTCCGCAATGCTAATACTTTTTTCAAATAATGCATAAAACATAAAAACACATACATAAAATCAACTAAAAACATATTACACACACTACCGTGCATTTGTCACAAACACATACATAATAAACGAAATAGAACATTCAATGTCTTACTATGAAAACACATAACGTCAAAAATGTCAGATGTCTGTGTCAAAATACCCGCTATTGCTTTTAAATGCAGCTTAGTTAGTAAAACCCTTTTTATCTTTAATGGTTGCGTTCAAAATTACTTCAAAATTATTACATTTTATTTAAATTAGAGAAATATTGGTGCTAATTTGGACAATATGAAGTTTAGTTTTTTAATTTAAATTACGGTCGTATTTCTACCGTTGCGACGAGTGCCTAGTCTAAAAAAATAGCAACTCTAGCGAATTTAGTAAAGTCTAGTGCTAAATTAGTATCTGAGCAGCATTCTTAGTAACGTCTAATGGTAAATTAACGTCTGAGTCGTGATTTAGTGAATGGTTATCAGACGATGATTCTGATAATGATGACATTGCGCAAGTGTCACTGACCTTTGGTCGTAACAGCTGATCGCTTATGAGCGCCTGGTACTTTGAAACTCGTTTTGGGTTTTTTATAAAGTCTAGTAAGTAATATGAGAAAAAATTGAATATAATTTTCGTATTAAATCTCTGTATTAAAAAAATAACACTATTTTCATGAGCGCCTGGTACTTTGAAACTCGTTTTTTTTTATAGTCTAGTAAGTAATATGAAAAAAATATAATTTTCATATTAAATCTCAAAAAAAATTAACACGATTTTCGTATTATTCATAAATATTCCAATATAATTTTGGTTCAATTGTTGAAAATTGGAGCTTAAATTGTTTCTAAATCATTCATGTTTCACAAAATGAATTAAATACGAATATATATAATTAAATACCTACGATGAATGACACATTGTATATAGTTTAACGGCTGCGGGAATAGAGTAATTATTCAAAAATGGAAACAAGGAATTGTTGAAAAATTGACGAATTTTTTGAAAGGTAGACCTCAAATTGTTGCTAAATTAATAAATTTTTCACAAAATAAATTTGGTCCGTTCCTATATTATTATTACATTTTTCAAAAATGTGCCGCGAAAAGAATTAGGTCTATGTTCATGAAAACTGGACCTAAACTATTATTTTCGTATTATTCATAAATGTTCCGCGGTTAAACTATCTATCTCACTCACACCTACGGAATGAAAGAGACGGAGATAATGACGACCGATCGGTGTTGCCTCTCGCTTGCACGTATGGGTTCAGAGCGAGACGGCAATGACAAGTTTGAGTGGAAGCAGGTTGAATGAATTGTGTTAACAATTCCGCGAGTGCGCTACACACCTTCTGATTATGGTTGTCGATTTTTTGAAAAAAATTCTTGTGAATTTTTTTTTTTTCCATAAAATGAGACCCTCTGCATACAATATCGTTTAAATCGGGTCGATGGATTGTTTGGCATCTCAAAATAATCGCAACAAGGTGGTAGAACCAGTGTAGTTCGGCCGAGGAAGTACCACCGCCACACCTATTTCTAGCGTGAAGCATTTCTTGCGCGAGATAGAAGGTTGTGATTGCCGGCAAACTTACACATGACGCAACCATCATAGTCCTCGGGAGTAGCAACGCATCTGTGATTGACTTTAGATGGAACCTATGTTCTGTATGTAGTTGATTACAGATGTCGCAGGGCGGCAGTGACCACTTACCATCAGGTGGACTGCATACAATTGCAATTTTTTTTTATTATGTGGATAATAAAAAAAAAATGTTAAATCTTAAATCCATTTTTTATATATAACGAGGGTAATCGATGAGATGAGGAGGACAATGCGACATATATACATGTTTTTTGTCCTGCGTCGATAATCATTGTTATATTTTTCCTTATATATATTTGTTATACTTAATTATGTCTTTACAGATATATATAGATATTATGTCTTTACTACAGATTTACTTTGTATGTTATTGTTATTTCTGTATGTGTTATAGTGTGCAATAAAGAGTATTCTATTCTATTCTATGTCTTGTAGTAAAAACTGTAGTTATTTATACAAAAAAGGTCCCGTATCGCTGCTTCGGTTGAAGTTGAATTATAACTCACAAAAACGCTAATTTCGTAGGAGACCAAGTTAAAATAAACAATGCTTTTTGTCTTCAATCTTTTTAATTAGTAAATATAAAAAAATAAAATATAATAATTAAAAGGCAATCACAATGTAATTAAATCAGCAAGCTTTCAGTGCTACGTAATCTTTAAAGTAAAACTGCATAAACAAAATATCTTTAATGACGACCCGCGTGACGCAGCGGTAACTATAGTCTGACATGCAATGAGTCCCGGGTTCGTATCCCGGCCAAACAGGTATCTGAATGATGAGTGTAGATTCTTGTTCTGGGTCTGGGTGTTTGTGTATTCGTCTTTGTGTGTGTCCATGGCACCCACGACACACGAGAAAATCCTACTGTGGGGCTATGAGTGTAGAAAGCGTTTTAAGTTTTTTTTTTTCTAAGAATGAGGGTACACACTCAAATCTCTCAAATAAAAATGCGTATAAACTATAAAATTAAATACAAATTGCATTGCATTTTCTCGCAACCCTACATCATAATCTATGTTCACTGATTCTGTAAAGGCCAAGTTACAACAGACGAAAAAATAATTAAAAAATATGTAAGAATGACAAAAAGACGACCTCTTCGCTTTGAGAAGTCTCTGAAATATTATTTATGTTTTTTTATGATTTAGCATTAAAAAAAGACACTTGACTTTATTTTTTTAAACATTACTTTATATTTATTTGGAATGTCCCATATAAGGCACGCTTTTGGAAATAATGGCGATCAATATTAGTGTACATTACAATTGTAGGATTAAGAATAAGTATTATTAGATTTTTCTGAAATTTATCGAACTTTTATTTGTCTACTAGCTTAATCACGCGGAATCGCCCGCTACGATTATATCTACCTACTATGGAATTAAGTATCCTATGTTTTATTCTACGTCATAAATTGTTTAGGATATTTCAGCGTAATTCGGTAGCTTTGCATAGCCTTTTGTATACCTACCGGTAGTTTTTTGCGTGATAGCGTTACAAACTTACATTCACATTTATTATATTATAGTAAGGATGTGTTTTAAATCGCATGAAACCATTCATAACTCAAGTCAAAAAAATCATAAAAAAAAATTACGCGGCGATTTCAAAACGAATCTTCCGGGATAGATGTATCTATAGGCATAACGCGCGAAACGAAGGATACGGTGACGCTTCGGAGAGCGGCAACATCACGCGATGCCATGCGATGTGTTTTGACCAATCACAGCGCACAGCGGGCCGGCGAATTAAATACACATGGCGCGAGACACCGTTCCCGCGTTAAATCATTCGGATTTCGCATTTTTGAATTTTTGAATTTGCGCTTGTAATAAGCGTGTTTATGCGTTCGCTTGTTTTTGAATTTCGAATCCTTAAATATTTTAAATTGCTACATGTTTTGAATGTGGAACTTTTGCTCGATTCGTGCGTTCAGCGATGTGTACGTTTGGATATTCCTTCATCATATAAGTCTTTTGAGTGAAAACTTGTAAAAAAACGATTTTTGGTAGAGGACAAACTTCATTGACATGCTGTGGCTTAGTCATTAGTACGCGATATCTGTCCGTGGCTGATTTCTAAGAATTATATCCTAATCTATGTTATTACATTTTATAAGCATTGCTTAAAATTGTTTTTTTATCAATAAAAATATAATGTGTCGTCATCTATTATTGTTTACCAAATAATATGCTACAATCTGTACCACGTGTTGAACCAGAATAATGCTACTAATTTCAATTTAATAATTAAATTAATGTTTAAAATTCATATCATAGGAAGTAACTTTTTTAGAGTTATTTTTGAAGTGAAACTTCTTTATCAGGGTTGTTTTTAAATTTAGTGTAACATTCTTACGTTACGTTACGTTACGCGCCATCTTTTTCTTATCCCTACCACGCGTGATATTAGATAGATTATTAACAAAAAAAAAAAAAAGATAAAGTTTAATAAAAGCCTTTTATTAAACTTTATCTAATTTAACTTTATTTAACCTATTTCTGTAAAGTTGCATATAGTAAATTATTTTTTGAAAAATAACGTCATAAAGAAGTTTCACTTCTTACGAGTGTACGCTAGTACACGCACACATTTTTTTATTTTACTTCTGGTGGTAGTACTCATAGCCTTTGCATTTGCATTGAATTTCGAATTTTCGCATTACATTGCGTGTTCAAACGATTGATTGGTTTTTGGATTTCGAACGCTTGTATCATTAAATTTAAAATCATATTTTAAATGCAAATTTTAAAGTCATATTTAATATGAAGCTGGTAGAACCAGTGTAGTTCAACTATTATACGATTCATGTGCGTATTAGAAATTATCACTGCTTGCTTTTGGTGAAGGAAAACATCGTGAGGAAACCTACACACCCGAGAGTTCTTTAAAAAAAAGTTTTCGGGGGTGTGTGAAGTTCACCGATTCGCACTTTGCCAACGCGGTGGAGTATTACCTAAAACTCTCATTCTGAGAGAAGACCCGTGCCCAGCAGTGCGACAATAATGGGTTGACGAGAATAATAATTGATATCTTCTTTTCCAGATAAAATCAGCGGCCATATGACGCGGGGACAGCGCGGGAATAAATAATATTATCTAGTTTATAAAACAACACATCAAAATCGGCCGATATGTCGTCGAAGGCTATATACGAGGCCACCGGGAAGGACCTCATCAACAGGTATTGTATTAACTTTGCAACCCTTCTGAGGTATTCCCGGGGCGTTATGACATGGGGCTCTTCAAAAAAGGTGCGAAAAAAGCTCTCCTTCAAAGCCGGCGATGCATTGGCGACTCCTCTGGTGTTGCAAGTGTCCATAGGCGACGGTGACTACTTTCCATCAGGTAGCCCGTCTGCCTTATCGTTAGGTTTACGTATAAAAAAAAAAAAACCCTTATAATATAACCACACTTTTATATGTGGCACACTTTTTATATGGGACCATCATAGTCCTCGGGAGTAGAACGCTTCTGTGATTGACTTCAGGTAGAACCCGTGTTCTGTTTGAAGTTGCTTACAGATGTCCATAGGCAGTGACTACTTATCATCAGGTGGACTGCATGCTCGTAAAAACGTATTGGATAGTAAAACTTTAACTAGATAGCGTTATACTCAATAAACAAAACGTAACGAGGTTATTCATCAGTAGATTTTACTCCTCACATTTTTCTCATACCGGGCCCTTATATATGCAAATCGATTCTTAAGGAGTAAACTCTAAAAACGGTTGTCTGTAAATTCGGTTTACTGACAATAGTTGAACGTGACAACAGAGAATACTGATGGAATTGTTGCATTTTTATTAGCTTTTTATTAGCTTCACCTGTATGTTTGTTTGTAACCGACTTCTTTGGGCGCGATTTTGACCCACTTTAAACGGCCAGATTTCGTTAAAACTAGAAAATAAATTTTAATGAATATATTTTATTTTAAAAAAAGCGTGGGGTGCATGGTGTCAATGGTTATAGATATTTTATTGACAGATATGAGTAGAGTGATTATCATTTCGATAATATCTTAAAAAGCACCCCACGCTTTTTTTTTAATAAAATATTTTTTTTTATTCACACTATTATTAATTTATATTCATTGAAATTTTTAACACTATTTTCTTAATTTAAATTCATTTAAATTTATTTTCTATTTTTTAGTTCGGTTTTCTATAAAAAGCGTGCTTTTTAGTTTTTTTAAACTATTATTTATTCAAAAGAAATTTTTAATTTTGTTTGATAGATATTTTATATGGATATAGAGAAGGAGGTAAATGGAAAATTGGAAATCACAATGGAATTGATCAAGTAACATAATTATATTTAATATCGAAAGAATCATTACCTTTATCGCCGCAATTGTCGTTGCTATAAACAATTGACCCCACATTCACTTTTCACTGCACTGCATACTTGACGAAAACATGTAAATGTATTATTGTATAGCAGCTGTCCACGCGGACGTATCGCTCGCTCAAGTAGGAGAAGTCGAACGCTGCCGAACGCGGAGGCCGATTGTGACTTTGTCGCTCGTTCCGCGCTCTCGCTTGCACTTCAAGCCTTAAATGGAACGCCTCAGAGCGAGGTAACGCCGCATGAGTCATGTTTTTTGGTGCCTGCAGCCGGTTCCATCGCATTATAAGACATTGTCACGTCAAAAACCTCGGCTTCATGATATTAGGATGGGCGTGTTGGGGGGAAAAAGAGCTTCTTAGACCCCTGGGTCAGCAACTCATACCAGTCCCTACCTACTCGCACAAACGGACGTACTATATTTTTATGTATTTACATGCGTATTTTTCTGTATTTCAGGCATATAGCGTCGGGCACTGCTATGGTGCCGTGCCGTTTCGCAGTATTCGAACAGGGAACCATATGGGAGGATGAATTGGGGAAGAACCCATGGCTCACTAAGGAGGTAAGCGTTTCAACTTAGTTATCCGTGGTATAAACACATTTTTAACCCTTGGTGGTGCCTAGGAGAGGGGGGAGGGGAGTCTGGACCCATTAGGCCCACGCTACATTCCTCGACCTATTGTAATAGGTGGGAAGTGCCGGATGTCTCAAGTCTCTGGAGCGTTATGACATGGCGTTCTTCATTAAGCTGCAAAAAGAGCTCCAGAAATTCAATGGCGACTTTTTTGTCCAATGTTCATATGCTACGGTGATCATTTTCCTTCAGGTGGCCTGTCTGCCTTATCGTTAGTTACAAATATGAAAAAATCTCACTTATCCGTTCCCATGACTGCTGGGATACAGTAGCGTGTTACATCTTACGTCTTTCTGCCAACAGCAACTCGTCGTGAAACCGGACCAGCTCATCAAGCGTCGCGGCAAGCTGGGCCTGGTCGGCGTGAACAAGGCCGCCGCGGACGTGCGCCGGTGGCTCGGCGAGCACGCGGGCCGCGAGCAGCGCGTCGGCGCCGCGGCGGGGAAGCTGAGGCGGTTCCTCGTTGAGCCGTTCGTGCGGCACGAGGCGGTAAGTGTAGAAGGGGTGTGTGGGGGGGGGGAGGTGAGTGGGGTAGTGGCGTGACGTCACTGTGCCAGAGATCAGGGGTGATAGTGTCGAGACGTCATAATAGGTCACCCCTGACTATGACGGCATTATAGGATAATGAGGATTTATTTACAAGACATGAAGGATTGTTGCGAATTGGCGTATGTTCAGTAGTTAACAGTCTACCCCAGACTGACAGGTAGTCACGATTCCTTGACCACCCGGTCGTTAAACGAGCCAGTATCTAGATATGTCAAAGTGTAATTATTTGTCAAGAGGGACAGATCAAACATAACAGTTTTTTATTAACTTATCTACGAAAAATGGTTTTAAAATGTGTATTTTTTCCCAACAGAACGAGGAAATGTACCTGTGCATCCAGTCCGGGCGGCGATCGGACACGATCCTGTTTCACCACCAGGGTGGGGTTGACGTGGGTGACGTTGACGCTCTCGCTGTCAGACTGGAGGTAAGGACTATGATGGTGGTATACTTTAGGCTAAATTTGATGTTTGTGCTGTTGAGGATTGAGGAGTTCCCTGGGTCAGGAAACTTGACTGACTAGGCACAAAGTAATTCCTTACTCTCTTAGTAAAATAGTAACCACGACTACCTTAATATGGAAATAGTTTGCTTCGGTCTTCTGATCAAGGTCATATGACTTTTCTATATTATCAATTTCTTCTGATCAAAATCTCTATCATGTAAATAGTCATATGATAGAAGCGGATTAGTAGATTGTAGGCCTCTTTCTGAGAGAAGACACGTGCCGAGCACTGGGACAATAATGGGTTGACGAGAGAGTGAGAGGCCTCTTCCAGGTACTATTTAATCACGCCCAGCAGTGGGACATTAAGGATGCTTGGCGGTTTAACCATTTAATTCTAAAACATAACATGTTTTTTTTATATAAGACACCCGACCCACCACGACGACCCGCGTGACGCAGCGTTTACCATACCGGTCTGACACGCAGTGGGTCCCGGGTTCGATTCCCGGCCAGACAGGTATCTGAATAATGAGTTTAGATTCTTGCTCTGGGTCTGGGTGTTTGTGTATTCGTCTTTGTGTGTGTCCATCGCACCCACGACACAGGAGAAAATCCTACTGTGGTGCTATGAGTGTAGAAAGCGTTTTAAGTTTTTTAAGTTTTTAGTTTAAAAAAAAACATGCGTGCGTACAAAGTACACATGTCAGAAGTGAAACTTCTTTGGCGAACTAATTTATAAATCTTGTTTATATTTATACAAATCTAAAACTTCAAAAAAAAAAACAGTTTTTGAAGTGAAACTTCTTTAGGCGCATGAGGGTAAAATTTTTACAGATGAAACGTCACGCCGGTATGCAACGGAAGTGTCGGAAAAGAGAGAGAGAGTGATCGAGTCCGATTGAGAGAGAGTAAGACAGGGCGAACGTAGCATGAGCAACTAGCCGTGTAGTGAGAGTAGGGAGCAAGCGAGTGAGAAAGATTGAGAGAAAAAGTGAGACAGAGCGAACGTCGTATCACGCCTTTTTCCCTTCCTCTTAATCTTGGAAATTTAAAGTTTTAGATTTGTATAAATATAAACAAGATTTATAAATTAGTTCGCCAAAGAAGTTTCACTTCTGACATGTGTACTTTGTACGCACGCATGTTTTTTTTAACCATACTCAGCAATACAAACAGGATACAAAAAGAGTGACAGGAAAGCATTTCCAATATATTAATTTGGCTGATAATTGTTAAATCGTGAGAGTTATTTTAATTTATTGCTTCTTTTCTAGATACCCGTGGACACCTTTCCCACTGGAGAGGAAATTGACAGGGCCCTTTTGAAGAATATCAAATCTGCCACAACTAAAAGGTAAGTCAGAAAGTCAAAATATAGTTTAAAGTTTATCACTGACAATTGGGATTCTAACGATATGCCATTTGGCACGAGTCATTTGGGCTGCAGAGCGTGCTAAGTAAATAGGTGCATACACACACGCATACACACATATGCGCGCGCAAACACATACACACAAACACGCGCGTGCGAACGCACGCAGACGCGCACACAGACATGCATACACACATGCATACGTACACTCATACACACACAAGCACGCACGCACACTCAAGCGCGTGTTCGCACGCACGCAGGCACAAGTACACACACATACACATAGACGCACTCGCTCAAAAAACATCACCACCTTTAACGCAATCTCAAAAAGAAACAAGCGCTTTTTCTATTCCCACAGGATCCTAACGACATTAATAGTAGCGCTCTACCGAGTCTACGTAGGCCTGTACATCACGTACATGGAGATAAACCCCATCGTGATAACCAACGAGCGTCTCTACTTTCTGATCTTACATACATAGAACCTTATTGTACTAGATTACGAGAGTCACAAAACTATTCACCGTTAAGAAACTTGGGCACGGGGAACTGGTGACCTGTATTACAGATTTACATATGTCTACATCAGGCACCAGGCTCTCACAACCAAGGTTCATGGTCGACCATAGTTTTAGCCTTAAGCTTTGCTTAGATCTAAGTAACCTAGTGAGAGCAAAAAAAAATTATTATTATTATTACATACAAAAATGCATACACGCACACACGCACGTACGCACACGTGCACAGACACATACACACACACAACAGAGACCAACACGCACATAAGCGCGCGCGTACACACGCATACAAGCGTGTATACGTACGCACACACACATACACATACGTTCGATAAATAATACCCTCCTTCTGAGGCGCTCACGTAATAAAACAATCGCTCAAATGTTTTTTTTTCTTTCTCTACAGGATTTTAACGACATTCATAGTAGCGCTCTACAGAGTCTACGTAGACCTATACTTCACGTACATGGAGATAAACCCCATCGTGATCACCAACGAGCGACTCTACCTGCTAGATCTGGCCGCGAAGCTAGACCAGACCGCGGACTTCATCTGCGCTAAGAACTGGGGGGAGATTGTCTTCCCTCCGCCCTTCGGGAGGGATGCGTATCCCGAGGAGGCTCACATCGCTGATTTGGATGCTAAGAGCGGTGCTAGTTTAAAGGTGAGTTGGTGTTACCCTCTCTCAACACTGTTAAACTCACTTCTGCTTAATAATAGCATTGGTATGCACTGCGGTCTGAAAGGTCTGCTGGGTAGACTCTGAGCTTATTGTCGCCCATGGTCATATAGAACCGCTGGTCTATATGATGTACCTTAGAAATTACTTTTTTTTATCTGACTGAAGTAGCAAACGAGCATGCAGTCCACTCGATGGCAAGTGGTCACTGCCGCTCATGTACTCCTGTAAGCAACTTCATATAGAACGTGAAGTTCTATCTAAAGTCATTTACAGATGCGTTGCTATTCCCGAGGTCTATGATGGTCGCCTCGTATAAAAGTGTGCCGACAACCACACCCTTCTATCGAAACGCAAGAACTGGTTCACGCTAGGTGTGGCGGTGGTACTTCTCCGCTCGAACTACACTGGTTCTAGCTCCTTCAAAATGAATGTATTTAGTTTTGAATGAGTCCAGAAAATCGCATGACCAATAAATCTTCACTTCTCAGTTGACGGTGCTGAACAAATCCGGTCGCATCTGGACGATGGTGGCCGGGGGCGGAGCCTCCGTGGTGTACACGGACACGGTGTGCGCCCTGGGCGGAGCCGCCGAGCTGGCGAACTACGGGGAGTACTCCGGAGCGCCCACCGAGGGTCAGACCGCTGACTACGCGAAGACCATCTTCAGTCTCATGTGCAGGGAGAAGCATCCCAACGGGAAGGTGAGTTTGGAGTGACATCGGTGCCAAGGTATACTGACACTGATACGTAACCGTGCTGGCCGACATCGGAGAATATGCCAACGGGAAGTTGGGTGGTTTGATGTGACATCGGTGCCAACTTACTCTCTGAGTTGGCCAACTACGAGGAGCATGTCTCTGGGAAAGTGGGTGTTTTGTGACATCAGGGTACACTCAAAGCTGGTGAACTATGGGGAGCTTACCAGCGGGATTATGGGTGATTTGGTGTGACATTAATACCTAATAATAGGCTATAAAGTCACAGATTAAGGTGACAGTTGGTACATAAACCTTCAAAAGTCATCGTCGTAGTGGGAGCGACGTCGGCATATATGGCATAATGGTAAATAAAATATGTTTCTTTAAGAAATATATAATTGTTTATATAGAAATACTGTTTATATAAAAAAAAAAAACTTTGAACAAATAGATTCAAGAAATGTAAATTTCTTGTTATATTTCGAATTATGACTACTTTATTCAGCGTGGCGACGCGTCGCCACGCCAACAGTTTGTCTCGCCCTTCGCTTTTAATATTTCAGATTAACAATAAAACAGACTCCTAATGGACTTTCATTGCCCCTAGGTGCTGATCATAGGCGGCGGCATAGCAAACTTCACGAACGTAGCGGACACCTTCAGAGGCATCATAACCGCTATAGAGACGTACAAGGACGCCCTGGTCCAGTACAACGTGACGATATTCGTGAGGAGAGGAGGACCTAACTACCAGGAGGGGCTCCGGTGAGTTGTTGGATACAGCGCCATCTATGAGTCGCTTTAACACATTCAAGGGAATCTTAACGGATTCAGCACCATCTATGAGTCACTACAACAGGTGTTAGGGATATCATAACCGCTATAGAGACGTACAAGGACGCCCTGGTCCAGTACATCGTGACGATATTCGTGAGGAGAGGGGGGCCTAACTACCAGGAGAGATTCCGGTGAGTTTTGTTGGATACAACGCCATCTATGAGTCACTTTAACACATTCAAGGGAATCTTAACGGATTCAGCACCATCTATGAGTCACTACAACAGGTGTTAGGGATATCATAACTGCTATAGAGACGTACAAGGACGCCCTGGTCCAGTACAACGTGACGATATTCGTGAGGAGAGGAGGACCTAACTACCAGGAGGGACTCCGGTGAGTTTTGTTGGATACAGCGCCATCTATGAGTCACTTTAACACATTCAAGGGAATCTTAACGGATACAGTACCATCTATGAGTCACTACAACAGGTATTAGGGATATCATAACCGCTATAGAGACGTTCAAGGACGCCCTGGTCCAGTACAACGTGACGATATTCGTGAGGAGAGGAGGACCTAACTACCAGGAGGGACTCCGGTGAGTTTTGTTGGATACAACGCCATCTGTGAGTCACTTTAACAGACTTCAGAGGCATCATAACTGCTGTAGAGAGGTATAAGGAAGCTAGTCCAGTACAACGTGACGATAGTCATGAAGAGAGGGGAGCTAACTACGGGGAGGGGCTCAGGTGAGTTTTGTTGGATACAGCGCCATCTGTGAGTCACTTTAACAGACATCAGAGGCATCATAACTGCTATAGAGACGTACAAGGATGCTAGTCCAGTACAACGTGACGATAGTCATGAAGAGAGGGGAGCTAACTACGGGGAGGGGTTCAGGTGAGTTTTGTTGGATACAGCGCCATCTGTGAGTCACTTTAACACATTCAAGGGAATCTTAACGGATTCAGCACCATCTATGAGTCACTACAACAGGTGTTAGGGATATCATAACTGCTATAGAGACGTACAAGGACGCCCTGGTCCAGTACAACGTGACGATATTCGTGAGGAGAGGAGGACCTAACTACCAGGAGGGACTCCGGTGAGTTTTGTTGTATACAACGCCATCTGTGAGTCACTTTAACACATTCAAGGGAATCTTAACGGATACAGTACCATCTATGAGTCACTACAACAGGTGTTAGGGATATCATAACCGCTATAGAGACGTACAAGGACGCCCTGGTCCAGTACATCGTGACGATATTCGTGAGGAGAGGGGGGCCTAACTACCAGGAGAGATTCCGGTGAGTTTTGTTGGATACAACGCCATCTATGAGTCACTTTAACACATTCAAGGGAATCTTAACGGATTCAGCACCATCTATGAGTCACTACAACAGGTGTTAGGGATATCATAACTGCTATAGAGACGTACAAGGACGCCCTGGTCCAGTACAACGTGACGATATTCGTGAGGAGAGGAGGACCTAACTACCAGGAGGGACTCCGGTGAGTTTTGTTGGATACAGCGCCATCTATGAGTCACTTTAACACATTCAAGGGAATCTTAACGGATACAGTACCATCTATGAGTCACTACAACAGGTATTAGGGATATCATAACCGCTATAGAGACGTTCAAGGACGCCCTGGTCCAGTACAACGTGACGATATTCGTGAGGAGAGGAGGACCTAACTACCAGGAGGGACTCCGGTGAGTTTTGTTGGATACAACGCCATCTGTGAGTCACTTTAACAGACTTCAGAGGCATCATAACTGCTGTAGAGAGGTATAAGGAAGCTAGTCCAGTACAACGTGATGATAGTCATGAAGAGAGGGTGAGCTAACTACGGGGAGAGGCTCAGGTGAGTTTTGTTGGATCCTTTCAAGATAATCTTATTCGAAACAGCGCCATCTATGAGTCACTTTAACAGACATCAGAGGCATCATAACCGCTATAGAGACGTACAAGGACGCCCTGGTCCAGTACAACGTGACGATATTCGTGAGGAGAGGAGGACCTAACTACCAGGAGGGACTCCGGTGAGTTTTGTTGGATACAACGCCATCTGTGAGTCACTTTAACAGACTTCAGAGGCATCATAACTGCTGTAGAGAGGTATAAGGAAGCTAGTCCAGTACAACGTGATGATAGTCATGAAGAGAGGGTGAGCTAACTACGGGGAGAGGCTCAGGTGAGTTTTGTTGGATCCTTTCAAGATAATCTTATTCGAAACAGCGCCATCTATGAGTCACTTTAACAGACATCAGAGGCATCATAACCGCTATAGAGACGTACAAGGACGCCCTGGTCCAGTACAACGTGACGATATTCGTGAGGAGAGGGGGGGCCTAACTACCAGGACGGGCTCCGGTGAGTTTTGTTGGATACAACGCCATCTATGAGTCACTTTAACATATCACGTTCGTGTGACGAGAAAAAACTATCTACTAGGGGGGACTACGGTAAGTTTGTTGGATGCAACCACCTATCAGTCACTTTAACACTTTCAAGGCAATCTTATTTGATACAGCGCCATCTATGAGTCACTTTAACAGACATCAGAGACATCGTAACTAATAATAATAATAATAATAATAAAATTCATTTATTGCCACACAACAAATAACACACAAATAAATATAAAAAAAGAAACAAAATTTAAAAGAACAATAAAAAGGAAATAACAAAATAAAAAAATAAAAAATACACAAAAAAAAGAAAACCAAATGTATTAGAATTGTGGGCAAAAGGACGTGTCTCAGCATTATTTGACATGGGGTCATGACCCCATGCAGTGCTGTTTTTCAGTCCCGCCCTCCTCCCTAAAGATGATAAGTGGGAGAATTCCCCGCTACTGTGCGTGCCTGCCTTTTATGTAAATATGTGTAGGTGTGTGTATGTGTGAGAGTGTGAAAGTGTATGTTTGTGCATATATATATTTTAAGACAACTTTTATTTTTGTATAGAATGATGTACCTTTCAAATGCTGAATGTGTCATTGTAAAGATAGATTGTTATAGTAAATAAATTATTATTATATATTATTATATTATATATATACGCGTGTAACTGTATTTATCTCTGATCGAAAAACTCCTTTAGGTCAAGAGACTTCCAGTAGGCGTGCTTCAGTCTCTCCGCAACAAGTTGTCTTTTACTACTACTACTATAGAGACACGCCCTAGTCCAGTACAACGTGACGATATTCGTTAGGCCAGGGGGACCTAACAGCGGGGTGTGGGATGCCTGCGAGGGTGTGTCGGCTTGCCATGCCCACGGCCCCTGGGTGGTGGTCTCGGGGTTGGTCCGTCCCCCTGCGGATGGGGGGCCCTGGAGGCAAGGCGCGCCTTTGTGTTTTCGGGCGCGCCTTGCCGATGGGGGGGGGGAGCTCTGTGCTCAATGTGGAGGGGCTGCGGGAGCGGCCAGGTATCGGCGGGTTCGCGGATGACTGCGAATGCATGCCCGTGTTCCCGCCGTACGGTGCGAGGAGAAAACACAGCGGGGGTTTAGCCGGTAAGAGTTCGGCATAACCCAGCTGCTTACCCAGGTGGCTGGGTATCCATGAGGATTACCCACTATAAAAAAGGGGGACCTAACAACCAGGAGGGGCTCAGGTGAGTTCGTTGAATACAGCGCCATCTATCCCATGTACACTTTAACCTGCCAAATATTTCACCCACAGACAAATGCGCGAAGTTGGCCACCGTCTCCGCATACCGCTGTATGTGTTCGGCCCCGAAGCGAACATGACCTCCATAGTAGACCTCACGTTAGGCCACTCCCCGATACCGACGGTCCATTTTTCTCGGTCGGTTTTTTGTGACGATGCGCGCGCACATCGTCACGAAAAACTGACACTCTGAAGTTAGCTGTAGTCTACATTTGAGTTTCACGATTTGAGCGCACACCGTCACGAAAAACCGACACCCTAAAGTTAGTTAGCCATAGTCTACATTTTAGCTTTACTATTCGCGCGCACACCGTCACTAAAAACCGACACCCTAAAGTTAGCTATCGTCTATATTTTAGTTTCACTATGTGCGCGCACACCGTCACGAAAAACCGACACGCGTTACCACACAGCGCGTTAGACTGGTATGGTAACCGCTCCACCCCGCGGGTTGTCATCATATTTCAATGGTGTTTCATGTAATCTAGGGATATGTCTGAGCCATGTTTAACTTAAAGCTATTTTCCAGGCAAATGCGCGAAGTGGGCCACCGTCTCCGCATACCGCTGTACGTGTTCGGTCCCGAAGCGAACATGACCTCCATAGTAGGCCTCGCGCTAGGCCACTCCCCGATACCAACTGACCACCAGCTCGACTACGCGCCGAAACAACTGCCCAAGCCCCAGTCTGCGGTGAGGGTTTTTTATTAAATTGATAGCCTTATGATATTGTTTTAGAAATCCGTACTAATATTATAAATGTGAAAGTGTGTTTGTTTGTTCCTCTTTCACGTCGCCACATAGCTATTGTATGATATGGTTTATATGTTGGGAGATAGTTAGGAGGGCGGAGAGGGACGTAGGCATATAATCCAATCTAAGGTGGTAGAACCAGTGTAGTTCGAGCGGGGAAGTACCACCGCCACACCTATTTCTAGCGTGAAGCATTCCTTGCGTTTCGATAGAAGGGTGTGGTTGCCGGCACACTCACATGAGGCGACCATCATAGTCCTCGGGAGTAGCGACGCATCTGTGATTGACTTCAGATGGAACCCATGTTCTGCATGAAGTTGATTACAGATGTCCATGGTCAGCAATGACCACTTACCATCAGGTGGACTGCATGCTAGTTTGCTACTTCAGTCAAATAAAAAAAGAAGTTGGGCCGGTTGGACGACACCGATCGAAGTGAACTGTCAAATAACCGCTTTCTACACTCATAGACCTACAGTAGGATTTTCTCCTGTGTCGTGGTTGCCATGAACACACACAAAGACGAATACACAAACACCCAGACCCAGAACATGAATCTAAACTCATCATTCAGATACCTGTCTGGCCGGGACTCGAACCCGGGACCCACTGCGTGTCAGGCCGGTATGTTACCGCTGCGCCACGCGGGTCGTCAAAGCCAGATAACTAACCAACCACCTCTCATCCCCGCAGCCACCACCAGAAATCGAGATCCCGGAGCTGACCTCCCGCCTCCTGGACCTGGCCTGCTCGCAGGCACCCACGAGGATGGACGGAACCCACTTGGCTGCGGCAGCGAGGCCTCTGTTCACGGACAGAACCAAGGCGGTGGTCTGGGGCATGCAGAATAGGGCTATACAGGTGAGTTGTACACACATACATAGAGCAGTGATAGCCTAATGGTTGTTGTTCTTAATGATTTTAATGTTTATCTAATTTTATCTCTTATAAATCATTTATATTAATTATTGTCGCTCTTAGCACGTAGTTTACACCTATAATTGAGGTGACACTTAGTTTTAGTATCTATGTAATATCCAATTCATTAAATGTGTAAGTGTTCACTTTGTTGGTGTAACTAAATAAATAAATAAATAAATAAATAAAAAGATGGCGCGTAACAGAAAAAGATGGCGCGTAACGAAAAAAATGTTACACTAAATTTTTTTCCAACCCCGATAAAGAAGTTTCACTTCAAAAATGTTCTCAGAGGAGTGTGAAGTCCACCAATTCGCACTTGGCCAGCGCGGTGGACTATGGCCTAAAACTCTCTCATTCTGAGAGAAAACCCGTGCCCAGCAGTGGGACAATGAGTTGATCACTGAGCTAAGTGAACACACCGATATACTCGTCTTCGGTAAAACCAAATCTCATCAAAGTATAATTATACATGTATAATTATATATATATATATATATATATATATATATATATATATATATATATATATATATATATATATAATTATACATATATATATTATATATATATATATATACAGGGCTCTCTTTTACTGAACTGTAAGGCAAGATACTGGAGCTAACTTTCATTACCATGTAAAAAAAAAAGATTGTAATAATATTAAAAAAAAATGAATATAAATAAGAAAAAAAGACAAACGCGCTGAGTTTCTTGCCGGATCTTCTCAGTTGAGGTCGTATTCCGATCCGGTGGTAGTGTAAGAAAAAAGATGTAACTGACAATTTGTAAGTGCCCCCGGAGGCCTATACAAAATAAAGACATTTCATTCATATATATATATAAGGTCCTATGTATAGAGTAAGTAAATATTAAGGTTTTCTGTAAAGCCAACGTTGCCACCACCGCCCTCTGGATGTTGGTGACAACGGAGGCTTAAGTGGAGCTAAAATACTAAGACTGATATAATGAATGCTATATGAAAAAAGGCACGGACGATCCGTCTGTGCAGCTGTAATTTTATTATGAAAAAAAAAACAAATCTTCACCGTTTTTAACAATTAGTAATTATTATAGTAAGTATATATTATAGTAACTTTATTGTAAATCTCCGCATTTTTTGACCCCAGGGAATGCTAGACTTCGACTACATATGTCGCCGCGCGGAGCCGTCCGTCGTCGCGATCGTGTACCCCTTCACAGCGGACCACAAGCAGAAGTACTACTTCGGGAACAAGGAGGTGTTTATACCCGGTGAGTACGGACATACATATTATGTATATACTAGTCACCCGTTGCATCGGTCGAAATTCGACCGTAATTTAAATTAAAAAACTCAACTTCATATTGTCCAAAGTAGCACCAATATTTATCTAATTTATATAAATTGTAATAATTTTCAAGTTATTTTGAAAGCACTCGTTAAAGGTAAAAATAAGTTTATTAACTAAGCTCCATTTAAAAGCAATAGCGGGTATTTTGACAAAGACATCTGACATTTTTGACGTCATGTGTTTTCATAGTAAGACATTGAATGTTCTATTTCGTTTATTGAAGTGAAACTTTATCGGGGTTGGAAAAAAATTTAGTGTAACATTTTTTCGTTACGCGCCATCTTTTTTTTCCGTTACGCGCCATCTTTTTCTTATCCCTACCACGCGTGATATTAGATAATTATAGATTAGATTATTAGATTAAGTTTAATAAAAGCCTTTTATTAAACTTTATCTAATTTAACTTTATTTAACCAATTTCTGTAAAGTCATAAATACTTTTTTGGAAAATAACGTCATAAAGAAGTTTCACTTCTTACGAGTGTACGCTAGTACACGCACACATTCTTTTTATGTAGTCTTTGTGTCAAATGCAAGGTAGTGAGTGTAATGTGTTTTTAGTTGATTTTATGTATGTTTTATGCATTATTTGAAAAAAATAGCATTGCGTAATCCTTCTCTACATCAACTATAACCGTGCGTAATTTCATACTCCGTCCGTGTCAAGTATCTTAAAAACGAATCACAAGTTTTTGCTTCACGTATTAATATATAGATATTTTTGTTATAAAAATTCCAGTATTCTCGGACATGGATGTGGCGATGAGGAAACACCAAGAGGCGACAGTGCTTGTCAACTTCGCGTCTTTGAGATCTGCTTACGACAGTTCCATGCAGGTATGTCTGTTTTCTTTATCTATACTAATATATAAAGCTGAAAAGTTTGTTTGTTTGTTTGTTTGAACGCGCTAATCTCGGGAACTACTGGTTCGAATTTAAAAAATATTTTTGTATTGAATAGACCATTTATCGAGGAAGGCTTTAGGCTATATAACATCACGCTGCAAGTATTCGGAGCGAAGAAATAATGGAAAATGTGAAAAAAAACGGGGAAAATTATTCATCCTTGAGGGCTTGCGTTGCGTGCCACGCGGACGAAGACGCGGGCACAGCTAGTTATGCATATTTTTCTTAACTTATTTTTAACCGACTTCAAAAAGGAGAAGGTTCTCAATTCGGCCGGTAGGTTTTTTTTATGTATGTCCAAGGATTACTCCGCCGTTAGTGGACCGATTTAATTTTATTATTAGTTATACTTAGTTATAGTTTATCTTCGTATCTTATTTTGTTGGATAACTTTAAGAGTTTCCACTGCTTTAAGAATTGAATGGAATTTGTCCGCATGTATGGTAAAAATTCGTACATAATAATTTATAGACAATTAGTTAACCCGACGAACTTCGTTCCGCGTAAAAGTCAAAAATCTAAAATTATCAGTGTTTCTTTACTATATTGTATATGTATTAAACATATTTTTTTTTATGTGCGTATTAGAAAATAATTATCACTGCTTTTCGGTGAAGGAAAACATTGTGAGGAAACCTACACACCCGAGAGTACTTAAAAAAAAAAAGTTCTCGGAGGTGTGTGAAGTCCACCAATTCGCACTTGGCCAGCGCGGTGGACTATGGCTTAAACTCTCTCATTCTAGGAGAAGACCCGTGCCCAGCAGTGGGCTAATAATGGGTTGATGCATGCATTAAACATAAAAACTTTGCTGTTGAATCACTATCTATAAAAAAACTGCATTATAATCCGTAACGTAGTTTCAAAGATCTAAGCATACATAGGGACAGACAGCGGGAAGCGACTTTGTTTTATACTATATAGTGATGTGTTGTAGAGTTCATTATTTATTTTTATTACATGTATGAATATATAAGTGATGATTAATTTTAAAAAAATATGTATATATTAATCTGCAAGACGTAGTTGGGCTATTTTCAAGGTGGTAGAACCAGTGTAGTTCGACCGGGGAGGTACCACCGCCACACCTATTTTTAGCGTGAAGCATTTCTTGCGTTTCGATGGAAGGGTGTGGTCGCCGGCACACTTTTATATGAGGCGACCATCATAGTCCTCGGGAGTAGCAACGCATCTGTGATAGACTTCAGATGGAACCCATGTTCTGTATGAAGTTGCTTACAGATGTCGATACGGCAGTGACCACTTCCCATCAGGTGGACTGCATGCTTGTTTGCTACTTCAGTCAGATAAAAAAACGCAAGATTTATCTTAAACCTCATTTTGTTACAGGCGATGCAGCATCCGCAGATCAACACGATAGTCATCATAGCCGAAGGTATTCCTGAGAACATGACGAGGAAGATTATCAAACTGGCAGACGCTAGAGGAGTGAGTATATCTAATATCTTTAAACGGGCAATTCTTGTATATATATGACGGAGGGGGTGGTTCTTTTTCGCTCATCGTATCAGGATAACCTACTGTGGGCTCTGATAGGGAATGTTAGCACGAGAATAAATTGCAGACTTGATTTTAACACACAGTATATTGCCGAATTAAACTTGTTACAATCACTGAATTAATCAAACTAAATTAAGTAGGCAAGTAATCGTAGCACTAAGAACGCGGGATGATTTTAGAGTTGTCTGCTTCGGCCGACCGTCAACGATAGACTGAGGTGTCGGCCATTAAACTGGTACAACCGTAACTTCATCGAACGCCACTAGATGGCGCTGGCGTTCCGGTGTTGCCACAATACCGCCATTTCCGACATATATATGTAAATATATATCAACGATCTCGGAAACAGCTCCAACGATTTTCTTGAAATTTTGTACTTAGGGGGTTTAGAGGGCGATAATCGATCTAGCAAGGTTTCATTTTCAGAAAATGTCGTTTTATCCGTGTTTTCATTGTTTATAGACCTCCTACAAAATTATTAGAATACGAAGAGAAATTTCGTCACCATTTACGAAGTTAGAATAGCTCGGTTGGGAAATCGGACGCATCGCAGGAAGTCGGGGTTCAAATCTCGGTCCGATTGTTTTTTTATTTATTTTTTCTCTTTTTTACGAGTTTTTTTTTATTTTGAATTCTATTTTCTATTTTTTAGCTCTATATTTTTTCTTTTTAGTTATTTTTTGGTATTTTTTGTTTTATTATTATTATTATTATTGTCCGTAAGATCAAATTATATTATTCATATGATCATCAGTAAGAAATTTGCATAGTTTAAAAAATAAATTTAATTCCAAAAAAACATGATGTACTCGTAGTCAACAAAAATATCGAGCAAAGCTCGGTCATCCAGGTACTATTAATTCTATGGAGGAACCATACAATGAACCTTCGGAAAAGACATGCAGACAGACTACCACACTAAGAAGTGTTTTTGAAGTGAAACTTCTTTATCGAAGTTGGAAAAAAAAATAGTGTAACATTTTTTCGTTACGCACCATCTTTTTCCGTTACGCGCCATCTTTTTCTTATCCATACCACGCGTGATATTAGATAGATTATTATAGATTAGATTATTAGATAAAGTTTAATAAAAGCCTTTTATTAAACTTTATCTAATTTAACTTTATTTAACCAATTTCTGTAAAGTTGCATATAGTAAATTATTTTTTGAAAAATAACGTCATAAAGAAGTTTCACTTCTTACGAGTGTACGCTAGTACACGCACACATTTTTATTATCCACCAGGTAAACATAATCGGCCCAGCGACGGTGGGCGGCATCAAACCCGGATGCTTCAAGATAGGCAACACAGCGGGCATGATTGACAATATTATCGACAGCAAACTGTACAGGCCCGGCAGGTATATGAGTTATTTAATAGTTTTATAATATATACTTTAACCTAACGATAAGGCAGACGGGCTACCTGATGGAAAGTAGTCACCGTCGCCTATGGACATTCGCAACACCAGAGGAGTCGCCAATGCATCGCCGGCTTTGAAGGAGAGCTCTTTTCGCATCTTTCTTGAAGAGCCCCATGTCAAAACGTTCCGGGAATACCTCAGCAGGAAGCTCATTACACAACATGTACGTCCGTGACAAAAACGAGCATGGTATGTTACTTTTCTGAGTGATTTAAACTTTGAGAGTGGTAGAGCCAGTGTAGTTCGACTGGGGAAGTACCACCGCCACACCTATTTCTAGCGTGAAGCATTCCTTGCCTTTTGATGAAGGGTGTGGCAACCACACACTTTAATATGCGGCGACTATCATAGTCCTCAGGAGTAGCAACGCATCTGTAATTGACTTCGGATAAGGTTCTATCTGAAGTCAATTACAGATCACATTGTTCTGTATGAAGTTGATTACAGATGTCGCAGGGCGGCAGTGACCACTTACCATCAGATGGACTGCATGCTCGTTTGCTACTTCAGTCAAATAAAAAAAAACGAATATGCAGTCCACTTGACAATAAGTGATCACTGCCGTCCATAGAGATTTGTAAGCAACTTCATACAGAACCGTTTTCTATATGAAGTCAATGCGTAGGTACTCCTGAGAACTAACATGTACTTACCTGATGTGATAGTGACCTAATATGAAGGTTAGAAGAAGAAGAAGAGAGAAGCCATTTCGCGTATGCAGGAGAGGCCTTAGAAGAGGCTAAAGAGAAATCTTCAAACGAGAAGTCGTTTTTGTGGACAAATTTCGTATCAAAAATATTCTCTTTTAGTATAGGATGAAAAAAAATCGGAGACTAGACTGTGGCCTTCATCCCCCCTTTCCCTCTTGACCTGTAGCAACCCCCCCCCCCCCCCCCACCAACAATACTTTTACATGTTCTTAATAATAACCCTCTTGACAAATCTTTAGCTAACCCTAAACAAATTCTTAATAATTGCATTTCTTTCCCAGTGTCGCGTACGTCTCCCGTTCAGGTGGTATGAGCAACGAGCTGAACAACATTCTGTCGAAGCACGCGGACGGCGTGTGCGAGGGGGTCGCCATCGGTGGCGATCGGTACCCCGGGACCACCTTCATCGACCATTTGATCAGGTGGGGCCTTATTGGCGTTATTTTTTTATGTAAAAGGTCTGGACATAGCAAAAAGTGATTTGTACCCGTTCTGTGTATGAGGAAAGGTGTTTTTTTGAGTGTGTGTATGTGTTTTCGTATATGTATGTGTGTGTGTGTGTGTGTGTGTGTATATTTGTATGTCCGTTTCTTTTGGTTGACGGATTATAACGTATGACATATCATTTTGCTGAGTGGCATAGGGTGTTTTTTTGTTCTCGAGGGGGAAACCTTCAAAAGGTACCCAGCGACGTAGGGTTATGGGGGATTTTTACCCTAAACCCCCCCGGTGGCCGTCCTCGATGCTATAAATTTCCTCCTCTTTACCATATTCCTGTATCCGGGACCTCAGGAGGTCCCGGATACAGGAATATGGTCTCAAGTTTTTGCCGCGAATACAAGAAAATGGATACAATTTTTGGACCCGAAAAATATGAAATGGTCTTAACCTTTTTTTATTGGACTGAAGTAGCAAATACAAGAAATTTTTTGCCGCAAATACAAGAAAATAGTCATTACCTTGTATGCCACGGATACAATATTATGGTATATTTATAATTATGGTATTTTTTAACTCGTGAATACTGAAAACGCGAATGTGGAAACCGTGAATAAGGAGCTTTGACTGTATTTTCACTTCAATTTTCACTTTTTTTTTCAAATGGTAATATGACCCACCGTTGTCCCAGGTTCGAAGCCGACCCCAACGTGAAGATGCTAGTGTTGCTGGGCGAGGTGGGCGGCGTGGAGGAGTACCACGTGTGCCGCGCGATACGCGACGGCCTCATCAAGAAGCCCATGGTCGCCTGGTGCATCGGCACGTGCTCGGGTGAGTGTCGTGTGGTCGTGTCGTGACGGTCGTGTCGTGTGAGTGTCATCGCCGTGTCAGGTGATCGTGATCATCATCGTCGTCGTTTGAGAATCGTGCTACGACACCACGATTGTTGTATCGTGGCGGTCGTGTCGTGACATAGCGGTGATTATGTGTTCGTGTCGTGTCGGTTGTGTGAGAGTGATTATCGTGTCGTACGCGTTAGATCGGCGTGTCGTGTAAACGTGATCGTCGTCGTAGCAACATGATATCGTGTCGTCGGGGTTATGTCGTAATTGTTTGTGATACGATGCGATCTCTTCTGGTTCAATCGCGCGAGATACAGATAACACGCGCCCTCTCTATCTCACTCTCTTTGCGTTCACTTGCGATTGAGTCAGATAGGGTGCGCCCTCTCTATCTCTCTCTTTTTGCGCAATTGTAATAGAAACAGATAGAGCGCGCGCTCTATATCTCTCTTTTTGCAGAACCTTATTTTTATTTTTATATATAGCATTTCTTATTTTTATCTAACCGTCGGACGTTCGACTTACAAGCAGTCGTATGTCTCCCCTACTCTATATATAAAACCGTGCGGCACTCGGGGACTGCCGCGGTAAAGCTATTGCATAACATTTTTATCAACTTATGCAATTATAATTATGCAGTATTTTTTTTCTTTGATACTATGTACTTCCTCACAAACAGCTGCTTACATATTCGTCCGATTTCCGAGCAGCTCGTCTCGATCGAGTGCGAGCTTCGTACTGTCGTACCATATACATACACGTTAAGCGATCGCTCGGCCGCGCTACATGGTAGGCGGAGTGCGGGTGTTAGGTTTTTTCGTTACGGAATTTCTTGATTCGGTCGCGATGCTCAAAGCCCGCGAAAAAGCTATGCAATAGCTTAATACCATTATGCATTTTGTGTTCTAGCTTAACAATATTGGCTTTTTCAGACATGTTCACATCGGAGGTACAGTTCGGCCACGCGGGTTCGCTCGCGGGCTCAGCGTTAGAGAAGGCGGCGGCGAAGAACGCCGGTTTGAAAGCGTATGGCGTGGTCGTGCCAGAGTCGTTTGATAGCTTGGGCGATGCTGTTAGAAAGGTGAGGTTTTCAATTTTTGTTTTAAAAAAGAAAATGGTTAGAAGATGAATGGTTATAAGGGCTATTTCTGAACATTACGTATTCGAAAAAAAATTAATTTTAGACTAGCGTTTAATGCCTTTTTTTATCTGACAGAAGTAGCAAACGAGCATGCAGTCCATCTGATGGTAAGTGGTCACTGCCGCCCTGCGACATCTGTAAGCAACTTCATACACAACATGGGTTCCATCTGAAGTCAATCACAGATGCGTCGCTACTCCCGAGGACTATGATGGTCGCCTCATATAAAAGTGTGCAACAACCACACCCTTCCATCTCTCGCAAGAAATGCTTCATGATAGAAATATGTGTGGCGGTGATACTTCCCTGTTGAACTACACTAGTTCTACCACCTCAGTTGCCTACGACATCCGCTTAAAGAGAAGTGCCATTCAAGTCCCACACCACATGAAGTGATAATTCATTATTGAAGTGAAACTTCTTTAGGCGCATGAGGGTAAAATTTTTACAGATGAAACGTCACGCCGGTATGCAACGGAAGTGTCGGAAAAGAGAGAGAGAGTGATCGAGAGCGATTGAGAGAGAGTAAGACAGGGCGAACGTAGCATGAGCAACTAGCCGTGGAGTGAGAGTAGGGAGCAAGCGAGTGAGAAAGATTGAGAGAAAAAGTGAGACAGAGCGAACGTCGTATCACGCCTTTTTCCCTTCCTCTTAATCTTGGAAATTTAAAGTTTTAGATTTGTATAAATATAAACAAGATTTATAAATTAGTTCGCCAAAGAAGTTTCACTTCTGACATGTGTACTTTGTACGCACGCATGTTTATTATATTTAATCTAATTTGAATTCAACAGGTATACAAGAAGCTGGTGGCTGAAGGCAAGATCATTGAGAAAGAGGAGGTGGAGCCACCGAAAGTACCGATGGACTACGACTGGGCGAGGGTGAGTGAACTTTGAAATCTGTTTAATAATTTATTCTGCCACTGAGTGGCTTATAAATTAGGGATGTAACGGAGGTCACTTATCGGAACCGAAGTCGGAATCGGAGTTTTTAAATTCGTTTTATCGGAATCGGAACCGGAATCGGAATCGGAGGTCGTATCAGTCAATAAAAATTATGGCAAAAAACTGTTTGCCATAATGTTTATTATGGCAAACAGTTATGCTCCGTTACATCCCTGTTACAAATATACATTAAAATAATTAAAGTTGTAATTTTAATGGATTATAAATAATACTTAGTAATAAATGTCACTTGATAATGTGTCACTTGAAATTAGTTTCCTGTCATGCGGGTACGTGACCTCGGGAATTAGCTAATTTCCTGTCACGCGGGATTTTATAACTAAATATACAAGATTTCTTTTGGTTATCATGAGAGGTTTGGCTCTAAGAGCGTCAACTTTGAGCGTATTTTGACAAATTTCTCCAATTATTTTTGTTATGTGATTGAAGTAGCAAACGAGCATGCAGTCCACCTGATGGTGATTGGTCACTGCCGCCCTGCGACATCTGTTATCAACCTCATACAGAACATGGGTTCTATCTGAAGTCAATCACAGATGTGTTGCCACTCCCGAGGCCTAAGATGGTCGCCTGATATAAAAGATAGCTTAACCACATCCATCCACCGAACCATGTACTTTCTACCTTGCAAATTTAGCTAGTTTCCTGTCACGCAAGCTCATGTCCCGCGGGGATTGGGTAGGGCTTGACGATTAGTCACTACCGCCCACTTAAGCAACATTATATAGAACATATGTTCTATCCGAAGTCAATCACAGATGCGTTGCTGCTCCCGAGGACTATGATGGTCGCCTCTTATAAAAGTGAGACGGTAACCACACCCTTCCATCTCGCGCAAAAGATGCTTCACGCTAGAAATAGGTGTGGCGGTGGTACGTCCCCGGTCGAACTACACTGGTTCAACAGTATCTAAGTCAACCCTCCATTCCACAGAAACTGGGTCTGATCCGCAAGCCGGCCGCGTTCATAAGCACGATCTGCGACGAGCGCGGCCAGGAGCTGAGCTACTGCGGCGTGCCCATCAGCCAGGTGCTGGAGAGGCAGCTGGGCGTCGGCGGCACTATCAGCCTGCTGTGGTGAGTGCTGGGTGTTTTTGTGTCCGTCTCCGTCTCTGTGTGTATGTGTGTGCGCACGCACGCGCGTTTTATCTGTCTCCGTCTCTCTTCGTGTGTATTTATGTATGTGTGTGTACACGCACGTGCTTTTTGTGTCTGTCTCCGTCTCTCTCTGTGTGCATGTGTGTGTGTGTGCGTGTGAGCGTGCGTGCGTGTGAGCGTGCGTGCGTGTGAGCGTGCGTACGTGCTTACATGTTTGTGTGCGTGTGACGTGTCTCTGTGTGCGTCTGTACCTCCATCAAGTTTTTTTTAAATTTGTACTTCTATTTTTTTTAATTTAACCCCCCCTTCCCTTTCCAGGTTCCAACGCGAGCTCCCCGACTGGGCGTGCAAGTTCTTCGAGCTGGTGTTGATAGTGACCGCGGACCACGGGCCCGCGGTCTCCGGCGCGCACAACACGATGGTCACCGCTCGCGCCGGGAAGGACCTCATCTCGTCGGTGGTCAGCGGCCTGCTCACCATCGTGAGTCGATAGCTTGTTCTGGGTCTGGGTGTTTGTCTGTCTTCGAGCTATTGATAGTGGTCAGCGGCCTGCTTACCATCGTGAGTTGGACTTGACGGTGGTGGGATTGTGGGGACTTGAAGGTCACCCTTGTGGATGGACGGCCTGGACAGCAGCTTACCATCGTGGCACTTTTGAAGGTGGTAGAACACTTTCAGGTGGTAGGAAGACCCGTTTAGGCTACCACACCAGTCACATGCAATGGGTTCTGAGTTCGAATCTCGGCACTAGTATCTCTACACAAGTATATTTTTCACCCCGGAATCGCTGAATTTCGTCGAATATCGAATAATAATCGAATATTCGGCGCATACCTAGTCACCAGTCACCCGTTGCATCGGTCGAAATTCGACCCTATTTTAAATTAAAAAACTAAACTTCATATTGTCCAATAATACGAATATTTCTCTAATTCAAATAAAATGTAATCATTTTCAAGTAATTTTGAACGCACCCGTTAAATATAAAAAGAGGTTTAATTAACTAAATTTAAAAGCAATAGCGGGTATTTTGACAAAGACACTGACATTTCTGACGTTATGTGTTTTCATAGTAAGACATTGAATGTTCTTCTCCGTTTATTATTTATGAGTTTGTGACAAATGCACGGTAGTTGTATAATGTGATTTTAGTTGATTTTAAGTATGTTTTATGCATTATTTGAAAAAAATATTAACATTCTGCACTCGTTCTCTACGTCCACTATAACCGTGCAAAATTTCATCCTAATCCGTCCTCGGCATATTACTTAAAAATGCACAAGTTTTTGCTTCACATATTAATATAATAATAATAATCATGTCTATCAATTCTATGTTCCCAGGGCGATCGTTTCGGTGGTGCGTTGGACCGAGCGGCCGTGGACTTCTGCGCCGCTTATGACAAAGGCCAGCACCCTCAGGAGTTCGTCAACGAGAAACGGGCAAAGGGAGAGCTCATCATGGGCATTGGTCATAGGTATGTTAAAGTAATACACGTTTATACACTGGCGACTTTCCGTAACTTGTCAAGAGATGGTGCCACTAGTGTTTCTGAAACACGCTATCGATGTATTCTCAATATCCAGCATATATACAAGACTAGTGGAGCATGTTCAGGCTGTGTGGATCATCACTTAGCCTCTTCTTTTGTTTTTTTGTTCTCGAGGGAAAAACCTTCAAAAGGTACCCGACGCCGTAGAAGCGACGCAGGGTTATGTGGGATTTTTACCGCACTAAAACCACCCCGGTGGCCGTCCTCGGCGCTATAAAGAAGAATCCGGGATCTGTAAAGGAACGCAACCGGAATCCTATGAGCGCATTGCCCCATCGAGCTCCTCCCAGATGGGCGGCTGGGCCCACCGCCACGTCTAGTCTTTACAATGGTATGCGACCACACATGCCGCCGGCCTTCCCGATATCGCCTGACCGAACGGTTCGAGCTCCCACTCTAGCCGTAAAATATTTGTTACTGAAATAAGTTTTTTTTTGTAATACGTTTTCATGCTCTTGGTGTGTCAATAAAGAAAAAAAATGTGTGCGTGTACTAGCGTACACTCGTAAGAAGTGAAACTTCTTCATGACGTTATTTTTCAAAAAATAATTTACTATATGCAATTTTACAGAAATTGGTTAAATAAAGTTAAATTAGACAAAGTTTAATAAAAGGCTTTTATTAAACTTTATCTAATAATGTAATCTATAATAATCTATCTAATATCACGCGTGGTAGGGATAAGGAAAAGATGGCGCGTAACGGAAAAAAAAGATGGCGCGTAACGAAAAAATTTTACACTATTTTTTTTCCAACCCCGATAAAGAAGTTTCACTTCAACAACCCCAATAAAGAAGTTTCACTTCAAAAAATAATTATAATGCACGCACGAATAATAGACTGTTTATTATCGCCGAAACTCGCTCCGTTTTTTTTTTAATTGTTTTTTTTTCCTTTATAAACAGAGTGAAATCAATCAACAACCCGGACTCGCGCGTCCGCGAGCTGAAGGCGTACGTGCGCGCGCGATGGCCGGCGTGCCCCGTGACGCGGTACGCGCTCGACGTGGAGGCGATCACCACGCGCAAGAAGCCGAACCTCATCCTGAACGTGGACGGCATCGTCGCCGCGGCCATGGTGGACATGCTGCGCCACTGCCAGCTGTTCACGCAGTACGTAGCCCGCGTGGCGTCACACGCGTCGCACACACACGACACACACACGCGTCACACACACGTAACACACACGCGTAACACATGTGCGTCACTCCCACACACGCGCGCGTCACACATACACACGTTACTCACGCACACGTCACACACGCACACGTCACACACATACACGCGTAACACATATGCGTCATTCCCACACACACGCGCGTCACACATACACACGTTACTCACACACACGTCACACACACACGTCACACACACACGTCACACACACGCGTAACACACTCCCACACACACGCGCGTCACACATACACACGTTACTCACGCACACGTCACTCCGACAGACGTCACACATACATGTCACGCTTACATACGTCACACATCGTCGTCAACCCATTATTGTCCCACTGCTGGGCACGGGTCTTCTCTCGGAATGAGAGAGTTTAGGCCATAGTCCGCCGCGCTGGCCAAGTGCGAATTGGTGGACTTCACACACCTCCGAGAACTGTTTTTTTTTTAAGAATTCTCGGGTGTGTATGTTTCCTCACGATGATTTCCTTCACCGAAAAGCAGTGATAATTAATGTATAATACGCACATAAATCAGTGGTGCGTGCCTGGGTTTGAACCTCGGACCTCCCGATCGAGAGGGCAAGTTTTAACCATTAGCCTATCACTGCTCGTTACGTCACACATATTACTTCCTATTTATTATCATAAGACTATTTGTTATTTTCCTCTCCATACTCTTTCTTCTTATAAAATCTTACATCCGATTCTTTGACATTTCTTCTCAATATACCTCTTTTCCTACTTTATTTTTCCTAAAACGACCGACATGAAATTCCAAATGTATTGCAAGACGGCTACATTCTACATAAAAATTCTTCCTACATTCATCATAATTGTAGCTTCATGTTCATTATTCAACCATTAGGCTATTACGGTTTTTTAGAGCAGTGGTAGCCTAATGGTTGAAACTTGCCCTCTCGATCGGAAGGTCCGAGGTTCAAACCCAGGCACGCACCAATGATTTATGTGTGTATTAGAAATTAATTATCACTGCTTTTCGGTGAAGGAAAACATCGTGAGGAAACCTACACACCCGAGAGTTCTTAAAAAAAAAACATGCGTGCGTACAAAGTACACATGTCAGAAGTGAAACTTTTTTGGCGAACTAATTTATAAATCTTGTTTATATTCATACAAATCTAAAACTTTAAATTTCCAAGATTAAGAGGAAGGGAAAAAGGCGTGATACGACGTTCGCTCTGTCTCACTTTTTCTCTCAATCTTTCTCACTCGCTTGCTCCCTACTCTCACTCCACGGCTAGTTGCTCATGCTACGTTCGCCCTGTCTTACTCTCTCTCAATCGGTCTCGATCACTCTCTCTCTCTTTTCCGACACTTCCGTTGCATACCGGCGTGACGTTTCATCTGTAAAAATTTTACCCTCATGCGCCCAAAGAAGTTTCACTTTCAAAAACATGTAACACGAAGCATATTGTACAAAAGTCCCTCTTTCCAGGGAGGAGGGTAACAACTACATCCAAATGGGCACGATCAACGCCCTCTTTGTACTCGGCCGCACGATCGGCCTCGTCGGCCATTACCTCGACCAGAAGAGGATGAAACAGCCACTCTACCGTCATCCGTGGGACGACATCACCTACATGTCGCCGCTGAACTAGGACGGGCGGCGTTCCGAATCGCTCATGTACGTAGTTCTCAATTCGTAGGATAGATGGCGCTGTATACGTTAAGTAGCAATCACAATTTTGTACGTGGAAGGTAGATGGCGTTGATTCCGTTAATATTGGCGCGGTTGTGCACTGTTATGATAGATGGCGCTGTATCCAATTTGTTGTGACACTTCATTCGAACATATGTTACTAGATGGCGCTGTATTCTGTGTAGTTATGCGTCTATGTCGCGGTTGTGCACTTTTATGATAGATGGCGCTGTATCCAATTTGTTGTAATACGTGACATTTCATTCGAACATATGTTACTAGATGGCGCTGTGTTCTATGTAGTTTTGCGTTTATGTCGCGGTTGTGCACTTTTATGATAGATGGCGCTGTATCCAATTTGTTGTAATACACGACGCTTATCACTCAAATACATACTAGATGTCGCTGTATTCTATATACTCGTTCTCACTAATGTAGACATTGGTTGTATAAATGTGTCACATGTAGGTTAGATGGCGTTAAATTCAATTTGATATTAGAATTAAACATATTAACGTGCACAGAATAATAGTAATATCTGCTCTGACATAAAATTTAAAAAATAATCTGTATGTTTCCGTCTCGTTTTCGCGTTATACGAGTGAATGAGATGGAGATATTCATGGATTCTTGGTTATCAGTGTAATATACATATAGCGCCACCTATCTTTTAGTTAGTCATATTTGTCTCTTGTTTTAGATTAAAATGTGTTGTCATAGCTGGAGCAATGAAATAGGCTTCTAATAGATATTATTTTTAGCTTTTTTTTTATCAAGATTCCACTTTGTGTAAAGGGATGGGGTGTAAATCTATTTTGTCGTCTTAAATATGGGGTATTTTTTATAGGAAGAGGTGGTAAAGAAAAATTGCGTATATATTTTTAAGTCTCATCAATTTTACGGCAAAATTTCCTTTTGCCGTAAAATTGATGACACTTAAAAATATTTGGCTTCCGGATCTTCTTCCTACAATATAAATTCCAAAAGAATTTGGAGTCTATTTCTTTGCTTCCTCTATGTATAATTTTGGGGTTTTCGTTATACCAGATGACATAAATAATAATATTAATATATAATTGTAATAATTAATAATTGTTTTAAGCTGGAATATGTAATAGATAATAAATAAATGTCATATGTTAATAATAGAACAAATATTCTGAAGTAACATTCCGACGACAAGAAAATAAATGTATTTATCTATCTTTTTCTATCTTTTCATGTACATTTCCAAAATCATTGAACAAATGTGGGTATATTTTGTATTTAATGAAATCAAGGTATCAATTTTGTATCAAAATAATGTTATATAAATAATATAAATAGTTTTATCTCTAAAAGTGAGGGTAGTTTAGAGGGTAGATGGCGCCACCTGTTTTTATTGGAGTAACAAACATGCAGTCGACTATGGGTGTAGAAAGCGTAGTAGTACTACAAGGGTGGGGACAGGTAATCATAGGCGGCAGTGACCACTTACCATCAGGATTATAGGTGCTTGCACTCCTGACATATTTGTTTGCAATTTTATATTAAAGAAAATCTATTAAAAACGCCTTATTTTAAGCTAGATACAGATGGTGCCCTCTACTTTAATATCTAACTACCCTCCTAAATAAACCATACATTTTTCGAGATACAAAATTGCTTTTCGTTTACTATTTTTATGTTATTTCAATTAAATAATAAAACATTTCGTCACAAATATTTAATAGTTGGGTGTATAATATAGTGGGTATCTCTGTGTGTGTGTACGAACAATATATTGTGAACATTTAAAATAATATGCTACTTGATTTTAGAGCGCTTTCACATTAGGTCGTAAGCACTGCGGCCGCAGCGCGTCAGCCGTGCGACTGCAGAGAATGCTTTATTATTACGACCATGGCCGCGGGAATTTTTTTGATTAGGATGGCGAGCTGTACTTTTATGGAAATAATGATATATACTGTATAATTATTTCAATTATAAGAAGGCACCCGTTGCAATCGCGCGTCTGACGCGCTGCGGTCGCGCTACTTACGACCTAATGTGAAAGCGCTCTTAGACTCGAATCTGTTCCTGTGAAAACAGGTATATATTATTGACATTTACAAAAATTGTTAAGAAACAGAGATCTTTTGAAGGATTTCAAATTTTCTAGCGATTTTTTTGAAGTCAATTTGTTTTACTGCCTATTTATATGTCCATATCACTCCTCACTCGTCCACTACACAGAATTTATTGTCGTTATGAGACATCACGTGAAGTTGCTACTTATAATACTATGGGCGCGTTCCAGAAGATGCTAACAAAGCCCAAAACGCCCGAAACGTTGTTCCACAAGACAACTACGGTCGTTGTGGTCGCGGTGAATACGTCACTCATGACGTCATGACGCCCACGCGACGCTCACGACGACCCATCTAACAAGGTGGGTCAAAGTGATCGTTCCACTAGAGATTGTGTCAGTAACTCACAAGCTAGTGGAACGGGAAAAACTGCGGTCGTGAGCGTGAACTTTGTGAACGTCTAATGGAACGCACTCTATGTACTCTGTTGATGCCGACTGAAGCCGAATACAGCCGAGTTCACCCGAATCAGCGTGACCCGAGAGGGACGCCTGGGTTACTTTAAAAATTTGAAAATGATAATTTAAAGGATCACGTAGCAATATAGCGGTTGTAATGCACTGATTATTGATATTATGATAAAAATAGGTAATGTTGTTTATCGATTCTAATAGGTGCTTGCGGGGACTATGTTCACAGGACGGACCGCTATCACCCAATAGCGTGGTAGGGAAGGGGATAGAGGGGACCATAACTGGCGACAGAGGTATTAGGGGCTACAAAATCTGCTTTTTTGCATTATGTAATTGGTATTTCCTCCAGGAAAACTTAAAAACTTATGCCTCTTGATATTTAGTGTGACAGTAAAAATTTAATACTTAACGGGTACTCATGATATGCAGTTTTTTTGAATCCTTTTCGAATTCTTTTTGCCGATATTTCGACCCTTGCATTGATCGTGGTCACAGCGAAAAAAAATCCGAAAAGGATTAAAAAATCACATATCGTGAGTACCCGTTAAGTATTAAAATAGGTCGATTCCGCGATAATATTAGTCTAAAAAGAAGAATATTCTATAATATAACAATGGATTTAATTGGGGTTTACTCCTTAAAAATCGATTTGCATATATAAGGGCCCGGTATGAGCTAAATGTGAGGAGTAAAATCTACTGATGAATGACCTCGTTACGATTTGGTTCTGATAACAAAATCGTAACGAGGTCATTCATCAGTAGATTTTACTCCTCACATTTAGCTCATACCGGGCCCTTATATATGCAAATCGATTTTTAAGGAGTAAACCCCAATTAAATCCATTGTTATATTATAGAATATTCTTCTTTTTAGACTAATATTATCGCGGAATCGACCTATTTTAATACTTAACGGGTACTCACGATATGTGATTTTTTAATCCTTTTCGGATTTTTTTTCGCTGTGACCACGATCAATGCAAGGGTCGAAATATCGGCAAAAAGAATTCGAAAAGGATTCAAAAAAACTGCATATCATGAGTACCCGTTAAGTATTAAATTTTTACTGTCACACTAAATATCAAGAGGCATAAGTTTTTAAGTTTTCCTGGAGGAAATACCAATTACATAATGCAAAAAAGCAGATTTTGTAGCCCCTAATACCTCTGTCGCCAGTTATGGTCCCCTCTATCCCCTTCCCTACCACGCTATTGGGTGATAGCGGTCCGTCCTGTGAACATAGTCCCCGCAAGCACCTATTAGAATCGATAAACAACATTACCTATTTTTATCATAATATCAATAATCAGTGCATTACAACCGCTATATTGCTACGTGATCCTTTAAATTATCATTTTCAAATTTTTAAAGTAACCCAGGCGTCCCTCTCGGGTCACGCTGATTCGGGTGAACTCGGCTGTATTCGGCTTCAGTCGGCATCAACAGAGTACATAGAGTGCGTTCCATTAGACGTTCACAAAGTTCACGCTCACGACCGCAGTTTTTCCCGTTCCACTAGCTTGTGAGTTACTGACACAATCTCTAGTGGAACGATCACTTTGACCCACCTTGTTAGATGGGTCGTCGTGAGCGTCGCGTGGGCGTCATGACGTCATGAGTGACGTATTCACCGCGACCACAACGACCGTAGTTGTCTTGTGGAACAACGTTTCGGGCGTTTTGGGCTTTGTTAGCATCTTCTGGAACGCGCCCATAGTATTATAAGTAGCAACTTCACGTGATGTCTCATAACGACAATAAATTCTGTGTAGTGGACGAGTGAGGAGTGATATGGACATATAAATAGGCAGTAAAACAAATTGACTTCAAAAAAATCGCTAGAAAATTTGAAATCCTTCAAAAGATCTCTGTTTCTTAACAATTTTTGTAAATGTCAATAATATATACCTGTTTTCACAGGAACAGATTCGAGTCTAAGAGCGCTTTCACATTAGGTCAGTAACTTTCAGTAACTCACAAGCTAGTGGAACGGGAAAAACTGCGGTCGTGAGCGTGAACTTTGTGAACGTCTAATGGAACGCACTCTATGTACTCTGTTGATGCCGACTGAAGCCGAATACAGCCGAGTTCACCCGAATCAGCGTGACCCGAGAGGGACGCCTGGGTTACTTTAAAAATTTGAAAATGATAATTTAAAGGATCACGTAGCAATATAGCGGTTGTAATGCACTGATTATTGATATTATGATAAAAATAGGTAATGTTGTTTATCGATTCTAATAGGTGCTTGCGGGGACTATGTTCACAGGACGGACCGCTATCACCCAATAGCGTGGTAGGGAAGGGGATAGAGGGGACCATAACTGGCGACAGAGGTATTAGGGGCTACAAAATCTGCTTTTTTGCATTATGTAATTGGTATTTCCTCCAGGAAAACTTAAAAACTTATGCCTCTTGATATTTAGTGTGACAGTAAAAATTTAATACTTAACGGGTACTCATGATATGCAGTTTTTTTGAATCCTTTTCGAATTCTTTTTGCCGATATTTCGACCCTTGCATTGATCGTGGTCACAGCGAAAAAAAATCCGAAAAGGATTAAAAAATCACATATCGTGAGTACCCGTTAAGTATTAAAATAGGTCGATTCCGCGATAATATTAGTCTAAAAAGAAGAATATTCTATAATATAACAATGGATTTAATTGGGGTTTACTCCTTAAAAATCGATTTGCATATATAAGGGCCCGGTATGAGCTAAATGTGAGGAGTAAAATCTACTGATGAATGACCTCGTTACGATTTGGTTCTGATAACAAAATCGTTACGTAGACAAATGTTTCCTAGTAAGAGACTTGCTTTGCAATTTGGTCGGATTATTGAAGCAAAAGCATGTTTAGGCAAAAGGAGTTCAGGTCGCCCCTCTACCAGGTGGACCGATGACCTGAAGAAGACAGCGGGAAACCGTTGGATTCAGAGGGCACAGGATCGGTTGGAGTGGCGCCTTTTAGGGCCTATGTTCAGCAGTGGACATCAAAAGGCTGATGGATGGATGGATGATTGAAATAAAACCTCTCGTCTCCCCCCCCCCCCCCCCCCGTTTCGTCACAATTCGTGTTCGCTCTCCGCAAGTATCTAATATGTTAAAATAAAGCAATATTTTTTATAAACACATATGTAGATTCGTGAATAGACTGCACTTGTTGGTGTAAATTTTGATATATTAAATGTTGGTGCTTGAAAATTTTGAAAAAATACAAAAAAATCTATGCTTAACACTGAGGATATATGTAGAGGCCGATTAGTGGGGGTGTCAAAAATTAGATAAAAAAATCTTTTTTATTCTTAACCAGATTCAAAACGACTCGCTTTTTAATGCATTTTTATTGGATTTATATTTTTTCATGAATTTTTTAAACAGTCGGCGAATAATTCGTGAGATATGAATGAGTTCGTATGAAGATTTATTCGTATAGTTTGCATATTAACATGGGTTTTATGTTAGGTTTTCAGACAAAAACGCCTCTCGAGAACAAGTAAATCTGTTTGGACCTTAAATGCCTAAAAAGCGCTAGCACTTATATAGTTTTAATAAAATTAGTTTTCACCTCGTAAGAGATTAAAATGAAACTTCTTAAAAAAGGTGTTTTTTTAAACTTTATTTCCTATATAAAAAATCTTAAAACGCCACATACAATATTGTTATATCGATCAAATAGTTAAGTCGAGTTGTATGCTTGTAATGTCATGATCAAACAGTTTAGTCGGACGTTTTTACGTCGTCAAACTCCGGAAACAGACGAACTTTTAAGCTATTGCATAGATTTATCGCAGGCTTTGAGCGCGGCGTCCGATTCAAGAAATTCCGTAACGAAAAAACCTAACATCCCCCACTCCGACTACCATGTAGCGCGGCCGAGCGTTCGCTTAACGTGTATGTATACGGTACGACAGTACGAAGCTCGCGCGGATCGAAACGAGCTGCTCGGTAATCGGACGAATATGTAAACAGCTGTTTGTGAGAAAGTATATAGTATCAAAGAAAAAACTTGAATTAATATCAAAGAAAAAACATACTGCATAAATATATAAATAATTATAATTGCATAAGTTGATAAAAATGCTATGCAATAGCTTTACCGCGGCATCCATTACCATCTGTGCCGCACGTTTTTTGTTTTTACGAAGCAGATTTTTCACTGTCAAAATAAATTTGGACATATTCCCTTGTAATTAACGGTTTTTTTTAATTGGTTTAGAGGACAGTTAAAATAATTGGCAATATTGGCTAATACATAAGCGACGGTTGCTATTGTTAGACACGATCGTCGCTCGTGTATTCAGAAGTTCACATTTGCATTAGAAAATCTAAAAAGCAGTTTTTTTAAATGTTCCTTGAGGTGTCTTTAGTCTGAATAAATAACGATACATCGAAATAATAGTTTAGTTTTAAGTGAACATCGCTTTTGTCTAACTTATTGGTTGATTCTGAAAAGTGGTTGATAGGTGTATGTAAATATTGAAATTTCTTGACTTATTTGAATATATTTTTTTATTTACTGTACTTGTTTGTTTTATTATACCTTCCCTTTGTTTAATGGTATAGATATGCAAATTCATGGAGTGAGCAGATGCTGCAGAACTGACGACTTTAACTTACATAAGTATAATTATCACGTCATTATTACATAAAAGCTTTTCAAGATGGTAGAACCAGTGTAGTTCGACCGGGAAAGTACCATCGCCACACCTATTTCTAGCGTGAAGCATTTCTTGCGTTTCGATAGAAGGGTGTGGTTTCCAGCACACTTTATATGAGGCGACCATCATAGTCATCGGGAGCAGCAACGCATCTGTGATTGACTTCAGATGGAACCCATGTTCTGTATGAAGTTGATTACAGATGTCGCAGGACAGTGACCACATACCATCAAGTGGCCTGCATGCTCGTTTGCTACTTCAGTCAGGTAAAAAAAGTATCGAAAAATGAATGTATACGGTTTGAGCTAGACGAAGCTGAAAATACGTTGGGAGAAATTGCAATTTAACTTGAAAATCAATTTTCCAGTTTATATAATTACAATTTTTTTCTGTGTTCAGTATTATTATCTACTTGTAAGAATGCAGCGTAACTGCTGAACTCGGGTCGGGAATGACCCAAATTTTCTTACACTTCTCACTAAAATAAATCCATACTTCCATACTAATATTATAAATGTGAAAGTGTGTTTGTTTGTTCCATTTTCACGTCGCCACATAGCTCTTATATAATATGGTTTATATACTGGGAGATAGTTAGGAGGGCGGAGAGTGACGTAGGCTACTTTTTACCGCGCTCTCGCATTTCCATGAGAATATCGATGTTTTATTAGTTGATACATATATAGTAGTTCCAGAC
The DNA here is from genome assembly GCA_949699795.1 of Spicauda simplicius. Classification (NCBI taxonomy): domain Eukaryota; kingdom Metazoa; phylum Arthropoda; class Insecta; order Lepidoptera; family Hesperiidae; genus Spicauda; species Spicauda simplicius. The sequence goes on from OX453087.1 coordinate 4,316,933, forward strand.
GTTGTTAATAGATGGCGTTAGAAAAATTTATCTGCAAGTCTGAATCACGACCGTACTCAAAGGACGTTTGGGGTACTCAAGGACGCACGCCAAGGTTGATATTTATTAAGTTTTAAGGTTGCAACAAAAGTTTTTTAATATTAAATTATCAAAAAATCATAACTTGGGTTTTTTGTAGGTATTTCATAACTTTTTGTAATGTTTTTGACTGTTTTTCAACAATTTTATGACTTTGAACTTGGTGCTATTTTTACAGTGAAACTGTTTTTGTTCGATTTTTTTATTTGTTGTACTTTTTCGTTATATTATAACTTCCCCTATGTTTAATGGTTTTTTACCCTAAATGACCCTATTTTTGTATCCTCCCGTTGTAATTTGTAGAAAAAGCGACACTAACAATAGAAAAAACTAAAATGTTGAGTATAGCTAACTTCAGGCTGTCGATTTTTCGTGATTCACCGTCATCATATTTCCCTACCGCGCCTAAAGATGTACCTACCTTTCAAAAATATGACCATGTTCTTGTATTTGTGGTAAAACAATATTCGCAAATGTAGTCTGTAAAAATAAAAAAATCAGCGCTATATTTTTGTGTGAGTTATCTTTAAGTTAGATACTGCTTGTCATTCACGATTTCTGTTTTCACGGCGGAACATAACCCGCGAATAAGGTAGCTTTTACTTAATTTGCATTGATAGCTTTGAGACAAGACAAGACGTTTTTTCTTTATTATTATCACATGATATATGAAAAACGAACTAGACGTAGGGTAGATGAATTTATCTACCACTGGCTCATCAACAGTTTCTCTTCTGCATATCGCTACTTTAAAACAAAAGGGCCACAACTCGAATAGACCTAATTTTACAGGAGAGCCATTTAAAGTTTTGAAAATCAGTTCTTGTATAATTGCTCTGTAATTTTAAATCAGATAAATATGTGTTATACACTGTTAGAAAGGTATTTTTATTCTTCTTATAATGGTTAATTCGGATATGGTTTATTTCGGATACGTTTAGTTTAATAGTTCGTAATCTATTAAGACACAAGTGAGGGTAGCATCTGCCTTCTCGTAACGCAACGCTGAGCGGGTAGGCATTGATGATTATGTCTTGCGATCGAAATGCATAAAAAGTGTGTCGGTTCTCGGTTGAATTAGTTAACGGAGAGCTATTTTTTTTTAATATCAGTTATACGTTATTCCAAATGTTAATTCCGTAAAGTGTGATAGTGACTAAATCAGTGTCGTAATCATCTCCTGGCTTCTTATGCCCACTAGTAAACGCTACCATGATTGATATAGGATAGGCCACCCTGCCTATACTTGCCTGTCTATATAAGAAATTAAAATCGTATATAATTAGTGCACTTTGATGCGTAAGGATACAATTTGTGTTTTGTGTTGTGATATGGAACGTACTAGTTAAAAAACGCACAGTTGCGTTCGGGGCAGTGAACGTGATAAACGGCCAAGTATTATAAGATACCCCTTAAATATTTATGTAATTATGTTTTAAGCATAGCTTTTATCACGGGCTTTGAGCGCGGCAACCGAATCAAGAAATTCCGTAACGAAAAAACCTAACAATGCCCACTCCGCCTACCATGTAGCGCGGCCGAGCGTTTGCTTAACGTGTATATGGTACGACAGTACGAAGTTCTCACGGATGAAGACGAGCTGCTCTCTCAACCGAAGTCCTCTAAGCGTGTTGCACAAATTACTACTAATGCTTGTCAACGGTTTCTCCCCAACGCAGTTTGAAGACCACGATCCATGCAACTGGATCGAAATATCCGCAGAAAAGAAATGAAAACCGCATATCGTGAGTACCCCGTACATATTATAATATCATAAGGTGGTAGAACCAATGTAGTTCGACCGGGGAAGTACCGCCACATCTATTTCTAGCGCGAAGCATTTCTTGCATTTCGATGGAAGGATGTGGTTGCCGGCACACTTTCACATGAGGCGACCATCATAGTCCTCGGGAGTAGCAACGCATCTGTGATTGCCTTCATATGAAACTCATGTTCTGTATTTAGTTAATTACAGATGTCCGTGGGCGGCAGTCACCACTTACCATCAGGTGGTCTGCATGCTCGTTTGCTACTTCAGTCAGATAAAAAAAATCCAGACGTGGGGCTCTAAAATTACTACTGATGTTTGTCAATGGTTTCTCCCACTTTGAAGACCACGATCCCTGAAACTGGATCGAAATATCCGCAGAAAAGAAATGAAAACCACATATCGTGAGTACCCCTTACATATTATAATGAGTCCGACCGAAAACCGAAACCGTCCTGGTTTCCCGGCCGAAACCGAATGTTCGGCCGTGGCTTCAGTTTCGACCGAATATTTTGAAACTATATTTATAGAGAATGTTTGTCTATAATGTCTTCTTTTATATCAAAGACAATCTATATATAAATACGTGAAGCAAAAATTTGTGATTCGTTTTTAAGATACTTGCCGCAGGCGGAGGAGTATGAAATTACGCACGGTTATAGTCGATGTAGAGAAGAATTGCGCAATACTAATATTTTTTTCAAATTATCATACATAAAATCAACTAAAACACATTACACTCACTACCTTGCATTTGATACAAACACATACATAATAGACGAAATAGAACATTCAATGTCTTACTATGAAAATACATAACGTCAAAAATGTCAGATGTCTTTGTCAAAATACCCGCAATTGTTTTTAAATGCAGCTTAGTTAATAAACCTCTTTTTACCTTTAACGGCTGCGTTTAAAATAACTTATTACAATTATTACAATTTATATAAATTAGATATATAATTGGTGCTACTTTGGGCAATATGAAGTATAGTTTTTTAATTTAAATAACGGACTAGTATGTTTTTCAATTCTCACAAAGACACATGCAGTTATTCAAAAGTGCAACATAACGGGATAAGTAGTTTTAATTTAACAAAAAAATTTAATTATAAAAAGATTTCATCTCGGTGTGCCTATTTCGACGATTTCACGTCCTTGTCTCTCTCATTTGAATAGATGTATCTATCTCCCTCTATAGTGAATGGGCTAAAATTTTCCAATGCAGTGACCGATAAGTCCCCATTACGATAGGAATTGTATAGAAATGCCTTAAGTTGAATTTACTTCTGATAATATTCGACTTTGGTTATTTTTGTCATGGACGTTGTGTTGCGTTATGTTGTAGGAGCAGGTTGGTGGTTCAACCCCCATCCGAAAAATCTAAATATTGGGTACAACCCATTATTGTCCCACTGCTGGACAGGGGTCCTCTCAGAATTTTTGGGCCATAGACCACCGCGCTGGCCAAGTGCGAATTGGTGGACTTCACACGCCTCCGAGAACTTTTTTTTGAAGAACTCTCGGGTGTGTTGGTCTCCTAACGACGTTTTACTTCACCGAAAAACAGTGATAATTAATTTCTAATACGCACGTAAATCAGTGGTGTGTGCCTGGGTTTGAATCTTGGACCTCCCGATTGAGAGGGCAAGTTTCAACGATTAGCTATCACTGCTCTGTTAGGCTATCACTGAATCAATTCAATCAATTTGAATTCAAAATATTTACATTCACAAAATTAAAATATGAAATACCTTTTGCACTAAAATATGTGGTGGGATACTCTAATGAACTACTCTCATTAATTACCTCCGTCCATTAATCGCATGTGGATCGAAGCGGGAGGGGGGGGGGGGGGAGGGCAAAAAGCACGAGGGCAAAATCATATTCTGGGATGGGGTGTAGTAAGATATCACGTGTATTATTTTTTGAAGTGAAACTTCTTTATAGGAGTTGGAAAACAAAAGTGAAACTTCTTTATCGGGGTTGGAAAAAATTTAGTGTAACATTTTTTCGTTACGCGTCATCTTTTTCTGTTACGCGCCATCTTTTTTTTCCGTTACGCGCCATCTTTTTCTTATCCCTACCACGCGTGATATTAGATAGATTAGTATAGATTAAGTTTAATAAAAGCCTTTTATTAAACTTTATCTAATTTAACTTTATTTAACCAATTTCTGTAAAGTTGCATATAGTAAATTATTTTTTGAAAAATAACGTCATAAAGACGTTTCACTTCTTACGAGTGTACGCTAGTACACGCACACATTTTTTTTAAACGCGCGGATAGCAAGATGCTTATTCAGTGTTAGTGTTAAAATGTAATCAAAGCGGACGGAAGCGCGGGATTGAGCTAGTATATGTAGAATATTGCCGTTTCTAAACATTTCCTCACTCACCGTAGGTACCGTAAACAGAATATCCAAAAGGTTACAAAAACTAAGCAATGACGCAACGGATTTTTGAAAGTTCGTGTTCATTTTTTTTCAATATTCAGGGCCATAGCTGTGTTTGTGGTTTTGTCCTATTTAATGGTTCAAGCATGTGTGGTATAAAATGGCACACTTTATATGAGGCGACCATCATAGTCCTCGGGAGTAACGACGCATCTGTGATTGACTTCAGATGGAACCATGTTCTGTATGAAGTTGTTTACAGATGTCGCAGGTGCAGACCACTTACCATCAGGTGGACATGCTCGTTTGCTACTTCAGTCAGGTAAAAAAAATGGTCAGAAACAAACCAAAGTTATGCCCAAAGATGCCAACCAAGAGAATTGAGTTGATATTTTGTAATTGTCTTGAGTCATGTAACTTAGAAACTATAATAAATTCTTTTATTTTTATGATGTCACTAGAATATTAATTAATTAACTAGCTGTTGCCCGCGACTTCGTCCGCGTTTCCGTTGTTTTTCGTAAAAAAAAGTAGCCTATGTCCTTCCTCACGGTTCAGTGGTTTTGATGTAACAAACAGATTAACTTTCGTATTTTAGTAGGGAAATATAATATGTCATATCTACAATACTGTTGAAAAATATCGCAATACGGAACCGCACAATATTATTGTTAATAGCTTTGCCCGCGACTCCGCCAGCGAGTAACTCCTTGTGTGTTATTGAGTTAATGTATTGGTAATATTGTTTAGATCACGTTCACATGAGGCTTAAGAACCTTTTTTATTTTTGTTTTCGAGGGGGAAACCTTCAAAAGGTACCCGACGCCGTGGGAGCGACGCAGAGTTATGTGGAATTTTTACCGCACTAAAACCCTCCCGGTGGCCGTATTCGGTGCTATAAAGAGGACTCGGGCTCCTCCCAGATGGGCGGATGGGCCCACCACCCAATCTAGTCTTTACGGCGGTATGCGACCACACATATCGCCACCTTCCCGGTATCGCCTGGCTGGACGGTTCAAGCTCCCACTCTAGCCGCCCGCAACCCCGGAAGCCCCTTTTAGTCGCCTCTTACGACAGGCAGGGATACTGTAGCCCTATTCCGATCCTGCCGAAGGCTTAAGTACTTATATAACGAAAATACTTCAATGCAAAGCTTCCGGGTAAACTATGTTGAATGTTGATCCATCCGGCACGTGAACGTAAAGATTTTTGGAACTACTGACCCGGGAAAGAGCGACGTACAACTGACCATGCGAGAAACAACTGACACCGAGATCTACTCCAGCAACACGAAAAGTCTGCCCTTGAGCCTTATTAATTGTCATTGCATAACACACCGATACTGGGAATTGCGTTCTTTTAAATTGGAATGGAAAATTATTAGGTACTAAGGGAATTCTGGGAATAAAGACGGTTTCTCCTGCACCGCAACCTGTTAAAATTTGAGCCTCGATAATATTTTGTTGCAACCCGGTTACTTTTAGCCGAGTTCCTGCTAAGCTATCGGGAGTTACACGTGTTATTGTGAGTCAACCATAAAAGATGGACATATGCTGTCGTAGGATATTTTTTAGATAATTTTAAGGAAAATATTTCCCTCATACATGATTTCTGTGTAGCTTTAACCATTAAGGTTGCACACGCGACAGAAGCTTAAAAAAGTAACTTCTCCCGTTTTCCCAACATTTCCCTTTACTGCTCTGCTCCTATTGATTGTAGCGGGATGAAAAGTATACTATAACCAGCCCAGGAGTATAAAGAATAATCGTACCAAGTTTCGTTAAAATCCACTGAGTAGTTTTTGTTTCTATAACGGTTATACAGACAGACAGACAGACAGACAGACAGACAGACAAAAATTTTACTGATTGCATTTTTGGCATCAGTATCGATCCCTAATCACGCCCTGATAGTTATTTTGGAAACATATTTCATGTACAGAATTGACCTCTCTACAACTTTATTATAAGTATAGACAAACAGAGCAGTGATAGCCTAATGGTTGAAACTTGCCCTCTCGATCGGGAGGTCCGAGGTTCAAACCCAGGCACGCACCGATGATTTATGTGCGTATTAGAAATTAATTTTCACTGCTTTTCGGTGAAGGAAAACATCGTAAGGAAACCTACACACCCAAGAGTTCTTAAAAAAAAAAAGTTCTCGGAGGTGTGTGAAGTCCACCAATTCGCACTTGGCCAGCGCGGTGGTCTATGGCCTAAACTCTCTCATTCCGGGAGAAGACCCGTGCCCAGCAGTGGGCCAATAATGGGTTGATGCGAAACAGTGGTGATAATAATGTAGGTCATCAATTCTGAAGGTCGAGGTACGAAACGACCATCATAGTCCTCGGGAGTAGCAACGCATCTATCATTGACTTCAGGTAGAACCCATGTTCTATATAAAGTTGTTCACAGATTTCCATGGGCGGCAGAGTCCAATTACCATCAAGTGGACTGCATGCTCGTTTGTCGTTTGCTACGTTAATTAGAGAAAAAAGTATGGAGAACTAATAATAAGTCCCAAGTTTCAGGTGGTAGAACCAGTGTAGTTCGACCGGGGAAGTACCACCGTCACACTTAATTCTAGCTTCAAGCAGTTTTTGTGCGAGGTTGAAAGGTGTGTTTGCCGGCACACTTTTAAATGAAGCGATCTTCGATAGATTTTCGATCTTTATCTTAGTCCTCGGGAATAGCAACGCATCTGTCAATGACTTCAGATGGAACCCATGTTCTGTATGAAGTTGATTACTGATGTCCATGCGCAGTGCCCCCTTACTATCAGGTGGACTGAATGCTCGTTTTCTACTTCCATTTTATATAAAAAAAAAACATGCGTGCGTACAAAGTACACATGTCAGAAGTGAAACTTCTTTGGCGAACTAATTTATAAATCTTGTTTATATTTACACAAATCTAAAACTTTAAATTTCCAAGATTAAGAGGAAGGGAAAAAGGCGTGATACGACGTTCGCTCTGTCTCACTTTTTCTCTCAATCTTTCTCACTCGCTTGCTCCCTACTCTCACTCCACGGCTAGTTGCTCATGCTACGTTCGCCCTGTCTTACTCTCTCTCAATCGGTCTCGATCACTCTCTCTCTCTCTCTTTTCCGACACTTCCGTTGCATACCGGCGTAACGTTTCATCTGTAAAAATTTTACCCTCATGCGCCTAAAGAAGTTTCACTTCAATAGATTTTTGGTTACATTTTCTATATTAAAATAATAAAACGATAAGATGGCCAGATTATTGTTTCAACTTACATTTCTAAACGCCGTCTTGTTGGTCCAAAATAGATTATTAATAGATAAGATATTAATTAAGCTAGATACATAACTAAGGCCGTTTACAAACGAACGTTTATTTCAACGTGTTTCATGTTGCCTCCGATGCGGGGCCTGATTAACCCGGCTAATTAGGTTGCAGCCTAGGGCGCGAGGATTGAGGGGGCGCACTGATATCGTGTTTTCGCATGCACTATTAATCTAGCATCATTACATCTACGCTACATATTTCAACTAAACTAAAAACTGACACACCGGAGGATGTAGATTTGGCGATCTTTTTTTAACTCGAGAAGCTGTAGTTAATACTTTTAAGCGCAATACACACTGAGCCCGCCGGGCCGCCGACCTATGTCGGCAACTTTTTGTCGTCGGGCTTGTTGGCGGCTTCATTTATTGCAAGTCCGAAAAATTTGTCGGCGGCATATTGTCGGCGAATACTAAAAATACTAGCACATTACTACAGGTCGAGCATCGCCAGGCAACAGAGCTCAGGCGTACGCAAGCCGCCAACATGTCGGCGGGCAACACGCGCGGACACATGTTGCCGACATGATTATTTTATTATAGGCCGCGGGGTTGTGTCGGCGGGCTGTATCGGCGGCCCGGCGGGCTCAGTGCCATATTGCAATTTAGGCCGACTATAACACACCTGGTTGGAGCGCGTCCTTATAATTAGCTTAGAGCGGTCAGAATTCTTCATCAGTCGCTGCTCCGATAGTTAAACTAGAAATTATTTTGATAACCAAGAACCCGACGGTTACAATTAAAATTAGCGGTCGGGATATTATATAATGTTTTAGTCTTTGTTATTATAGATGCAACAGAAATACATTATCTGTGACATATCAATTGCCTAGCTTCCACAATTATCAACTGCTCATGCGATTACAGCCTAACGGGCCATCCATTGATCACGTGGTGTTTTTTTTGACATTTTTTGACCCCCGTCCCACTTGGTGATACGTGGTGAGGTTTAAGACTGCCCCTCCCCCTCCCTCCGATATAAGTATCATCTAATTTTAAATTTTATTTTATATATTGTACGCGTTTGACTAAAAATAAATACATGTAACGCCGCTTTTCGGTTGAGTATCGCGCGCATGCCGAAAAAATAAGTACACGTGATTTATTACTTTAAACCCCCCCCCCCCTCCCCCCTCTCGAGCCTCACATGATTAATGGACAGCCCCTAAGATATATCATGTACTACTTTTGAGTACAGAACTCTGAAAATGGGCATTTATTTAACCGCTGTAAACCCCCACATTCGGTTACAGCCTAAGATATTATGCAGTTATACTAGGCGACAATCTTTATCAGTGTGCAAATGCAACGTCCTGTCATTTTGATGTTGCTAATGACAATATCAACTGATTGAAATGGTTATGACAGTTAAAAACTGTTACCTATATGCGCAAAAAACCTTAAAATAATTGAGAGCAAGAAACTGCATCTTGAACTAATTTTATTATTATTGTTAGCGTTCTCAAAATACCGATATTAATATAATATACATTTACTATATTTTTATATGAAAACTTATTTAAAGTATTACAATAATAAAAACATTACAAAGAAGAAGATATAAGTTGTCATGTAGTTGTAAACTAAGAGTTTGTTATATAAGTAATTGTGATGTGAGAATAATAAATAAATAATATATAATTGTAACTAAGTATCTGTTAAATAAATAATTGTGATGTGAGAACGTATATTATTGGTAATCTAAGGGAGATCCGTTAACATTATATTATTGAAGACAGTCAAAAGGTCATATTTAAAACGCAGTAGTCCGGGTTCGATCCCTGTCCAGACATGAGTGAAGATTTTTGTTTTGGGTCTGCATGTTTGTGTGTCTTTGTTTGTCGATAAAAACAAGACCGGAAATACTAGAATCATCATCAACCCATTATTGTGACACTGGTGGGCACAAGTCTCTTCTCCCAGAACAGGTCCGCGCTCAAAATGAGAGAATTTCAGGCCATAAACCACCGCGCTGGCTAACTTTTATAATCTTTTTACTGTTTGATACTGAAAGTGTAAAGACGGAATCCTTTTTTTTTGTTTTCGAGGGCGAAACCTTCAAAAGGTACTCGACGCCGTGGGAGCGACACAGGGTTATGTGGGATTTTTACCGCACTAAAACCCCCCGGTGGCCGTCCTCGGCGCTGAAAAGGAGGACTCCGGGATCTCGAAACGACTTCAACCGGAATCCTCCGAGCGCGTTGCCCCATCGGGCTCCTCCCAGATGGGCGGCTTGGCCCACCGCTCCGTCTAGTCTTTACGACGGTATGCGACCACACATACCGCCGTCCTTCCCGGGATTGCCTGACCGAACGGTTCGAGCTCCCACTCTAGCCGTCTGCAACTCCGGAAGCCCCTTTTAGTCGCCTCTTACGACAGGCAGGGGATGCCGTAGCCCTATTCTGATCCCGGAACTACAGGGCGCAAAGACGGAATCCTATCACTAAGACTCCACTGTCCGTCTGTCTGCCACCATGCGATATGTCGTGATATGTGAATCGTAAAAGCTAGATAGTAACTTTCACAGATGTATTTCTGTCGCCGCTATGACTAAATCAGAATGAAATAAATAGTTAAGGGAACTCATACAATAATGGCATACATTTTGGCGTTTTAATAAATGTACGGAACACTAGGTTCACGCGTCCGACTCGGACTTAGCCGGTTTTTATAAAAAAAATAACATTAGCTAGAATTTTAAAATGAAAACGTGTGTATTTCTGTTTTGCCCCTATTTACGAAACAACTCTGAATTGCAGTGCGAATGTAGATATAAATTTGTAAGAGTTTAAACGTCATTGAACTATGTCCTTAGGGAGCTTTCAAGTCCTCCCTGTAGTTCCGGGATCAGAATAGGGCTACGGCATCCCCTGCCTGTCGTACCAGGCGACTAAAAGAGGCTTCCGGGATGGCGGGCGGCCAGAGTGGGAGCTCGAACCGTTCGGTCAGGCAATCCCGGGAAGGACGGCGGTATGTGTGGTCGCATACCGTCGTAAAGACTAGACGGAGCGGTGCGCCCAGCCATCTGGGAGGAGCCCGATGGGGCAAAGCGCTCAGAGGATTCCGGTTGAGATCGTTTTGAGATCCCGGAGTCCTCTTTATAGCGCCGAGGACGGCCACCGGGGGGTTTTAGTGCGGTAAAAATCCCACATAACCCTGAGTCGCTCCCGCGTCGGGTACCTTTTGAAGGTTTCCCCCTCGAGAAAAACAAAAAAAGGAGCGTTCAAGTATTACGTAATGCAATTTTTGAAGATTTTAGACAACCCCATGTAACGCACGGTAACGTTTTGCTGCAACCCTTTCTCCCTGCCTGAACTCTTGCGGCTATGGCCGTATTTTACTTAAATAAGGGTTGTTACTTAAATCTATATATTACTATTACGTAATAATATAATAATAAAAAAACTTGCGTGCGTACAAAGTACACATGTCAGAAGTGAAACTTCTTTGGCGAACTAATTAAATCTTGTTTATATTTATACAAATCTAAAACTTTAAATTTCCAAGATTAAGAGGAAGGGAAAAAGGCGTGATACGACGTTCGCTCTGTCTCACTTTTTCTCTCAATCTTTCTCACTCGCTTGCTCCCTACTCTCACTCCACGGCTAGTTGCTCATGCTACGTTCGCCCTGTCTTACTCTCTCTCAATCGGTCTCGATCACTCTCTCTCTCTTTTCCGACACTTCCGTTGCATACCGGCGTGACGTTTAATCTGTAAAAATTTTACCCTCATGCGCCTAAAGAAGTTTCACTTCAATAATATGAAATAAAAAAATAAAAATAAAAAATCAATTTATTGCTACATACCACACTTAAAATTACAAAATAAAAATATCTTATATAATAAATAGTACATGAGCAACAGGAGGCGGCTCAGCTTGAGCTGACATAGGCCTATCGTCCTACGCAGCGCTGTTTTTCAGCCGCTCCCTATCCCTGTGCTGATTGACGGGAGTAAATAAGAGTGCTCCCCAGCTTCCTTCATAAAATTTTTAAACTGCAGTATCCTATAAATTCACCCTTGCCCATGCATGCAATGCATGCAATATCATACCCTGCTTCAGATATACCTCCTGTTCTGTATGAACTGCTTACAGACGTCCAAATTACACTGGTTCTAACACGTAGTTAATTTAAAAAGCCTAATGATAGCCTAATGATGAAATAACCATACAATAAGAAAAACAAATAGTTCATACTAGATGTTCCCGCGGGTCCGCCCGCGTTCAAATCAATGTATCACAAAGTTTTCCCCATTTCACCCCCTTAGGGGTTGAATTTCATAAAATCCCTTCTTAGTGAGCACTTACGTCCTTAAAAGAGCCCGCATGCAAAATTTGAAACTCCTAGCACTTGTAGTTTCTGAGAATTCGTGATGAGTGAGTGAGTGACCTTTCGCTTTTATATAATTATATAGATTATTATCATATCCTTTTCGAAGTCAATAAAAACAGTAATTAGTAACATTGAAATCAAAAAAATAATCCAATAGAATATTTAAAATAAATTTAAATGAATCACGTTCTCGAAGCATCGAAGCATCACATATTATCCCAAAAAAACCGTTACGATCATTATTATTGTCCAAAAATGCTAATTTGATTCTAAAAATAGCATTGAAAATCCACTTTCTAAATTTGGCATGCAGTTACATCACGAGTTGATGAGGTAAAGCAAATTTTATATACTCGTGTTAATGCCTAGCTGTCTCCCGCGGTTACGTCTGCATTTAGAGTTAAATGCAGTTGGAACTAAAATAATAATATTTTTTTGTAAAAACTAAAAACACGTTTTTGTGATTTTTAAGCTATTGCATTGAACGCGGCGACCGAATCAAGAAAGTCTGTAACGAAAAAACCTAACAACCCCCACTCCGCCTGCCATGTAGCGCGACCGAGCTTTCGCTTAAAGTGTGTGTCCATTCATCCATCAGCCTTTGAAAGTCCACTGCTGGACATAGGCCTCCCCTAATCCGCGCCACTTCGACCGGTCCTGCGCCATCTGAATCCAGCAGTTACCCGCCGTCTTCTTCAGGTCATCAGTCCACCGGGTCGGGGGGCGGCCTGCACTCCTTTTGCCGTTAAAGTATGTGTACTGTGTACATATAGGGTACGACAGTACGAAGCTCGCATGGATCGAGACGAGCTGCGCGGGAATCGGACAAATATGTAAGCAACTGTTCGTGAGATAGTATATAGTATCAAATAAAAAACTTGAATTAATATCAAAGAAAAAAAAATACTGCATAAATAAATAATTATAATTGCATAAGTTGATAAAAACGCTATGCAATAGCTGGTTGCCGGTCCACTTTTACATGAGGCGACTTAGTCCTCGGGAGTGACAACGCATCTGTGATTGACTTCAGATGAAACTCATGTGCTAAGTATATGTAGTTCATTACAGATATCGCAGGGTGACAGTGAGCACTTACCATCAGGTGGACTGCATTATCGTTTGCTACTTAAAAGGTTAAAATATCTGTTTACTCATAAAAGATACATTATCGCTTACATGAGAATACATTTTATTAGTTTACTTATTTATTAATGAAAATCTGCTGTCGCATTGAGTATTAATAATAATACAAATTCCTGTCTGCCTTATTACTTAATCATTGCCTTAATCATTGTCTGCCTTATTATTTAATAACTTTCATTACCATGTAAAAAAACATGATTGTAATTAATAAAAAAAAATGGATATAAATAAGAAAAAAGACAAACCCGCTGACTTTCTTGCCGGATCTTCTCAGTTAAGGTCGTATTCCGATCCGGTGGTAGTGTAAGAAAAAGATGTAACTGACAATTTGTAAGTGCCCCCGGAGGCCTATACAAAATACGCCCTGTAGTTCCGGGATCAGAATAGGCTACGGCATCCCCTGCCTGTCGTAAGAGGCGACTAAAAGGGGCTTCCGGGGTTGCAGACGACTAGAGTGGGAGCTCGAACCGTTCGGTCAGGCAATCCCGGGAAGGACGGCGGTATGTGTGGTCGCTTACCGTCGTAAAGACTAGACGGAGCGGTGGGCCCAGCCGCCCATCTGGGAGGAGCCCGATGGGGCAGCGCGCTCGAGGATTCCGGTTGAAGTCGTTTCGAGATCCCGGAGTCCTCCTTTTCAGCGCCGAGGACGGCCACCGGGGGGGGGAATTAGAACATTCAATGTCTTACTATGAAAATACATAACGTCAAGAATGTCAGATATCTTTGTCAAATTACCCGCTACTGCTTTTAAATGCAGGTTAATTATTTAAACCTATATTTATCTTTAACGGATGCGGTCAAAATAACTTGAAAATTATTACAATTCATTGGTAGGTATTTGAGAAATATTGGTGCTACTTAGGACAATATGAAGTATATTTTTTTAATTTAAATTACGACGGGTGACCAGTTATCTAAACCAAACCAAACCAAAATCATGTTTACTGGAGCCCTCCTTAATCTATACTAATATTATAAAGCTGAAGAGTTTGTTTGAACGCGCTAATCTCAGGAACTACTGGTTCGAATTTAAAAATTCTTTTTGTATTGAATAGACCATTTATCGAGGAAGGCTTTAGGCTATGTAACATCACGCTGCAACTATTAGGAGCGAAGAAATCATGGAAAATGTGAAAAAAACAAGGAAAATTATTCATCCTTGAGGGCTTCCGTTGTGTGCGCTGCGAAAACGGCTCAAGATACCAAAAATATATGTATGAAAGAAATATTCCTCTTGAATGACTATGTATATGTCATTTATTTTTTAAGCGCGGGCGAAACTGCGGGTTTCAGCTAGTTAAATATATTTGTTTAAACAAGAAGCAGAGCAGATGAGAGCAATGATAGACTAATGGTTGAATTTTGCCCTCTCGATCGGGAGGTCCGAGGTTCAAACCCAGGCATGCTCCACCGATTTTTTTTTAATTATGTGCATATTAGAAATTAATTAACACTGCTTTTCGGCGAAGGAAAACATCGAGAGGAAACTACACACCCGGGAGTTCTTAAAAAAATGTCCTCGGAGATGTGTGAAGTCCACCAATTCGCACTTGGCCAGCGCGGTAGACAATGGCATAAACTCTCTCATTCTGAGAGAAGACTTGTGGGATAATAACGAGAAACAAGAAGCATTTACCCACACCTATTTCTAGTGTGAAGCATTTCTTGCGTTTCGATGGAGGGGTGTAGTTGCCGGCACACTTTTGTACGAGGCAACCATCACAGTCCTCGAGAGTCGCAACGCATCTGAGATTGACTTCAGATAGAACCGATGTTCTGTATAAAGTTGATTACAGATGTCCATGAGCGGCAGTGACCATTTACCATCAGGTGAACTGCATGCTCGTTTGCTACTTCACTCAGATAAAAAAACACACTTAAGTCGAAGTCTCGAACCGTTTCAGTAACTCTCGATTCGTTTCCGACATAACTCCTCGCTCACACTGACTCGCATCAACTCATTATTGTCCCACTGCTGGACACGGGTTTTTTTTATAACATTGAAGTAACAAACGAGCATACAGTCCACCTGATGGTCAATACCGCCCATGAAACTAAAAATGAAATTTTTTCGCAGTAGTTGAACTAAAAACCTCATTACAGGCGAAGTATATGTATAAGTATCAGTCAAACGCTATCTTACGCTAACCCAATTCATAAAGTCGTAAAGAAAAATCGGTACTTTCAAAATCTCGTGAGCCCTTGCATTAAAATAGAGAAAATCGATCCAAAAAATCCCGCCACGCAGACGCGGAGATATAAAATTTTTTACTACCCCAACCCCGTCGCGCGCCAAATCCACCCTCTGTAGGCTGCCAAGTTATTTTGACTAGCTTCCTTGCCCGGCTCTTGTGAATCTAGATTCAGATGCCCCAGAAATATCTAGATATTTCTGGGGCAAATGGTATTACGGCTAAAATCATTATCAAAAGGACTTTTGGAATCTAATTTAATTTTACTTATGTGATTTTAAACTTTTTATTTTGAGGTTCCATAGCTAAAATATAAACGTCCTCCGTAGCTCCGGGATTAGAATAGGGCTACGGCATCCCCTACCTGTCGTAAGAGGTGGCTAAAAGGGGCTTCCGGGGTTGCGGGCGGCTAGAATGGGTGCTCAAACCGTTCGGTCAGGCGAGCCCGGGAAAGACGGTATGCGACCACACATACCGCCGGGTATGTGTCGTCGCATACCGTCGTAAAGACTATACGGAGCGGTGGGCCCAGCCGCCCATCTGGGAAGAGCCTGATGGGGCAACGCGCTCAGAGAATTCCAGTTGCGTTCGTTTGGAGATCCCGAAGTCCTCTTTTTAGCGCCGAGGACGGCCATCGGGGGGGTTTTAATGCGGTAAAAATCACACATAACGTCGTGCGTGCGTCGTTCCCATGGCGTCGGGTACCTTTTTGACGCCATGCTCCCACTCTAGCCACCTGCAACCCCGGAAGCCCCTTTTAGTCGCCTCTTACGACAGGCAGGGGATGCCGTAGCCCTATTCTGATCCCGGAACTACAGGGCGTAAAAACGGAACCCTATTATTAAGACTCTGCTGTCAAGTTGTCCGTCTGTCTGTCACCAGGCTGTATCTCATGAACAGTGATAGCTACTGTTTAAATTTTCACATATGATGTATATCTGTTGCCGCTACAGCACTAAGTTTTGCAGGTGGTAGAACCAGTGTAGTTCGACCGGGGAAGCACCACCGCCACACATATTTCTAGCTTCAAGCATTTCTTGCGTTTCGATGGAAGGGTGTGGTTGCCGACCCTTTATATGAAGCGACCATCATAGTCTTCGGGAGTGGCCAACGCATTTGTGATTGACTTCAGATAGAACCCATGTTCTATTTAAAGTTGCTTATAGGTGTCCATGGGCGGCAGTTCCATCTCGCGCAATGCTACACAGTGCTAAAATTCATGGCAGTTGTAGGAAATGTAAAATTTAACATAAGATTAATGGTTTATTTTAATTACAATTTGATAAGATGAATGGTAGTTTAACAAAGATAACCAGAAAATGTAAGAAAGTTGGCTTTACAGATAATGAAACCATTCCATTGAATACCCTTCACAAAAAATTTTGACACGCTACATATAACTCTTTAGTTTCGAGCCTACAAAGATTTTTAACAATGAAACGATAATTATGTAAATGAGCTAATTTATACTTATTTTTAGAGGCCGGCAGCACGCTATCCGATAAGTCTTTATTGGATAGAGTGTAGCTTTATCCGGTAAATCCGTATCCGGATCGGTTATTTGGGAGATTTCCCGCTAGGTGATCATGTCTGGGGAGCGGCCGTGCTCCGACAGTTGTTGTTCGGAACTTGTATATATGCGGGGTATTGAGAATGCTTCGATAGCGTGTTTCAGAATATTAGTAGCGCCATCTCTTGATGATTAGCGGGAGGTCGCCACAGTTACATTTCTAAGTTTTGAATTTTGATTCTGTGATATCGTATGGTGACAATAAAAGGGGCATTAGGCGAACGTGAATTTTACGTTGAGAAAATAAAAAAAAGTATTATAATAGCATAATACGTCACTTTTTCGTGACGATTAACTACGTTATTACGAGTAGTTTTAAGTATATAACTCAATTTCTCGAAATTTTTGAGTTTATTTATTTATTTTTATTTATTTATAAGTTTTTGTACACAGATACATTACAGAAATCATAGAATTACAAAATACTTAGTACAAAGGGCTACTTATTCCAATAAGAAATTTCTTCCAGCAGCCCTGTGATCGGAATAGGTATATGAGATGCAAATTTAGCGTGCACAAAATAAAATAAATATACATAAATACACACGTAATAAATATATAAAAAAAACAAATATAATAATAATAAATAAATATAGTATAAAGTATGAATTTTGAAAGCGACAAGAAATGCTCTTTGACTCTTCGTTTAAATAATGAGAGACGTATAATAGTCTATTTTGTGTTCGTTTGGGATATAAATTTTTAATAATCTTTAAGGACGCATTCTGAAATTATCACTGAATGTTTCTCACATTTCAAGTGTTTGAGTCTTGTATCAAAAGAAAGTTTAAATTCGTTTCATTTAGACTTAGACTAAAATTCTGTTAGTTTGTTTACTTTGTTTATTGCCTGACAGTAATTAATGTAAGAGATGCGAATAGTATGTACGATTACTGTCTGTTTTCTAGGAAATTTCCATTTTTCTGGTCTATTCCACGCTTTGTATAGGCGAAAGTCTCATAAAAACACTTACGTGAATAATTAAATGACTGATTATAATAATGGGAAGATTGATTAAAAAAAACTAACCAGCAGATTTACTTGAGAGATCTTCACAGTTGAAGTCGTTTTCAAATCCGGTTGTAGTATTACCGTAGTAAGACCTACATATTAAATACACATTTTTTATAGTATAGAAGTAGCTAATAATAATTGATAGCAAGGTAATTTCGTTGGAAGAGTGTGGTTGCCAGCACATTTTCATTTGAGGCGACCATCATAGTCCTCGGGAGTAGTAACTTATCTGTGATTGACTTCGGTTTGAACCCTTGATCTTTCATACAGGTCAGATAAATAGGTGGTAGTACCAGTGTAGTTCGACCGGGGAAGTACCACCGCACCGCCACATATATTTCTAGCGTGAAGCATTTCTTGCGTTTCGACGGATGTGTGTGGTTGCCGGCACACTTTTACATAAGGCGACCATCATAGCCCTCAGGAGCAGCATCGCATCTGTGATTGACTTCAGATGGAACCCATGTTCTGTATGCAGTTGATTAAAGATGTCGCAGGGCAGCAGTGACCACTTACTATCAGGTGGACTGCATGCTCGTTTGCTACTTCAATTTTCCGAAAATAAAAATAAATAAACCATTAAAACTTTTGCCGATCCGGCACGGATACTAACCGGATCGTGTGTGGCCAACCTAACCTTAACGCAACCGAATTACCATATAACTTGATAATAACAGGTTACATTATAGTACAAAGTTAAAAGTTAATTAGTGCGTCAATGTTTAAAAAAATATCTATGGGAATGTCATATTTATTTCCGTATATAATGTTATTCTACAATGGAAATTTCTATTAAAATACGTTTGAGCAGGGTTTTATTTGATTCAAAGTAGTTTGTATCTACTTATTAAGCACAGCAATGTGGTGGTGATTATCTTATATACCACCGTCACACCTACACCATGTTCTTTTTGACCTTACAGAAATAATGGGCGGCAGTGACCACTTATCAAGTGGACTGCATACTCGTTTGTTACATCAATCTTATAAAAAAATTACAGTAAAATGCCTGATACATTAAGTTGAACGATATTTTTGAAGTGAAACTTCTTTAGGCGCATGAGGGTAAAATTTTTACAGATGAAACGTCACGCCGGTATGCAACTGAAGTGTCGGAAAAGAGAGAGAGAGTGATCGAGACCGATTGAGAGAGAGTAAGACAGGGCGAACGTAGCATGAGCAACTAGCCGTGGAGTGAGAGTAGGGAGCAAGCGAGTGAAAAAGATTGAGAGAAAAAGTGAGACAGAGCGAACGTCGTATCACGCCTTTTTCCCTTCCTCTTAATCTTGGAAATTTAAAGTTTTAGATTTGTATAAATATAAACAAGATTTATAAATTAGTTCGCCAAAAAAGTTTCACTTCTGACATGTGTACTTTGTACGCACGCATGTTTTTTTTAATATGCTTGATAATTGATATCGAGATTAATTACTTATGTTTATGAAATGAGATTATTATTATGTTTTCGACAATTCTGTCTCAATGCATGCCTGTGGAAACGAGTATAAGAATAAAAATCAGAATTTTTGCCACTAATTTGTTAAATAAACAGAACTTTTGATAGATCTCTGTATTTTCTTCGCGTGGAATTAGTGTCCTGTATGAAGTTTCTTACACATGTGGGCAGCAGTGGCTTACCATCAAGTGGATTGCATGCTC
Organism: Spicauda simplicius; assembly: GCA_949699795.1. Lineage (NCBI taxonomy): Eukaryota > Metazoa > Arthropoda > Insecta > Lepidoptera > Hesperiidae > Spicauda > Spicauda simplicius. Next base: position 4,336,398 of record OX453087.1, read on the forward strand.
GTGTTCAGTGATGCGCAAACTACCATACATCAGCATTTTGAGGTCCAGTACTGGACATAGGCCTCCCGTAAATGGCGCCCCTCCAACCGGTCCTGTGCCCTTTGAATCCAACGGTTTCCCGCTGTCTTCTTCAGGTCATCGGTCCACTTGGTGCGGGCGACCTGTGCTCCTTTTGCCTAAACGTGGTCGCCAATCGAGGTTCCTTCCCCATCGGTTATCGGTCTTACGAGCGATGTGGCCGGCCCATTATCACTTTAGCTTGCTGATTTTAAGAGCTAACTAACTAACAAACTTGCTAACTGCATATATTTACCCAATACAAAGAATCTGGGATACCAAATACAAGATCAATGCGTTACTTAATGTATGGATGACTCCAAATCACTAGGTCTCAGGAATAATGCTGCTTGACCGACTTTAAGCTTACAAGTTAGAGGTAAGGTGAGTTGGGGTAATATCGGACATGGGGTTAAGCCGTACGATTAAAATTATAGAATTAAGGCAGCCATTTTCGTTTATGTGTGACTTCATCTACCAACCCATGAAAATGATGTCGGTATATGACGTTGTCAATTTGATAAAAAATGGGTACATTAGCCTACAGTTTCAATTTTATGGTTTTACCCCATGTCCCATATTACTTGGTTGCCACCCGTACTTTATTATAAAGTATTGTACTTTATTCGGGGCAATTGTACTTTATACTTTATGAGGAAAATAAAGTACGCGAAAATACTTTATTTTGTATATCTGGGATTTAAAAGTTTGATTATGATCAGTAAACTAAAATTCCTTTAATCACAAGGTTTCCGTAGCTACCTTATTTAGAAAGTAGTAGAACATTTACATTATGTAATAATATAAATAGTACTATATTTTGAAGCTACGTACTTTTTTCTTTATACCTTTTGTAGCCAATGTACTTTGATCGTTGGAAAAAAAGATGGCAACCCTAGATATTACCCCCACTCACCATATAGTAGTTACCTAGTATAGGTAGTCAGTAGGGATCATCTTTTACTTACGTCAGGCATTTCAGTCGGCTCGTATATCGTAAAATCGTATTTACAGACTTCCAAAACGGAGGTTCTCAATTCCACTGTATTTTTTTTTATATTTTGTTAATCTCTCTCATGCAGTCCATATAATTCTTAATATAATTCCTTTTATTTTTCATAATTCATAATTACTGTGGAACATAGGTACAGAACAGATATTATAATATTTGGTTAGGTAAGGTGAGTTGGGGTTATATTGGACATGGGGTAAAACCGTAGGGGAGGGAGGGGCATGTTGTTGCAGTTTTTAGATATTTATCAATATGTTAAAGCCTATTACAAAATTTACATATTTCATGGTTTATATCGATGATGTAATTATTCAACTAGTAAAATATTATAGAAAAAACTTTTAAATTTACATTACTTTCACGCAATGGACAATTTAACGATAAAGGTCAATTGTAACAACTTGCCCCTGCTTTGGGGCTAATTGTTACACCTTTGGGGAACGTTGTTACGGTAGATAATTAAATATCAAAATTGAGAATTAATGATTTAATAATTATTTTTTTAAATTTGAAAAGATAAAAATAATTTTAAAAAATCTTATATTAATAAACTGTATTATAGTAATTATATTATTTAAATTTGAAACTATTGTAACAACACTTGATATCACATTTACGATGGAGTCATGGGTAAACCACTACAAATTGTCTTCGTAAATATGACCCTTTAATTAAATTAAAATCTGTGGATCCTAACCCTACAAGGCACCCACTTCAATATAAATAATAAAAAACAGAATATAACAGAAACAAATATAGACAATCAATGTTAGAGATGTTATCTACATCAATACAATATCACAATTATAAAAAATTTGTCAGTCTTTATCAGAGTTGCCATTAATGCAAAGAAATGAGTTAACGTTTCTTGTTACACATTTAACATGGGCCTACATTTTGCATTGAATGCATTCCACCCAATCTTCTTTTGTAATAGTACTGTTACTTTCGCTACACATCAAACAATAACATTCATCAGCATCCGAGTTTGAATCTGAATCCAATATTTGTTTCTTCACCCTATCTTTTTCATTTTTAAATTGTTTGTCAACTTTCCTGTACCTTTTCTTTTATATTTCTTTTTATCACAGCTTTTCTGTTTCTTGGCTACTTTTTTTTCATATTCGTTACCTAATGCTTCTTTTACCGGTATATTAGTAAATAAAGTAGATTTTACTAGTTAGAAATACTAATTTAGAATTGACGTTGTAGATATTCCAATGTACATGATTCGTTGTTAACATTGGACACAGATCAAAAATTTGGGTTGCTTTTTGAATGTTCTGTTTATGTTCTATAACTTTTGCTGCTGCGGATTCGTAAACTTCTTGACTTTTGAGGTTCTGTCGGTTTTTCATTTATAGCTTCTCATTCTGAAAAATATGTATATTTTAATTTTATAATTATAAGAAGGTATATTAAAACGGAGGTAAATTAAACAGAGCAAGCCGTAGCGTGTAACTACTGGCCCCAATTATACGGGGCAATTTGTTACGTGTAACAACTTAACCCAAAAATTTGTAACTATCTACCCCATAGCACCATTTTTTAAACAAATTGAGGTTACTATTAATGTATACCACTAGCAGTATAAATAAATATTGTAAATCAAAATCAGATATATTAACAAGTTCCTAACCGTAAAAAGTAGTGAAAAAAATATATGCATATATCATAAATCAAACATTTGACAACGGACATTTTTACGTACATGGTTAAATTCGGAGGACATGGGCACAACCATTCAGCACGCTGCTCGGCGAGTTACTGGTCACTTTTACGCAATGCGCGATGTTACTAGCAACCGATTGAGTTCAATATTATGATCCATAGATTTTAAATTCTCAGTAAAAAAGGTGTGTAACTATTTACCCCTGTAACAACATGCCCCTCCGTCCCCTACGGTTAAAATTTTAGACTTAAGTCAACCAATTTCTTTTATGTGTGACTTCATCTACCATGCCATGAAAATAATGTACGCACGTTGTTAATTTGATAAAATATAGCTACATTAGCCTACATTTTCAACTTTACGGTTTTACCCCATGTCCGATATTACCCCAACTCACCTTACAGAAAATAATATGACATAGAGTAGAGCATTGAGATCACATTAAGATCTCTAAGCAGGGCACATGCCTTACTGGGCGTACAATAATCACATAATTTTAGCAAGAGATGTATATTGTTTCGGTCCACAAAGTGCAGTTCGACTTACATTTGTAGACATTTTTTCGTCGTCCGACTGCAATTGCGCTAGTAATAATGCATTCTCAGAATTTTGTGAAAGCGAATATCTAAAAACATTCGTATATTCGCTAGTGCGGATGCCAATATTCGACACATCACTAATGTAGGGGAAATGGTGATGTTTGCTGTGGTTGAGTGCATGTGAAGACATGATATCAGGCGCCAAATCCTTGCGCCCTAGGCTGCAGCCTTATTAGCCTAAGTGTTAATCAGACCATGATGCTGTCCATCTGAAGGTAAGTGATCTGCCGCCTCTGGATATCGTCAACCCATTATTGTCCCACTGCTGGGCACGGGTCTTCTTTCAGAATGAAAGAGTATTAGACCATAGTCCACCGCGCTGGTCAAATGCGAATTGGTGGACTTCACGCACCTCTGAGAACTTTTTTTTTTTAAAGAACTCTCGGGTGTGTAGGTTTCCTCACGATGTTTTCCTTCACCGAAAAGCAGTGATAATTAATTTCTAATACGCACATAATTTTAGAAAAATCAGTGGTGCGTGCCGGGGTTCGAACCTCGGACCTCCCGATAGAGAGGGCAAGTTTCAACCATTAGGCTATCACTGCTCACTGCCGCCTCTGGATATCTGTGAGCAACTTCATATAGAACGGGGCTTCTATCTGAACTCAATCACAGATGCGTTGCTACTTCCGTGGACTAAGGATAACTATAACAGTGTGCCGGCAGACACACCCTTCAACTGCAACGCAAGAACTGCTTCTCGCTAAAAATAAGAGTGGCGGTCAGTGCGCATTAGCCACATAGCAAGAGTAGCAAATGCTACGGGCCCCGCGACCAGAGCGGCCCCGCGGCCCAACACCTACCTGCTATTTATATTTTACTATCTTTGCTATCCTAACAAAATTAAACTGCAAGAAGATATAGAAAGTAGATATAGAAAGTGTCATCTCTAAATTTGCTTTTGCCCAGATTAAATCCAGAAAAGTTTACTAGTAACAATTTTGTTTAATTTAATCCCTTACTTCAGGCAAACTATTGGCCTCCTATCGGAAATTGCTACAGGCTCCGCGCTGGCTTAATCCGGCACTGGTGGCGGTGGTATCCCCCAGCCGAACTCCACTGCTCTAAGCACTTGAGGTGCAGTCAAATAATTTTTACATCCCCTCATATAATTAATGATCTTTCCTTACCATCTATACTGGATGCTCGATAGCTCGGACAATGTCCATAGTTCCATCCGTAAGCTTCAAATATCAGCCTAAACGTATTCAATATAAATCCAACAAACAGGCCGCTCGACTAAAATCTATTTTGGCGGGACACGCCAGCATTATATAATATTTTGAGCTTATCAATGTGTGCACGCACACATACAAACGCGAAACAAGAACCTAAAAGCAACCTTAAGTAACCAAAATAGAGTTTTTAATCGTAAAACGCAATTTTATAGATATACTTGGAATTTCAAAACGTTACACACACGCGTCGGGTGATCGATTTTGAAAATGGAACGTCCCGCGCTCCCCGCCAATGCCTTGACGGCCATTTTTGTTTTTTATTCGCTCGTCGAACGTACCTTCTTGGAGACGTGATTTTCATTTTATAATGCCATGTTTTTTAAATTAAATTAAATTTTTAGTATCTAGGTAAGTTGTATAACAATTTCGCGTTTTAGTACACGTTTAAGGGTGGTAAAAACCTTCGTACTTTCACACCAGAGACACAACAGCTATTTATTTCAGCTCTGGTGGTTTGATTAACAGAGCATTTGGGAGAGACTTTTCTTTACCAGGCATGCTAACTTACTTAGAGGTCGGATCTGTGGCTATGAGTTGCTATGGTCACCTAAGTACTTACTTACATGGTCGATTGCTATATCTATATTATTTAAAAATGTAACTGCACTTGTCATTACAAATTTAAGTCTTTCAAGTCTTACAAGTCTCAGCTCTAAAAGGCCGACTCAAAAAAAAACGCTTTCTACACTCAAAGCCCCACAGTAGGATTTTCTCCTGTGTCATGGGTATCATGAAGACACACAAGACGAATACACAAACACCCAGACCCAGAACATGAATTTAAACTCATCATTCAGATCTGTCTGGCCGGGAATCGAACCCGGTACCCATTGCGCGTCAGACCGGTGTGGTATCCGCTCCGCCACGCGGGTCGTCAAAAATAATAACGTTGAACAGTTGTGTTGAAAAATCACTGATGCTTGCCTGTGATTTGAACCTCAGACCTCCTGATCGAGAGGACAAGATTCAGCCATTACGCAATCACTTCCCGTTAGTCGTTTAAGCCAATACTATTAAATCCTATCCTATTAAAATTACTAGTCACCTATCACAACTCGAAATTCGACCGTAATTCAACTCAAAAACTAAACTTTATACCTATTTTCCAAAGTGGCACGAATAGTTCTGAAATTTAATTAAACTTGTCACCCATCGCGACGGTCGAAATTCGACCGTAATTCAACTCAAAAACGAAACTTGATATTGTCCAAAGTAGCACGAATACTTCTCAAATTCAATTAAATTGTAATTTTCGAGTTATTTTAACGTTACTTAGTTATTTTATGAGGTATTTCGACAAAGACATTTGTCATTATGTGTTTTCATAGTAAGACCATGTCAACGTGTGTCACACACAGTAAGACGTTTATTTCGTATATTTATATGTAAGTAACGTAAAGCACCCTTCCGCCGAAATGCAAGGAATGCATTTCGGCGGAAGGGTGTGGTTGCCAGCACACTTTATATGAGGTGACCATCATAGTCCTCGAGAGTAGCAACGCATCTGTGATAGACTTCAGATAGAACCCATGTTCTGTATGAACTTGCAAATGTCCATGGGTGGCAATGGCCACTTACTATCAGGTGGACTGAATGCTCGTTTGCTACTTTAGTCAGATAAAAAGAAAAAAAAAGGTATGTAGGTAAAAAGTAAGGTAACCCATAGCATAGGGTAAGAACTTATTTTAAAAAAGCTATTGATTATATTATTTGTCGCCCTATTGATTATATTAGTTGGTGGTGAACTATGGTCTAAACTACCAAGCCAAGTAGGTTAGCAGTGGGTTGACGATTAAGTGAATTAAATGCTATTAAGTCGCAGTTAAATGTCACTGAATAATAACTGCAAAACGAAAACCGTACAAGAAATCACGGATAAAAACTTTGATGGTCAAAACTTGAGTTTAGAGACTATTTCAGGAACACGACTTCGCTTTATATTATACAATACAGTACAAAACATCTTTATTGCACACCAAAGTATATACAACAAAAATAAAAACCACATTTTAAGTAGGTACAAGAGGCGGCCCTATCACAAAAATAGCGATCTCTTGCAGACGACCTAATATTTGTAGAAGAAACAAATTTTATTTGCAAGAAATGGTAATGTACGTAATAGTACTGTAAAAATATATGGTACGAGATGGTCTGGCACCACTGTCACACCTTTTTTTTCTCGAGGGGGAAACCTTCAAAAGGTACCCGACGCCGTGGGAGCGACGCAGGGTTATGTGGGATTTTTACCGCACTAAAACCCCCCCGGTGGCCGTCCTCGGCACTATAAAGAGGACTCCGGGAACTCGGAACGACCGCAACCGGAATTCTCTAAGCGCGTTGCCCCATCGGGCCTCCCACCGCTCCGTCTAGTCTTTACGACGGTATGCGATCACACATACCGTCGTCCTTCCCGGGATCACCTGAACGAACGGTTCGAGCTCCCTCTCTAGCCACCCGCAACCCCGGAAGCCCCTTTTAGTCTTACGACAGGCAGGGGATGCCGTAGCCCTATTCTGATCCCGGAACTACAGGGACATAATAATAAGATGACAGCACTCTTCGTAGTCGTAGCTTTGACGACCCGCGTGGCGGAGCAGTTACCTTACCAGTCTGACGCGAAATGGGTGCCGGAATCGATTCCCGGCTAGACAGGTATCTGAAAGATGAGTTTAGATTCATGTTCTGGGTCTTAATGTTTGTATATTCGTCTTGTGTGTGTCCATAGTACCCACGACACTGGAGAAAATCCTAGTGTGGGGCTGTGAGTGTACAAAGCGTTAGTCTAATTAAGTCTAAGTAATTTAGTCTCCAGATAAGAATAGGGCTACGGTATCCCTTGCCTGAGGTGATTAAAAGGAGATTTTCGAGGTTACGGGCGGTAAGAGTGAGAGTTCGAACCGTTCTAGGGATTACGGGTAGGACGGCGTCGAAAACGCCGGAAGGTGCGATGGAACTTCCACCTAGGCGTTGTACAGATATCGCTGTTGTTCCGGGACCAGAATAGGACTACGGTACCCTCTGCCTGTCGTAAAAGGCGACTAAAAGAGGCTTCCGGGGTTGCGGGCTGGAAGAGTGGGAGCTCGAACCGTCCGGTCAAGTGACCCCGGGAAGAACGGCGGCATGTGTGGTTGCATGTTGCCGTAAAAACCAGAAGGTGCGGTGAGCAGTTCACGCCCACCAGAGAAGAGCCCGATGGGGCACACTCAACTGGAGTTCCCGGAGTCCTCTTCGCAGCGTCGAGGTCTGCCACCGGGGGGGTTTCAGTGCGGTAAGAATCCCACATAACCCGCGTCGCTGCCACGACGTCGGGTACTTTTTGAAAGTTTCCCCCTCGAAAACAAAAAAAAAGGCGGTGTACAGAGGGGCAACGCGATCAGAGGCGTCCCTTTTGAGTTCTCAAAGTCCTCTTCGTAGAAGGACGACCTTCGGGTAAGTATTAGTGAGTAAGAATTTTATATAATCTGTCATCGCTCCCACAGCGACGTTAAATTTTGAAGGTTCCCCACAAAACATACAAGTCTTTATGGCCTTAAAGTAACAATGAACACTTTCACGAGCAGAACGTGATTGTACGTCATAACTTGAGATTTTGATATGGCACAACGTACGATGACGTTCGTTTTTTTTTTTTTATATTTGTACCTAACGATAAGGCAGACGGGCCACCTGAAGGAAAGTGGTTACTGTCGCCTATGGACATTTGCAACACCAGAGGAGTCGCCAATGCATCGCCGGCCTTGAAGGAGAGCTCTTTTTGCACCTTTCTCGAAGAGCCCCATCTGGGAATACGTCGTTCAAATATTATTTACGACAGAATTATCTTATTGGATGTACCTTGTGTGTCACACCACGTAATATACTAGATTTTTTTTCTGTCACGATTCTGTCATGAAGTTAAGAATGATAGGCTTTGTAAAAAATGTAAAATTACCTACGCTATCGTATTGGGTGTTACCCGTAAAGATAGACGGAAGTCTGTTTAAATAAATAAATGATGTCTTTAAAACGTATGATATCATTGGACTCTACGTATTTATACGTCATGTTCATTCTGTGTCATCCTAAAACACAGACTTAAGCGGTACCATCCGCGAAAGTTTTAATAAAACAACAAACTGACACTCGCATTTTATTAACCAATATAGATTAACTTAAAGAAATATCTCTACAGTTTTGAAAAAAACAGCAAAAACCAACACAAACAAAAGATTTGATAAACAGCCAAATTCATAATTCGTAACAATCGGACTTCACTCAAAAACAAACCACAAAGGTCATTTAATTACAATATTACGCGCCATTTTGTCATCGAGTGCTCTTTAAGCAATCTGTAATACCTACTTTTTGAATCTATTTTTACGTTCCGTGAACCATTTTGAAAGTTAAGTTCATAGACGGCGCCATATTAATACGTAAAGCAATAACTTGGGGTACATTTTTGACTAATAATGCATATAACATACCTATGTATGTTATATGCATTATTAGTCAAAAATCAGAGCAGTGATAGCCTAATGGTTGAAACTTGCCCTCACGGTCGGGAGGTCCGAGGTGCAAACCCAGGCACGCACGTATGTGCGTATTAGAAATTAATTATCACTGCTTTTCGGTGAAAGAAAACATCGCGGGAAAACCTTCACATCCGAGAGTTCTTAAAAAAAAAAGTTCTCGGAGGTGTGTGAAGTCCACGAATTCGCACTTGGCCAGCGCGGTGGCCTACTACTACTACTATGACCTAAACTCTCCCATTCTGAGAGAAGACCCGTGCCCAGCAGTGGGACAATAATGGGTTGATGAGAATATACATAGAATCAACTAAAAAGACATTACACGCACTATCGTGCATTTGTCACAAACATATAAATAATAAACGAAATAGAACATTTAATGTCCTAATATGAAAACACAGGACGTCAAAAATGTCAGATGTATTTGTCAAAGTACCCGTTATTGCTTTTAAATGCAGCGTTGTTAATAAAACAGAGTCGCTTCCCGCTGTCTGTCCCTATGTATGCTTAGATCTATAAGACTACGATAAGAATTTTAATGCAGTTTTTTTTAGCAGATAGAGTGATTCAAGAGGAAGGTTTTTATGTATGATACATATATAATATAGTAAAGAAATACTGATAATTTTGGATTTTTGTACTTTTAGACGGAACGAAGTTCGCCAGGTCGTCTAATTAAATATAATTCTAAATGCTCTATATTTTTTTGAATGTAACAACAAAGGCCAAATAAAGTTTATACTTTAAATCAATCTGAATTACACAAACCGATTTCATTGTTCGGATAATTTTGATATGTAACAATAAATACGCAAAAACCTATAGGTATGTTTTCATTGAAAATAAGTGCCTGGGAAAATTACTTATGATCTTGAGCGTGTATAAGGAGAGAGCCCTCACCGATTTCCTCTTAGCGAAAAAGAAAATATTCGTCGTCGTCGTCAACCCATTACAGTCCTACTGCTGGGCACGGGTCTTCTCTCGGAATGAGAGAGCTTAGGCCATAGTCCACCACTTTGGCCAAGTGCGAATTGGTGGACTTCACACACCTCCGAGAACTTTTTTTTTAAAAGAACTCTCGGGTGTGTAGGTTTCTTTACGATGTTTTCCTTCACCGGAAAGCAGTGATAATTAAAGTATAATACGCACATAAATCGGTGGTGCATGCCTGGGTTTGAACCTCGGACCTCCCGATCGAGATGGCAAGTTTTAACCATTAGGCTATCACTGCTGAAAAAGAAAATATTACAACACATTTATGTTACTATTTTAAAGCAAACTACTAAAAAAAAGTGCGGCACTCGGAGACTGCCGCGGTAAAGCTATTGCATAGCATTCTTTATCGACTTATGCAATTATAATTATTTATTTATGCAGTATTTATTTTTCTTTGTTACTATATACTTTTCACAAACAGCTGCTTACATATTCGTCCGATTTCTGAGGAGCTCGTCTCGATCCGTGAGAGCTTCGTACTGTCGTTCTTATACATATAGGTACACGTTTAGCGAACGCCCGGCCGCGCTACATGGTAGGCGGTGTTAGTGTTTTTTGTTATGGAATTTCTTGATTCGGTCACCGCGCTCAAAGCCTGTGATAAAAGCTATGCAATTGCTTAAAAGCGTTATATTAGACAAACTTGTTGACCCGTAGAACCTCGTTCTGCCTAAAAGTCAGACATCTAAAATTATCAGCGTTCCTCCACTATATTATGCATGTATTATACATAAAAACCTTCCTCTTGAATCACTCTATCTATTAAACAAAACGGCATTAAAATCCGTGGCGTAGTTTTAAAGATCTGAGCATACATAGGAACAAACAGCGGGAAGCGATTTTGTTTTATACTATGTAGTGATCAAAAATTAATTATTACCTAACGCCGAACGAAACTGGTATATGTAGGAAGTAGGTATTTATAAGTTTTGAGAACGCTCAAAATTTTCCACTAAATGGCATTTAGTACCTACTCTCATACAAGTATATCGAAACTGCTTTTTAAATTAGTTGAAATAAACATTGTCAATATTCGACTTACATATAGCTAATTTATCGGATTTTTTATCACAATAGCAAATGACCATGCAGTCCACCTGATGGTAAGTAGTCCGCTTATCTGCCTCTCAAAGGAGGCACTTACAAATTGTCAGTTATTGTTTTTGGCCTAAGCCTAAGCAAAGTAAAGACATTTTATTTCATATAGGCCTCCCCTTAGACCCATTTCATTTTCACAAGGTCAAGAATGCATCAGATAGTTAATTTACTCGGTTGCAGTAATTAAACACGGTCGCACCGTAGCTAGAAGTAGAGAAAGGTGGGAAAATATCTACTGGGACAGCGGTTCTCAATCTACGCTACGTGTTTGACGTGTTTTTGTGAAACTTCTTTTGAATCGTGATTTGAAACTTATGTTATGATAATGTAATACGAAAGCATTTACAATGTACTGGCAATATACTGCTCCCTAAATCAAGCATTTTTTTTATCTGACTGAAGTAGCAAACAAGCGTTCAGTCCACCTGATGGTAAGTGGTCACTGCCGCCTTGCGACATCTGTAATCAACTTCGTACAGAACATGGGTTTTAGCTTAAGTCAATCACAGATGCATTGCTACTCCCGAGGACTATGATGGTCGCCTCATATAAAAGTGTGCCGGCAACCACACCCTTCCAAAAAATGCTTCACGCTAGAAATAGGTGTGGCAGTGGTACTTCCCCGGTCGAATTTCACTGGTTTTATGTAATGTAATGAGAATGTAATATGAAAGCAAGTAGATGGTACTATACTCCACTCTAAATCACGCATATTATACTTCGTAGCTTGTATGAGGGCTCAAGTTTGGTATAATAATATGCGGAACAATATTATAAAACTATAGCTTTTATCGCGGGGTTTGAGCGCGGTGACCGAATCAAGAAATTCCACAACGATAAAAACCTAACACCCCTCACTCTGCCTACCATGTAGCGCACCGCGCGACGCTCGCTTAACGTGTATGTATATGGTTCGAGAGTGTGAAGCTCGCACGGATCGAGACGTGCTGCTCGGAAATCAGACGAATAAGTAGGCAGCTGTTTGTGAGAAAGTATATAGTATCAAAGAAAAAAATCTTAAATTCATATTAAAGAAAAAAAATACTGCATAAGTCGTCGTCGTCAACCCATTACTGTCCCACTGCTGGGCACGGGTCTTCTCTCGGAATGAGAGAGCTTAGGCCATAGTCCACCGCGCTGGCCAAGTGCGAATTGGTGGACTTCACACACCTCCGAGAACTTTTTTTTTTTTTTTTAAAGAACTCTCGGGTGTGTAGGTTTCCTCACGATGTTTTCCTTCACCGAAAAGCAGTGATAATTAAAGTATAATACGCACATAAATCAGTGGTGCGTGCCTGGGTTTGAACCTCGGACCTCCCGATCGAGAGGGCAAGTTTTAACCATTAGGCTATCACTGCTCTGCCTGCATAAGTAATTAACTATAATTGCATAACTTGATAAAAAATGCTATGCAATAGCTTTACCGCGTCAGTCCCCGAGTGCCGCACGTTTTTCTAACAAAAGTATCGTACATTTTTTCTAATACATCAAAGAATACGTGTATTAAGTATGTACCTAATACACATGATACTGTATAAGGTTGAAATGAAATGAAATGTCTTCTCTTGAAATGAAATGAAAAACTCAGCGGGTTTTTTTTTCTTATTTATATCCATTTTTTTAATAAATAGGTACTCTTAAACTTACATTCACAATTATAATATTATTCGAGATATCGTTAAAGGTTGAGAGCCACTGCGTTAGATAGTGTTACAGCTCCAATTCACAGTCAGTTTCGATATTATCGTTTTGAAACGCGCAAAAAGCAAACATGGCGGACGGGGAATGTGCTGCCAATTTCGTATTTCCAATTTGATTTGCTCTTCATTATTCCCAAGGCCATCCATTAATCACGTGATGTTGTTTTTGGCATTTTTTAACCCCCCTCCCCCTTAGTGATATGTGGTGACATTTAAGACTACCCCTCCCCCCAATATCACGCGTATCTTTTCGTACCTGCAAAGAATCAAAGAAAAAATACTGGTATAAGTATCGTCTAATTTTATTATTGAAAATTAAAGACTACTATAATAACCTTAATAAGTAGGTACACGAGATATATTACTTTACCTCCCCCTCCCCCCTTGTGATATTTCGTGATTTTTTATTGACCCCCCTTTCGAGCCTCACATGATTAATGGACAGCCCCCAAGGTAGAACCTATAGGTAAAGGCCCCCTTTAGTGGAGGCCTTGGGTAGCCTTGGGAGGCCTGGATGCCCTTGCCTAAATCCAGCCCTATTTGCTATTGAAATTATGAATTGAATGTTACAGTTGGTAGAACCAGTGTAGTTCGACCGGGGGAGAGACACCGCCACACCTATTTCTAGCGTGAAGCAGTTCTTGCGTTTCGAGTGAAAGGTGTGGTTGCCTGCATACTTATATATGAGGCGACCATCTTAGTCCTCGGGAGTAGCAACGCATCTGTGTTTGGCTTTAGATAGAACCCATGTTCTGTATGAAATTAATTACAAATGTTCAAGGGCGGCAATGACCACGCATACGTAGCGTAGTCTGCGTAGTAGCGTACACATAGCAGTAGCAACGCATAGTAGACTTTAGATAGAACTTCATGTTCTATATGAAGTTATTACAGATGTCCATGAGCGGCAGTGATCACTTACCATCAGGTGGACTGCATGCTCGTTTTCTACTTCAAACAGTTAAAATAAACATTACCGTAATTAAAGACGTATTTATCATCAGTTTAAAATAGCTTAAAAAAATGGAGGTCAAACAAAATTTTCTCTTTACACGAATATTATTAAAATATTTATTTCCGTCTTAACTCCGAAATAATTCTATTTATACGCATCGTTATAATTACTTATGTATTTGGATTTCCTCGTTCGTGAAGTAGGCGTAGTTTTGAGAATATTTTAATAAATTAAATGAGGCGTCGTTAGGTTGTTTTTCGACTAAATTAACTTGAATTTGAAAGGAAGAACATAACTCTTTTAGACCATTTAATGTTTTTTTGATATGATTTCGAGTAATTTATCTCATTAATATAAATGCGAAAGTTTTTGAGGATGTATGTTTTTTACAGCATGGATGTACGGTTTTTACGGCAGTGACCACTTAAAGTAGGCATTCACGTTACGACGGTCGCAAGGACTGTCGGAACGACAGTTCGAGTTCTTCAACGGACCTGCGACATGACCTTAATCGTACAGTCCGCCTTAGGACCATTATTTTTTTGTTTTCGAGGGAAACCTTCAAAAGGTACCCGACGCCGTGGGAGCGACGCAGAGTTATGTGGGATTTTTACAGCACTAAAACCCCCCCGGTGGCCGTCCTCAGCGCTATAAATAGAACTCCGGGAACTCCTAACGAACGCAGCCGAAATCCTCTAAGCGTGTTGCCCCATCGGGCTCCTCCCAGAAGGGCGGATGGGCCCACCACCCAATCTAGTCTTTACGGCGGTATGCGACCACACATACCGCCGTCCTTCCCGGGATCGCCTGACCGAACTGATCGAGCTTACTTTAGTCGTCTGCAACCCCGGAAGCCCCTTTTAGTCGCCTCTTACGACAGGCAGGGGATACCGTAGCTCTATTCTGATCCCGGTACTACAGGAACGCCACCTTAGGACCAAGACATTCACGATCGAACTTGTCGCATACGACCGTAGTTCGTGGGACAGTCCGTGCGACCGTCGTAACGTGAATGCCCACTTTTACCACCAGATGGACTGCATGCTCGTTATGTTAAGTTCTGTATGAAGTTGATTACAGACGTCCATGGGCGGCAATGACCACTTACCATCATGTGGACTGCATGCTCGTTTGCTATTTCAGTCAGAAAAAAATTTTTATACATGTGTGACAAATCCGACTGGTAGCTTTTGCGTGAGTGTCACTTACACACATAAGTTCTCACAAACTATGCGATTACATAAATATAGATGCTGCATTACCCTCTTTCTGAGGCAGTCGGGAAAAAACTGTTAAAATATGAGCGGGTGAAGTAATATAGAAAACCAATTACATAAAAACCTCGTGTGACGTATATGGGTCAAATAACAAAATGGCGTAATCTCTCGTTCGATTTAAATCTTTTATTAAATATGTAACGCGTATTCACGATATGCGGTTTTTGTCTTGCCGATATTTTGACCCAGTTGCATGGATAGTGGTCAAACGAAACCACGATCCATTTAATTTGGTCGAAATATCGGAAAAATGAAAATAGGCTCTTAAGGCGGCCATCTTTTTCGTTCGGAGTAGTAACTAATCTGTCATCTGACTTCAGATACCTATAGGTTACTCTTGACCGTCCCTGTAGTTCCGGGATCAGAATAGGGCTACGGTATCCCCTGCCTGTCGTAAGAGGCGACTAAAAGGGGCTTCCGGGGTTGCAGACGGCTAGAGTGGGAGCTCGAACCGTTCGATCAGGCGATCCCGAGAAGGACGGTGGTATATGTATTCGCATACCGTCGTAAAGACTAGACGGGGCGGTGGCCCCAGCCGCCGGGGAGGAGCCCGATGGGGCAACGCGATCAGAGGATTCCGGTTGCGGTCGGACCGAGTTCCCGGAGTCCTCTTTATAGCGCCAAAGACGGCCACCGGGGGAGGGTTTTAGTGCGGTAAAAATCCCACATAACCCTGCGTCGCTCCCACGGCGTCGGGTACCTTTAGAAGGTTTCCCCCTCGAGAACAAAAAAAAAATAAATAAATAAAAAAAAAGGTTACTCTTGTCACTACATAGTATAAAACAAAGTCTCTTCCCGCTGTCCCTATGTATGCTTATCAGTGTTCCTCCACCATATTATGCATGTATTATACATAAAAACTTGCCTTTTGAATCAGTCTATCTGCATCTTCATTCAAATCTATTAGTATTTTTAAAGATCTAACCAAACATATGAGAGCAGTGATAGCCTAATGGTTGAAACTTGGCCTCTCAATCGAGAGGTCCGAGGTCCAAACCCAGGCACGCACCACCGATTTTTGTGCGAATTAGAAATTAATTATCACTGCTTTCCGGTGAAGAAAAACATCGTGAGGAAACCTACACACCCGAGAGTTCTTTAAAAAAAAAGTTCTCGGAGGTGTGTGAAGTACACCAATTCGCACTTGGCCAGCGCGGTGGACTATGGCCTAAACTCTCTCATTCTGAGAGAAGACCCGTGCCCAGCAGTGGGACAATAACGGGTTGACGAGAGAACCATACATAGTTAGGGACAGACAGCGGGAAGCGACTTTGTTTTATAGTACATAGAGTAATTTTACATTTAGACTCGCAACGTACATCATCGAAACTACAAAAATGTGTTTTTCGTTTTATTGCTCAAAAAATAACATAATAGCGTACTGTTTATATAACTTAAGGAAAAAATTTTTTTTACCCATATTTAGCTTAATTTCGAAATGAACATTATTGATTCTGCACTATTTAAGCACGGAATATAATCGAAAAATACAACTTCAAATCGTTCTCCTGGAAAGTAGTCAATTTGTAGATTCGATAGTGTACCTACGTTGCGAGAGTCGATTTATGTAGAAACATTTTAAACCGCGCAAATATTCCAGTATCAAACACATCAAAACTAAAACAGCAAATATGTAGAAACTGTAACGTATAACAACTACTCATTACATTTACAAAACAAATTTATTCACAATTTATGTACATTCAATCAGAAGCGCTGAAGCGATAACAATTCACTCGTGAGGCTAACATGAAGAATTTTAGTTCACGTTTTTCGAAATCAGGCTAAAATGCTACGTAATGTAATATTTTAATAGGCGGAACACTTCCACATGAGGCGACCATAGTCCTCGGGAGTAGCACCGCATCTGTGATTGACTTCAGATGGAACCCATGTTCTCTATGAAGTTGATTATAGATGTCCATGGGCGGCAGTGACCACTTACCATCAGGTGGACTGCGTGTTCGTTTGCTACTTAAATCAGATATGGTTTCCGTGTGCCGTTATGAACGGTGGAATGCAAAATTCAATATTATTTCAAGCTGTGCTCGGTACTGTTTATTTTTATAAGATTGCACTTAAGTACTTACGAGGGGGAAACCTTCTAAAGGTACCCGACGCCATGGGAGCGACGCGGGTTATGTGGGATTCTTACCGCACTAAAATCCCCCGGTGGCGGCCCTAAGCACTGCGTGGAGGATTCCGGGATCTTCAACGTAACACAACCGGCGCCCTACGAGCGATGCCCCTTTCGGGCTCTTCCCTGGTGGGCGTGAAACGCTCACCGCACCTTCTGGTCTTAACGGTGGCACGCGACCACACATGCCGCCGTCCATCCCGGGGTCGCTTGGCCGGACGGTGCGAGCTCCCACTCTTCCCGCCCGCTACCCCGGAAGCCCCTTTTAGTCGCCTCTTACGACAGGCAGACGGCACCGTAGCCCTATTCTCGTCGGAACTACAGGGACAGGATTGCAGTACCTAGCAAAATAGCATGCAACCCACCTGATGGTAGGTGGTCACTGTCACCCATGAATACGTATAACTTCATATAGAACAATGTTTCAATCTGAAAATAGTCACAGATGCGTTGAGCACTACTCCCGAGGATTATGAATATATGCCTTATATATAAGCGTGCCGGCACCCACATCCTTCAATCGAAACGCAATAAATGCTTCACGCTAGAAATAGGTGTCGCGGTGGACTAAGTAGCACTGAACGTGTATCTATAATGAATATCTGTCCATTAAAGCCAAAACACAGCGTTGTAGAGCAGAGTAGAGAATGAAACAGCAGAGTACTGCCATTTTTGATAAATAAGATAACAGCAAGCTGATGGTAGGAACATTTCCCAAATACAGATTTTATTAGTAGCTAACAAGAAAATTTGTACCTACATATTTATATAACATCTTTAAACAGTCCTCGGGGACAAAATTATACCTACTCAATCAATCTGTGAACCCATGCCCTAATTTGATTTAGTGTGTTGAAAGAAACAATTCGAAGGCATAATTGCCTTTTCCAACTTCCATGGAAAATACTTTAAGTGTTACAGCATTGCGCTCTAAATGGGATTAATAGTTTTCAATTTTACTATTCGAAGCGAATCAACCATACATTATATTCGTTAACGATACAATGTAACAACGGCCTAAGTCCAAACAAAATTCTAGTTCAAAAGTAACTGTACTCCATTATATTCACATTCGGAAACCGCGCCGCGACACACGTTTGAAGTTCGAAAATATAAAATGAATTTTTAGATTATCGATTTCAAGCCAAAGTCAGCGGCTATACAATTTTTATGTAATACAAAAAACGCCCACAAATAAACCTTTATCCATACGATAACTACACATACGGGAAGTAACTCACACAGGCGCAAAATTACATAGAAAAACAGCCGTTCTCTTCTCTAGCGTATAGCTACGTATTATAGAAAAAAAACTTCAAAATAGTACGGCTTCACTCATTTTCTTGTGTTATGACGCGAAAGTTACTCGGACGTGTATGAAGTAAAAGGGCCGTAAAGTTCAGTTTCGTCCGCAACGGCCCTCCGTCCGTCCCTTTCTCGCAACCGAACGCTTTCGAGTTTTCCCGTTCACGACCCAACTCAAAATACGCCAAAAATGATGTCGAGCCAAATGTTTCGAAAACAGTGTCTCGCGTTTCTGTCTACGGACACCGCGTGCGTTCCGCCACTCATTATTTGGAATTTTCCAATCCACTGATCATTAGCCGTCGTAAGTTTTACAAACAAATTCGTACTTATCCGTTTCGCATTTTTCGCGAGTAGCGCCAAATACGAAAGTCGTAAGTGGTGGATTTGATAAGGTCGTTTTTCGCTCGGCCACTGCGCCTATCCGCCCGATTCGAGACGTCGCTCCCGAAGGCTCGAACCACGGCTCGACGGCGCTCGCCGAATCGGTCGCGTAGCGCATAGAAAATTCTGACAGTTCGGAACCGTCACAAGAAATAATGTCGTTTTTATTACATTTTTTGATAAATTATTATTCTAGTTTCGATCCGTCGACGATAGAACGGCCTTATCGATTTTCCTATTTAACGCGCCACTGTATATTGTACTTTTTCGAGAGGTCCACGCTCCGGTGTCTAGGCGCTTTCGAAAAACGTTTTATAAGTATTTTCTCGGTGCGAACGGACGTCGGCCGTGAAGTGGTAAATTGGTAATAATTCCATTCATTACACAGTAATACGAACCTGGAATATGGGTTAGCGGCCCGAAGGGTGTCCGCGACCGTGGTGTGATGTCAAAGTGTTTTTACGGTGACAACCGTGCAAGTTTTCACTATTTTATTTGTCAAATAGTTGTGTCTAGTGCATTCCATTTGTGAAAGTATACGGCAGATTTGTGTTTTTGTGTTGTCACGGATTCTGATGGATGGGAATGTCGTGTAACCTCTCGTAACACGAAGAGAATGTTTGTTTAGAGCACCCTGGTTACGATTGCATCTGAAGCCGACAATTTGTGTAAGTACAGCGTTTTGATTAAAAAAATGTTTCTAGAACGGAGTTTTCCAAAAAAAATTATACTGAGTATAGTTAAAAAAGCGTCCGTGATAATCTTTATATTCTGGCTGAATGATCCAAATATCTTTTACAAAAACTTTTTCTTTCACAAACTTATGTGAAACTTTTTAAAACATCATGAGCGCGCCATTATTCCTGGCGTTCCAAATTCCAAAAATATTGCTGGTTCATATTTGGTTATCAGTTTATTTGATTAGTTAAAGTAGTTCAAAATTTAACAGCTATCATACAAATGTGGGTCAAATAGTGTCTTATTACTCCAAGTATGTACAACAGAACCAACTAGGCAGTTCAAATAACATATTTTGTAAATATCTGATGAACTATGTACTTTTATGATTGTTTATTTAACAACCCAAATTCTTAGAAGGAAGTTTGAATACAATAATTAGTTTATATTTGTTTAAACTCATTAAAAGGGATACAGAGATAACAATTAATAAGTTACTTTACATTTATAATTAGTCTTATATCTAGTGAGAAATATTTTATAATTTGAATATTAATTTAAATAAAGAATGAGTCCTATTGGAATAATAAATTACCTTTATTCTTTGTTAAAAATAAGTATAGTTATGCAATATATGATAATAAGATAACAGGAAATGTTTTGTGCTTTCAAATTATGACCAGTAGAATCTAAAAATATTCTTAACTATACTTTAAAATATGCATAACACACTTAACCATTGACTGCACAATGAAATCTAAAAATAAAACTAACATTACTTATTCACTAGAGGTTTAATTAAAAATTTAAATAATCTGAACATATTTTCAAAGACAATACACTATAGATAAAGCATTGTATCTAAGAAAATTAGACATTGTTTTTATTAAATTGTTAGTAAACGAGCTTTCAGCCCGCTTGATGGTAAGGGGTCACTGTCACCCATAAATACAAACCCGCTGAGTTTCTTGCCGGATCTTCTCAGTTGAGGTCGTATTTCGATCCGGTGGTAGTGTAAGAAAAAAAAATGTAACTGACAATTTGTAAGTGCCCGTGACAATTTGTAAGTGCCCCCGTAGGCCTATACAAAATAAAGACATTTCATTTCATTTCATGGATATTTGCGGCTTACTTCATTTGAGGTGACTATCTCAGTCCTCGGAAGTAGCGACCTGTGATTGACGTCAGATAGAACCCTATGTTCTGTATGAAATTGCTTACAGATCGTCCATCCATCCGATCCATGGGCAGCAGTGACCACTTACTCAGGTGGACTGCATGCTGATTTGCTACTTCAATCTCATAAAAGCTGAAGTCATTCTCAGATATGTTGGTAATCCCGAGGACTAAGATGGTTGGTTTATAAAAATGAGCTAACGCGCTTTGACTTAAAGGCAATAAGTGCTTTACACTAGAAATAAATGTAGTGATGGTACCTCCCCGCTAAAATACAGTTTGAGGTTTGAATCTTGAGGTGCCTGTGATCAAATTATGTGCGATATGGAAGTTAATCAGACACATGCACATACACAAGCTCACACACGCACGCATGCACCACACACACGCACCAATCTACACAAACACATACTCAGATAAAGAAACATAATGTACATGTACTGAGCATTACTATACTATTAATTGTTAAGTTTCTCATTTTAAGTGACAATGTACTTTGTATGTCTTATGAGAAATAAAGCTTCTGTAAACCTAATTATCTCTTGCATTCGAATGAAACTTGTCAGATATAGATTTCAACATGAATTAACACAGGATACTTCAACATGTGAAATACTACAAAGCAGAAAAAGCATTTTTAATGTAAGCAGCAGTGTCGAAACTATGGTAAAGTTTTTACAAATGATGTGTATCTATGAAGTACCTAATAACTGGAACAGGGGTAGCAAACCTGTATGAATGAATATGCGATTGCATTCTAAAGCAGGGGTTCTTAAACTTTTAGTGACGAAGGATAACATGCCATTTCATTCTTAACCTTTTAGGGAGGAAGGATCATTTGAGAAAATATCTGTCTACTCATGGACCGCTAGGGCCAGTGGAATCACATCATCACATTGGCATCTGACGACCATATACCTCTGACGTTGTTTTTGTCATCATAAGTACTGAAATTTGTATACTTTGACAACCTTTTTTTCGGTCATTACACTTTTTTATGTTCTTTTGTTGACTTCTTATTTTACAATGTTTCGGCTTTGCGGATCACTTAGAATGCTTCCAAAGACCGCCAGTGGTCCATGGACCACCAGTTAAGAACCGTTGTTCTGAAGAAATTTTAACCACAGGCCACAGACGTGGCAAATAATAACCCGCAAGCATAGTCAGCTGGATATATCATGGCATGTACATAATGCGTCAGGCATCAATGGCATATGTGGGTTTGCCATCCATGATATAGAAGGCTGTAGAATACTTAGTCAAGTTTTTATTGAGTTGCTTGAGAGATCATATGCAACACTGACATGCCAACACATGGACTTTGAACTGAGTTGTTGCTATATGTTCTGGAACTTTATGTAAAGTTTTTTTTTATAATATTGAAGTAGCAAACGAACATGCAGTCCACCTGATGGTAAGTGGTCACTGCCGCCCATGGACACCTGTAAGCAACTTTATACAGAACATGGGGTTCTACCTGAAGTCAATCACACATGTATCGCTACTCCCGAGGACTAAGATGGTCGCCCAATATAAAAGTGTGCCGGCAACCACTCCCTTCCATCGAATCGCAAAAAGTGCTTCCCTCTAGAAATAGGTGTGGTGGTGGTACTTCCCGAGGCGAACTACACTAGTTCTACCACCTTAATATTATATTTTACTATCATAAAGGTGAATGTTTCCAATGGATGTATGTTTGTAACTCTCACAAAAACCCCTATTCCTATATCCCATGGGGCTATGAGTGTAGAAAGCTTTTTTCAGCAGTCGGGCACTGCTTCTCATGACTATTATTTACTAACTAGTACTAGTACATAGTATTAGAGGTAAGTAGTACAAGTTATATGGAGTTAACACCGTGATACTCTAATATTGTTTACAGATATTTATTTCTGGTTTTTTATAAGATACAATAAGATTTTTATTTTTATTTGTGGTTTCTTATAAGATACAATTAATAAGATTTCTTAGAACTGATATTTTAAGCAAGTAAATCATAAAACTAAGTTTTATGATAGCGGATTAGTTACTATACTAAACTGATATGCTGTGAGTTCTGGGTTTGTACTATGGATGGACGTCTGATTGATGAATTTACATCTGTTATGGGTTTGGGTGTTTGTGTATATGTCTTTTTGTATTCACGACACACATGACAGGAGTACCCAGTGTAGGGCTGTGTGTAAAATTGCAAGTCTTGTGAAAATAAGTGGCCTATACATACGTAGTGGTTTAAACTGTGGTTCAATTGGTAGGACGATTATTTAAATTGTCACATTGTAAAAGTAATGTACTGATACACAGAAATTATCTATTTTGTCTTTTATATATTTGAGCAGTGATAGGCTAGTGGTTGAAACTTGCCCTCTCGAGTGGGAGGTCCCAGGTTCAAACCCAAACGCGCATCACTGATTTTTCTAAAATTGTGCGTATTAGAAATGAATTGTCAATGCTTTTCTGTGAAGGAAAACATCGTGAGGAAACCTACACACCCGAGAGTTCTTTAAAAAAAAGTTCTCGGAGGCGTGTGGAGTCCACCAATTCGCACTTAGCCAGCGCGGTGGCCTGTGGCCTCAACTGTGACTGTCGACATAAGGGTGGTGGTCAACGATTATGGGGCCTCTGAGGTCCTTCTATTCACACGGACAATTCTCAGAGAGGTCGAATGCTCCCGGATCTTTAATGCCCCTGTATATTGGGTATTAGGTTGGCTCTAATATTAAAGAACTTTAAATACAGTTGGCCGTTAATCCGACGATCCGCGTGGCGCAGCGGTTACATACCGGTCTGACACGCAGTGGGTTCCGGTTCGATTCCCGGCCAGATAGGTATCTGAATGATGAGTTCAGATTATTGTTCTGGGTCTGGGTGTTTGTGTCGTCTTTGTGTGTGTCCATGGTACCCACGACACAGGAGAAAATCCTACTGTGGGGTATGTATGTATAGAACGCGTTTTTTTTTCTAGTTGGTTCTAAAATTCGAAAACAAGAGAGAATGAAATAATAACAGTTTTGAAAACGATAGCAGTAGGTACGAGCGTTTCTTATCTAAATTTTATGTTTATTACCTAATTAGAAATATTGATAACAGCGAGCGAGATAAAACAATTGTATATTTACAATTGTATATTGTATAAATATTGTATAAAACGATTGTATTTATATTTTGAAGCGTTTTAAAGTTAAATTATTTTGACTTAGTTAACGTGATGAAATATTTTTTAAGAAGGCAGTAGCAAATGAGCTGGAATGCAAGCGATGTCGAGGAGTTTGTGGTCCGGCTAGCTCGTTCAATGTCGTCCCTATAGCTCCGGGATCAGAATAGGGCTACGGCATCCCCTGCCTGTCGTAAGAGGCGACTAAAAGGGGCTTCCGGGGTTGCAGACGGCTAGAGTGGGAGCTCGAACCGTTCGGTCAGGCAATCCCGGGAAGGACGGCGGTATGTGTGGTCGCATACCGTCGTAAAGACTAGACGGAGCGGTGGGCCCAGTCGCCCATCTGGGAGGAACCCGATGGGGCAGCGCGATCGGAGGATTCCGGTTGAAGTCGTTTCGAGATCCCGGAGTCCTCCTTTACAGCTCCGAGGACGGCCACCGGGGGGGTTTTAGTTCGGTAAAAATCCCACATAACCCTGCGTCGCTCCCACGGCGTCGGGTACCTTTTTGAAGGTTTCACCCTCGAAAACAAAAAAAAAAAGCTCGTTCAATGTATGAGCGGGCGGAGGCCGGCCCACATTCACACTTACGGCCATTCCCAATATTCAATCTATCTCTGGTTGTAGGTTACTAGAGATAGAAATAGCTATCTATCCTTTATTTTACCGTCCCAATAAACTTACCAATGGTAAGTCTTTCTATCCGTTAACGCTATCTACCAACGGGAGGACAGATAGCCTACCAGAGATTGCGTTTTCTATGAAATTGACAGTTGACGCGTCCCAATAACAAGAGTAGGTCTATCTGTCAGTGATTATATCTATCTGTAGTAAGTTAAAACACGATCTTAGGTTTTTGGTGGATTACAACAACAGTAAGGTGAACGAATAGTATTTTTCGTGTAAAAAAGGACTGCTTTTGGGTAGAAAATAATGTCTGACTCAAGTTCGAGTAACGATTCTAGTGATATTACACTTTTACAACAGTTAAGTGATTGGGAATGTGATTCAGATGGTGATAATACACACGATAAGAAATATGAAGACCGTGTTGATTATTTACATAAATACGATGATTTTGAGTTTGTCTATAGATTTAGGTTGGACCAATTGGACCAAGTACTCTGCTTAAGTTGATTATTGGTGGCATTGGTAGCTTTGCTGTATACAACCGAGTTTGCTTCTATAATATCTACTAAATTCGCCACTTCTTCTTTTGTCAACGCAATGCTTTTGTGCTAAAACAAAATACAATGTAAAATGATTAGTTTTCTGTGTAATATTCGATATCAACACTTATTTATCAACATAGCTCTTACTTACCGTACTGTTCATCTTGGTAAACGTAAACGAACTTGTTGAATAATAAAAAAATATTTAACAGAGAGTTGCTTGATAATCACGAATCGTAAAATAGTAACAAAACAAAACTTGAACAATCGTCACTGTCAGTCGGCGTCGGCGCGTCTTCCGTCATTACAATAAAAACTTTTTAACAAAAAATATCTACCGACTTCCATGTCACAAAAAAGTAAAAAATAATTTAAATATATTTTGGTCTAGAACATACTCAGTACTTAGTACATAGTCCTGAAGTCGGTGCTCGACATATTTCGCTGGACGACGGTAACTACGTCCTATATGAGCACCGACTTCAGACCTATGTACTAAGTACTGAGTATGTTCTAGACCAAAATATATTTAAATTATTTTTTACTTTTTTGTGACATGGAAGTCGGTAGATATTTTTTGTTAAAAAGTTTTTATTTTACACTTTTTAGTGACTATATTTTTATGTTTGTATTTAAATAAAGCCTCTAAGTTTGCTTTGTGCATCTACATATTCACAAAAATTAAACATAAAACACTTTTACAATTCATACAAACAGGGCGCCCCCTCTGGAAGTACCCCTCCATCATCAGGGTTGAGGAGTTGAAGGTCAAATTTTTCATCTTATATTGTTGCTTAGTAATCTTATAACATATACGTTAGTACCAGGTGGCTAACTTCTATGGCTCAGGCTTGCAGTACCCTGCATCATCAGGGTTTAGGAGTTGAAGGTCAAAATTTTAATTTTGTGCCTCTGTTTGGTATTATTTTTACATACCCGTAAGCACCAAATTGCCAACTCCTATGGTTTAGAATTGAAGTACCCCTTCATCATCAGGGTCGAGGAGTTGAAGGTCAAAATTTTAATTTTGTGCCTCTGCTTAGTATTATTTTTACATAACCGTAAGCACCAAATTGCCAACTCCTATGGTTTAGGATTGAAGTACCCCTTCATCATCAGGGTTGAGGAGTTGAAGGTCAAATTTTTGATTTTATATTTTTGCTTAGTATTTTCTTTACATAACCGTAAGCACCAAATTGCCAACTTCTATGGTTTAGGATTGAAGTACCCCTCCATCATCGGGGTTGAGGAGTTGAAGGTCAAATTTTTCATCTTATGTTTTTGCTCAGTAATCTTATAACATATACGTAAGCACCAAATGGCTTATTCCTATGGTTTTGGCTTTAAGTACCCCTGCATCATCAGGGTTGAGGAGTTGAAGGTCAAATTTTTGTCCCATGAATTTGCTTAACAATTTCATTATATATTCGCAAACATCAAACGACCAACTTTTATAGTTCAGGCTAGCAGTACCCCTGCATCATCAGGATTGAAGAGTTGAAGGTCAAATTTTTCATAGTAAATACCTACATAGTAATTTTATTCTATATTTTAATCAATTGGACTTCTCCAGCTAAGGTTCGGCCGACTATCACTAATTTTATTATTTTGCTCCAAAAAGTTGAAGATCCTATGATTAGAACCTTATCAAACTCTTATCAGACTACCCCTGGAGTACATCCTTTCTAATAAAAAAAGAATCATCAAAATCGGTTGGCGGGATATTGAGTTATTCATACATTTATCGCGTACATTGAAAATGCAAATTTAAGACTTATGCGTTTTTCTTATGGATGCCCTAGTCAAAAAAATACTAAAAAAAAATGGGACCCTATGACACGCACTACCTTTCAAATAAAAAAAAAATCATCTAAATCGGTTCACCCAGTCCGGAGAAATGAGGTAACAAATATAAAAAAAAAAAAAAAAAAATACAGACGAATTGATAACCTCCTCCTTTTTGGAAGTCGGTTAAAAAACGTTCCGTTTCCATTTTTACAGTCGTACTCTCCACATTTAATAACTTTATTTATTTAATTTAAAGTGTTTAATAATATGCTTTTAGAAATCAATTTTAACAAAATAATGTGATTGTTTTACTATGTACAAAAATTATATTATATCATAAGTAAAATTGAGAAAAAACTTAACTAGGCCCTCTATGACGCTGCGTCAGTTGGAACGCAAGGGAGTGCTCAGATAAGTGGCCTATCTACTGTTAACTAGGGATAGCAGTAACTATCGGGATTT
This sequence comes from Spicauda simplicius, assembly GCA_949699795.1. Taxonomy (NCBI): domain Eukaryota; kingdom Metazoa; phylum Arthropoda; class Insecta; order Lepidoptera; family Hesperiidae; genus Spicauda; species Spicauda simplicius. Next base: position 4,363,765 of record OX453087.1, read on the forward strand.
ATTGGGACGGCTTTAAAGGATAGATAACTAGCTATCTGCAATCGCAGGTATCTTTCTATCTTTATCTTTAGATTGAATATTGGGAATGGCCGTTAAAGGGGTTCGCGCCTTACGATCGACCATCTGGGGGCGGCCGCTCCCGCGGGAGCTCCCTGGCTTGGCGACCTCCAACCATCAGGAGGACGACCACCGGCTCGTAAACGACGCCTAGTATTGAGTGGCCACCCAGTGTCAAATATCATGTCACTCAGTACGGAGCCTTTAGCTACAGATCGAAGCTAAGAGACGGTACCGGCTCGAAGGATGTAGCGAATTCAATTATGATGCACCATGTTATAAAGCGAACGCCCTGTAGTTCCGGGATCAGAATAGGGCTACGGCATCCCCTGCCTGTCGTAAGAGGCGACTAATTGGGGCTTCCGGGGTTGCGGGTGGCTAGAGTGGCAGCTCGAACCGTTCGTTCAGGCGATCCCAGGGAGGACGGCGGCTTGTGTGGTCACATACCGCCGTAAACACTAGAGGGGGCGGTGGGCCCAACCGCCCATCTGGGAGAAGCCCGATGGGGCAATGCGCTGTGAGGATTCCGGCTGCGGTCCGTTGGAGGTCCCGGAGTCCTCTTTATAGTTGCGCTGAGGACGGCCACCGGGGGGGGTTTTAGTGCGGTAAAAATCCCACATAACCCTGCGTCGCTCCCACGGCGTCGGGTACCTTTTGAAGGTTACCCCCTCGATAACAAAAAAAATGTTACAATGGGAAGCTGAAGGAAAGTACCTGCCAAAGGCAAGTTTTAAGATGAAGCTAGATTCATTTATGTCGGCCCCTTGTCCTTATATTATAGTCCAAGTTGTGAATGGTAATGCTAAGATCACATAACACAGTTTACCTCTAATTCAACGATTGAAAACAGTTTTTTTTTTCTGACTGAAGTAGAAACCGAGCATGCAGTTCACCTGATGGTAAGTCACTGCCGCCCTGCGACATCTGTAATCAACTACACACAGAACATGGGTTCCATCTGAAGTCAATCACAGATACGTTGCTACTCCCGAGGACTATGATGGTCGCCTCTAGTGTTGCCCAAATGCAAGAACAAGACGAGACTTAGCCAGTCTTGGTCTTGGTCTTGCGCCAATACACCTGGTCTTGGTCTTGGTCTTGGTCTTGCGCTCCCAGTCTTGGTCTTGGTCTTGGTCTTGCAGCAAGAGTCTTGCAAGTCTTGCAATTACCTATTAGTCTATTACTATTTATTAAAGTTTGACTAAATGTACAATAATAGTACCTAAGTAATTAGTTTAAAACCATATAAGTAATCAATATTATAATATATACTTACTAGAATGAATTAATATGACATCTACTACCTATCCTTACCATTTTATCCCAATCATAATACTACTTGCGTGATCAGTATAATGTATTCATTTTCATTCTAAGCACTCTGAAACTTATTTATTCTTTGGAACACCTGTAGGTACTCTTAAAATTCGAAATTATTTTGCATGAGTATACCTACGCCCTATGGCGGCAATCAAATAGTGTCAAATGTTATGATTTCGGCGTGGCGGCAACGATTGTTTTAGATTTCAAAAGAAGCCGCCGGCGCGTGTGTCATAACCATGTACTTCCGAAAAGCGGCAAATTTCTTTGAGAAGTAAGTGCAAAACCTTTGATGCCGCATTATTAAAGTGCCGATGGTTAAAACATAACTATGCATGCACTCAGTTTGATTTTAATAGATATTTTTTTATTCGCTATGTTTATGGTATTAGTCGTAATGCGCATAGGTCCAGTTTTTCATATTTTTTGATACAATTTTTTGCGTTGCATAGAATTCCTAAGCGTACCTACCTATACACCGAACTGTTACACCTAACTACTCAGTGAAATAGCGCTAAGTCCCAGCTGCAAGACGCAAGAGTCTTGCAGGCTATGTCTTGTTCTTGCTCAAGTCTTGCACGGTCAGTCTTGGTCTTGGTCTTGCTAAAAATACGCGGTCTTGTTCTTGGTCTTGGTCTTGCAAAAACGCAAGAACAAGACCAAGACTGCAAGACCAAGACTGAATTTGGGCAACACTAGTCGCCTCATGTGAAAGTGTACGGCAACCACATCCTTCAAGACATTTAATGTTCTATTTTGTTTATTATGTCAATTGCAAGGTGTGTAATGTTTTTATTTGTTGATTTTATGTATGTTTTATGCATTATTTGAAAAAAATATTAGCATCGCGCAATCCTTCTCTATATCAACTACTTATAACCGTGCGTAATTTCATATTCCTCCATCTGCGGCAAGTATCTGCGGCGAATCATAAATTTTTGCTTCGCGTATATTAATATAATTGATGATGATATGATATAGTGATATGATTGAACTTAAAAACCAAATGTTTTGTATAAAGTTGATTACAGATGTCCATTAGTGGCTTCGACCACCTACCATCTGGTGGACGGTGGACTGCATTCTTGTTTGCTTCTAAAAATAATAAACAATCGACTCGCGACTATTCACAGACGGTCAGTAGGCGAAACTAGAAAACTAGTAAATACTTAAATCGATCACGACTGGATTGACTGTATGCACAATAACGTGGACTAAACTGTTTGGTCATAAAATCTCTCGAGCACACGACTAAACTATCACTACATAGTATAAAACAAAGTCACTTCTTGTTATCTGTCCCTATGTATGCTTAGATCTTTAAAACTCATCTGGGAGGAGCCCGATGAGGCAACGCGCTCGGAGGATTCCGGTTGAAGTCGTTTCGAGATCCCGGAGTCCTCCTTTTCAGCGCCGAGGACGGCCACCGGGGGGGTATTAGTGCGGTAAAAATCCCACATAACCCTGCGCCGCTCCCACGGCGTCGGGTACCTTTTGAAGGTTTCCCCCTCGAAAACAAAAAAAAAAAAAAAGATCTTTAAAACTACGCTACGGAGTTTAATGCAGTTTTTTTATTAGATAGAGTGATTCAAGCGGAAAGTTTTTATGTATAATATAGTAGAGAAACACTAATCATGGCCGTCCTTGGCGTTACAAAGAGGAACTCCGAGATCTCCAAAGGAACGCAACAGGAGTCTAAACGCGTTGCCCCATCGGGCTCCTCCCGAGTGTGCCCACCGCTCCGTCTGGTCTTTACGACGGTATGTGACCACACATACCGCCGTTCTTCCCGGGGTCGCCTGACCGAATGGTTCGAGCTTCCACTAGCCGCCCGCGACCGGGGAGGTACCACCGCCACACTTATTTCTTGCGTGAAGCAGTTCTTGCGTGAGCTGGAAGGGTGGGGTTGAGCTTACTTTTCTATTAGATGGCCTTAGTCCTCGGGAGTAGCAACGCTCTAGTAGTGATAGACCTCAGATATCAGATAGAATCTCTGTTTTCTATGAACTTGCATACAGATGTCCAAGAGACACTTATCACTTACCATCAAATGAACTAACAACAAGAGCAGTGTTAGCCTAATGGTTGAAACTTGCCCTCTCGATCGGGAGGTCCGAGGTTCAAACTCAGGCACGCACTGATTTTTATGAAATTAGGTGCGTATGAGAAATTAATTATCACTGCTTTTCGGTGAAGGAAAACATCGTGAGGAAACCTACACCTATCCGAGAGTTCTTTAAAAAAAGTAGGTAGTTGAAGGTGTGTGAAGCCCATCAATTCGCACTTGGCCAGCGCGGTAGACTATGGCCTAAACTCTCTCATTCTGAGAGAAGACCCGTGCCCAGCAGTGGGACAATAATGGGTTGACGAAAGAGAACTAACAACTCATTTGCTAGTTCAATGTCGTCAAACAAAAATATTTGTACAACTGTTTTTGTTTTATTTCACAAGTCCAAAGTCCAAAGACCACTCCTGTGCCTTTTGTGAGATTTGCAACAAAAATCTATTCATTAGAACTTTGAATAGAAGACAGATACCGCGTCATTCAAATGACGTGTACAATCAGGTGGACTGCATGCTCGTTTGCTACCTAAATTTTATAATAAAACATGCCTATAATTGAAATAGCTTGAGGGTGGTAGAACCAGTGTATTTGACCGGGGAAGTATCACCGCCACACCTATTTCTAGAGTGAAGCATTTCTTGCGTTTCGATAGAAGAGTGTGGTTGCTGGCACACTTTTATATGAGGCGACCATCATAGTCCTCGGGAGTGACAACGCATCTTTGATTGACTTCAGGTGGAACCCATGTTCTGTATGAAGTTGATTACAGATGTCCATGAGCGGCAGTGACCACTTACCATCAGGTGGACTGCATGCTCGTTTGCTACTTAAATTTTATAATAAAACATGCCCATAATTGAAAAAGCCGTTCTGGCACTCATACCATCATTCTACCTGCCAAAACTAAATTGTTCACGAAATAGAAAAGACTTATTCTTTTTTCAACAATGCTTTGAGGAGGAGATTCGGTCACCTGCCTTCCCCTCTCATATTTAAGCCTGACTCAACATTTACCTGAATTCAATCTTAAAAGCATTGCTACTCCCGAGGGCTGAGATTATTGCCTCATAATAAAATTGAACCGGCAATAACACCACACAAAATTTTTGACTTCCGTCTCAAAAGGTCGCCGACCTCTGGGGTAGGCCTATGTCAGCCTTCAAAAAGCTGATAAATAGAAGGGTCTTGCTTATAGACAATGAATTATTACCTCGGCTAGCATCAAAACATCAAAGCATGAGCAGTGATAACCTTTTTTTTTTTTTTTGTTTTCGAGGGGGAAACCTTCAAAAGGTACCCGACGCCGTGGGAGCGACGAAGGGTTATGTGGGATTTTTACCGCACTAAAACCCCCCCGGTGGCCATCCTCGGCGCTAAAAAAGAGGACTCAGGGATCTCCAACAAACACCACCGGAATCCTCTAAGCGTGTTGCCCCATCGGGCTCCTCCCAGATGGGCGGCTGGGCCCACCGCTCCGTCTAGTCTATACGACGATATGCGACCACACATACCGCCGTCCTTCCCGGGATCGCCTGGCTGGACGGTTCAAGCTCCCACTCTAGCCGCCCGCAACCCCGGAAGCCCCTTTTAGTCGCCTCTTACGACAGGCAGATGATACCGTAGCCCTATTCTGATCCCGGAACTACAGGGACGAGCAGTGATAGCCTAATGGTTGAAACTAGCCCTTTCGATCAGAAGGTCCACAGTAGAAATCCAAGGCACGCTCATTTTTCTAAAATTATGTACGTGGTGCCAACTCATTAGTGTCCCACTGCTGGGCACGGGTCTTCTCTCAGAATGAGAGAGTTTTAGGCCATAGTCCACCGCGCTGGCCAAGTGCGAATTGGGGAACTTTACACACCTCCGAGAACTTTTTTTAAAGAACTCTCGGGTATGTAGGTTCCCTCCCGATGTTTTCCTTCACCCAAAAGCAATGACAATTAATTTCTAACACGCACATAACATTGAAAAATCAGTGCCTGGGTTTGAACCTCGGTCCTCCCGATCGAGAGTTCATTATGGGAAAATTATGTACGTATCAGAAATTAATTATCACAGCTTTACGGCGATCGAAAACATCGTGATGATAACCTACACACTCGAGAGTTCTTTAAAAAGTTCTCAGAGGTGTGTCAAATCTACCAATTCGCATTTGACCAGCGCGGTGGACTATGACCTAAAACTCTCTCATTCTGTCAGACCCGTGCCCAGCAGCAGTACAATAATAGCTTAAAAACAAGCATCAAACCCGGAACCTGCGTGAACCGCTGCTATGGGTCACGTGGTTTTACGAATCATGTCCAAAAACATTTAAAAAATCCGGTTTGTAATTATTGTCAGTTACCGATAATTATTTTATTTTCATTTGCAATGAAGAAAGAATGTAAACTTATATTATGTCATGTTACGGGTATATGTTTAAATCAGGGATACCATGAAATGCCTAGATCGTTGCAAAGCGGTTCATTTCCAATTGTTAGGAAAGAAATATTGAAGACTAGCCGACCCGGCGAACTTCGTTCCGCGTAATAGTCAAAAATCTAAAATTGAGTGTTTCTCCACTGTATTATACATAAAAACCTTTCTCTTAAATCACTCTATCTATTAAAAAATCTTTAAAATCCGTAGCGTACTTTTAAAGATCTAAGCATACATAGGGACAGACAGCGAGAAGCGACTTTGTTTTACACTATGTAGTGACAACTGATAGATATATGTTATATCGAACGTTTAGCTTTAATAAATGGTTTAGCTTATTCATTCCTATAGAATGTTTTAGTTAAAAAAAATGAAGAAAAAGTAGCATGCAGTTCACCTGATAGTCATTGCCGCCCATGGACATCTGTAACCTATTCTGCGTATAACAGAGATTTTACTTAGTGTATCAAAAATGTGTAGCCATTCCTGTGCACTATGATTATTGCCTGATGTAAGGCAGTCGGCACTGATACAGCACTTTTTCACTAGAATTTCATATTAGTAATAGGAGTGTTCATGGTATCTTTCTATTCAAAATATACTGGCTTTTATCTATCTTCTATCTATACTATAATAAATCTGTAAGAGGTCGCTGTCTGTACATGGAATAAATTTAGGTGAAAACCATTTCTAGAGGTCTTTAATACGATATAGAACCCAAAATAATGGTTTTTAGAAATCTTTTCTGTTTGTCTGTTTGTCTGTTTGTCTGTGTGTTTGAAAACGCTAATCTCAGAAACGGCTTATCCAATTTGAATATAATTTTCACCAATGTGTTGTGGGAAACTTCACTTAACATTTAGTGTTTATTTTATGTAAATCGGTTTATAAATAAAAAAGTTATGTCAATTTAAAACTACACAGTATTTATTCTGTGTTCGATAAGTGTTAACAAGATATGTAACTGCATAGTTGAATTGGTTGAAACTAAACAATACATGTTATGGTCTGTAAAATGTATTCCTTTGTTATGTATTTTTATTGGTTATGTGTGTACCTATGTTATTTGATACTATACAAATCTATATCTCTATATCTATATATACTTATATAAAAACGAAAGCATGCTCTCTCACTCATCTATTGAATAAACATTGTAGAGCATAAACTGCTAAAGATACGAATATGATTTTTACTAGGGGTTCCTTTGATGACGTAGACGTCAGTTATGAATGAATTTTCTGATCCCCCCCCCCCAATTTAACCCAAATAGGAGATGTAAGTTTGTATGAAAGTCCGTCAATTTGGAAGCTACCTCAATAAAATTTAGTATTTCGCTTTGATTTTTATGTTAGACATAGTTTTAAACCGACTTCCAAAAAGGAGGAGGTTATCAATTCGTCTGTATTTTTTTTTAAGTTTTTAAGTTTTATATTTGTTACTCGATTTCTCCGCACTGGGTGAACGGATTTGGATGATTTTTTTTTCATTTGAAAGGTAGTGCGTGTCATGTGGTCCCATTTATTTTTAGTTCACTTTTGACATGACATCAACCGATTTTGATGATTTTTCTTTTATTTGAAAGAATGTACCTACTTCAAGAGAACTCTGATGAGTTTGATACGGTTCTGATCATAGGATCCATTTCCTTGAAGCAAATTAACGAAATTAGCGATACTCGGCCAAACCTAAGCTGTAGGAGTCCAATTGGGTTGAAAGTAGAATGAGATTACTAAGCAGATATTTCCTAAAAAAATTGACCTTCAACTCTTCAATCCTGATGATGCAGGGGCACTGCTGGCCTGAACCGTAGAAGTAAGTCAATTTGTTTTTATGGATATATAATAAGATTGATAAACAAATTCGTGGGACAAAGATTTTATCTTCAACTCCTCAACCCTGATGATGTAAGGGTATTTCAAGATTAAACCGTAAGAGTTGGCTATTTGGTACTTACGGTTATGTAATAAAAATACAAGCAAAGATGAACGGTAAAAATTTTGACCTTCAACTCCTCCCTGATGATGCGGGATAGTGCAAGCCTAAATTATAAAAGGTAGTCACATAATGCTTACGGTTGTTTTCAGTATATATCATGAGTTTAATGACAGCTCATTAAACTGAAATGTGATTAATAAATTAAACTTCAATTCATCAACCCTAATAATCTAAGTACACAACCTACTTAAGCCGTATGAGTTTGGTACTTATTGTTTACAATACATTACGACCCGTTCCTGAGAGAACATTATGATGAAAAGTGTCACTTTGAATACCTAAATCCTAAAAATGCAGGAGTATTGTCATGTTATTATTAAGAGTTGGATTTAGCTGTAGCTTTTTAAACAGGATGGGTTAGGTTAGGTTGGAACATAAAAGAAAACATAAAAAATAAACGAGCAGGGTGCGGCAGCGGCGCCCTGCGAGCGGGTGCGCCCTGTTCGTATGAATTGTAAAAGTGTTTTGATTCTGTCTTTTGCTTTACAAATAACAATTTACACGCACAAATAGCTCGATGCACCTCTTAAAAGATCTTATCTTTGACCACATGCAACAAAATATGAACTTAGGATATATGTCGCTGTTCAGTGATATTTCAATTTTCTAATGATTTCTTTGTTATCCGGAAAAGTAAAAATCAATCTTCATATCGATACGTCTTCGTTTAAATGTGGAGGAGTTGGTTGAAAAGTATATCCCGATATCTATACTTCTATACTAATATATAAAGCTGAAGAGTTTGTTTGTTTGAACGCGCTAATCTCAGGAACTACTGGTTCGAATTTAAAAATTCTTTTTGTATTGAATAGACCATTTATCGAGGAAGGCTTTAGGTTATATACCATCACGCTGCAACTATTAGGAGCGAAGAAATAATGGAAAATGTGAAAAAAACGGGGAAAATTATTCATCCTTGAGGGCTTCCGTTGCGTGCGCTTCGAAAACGGTACAAGATACCAAAAATATATGTATGAAAGAATTATTTCTCTTGAAATGATCTAAAAAAATGTCCGCGACAGTATATGTCTATCTTTTAAGATTAACTCACTAGAACCGTTTTCATGGTAATCAAATTCGGTCGAAATTAGTTAAGAGTTGTATAAACGTAATAATATTAATCTTTGTCCAAATAAATGTGTTGTTAATTAAGAGTATTTAATTGTGAACAAAATTGTCTTTGACATCACTTAATTTCAATGAACATCTTAGAAGATATTGATATCTTAGAGATCTTGCGTCGTTTTATCGTCGTGTAAAAATACTTTTTAAATACTATTTGATTTTGTTTTAAGGATATTTTGTTTTAGGTTCTAATAATTTAATTTTTTTATATATGAGCTATATGAGTTAGCTATGTTCTTTTCAAAACTAAATTGTCTAAAATAATAATAGAAAATGAAACGGACAAAGTCGTGGGTGACAGCTATAATTTATAAAGCTGAGGAGGTTGTTTGCAAAAATAAATTATGCCCAAAATAACTATTCCACGCGGACGAAGTCGCGGGCACAGCTAGTTGTACAAATATAAGTAGTTCACTTGATACTAAGCAGCTATAACCCATACATAGCCAGCACACTTACAAACAATATATGGGAAGGTGTCTTATCTGAAGCCAATTACATGCATTATTAGCACACCCTTCAGCAGGTTGAGATTTGCTTAACGCTAGAAATAAGTGTGGTAAAGGTCCCCGGTTGAACCACATTGCTTAATTCACCTCACCTTTGTCACCTTCTTTGCCACTACATCTCGCCACATTTCATAGCTGCGTTAGACATAATTATTTTACAAATAAGAGCAGTGATAGCCTAATGGTTGAAACTTGCCCCCTCAATTGGGAGGTCCGAGGTTCAAACCCAGGCACGCACCACTGATTTATGTGCGTATTAGAAATTAATTATCACTGCTTTTCGGTGAAGGAAAACATCGTGAGGAAACCTATACACCCGAGAGTTCTTAAAAAAAAAAAAGTTCTCGGAGGTGTGTGAAGTCCACCAATTCGCACTTGGCCAGCGCGGTGGACTATGGCCTAAACTCTCATTCTGAGATAAGACCCGTGCCCAGCAGTGGGACAATAATGGGTTGACGAGAGTTATACATAATTAGGCGTTTCACGCTACGTCCGTTTTTCCCACTCGCCGGCCACATGGACGTTGTATTGCCCCTATATTTTGGAGTTTCGACCTTGCTGTTTTGGTTCCCACGGTAAAAAAACTGTTTTGGTAAGTTTCAATGTCGTGTCAATATCGGGCACGCCCGGTTCCTGGTTGGTGGACCGGTTTTGCACTCCGAAAATGAAGCTGAAGTTTGGTGTGAGAAACGAAAATTTATAGGTTTGGTTCTAAGAGTACCTAAAGGGTCTAAACGGGATATCATAGCATCGCATCTGTGATTGACTTCAGATGGAACCCATGTTCTGTATGTAGTTGATTACAGATGTCTATGGGCAGTGACCATTTACCATCAGGTGGACTGCATGCTCGTTTGCTACTTCAGTCAGATACTTAAAAATAAAGAAAAAAAAAACATGCGTGCGTACAAAGTACACATGTCAGAAGTGAAACTTCTTTGGCGAACTAATTTATAAATCTTGTTTATATTTATACAAATCTAAAACTTTAAATTTCCAAGATTAAGAGGAAGGGAAAAAGGCGTGATACGACGTTCGCTCTGTCTTACTTTTTCTCTCAATCTTTCTCACTCGCTTGCTCCCTACTCTCACTCCACGGCTAGTTGCTCATGCTACGTTCGCCCTGTCTTACTCTCTCTCAATCGGTCTCGATCACTCTCTCTCTCTTTTCCGACACTTCCGTTGCATACCGGCGTGACGTTTCATCTGTAAAAATTTTACCCTCATGTGCCTAAAGAAGTTTCACTTCAAAAAAAACCCGCGTGGCGGAGCGGTTACCATACCGGTCGGACGCGCAATGGGTTCCGTATGTATGTTCATTTATTTGTGACGCGCCTCAGCACGGATTGCAACATATGACATATCACTCAAATCGGTATATTTGTATTAAATTTATTATTTCAAAATTTATATTACAAAATTTACCGTGGGAACCGAAGACAACTACCCTTGTAAAAAGGTAAAAAAATATATAAAAGGACAAATTACGCATAAAAACAACATTCTTATTGCCTTTTAAGGAAATCAAAAATACAAGTTTTGTTGTGTATGCAATAAACTCAAAAAGCGTTTATTGCCCCAGATTTTGTAAATATAGACTTATCCCACGGTTTCACCTGCCTAAATAAAACTGGCTAAGTGCAAGTCGGGCTCAGACGCCGAGGATTCCGTACTATATAAACGGCAAAAAATCACATTTGTTTAATGGCAGCCCCATTTAAACATTTATTTTTCTGTTTTTTTACTATTTGTTGTTATAGGGACAACATAAATACATTATCAGTGAAAAATTCACAGTATTAAATAAATCTTTGTTCCATAAAATAAACGTTTTTTATATTATATTATTTTTTTATATTATACATATAGGTACGAAACCCTTTGTGTGCTTGTCAGACTCGCACTTAGCCGATTTAATTTACTTTCTTTCCCGAAGGGGACTCCTTTAGAAAGTACGGAACACTGCTTTTTTTTATCTGACTGAAGAAGCAAACGAGCATGCAGTCCACCTGATGGTAAGTGGTCACTGCCGCCCAGGGACACCTGTAATCAACTTACAGAACATGGTTTCCATCTGAAGTCAATTACAGATGCGTTGCTACTCCCGAGGACTATGATCGCCTCATATAAAAGTGTGCCGGCAACCACACCCTTCCATCTCGCGCAAGAAATGCTTCACACTAGAAACAGGTGTGACGGTGGTACTTCCCCGGTCGAACTACGCTGGTTCTACCACCTGTAAATATTTCTATACCTAATATTATTTCTACTTGTCTTATTTGTATTCCTACCTATTTTCAGTACATAAATCTTTTTTGCAAATATGTGCGGTGTACAGACAGATAGAACATTCATATTAATTGTGTATAAATATCTTAACTAGTTTTGCTTCCGGACACTTTTGATATATTTTTTTTAAACAGCTTATAAAAACGAAGGCTTTACGTAGTACGCAAATTAAATAAAACTATCCTTAACAAAGGAACTGAGTTAACAAAAAAAAATATTAACTAACTATTACCTTTTAAACTGTTAATTTTAAAAGTTTGTTACTTAGGCAGTTGCTTACTATGTTTATGCATATTTTCTTTGTAGAGATTGAAGTATACAAACGAGCAAGCAGCCCACCTTTTATATCTGACTGAAGAAGCAAACGAGCATGCAGTCCACCTGATGGTAAGTGGTCACTGCCGCCCTGCGACATCTGTAATCAACTTCATACAGAACATGGGTTCTATGTGAAGTCAATCGCGGATGCGTAGCTACTTCTGAGGACTATGATGGTCGCCTCATGTGAAAGTGTGCCGGCAACCACACCCTTCTATCGAAACGCAAGAAATGCTTCACGCTAGAAACAGGTGTGGCGGTGATACTTCCCCGGTCGAACTATACCTGGTACTACCACCTTCTACGTTCTACCACCTGACAGCAAGTGCAAGCCAAAAAAATATTTGTTACATCTTTTCCATTTATTTAGAAGTTAACATATTTATATTTCTCCCTATAGGATTTTTTTTTCCTTCGCTGCTTTGGAATTCAGTGGGAAAGTAGTGGGACAATAATGGGTTGACGACGACTGCTACCTTCGGTTGCTACTTCTATCAGACATTTGCTGGAATGAGACATGATCACCTTTTTTTTTGCTCGAGGGGGAAACCTTAAAAAGGTCGACGCCGTGCGAGCGACGCAGGGTTATGTGGGATTTTTACCGCACTAAAACCCTCCCGGTGGCCGTCCTCGGCGCTATGAAGTGGAGTCCGGGACATCCAAAGGACTGCAGCCGGAATCTTCTGAGCGCGTTGCCCCATCGGACTCGTCCCAGATGGGCGGCTGGGCCCACCTCTCCGTCTAGTCTTTACGACGATATGCGACCACACATACCGCCGTCCTTCCCGGGATCGCCTGGCTGGACGGTTCAAGCTACCACTCTAGCCGCCCGCAACCCCGGAAGCCCCTTTTAGTCGCCTCTTACGACAGGCAGGGGATGCCGTAGCCCTATTCTGATCCCGGAACTACAAGGACGATGATCACCTAGCCTGGCGGGAGATCTTCATTTCTCAAAGGTTCATAGATGGTTAAGACATTTATAAATGTACAGATTAGTAATAATAATCTTTGTAACATTATAATCTGTCTAGTTAGTTTTACATTTTAAAATTTTAATTATAACTAAAAAATGTGTGCGTGTACTAGCGTACACTCGTAAGAAGTGAAACTTCTTTATGACGTTATTTTTCAAAAAATAATTTACTATATGCAACTTTACAGAAATTGGTTAAATAAAGTTAAATTAGATAAAGTTTAATAAAAGGCTTTTATTAAACTTTATCTAATAATCTAATCTATAATAATCTATCTAATATCACGCGTGGTAGGGATAAGAAAATAATGGCGCGTAACGGAAAAAAAAGATGGCGCGTAACAGAAAAAGATGGCGCGTAACGAAAAAATGTTACACTAAATTTTTTTCCAACCCCGATAAAGAAGTTTCACTTCAACAACCCCGATAAAGAAGTTTCACTTCAAATATATATCCTAATATAATAATTGGCTTTGAACGTCGTTGTAATTGTCGTTTTTTGTTTTTAATTTGGAAAATCCCGAGCATTTCTCGGAACAACAATTGTATGAATCATGTTTATTTGGCTAGTACTTGGCATGTGTACCTAAAGTAAGAAAATACAAGTAATATATATAACGAAGTAAATGAGTGACAGGCTCGAGGTCTTCATTACTGTCCATTCTTGAAGATTTCAAGTAAAACACAGGAGTAAACTTCTTCGATTTATTCACACTTGAGGAGGACCGATCGCTTCGACGGTTAAACAAGAGTCTTTTTCTACCGGCGTTCGCTCGCCTTTTTATAACAATGTTTGGTGAGGTGACAATAACAAATTTATGGAGGGTAAAGTTACAATTCTAAAAATCACTAAATATTGATAATTTATTAAACAAACAATTTTCGATCATTAAACTAACTAAAATAATTATTTTCGGCGACGTGTTTTTCATAAATACGCGGTGTCGCGCCGACATATAATATGTTGTTAAATTACCTATGGGCGTACAACCCATTATTGTCCCACTGCTGCGCACGGGTCTTCTCTCAGAATGAGAGAGTTTAGGCCATAGTCCACCGCACTGGCCAAGTGCGAATTGGTGGACGTCACACACCTAAAACTTTTTTTTTAATGAACTCTCGGGTGTTGGTTTCCTCACTATCTTTTCCTTCACCGAAAAACAGTTATAATAAATTTCTAATACGCACATCATTTTAGAAAAATCAGTGGTGCGTGCTTGGGTTTGAACCTCGGACCTCCCGATCGAGAGGGCAAGTTTCAACCATTAAGCTATTACTGCTCGATGTATGTTTGTATGGGCATACAAACATATATTTTTCCCCTCGACAACAAAAAAAAAAGCGCTACACTGCTGTTATAAGGTCGAAATATGTATTTTTATTGACTGATTCGAGATCGTTAAATTCCGAAAACCGCTATAGCCTTCCAAATCTTGATCTAATCGAAAGATATCGAAGTCGTTTGAAAATTTTCCACGATCAATTTGTAGACTCACGATGGGAAATTTTAGAAACTAGTCGCCCGTCGCAACGGTCGAAATTCGACCGTAATTTAAATTAAAAAACTAAACTTCATATTGTCCAAAGTAGCACGAATATTTCTCAAATTCTTGCAAAATAAATTGTAATAATTTTCAAGTTATTTTGAACGCACCCGTTAAAGGTAAAAAGAGGTTTAATAACTAAGCTGCATTTAAAAGCAATAGCGGGTATTTTGACAAAGACACCTGTCATTTTTGACGTTATATGTTTTCATAGTAAGACATTGAATGTTCTATGCCGTTTATTATGTATGTGTTTGTGTCAAATGCAAGGTAGTGGGTGTAATGTGTTTTTGTTGGCGACTAGTATGGATGAATTGTTATGTCTGTTCTGTGTCTGGGTTTTAGTGGATTTACCAGGTGGTAGAGATATTGTAGTTCGTCCGGGTAGACACCACCGTCGCTAGCGTGACGCAGTTCTTGGAAGGGTGTAGTTTCCAGCTAAGTAAAAGTCTGAAGTGACCATCTTAGTCTTCGAAAGTAGCAACGCTTGTGATTGACTTCATGTAGACCTTACAAGGTGGTAGAACCAGTGTACTTCGGCAGGCGACGTGAAGCATTTCTTGCGTTTCGATATAAGGGTGTGGTTGCCGGCACACTTTCACATGAGGCGACCATAGTCCTCGGGAGTACCAACGCATCTGTGATTGACTTCAGATGGAACCCATATTCTGTATGTAGTTGATTACGGATGTCGCAGGGCGGCAGTGACCACTTACCATCAGGTAACTTAATAACCATAACCAAAAATAAAACCAGCTAAGTGCGACTTGGACTCGTGCACTGAGGGTTCCGTACCATTATCTATAAATCAGCCGGACAGCGGAGTCTTAGTTTAGGGTTCCGTTTTCACTCTTTGTAAACGGAATCCTAAACTACTAAGGGCTCCGTTCAGTGTATCGAATCAAGTTTTATGGTATTAGCAAATATTTTTTATCGTTAGTTACTCGGTGGGTACTACAAGTGCATCTATTTCTAGGGCGAGGTCGATGGCCGACGGCCCCTTACTAAGTTTACTTGGGACTTGGAATGCAGAATTGGTGGATGCCGCCTATTGAAATGTGAGGGTGGAATAAAGGTCCTTCCAATTGTACGTAACCCTTATTTACGGTTACGTAAAATTGGTTATTTCATTTATAAACCGTCGTATGATTTTAGACTAATATTATCATGGATTGGAAACATTAGAATAATTAACGAGTACTCACGATATGTGGTTTATGAATTACCTATATTTGACGATATTTTGAAGTGTACATTCATCATGTACACTTCATGTACACAACAAAATAATTCAAAACCTGGTTATTGTGAGTCCGTATTAAAATGTAATAAAAAGCTTAATGAAATTAACGCTTGCAACACTCACTGTCCCACACGAAGATTGTGTGTGTGACGATCGTGGGTGTCATGGAACACCCACAGATGAATGAACAAATACCCAGTTTAGAACGGTAATAAAATTCACTCAGCTATCTGTGTCGGATGTCTGGCCTGGAATCGAATCGGGGAGCCGCTTTTTGCTAGGTGCATGAATCGTCGACGTCGATGGCCTGGCGTTTCTCCCTGCGTTAAATAGGAAGGCGCTATCTTTGGTTCTTCAACATTCCAAGACTCGTAAAACCGTAATAATTGAGAGTTATTTAATTCAAGCATTTCTGCCCAATCAGCTGTTACGTTCCACTTCTGAACATGTTTTTTTTTTTATTTTCAAGTAGATTTGTTTAGAAATACTGTCTAAAAAATCAATTAACCGTTTTTTAGGGTTACGCACATCAAATGGAACCGTTGATTGATTAAGTTTCTTGTATTTTTTTTTATTTGATTTGACTGGAGTAGCAAACGAGCATGCAGTCCACCTGATGGTAAGTGGTCACTGCCGCCCATGGACATCTGTAATCAACTTCATACAGAACATGGGTTCCATCTGAAGTCAATCACAGATGCGTTGCTACTCCCGAGGTCAATGATGGTCGCCTCATGTGAAAGTGTGCCGGCAACCACACCCTTCCATCTCGCGCAAGAAATGCTTCACGCTAGAAATAGGTGTGGCGGTGGTACTTCCCCGGTCGAACTACACTGGTTCTACCACCTTGTATGTACTATTGACCGTGCTAGACACATTCCGTGACAGACACGTATAGTTTATTGAACACTAGATGACGCGGCGAACTTCGTTCCGCTTAAAAGTCAAATATCTAAAATTATCAGTGTCTTCCACTATATTATGCATGTATTATACATGAAAACCTTCCTCTTGAATCACTCTATCTATTAAAAACTGCATTAAAATACGTAGCGTAGTTTTAAAGATCTAAGTATACATAGGGACAGACAGCAAGAAGCAAATGTTTTATACTATGTAGTGATTTGTAGAAATAATCTAATTTATTCTAGTGATTAGTTAATTGCAACATAAGCACTCATTTGCACGTACGCGCATTCACGTATACGCACACATACACAAGCCCTCAAGCACGTGCGTATAGGTGCACACACACACATACACAAGCACGGATACGTACACACCAACATGTACAAGCAAAGACACGTATACACACGCAAGCACGCGAACATACGCACATGAACAAAAACACGAACGCTTACCTACGCACTCACACACATCTTTTCTAGGACGTATACGCACGCACACACACGCGCAAGCCTGCACGCACACACTGCCAGATATCGTGTGAAATATAAAAATGTAATTTGTTTCATTTTAAGATTTGACTAGCTGAACCCCGCAGCTTCGCCCGCGTAAAAAAATCGATGTATCGATTGTCCCGTGGGAATAAGAAATTTTCCCACAGTAGAAAGTAGCCTATATGTTAATCCAGAGTGTCAGCTATCTCCCTACCAAATTTTATGAAAATCGCTCCAGCCGTTTAGACGTGAATAAGTAACAAACATACACACACACAAACTTTATAATATTAGTATGAAGTATGATATGATTATAACATAAAACGTTAATTCAGTCACTGGGTATTTTATTTCACCATTACCCAATTAAATATGAGATTGTTGATGAAGAAAAAATGCAAATTAACATAGTTAATTAGAAATCATTACAAAGCATAATTAGTGTGTAATTGGCCTGTTGAAATGTTAGGCTGTTTATTTAATAAAGTCGCTATGGACGCGGATTTACGAACGGATTGTTTTTTTTTATCTGACTGAAGTAGCAAACGAGCATGCAGTCCACCTGATGGTAAGTGGTCACTGCTGCCCATGGACATATGTAAGCAACTACATACAGAACATGGTTTCTATCTGAAGTCAATCACAGATGCGTTGCTACTCCCGAGGACTATGTTGGTCGCTTCATATAAAAGTGTGCCGGCGATCACACCCTGCCATCGAAACGCAAGGAATGCTTTACGCTAGAAATAAGTGTGGTGGTGGTACTTCCCCGGTCGAACTACAGTGGTTCTATCACCTTTAAAATTGTATGAAAATGTTTGTGGTTCAGGGTTCGATGCCGGGCGAAATGTGTCTGAGCTAGTTGTTTATATCGTATGTTTTTGACATTCGCATTGAAATGAAATGTCTTTATTTTGTATAGGCCTGCGGGGGCACTTACAAATTGTCAGTTACATTTTTTTCTTACAATACCACCGGATCGGAATACGACCTCAACTGAGAAGATCCGGCAAGAAACTCAGCGGGTTTGTCTTTTTTTCTTATTTATATCCATTTTTTTAATATTATTACAATCATGTTTTTTTTCTGCATGGTAATGAAAGTTAGCTCCAGTATCTTACCTTACAGTTCAGTAAAAGAGAGTCCTGTTTGGCAAGATACGCTACACTTTGTCATTTATTAAATATACTATAGTAATGTATATTATTGCTCAGTCCCAAGCTGTTTTGTCTTCTATGTAATCAGAAATTTTATAATACGCTTAGCAAGAATAGGTGCGACTGTTTTGCGAGTATTGAGTGCTTCGTAAAAAAGGTCGCCAAATCTATCCAACTTGAAATCAATTTGCAGTTGACGAACTAAAAAAACGTCATGAAATCTAGATCCTTCGATAGAACCAATGTAGTTCGACCGAAGAAGACCACCGTCGCACCTATTTCCAGTGTGAAGCATTTCTTGCGTTTCGATTGCCGGCACACTTTTATCTGTTTGAAGTGAAACTTCTTTATCGGGGTTGGAAAAAAATTTAGTGTAAAATTTTTTCGTTACGAGCCATATTTTCTGTTACGCGCCATTATCCGTTACGTTACGTTACGTTATCCCTACCACGCGTTATATTAGATAGATTATTATAGATTAGATTATTAGATAAAGTTTAATAAAAGCCTTTTATTAAACTTTATCTAATTTAACTTTATTTAACCAATTTCTGTAAAGTTGCATATAGTAAATTATTTTTTGAAAAATAACGTCATAAAGAAGTTTCACTTCTTACGAGTGTACGCAGTACACGCACACATTTTTTGTCACTGCCGCTCTGCGACATCTGTAAACCTCTTTATACAGAACATGGGTTCTATCTGAAGTCAATCGCAGATGCGTAGCTACTCCCGAGGTAGTCCTGATGGTCGCCTCTTGCTTGCGCAAAATGTTTCACGCTAGAAATAGGTGTGTCGCTGAATGGAGTTGATTTAAAAATCTAGAAAAATATCTAAGTCGCGAGTTCACGGCACTTAGCGACAGTTTTAATAGCCTATACATTTTTTATAGGCTGTTTATAACTGGCTTGTTCTTGTGTTTTTGTCATTTTGAATTAATTTAAGCATGTGATCTAACCGGTTTTGATTCTAGTCGAAATTTTTTTTGAAAGCCATAGGCGTGCTGAATATTGTTTTTACCCGACTGCGTTAAAAGAGTAATGTTTTTTGAGCGCATGTGTATTTGTGTCTGTGTATGTGTGTGTATGTATGATTGTATGTATGTGTGTATGTTTTTTTTGTATAAGGGGTTTAAAAATACTTTTACGTATCGTAGGGCTGCTGTTGATACCTCGTATGTCGGACTCGATCGGTGTGTGTGTGTGCGTATGTGTGACGTGTGTTTTTTTCCTTAAAAGGTTTAAAAATACTTTTACGTATCATAGGGCTGTTGTAAATACCACGTATATTGGACTCGATCGGGAAACCATACTTAAAATAATCCTCTTTCTCGCTCCCTGGACCCCGCGAAATGGCCGCTACCTGTGTGTATGTATAGCGTGTGTTTGTGTATGTATGTGTGTGTGTGTGTGTATGTGTGTATGTATGTGTGTCCATTTCTTTGGCACGCGCTACAGCACAAACAGCTTAACGGATTGTAACATAATTATAACATCTTATTCGATTCAACTTGCTGCAGAATGACATAGGGTAAATAGAAATTTCGCCTGCGGTCAAAGAAAAATTGGGGAAAGACGTTTTTTTTTACTTATCATAACATGGTATCAATTGAAAGTTATCAATGGTAAATAGATCGTTAGGAATTATATGAAGAAGGCGCCCTACAATACGGTCGAATTTAGACCGTGGTTTAACTCAATAACTTAACTTGATATTGTCCAAAGTAACACGAATATTTCTCAATTCCAATTTATTTGTATGATGATATGTATTTGTATGAATTTACGAGTTATTTTAAAAACACCTATTAGAAAGAAAAAGAGGTTTAATTGACTGAGCTGCGTTTAAAAGCAATGACGGGTATTTTGACAGACATCTGACATTTTTGACGTTATATGTTTTCATAATCAAACAATGAACGATTTGTTTCGTTTATTTATTGTGTCAAATGCACGATAGTGTGTGTGTGTGTAATAATGTGTTTTTTTAATGAATTTTATGAATGTGTTTCAACGAAAGGACGTGGTAGCCGGCACACTTTATATAAGGCGACTATCATAGTCCTCTCGAGTAGCAACACGTCTGTGATGGACTTCAGATAGAACCCATCTATACTAATATAGTAAAGAGGTAAAGTTTGTAACTTTGTTTATAAGGGGTAATCTTCAGTAATACTGAACCGATCATGAAAATTCTTTCAGACTCTGAAAGCAACACTATTCAGGGATGCTATAGGCTATATTTAATTCGTCCCTGTAGTTCCGGGATCAGAATAGGGCTACGGTATCCCCTGCCTGTCGTAAAAGACGACTTAAAAGAGCTTCCGGGATTGCGGGCGGCTAGAGTGGGAGCTTGTACCGTCCAGCTTGTTCCCGGGAAGGACGGCGGTATGTGTGGTCGCATACCGTTGTAAAGACTAGACGGAGCGGTGGGCCCAGCCGACCATCTGGGAGGAGCCCGATGGGGCAACGCGCTCAGAGGATTTCACACATAACCCTGCGTCGCCCCCACGGCGTCGGGTTTCCCCCTCGAAAAAAAGGCTATATTTTACCATGATTGAACAAAATATAATTAACGCTTCACGAAGTAGGCACGGGTAGGAAGTTGCTTACAGATGTCGCAGGGCGAGTGACTTACCATCAGGTGGACAAATCAATTATACAAAAAAAAAACATGCGTGCGTACAAAGTACACATGTCAGAAGTGAAACTTCTTTGGCGAACTAATTTATAAATCTTGTTTATATTTATACAAATCTAAAACTTTAAATTTCCAAGATTGAGAGGAAGGGAAAAAGGCGTGATACGACTTTCGCTCTGTCTCACTTTTTCTCTCAATCTTTCTCACTCGCTTGCTCCCTACTCTCACTCCACGGCTAGTTGCTCATGCTACGTTCGCCCTGTCTTACTCTCTCTCAATCGGTCTCGATCACTCTCTCTCTCTTTTCCGACACTTCCGTTGCATACCGGCGTGACGTTTCATCTGTAAAAATTTTACCCTCATGCGCCTAAAGAAGTTTCACTTCAAAAATCATAGCAGTCACTCGAAGCGGTCACAATACGATTCGAGCCTAGACTAGATACACGTGTGGATAAAAAAATATATTACTCTTAACTGGATTTCTATTTATGTATGAGCCGCTATCGAATTTTAAGTCATTCGAGGGCCATGAAATATTCGCTTAAAGCTATGAGCGACAGCGTTAAGCTCTTCCGTCGCAACGGTCGAAATTCGACAGTAATTTAAAATAAAAAAATAATCTCCATGTTATCCAAAGTAGCACGAATATTTCTCAAATTCAAATTAATTCTTATAATTTTCAAGTTATTTTTAACGCATCCGTTAGTGTAAAAAGAGGTTTAATTAGCTAATCTGCATTTAAATGCAATAGCGGGTATTTTGACAAAGTCATCTGTCATTTTTGAAGTAATGTGTTTTTATAGTAAGACATTGAATGTTTTATTTCGTTTATTATTTATGTGTTTGTGTCAAAGGCAAGGTAGTGTGTGTAATGTGCTTTTAGTGCTAGGGTTCTATCTGAAGTCAATCACAGATGCGTTGCTACTCCCGAGGACTAGGATGGTCGCCTCATATAAAAGTGTGCCGGCAACCACACCTTTCCATCTCGCGCAAGAAATGCTTCAGGCTAGAAATAGGTGTGGCGGTGGTACTTACCCGGTCGAACTACACTGGTTCTACCACCTTTAAACTTCACCATCTTGTTTCGTGGCCCGTTGGTAAACATCAGGTCAACGTGTTGACCGTTAAATACAAATTTATTTGTTTGGACGACTCACGTGTAGGAGCGGTCACCAAACCCGTCGGACATGTGGTGGGTTCCGGGTTCGATCTCCGGCCGAAAATCTGAAAGTTGGATTTGGATTTCTGTTCTGGGTGTTATTAGTCTTTGTATGTGTTTACGGCAACCACGATATGAGGAAATTCTATTGTGGGGTGTATAAGATGTTATTTCTTTAAGGGGTTCGGTGGAACTGAATTTAGTATCAAAATAACAGATCTTTTATTTAACTAGTCACCCGTCGCACCAGTCGAAATTCGACCGTAATTTAAATAAAAAATACTAAACTTCATGTTGTCCAAAGTAGCATGAATATTTCTCAAATTCAAATAAATTTTCGAGTTAATTTGAACACACCCGTTAAAGGTATAAATAGGTTTAATTAACTAAGCTGCATTTAAAAGCAATAGCGGGTATTTTGACAAAGACATCTGGCGTTTTTGACGTTATGTGTTTTCGTAGTAAGACATTCAATGCTTTATTTCGTTTATTATGTATGTGTTTGTGTCAAATGCAATGTAATAATAATACTCCTCCGCCTGCGGCAAGTATCTTAAAAACGAATCACAAATTTTGCTTCACGTATTAATATATAGATACATACGTAATTTTTGAAAAATCTGTGGTTTGAACCTCGTATCTCAACCCAGTATTGTTCCACTACTGGGCACGGGTCTTCTCTCGGAATGAGAGAGTTTTAGGCCATAGTGCACCGCGCTGGCCAAGTGGGAATTGGTGGACTTCACACACCTCTGAGAACTTTTTTTTTTAAAAGACCTCTCGAGTTGTGTATTTTTCCTCACGATGTTGTCCTTCACTGAAAAGCAGTAACAATTAATTTCTGATACGCACATATATCAGTGGTGCGTGCGTGGGTTTGAACCTCGGACCTCCCGATTGAGAGGGCAAGTTTCAACCATTAGGCTATCACTGCTCTTAGACAGGAAGACGCTGCAGCCCAACTCCTGAGTTTTGTCCCTCAATCGACGTCCACGGGAAGAGGGAGTGGCTAATCAAGACCTCACACGGCCCTAATTTATTTTAATTGTGTCCATCTTTTTGAAAATGGATCAAAGGCCAAATCACTGAATTGTTAGGACCACTCCTAAGGCTTTTGTGCGTTTTGTGACGGATGTGTCATTCATACGTAACCATCGAATATGGAAAATTACAGCGTTCGTACTTGTCCTCAGTTTAGTATGCCGTTGTGGCCCGCTTTATAGTAAGCAGATGACGTTTACTCTTGTCTCTCATCAACTCATCGTCTCACTGCTGGGCACGGGTTTTCTCTCAGAACGACAGAGTAGTAGGTAACAGACCACCACCATGGTCAAGTGCGAATTGGTGTAGTGGTTTCGATTGTCGTCAACTCATTATTGTCTTGCTGGGCACGGGTCTTCTCTCATAATGAGAGTTTTAGGCCATAGTCAACCGCGCTGGCCAAGTGCGAATTGGTGGACTTCACACGCCTCTGAGGACTTTTTTTTTTAATAACTCGGGTGTGTAGATCTCCTCACGATGTTTTCTTTCACCGTAAATCAATAATAATTAGTTTATAATAGGCACATAATTTTAGAAAAATCAGTGGTGCGTACCTTTTTTTTTAAATTAGGGATTTGTTTTCTTTTTTTTTATTTGGGATTTGGTCTTTTATTCTTTTTTAATTTGGGATTTGAATCTCGGGTCTCCCGAACAAGAGGTCGAATTTCAACCATTAGCTACCACTGCTCCTTTATTTTTAGTAGTTTATGTTTTTTCTTAGAACATTGTTCTTGTATTCGCTCATACATTGCATGCTATTTTTTTATTTTGTCGATGGGGGAAATCCTCAAAAGGTCCCGACGCCGAGGGACTAAAACCTCTCCTTGGACTCCGGGCTCCGGTTGTGTTCCGTTGGAGATCCCGGAGTCGGAGTCCACGCAGCGTGAGGTTAAAATCCCACATAACCCGACGTTGCTCCCACACCGTCGGGTACGTTTTGAAGGTTTCCCCCTCGATAACAAGAAAAAGCTGGACTACATTGCTCTAGGTGGCTCGTGCACTACTCCAATGTTATAAAAAAAGTAAAACTACAAACTGTCACGCCTATGAGTAGTTTTAATTTCCGGTTCCAGTATCTAGGCTGCTGCTAAAATGTTTAAAAATAGACTTCGGCTTAACGTTTCTTCATATTACAGTTACCTCATCGGGGTAACCACGCATGGTCACAATGCGGGACTGTTACGTTGGTCAAACACGCTCGCTTTCTACACTCGTAGCCCCACTAGGATTTTCTCCTGTGTCGTGGATACCATGGACACGCAAGACGAATACACAAACATCCAGACCCAGGACATGAATCTAAACCCATTCAGATATCTGTCTGGCCGGGAATCGAACCCGGGACCCATTGCGCGTCAGACAGGTATGGTAACCGCTCCGCTACGCGGGTCGTTGAAGTCTTTAAACATGATGAGCCGCATGGCGGAGCGGTCACCATACCGGTCTGACACGCAGGGTTCTGGGTACGATTCCTGGCCAGACAAGTATCAGATTGATGAATTTAGATTTCGGTTATGGAGCTGGGTGTTCATGTATTCGCACAAGTCAGCGCTCATACAGGACAAAGTTTCATCACCGTCATCAAGAGAAATATGTTGAGCGCCGAACTCCAAAGGAAAAGGAACGCAACCGGAGAAATTATATAAAAGTGATCATTTTTTTTTTTGTTTTCGAGTCGTCCGAGCACGTTGCCCCATCGGGCTCCTCCCAGATGGACGGCTTGGCCCACCGCTCCGTCTAGTCTTTACGACGTTATGCGACCTCACATACCGCCGTCCTTCCCGGGATTGCCTGACCGAACGGTTCGAGCTCCCACTCTAGCCGTCTGCAACCCAGGAAGCCTCTTTTAGTCGCCTCTTACGACAGGCAGGGGATACCGTAGCCCTATTCTGATCCCGGAACTACAGGGCGTATATAAAAGTGATCTATAATTTAATTTGCCGCTATCTTGACTTCGGCCCATTTCGTGCTCACTTCGCCAAGTGTACTTATATTATGTAAATATTTTCTTAACTAATGTATAATTAAATTAAAATTAAACTTGGAATAAGATAAAGTCGACTGTTAAAATAAGAAAAGTACGTTTTTTTTACCGGAAGCATGTTAACCCTACTTAAGTCGCGTCGGCCATTTTGGCGTTTTTTTTTTAATGTGACGTAATATAACGGTCTAAATTTAGATCGGTACTCAAGGCCGTGCGTACGAAAGCTATTTTTGTCAGTGCTAAGTAGCTTAGTGAGATCTGTTCCGTAGCTTAGATTAGTGTCAGTGTAATTAAGTATGAATGCGAAAGTTTAAGAGGATGTATGAAATGAAATTAAATGTCTTTATTTTGTATAGGCCTACGGGGACGCACCCTGTAGTTCCGGGACCAGAATAGGGCTACGGCATCCCCTGCCTGTCGTAAGAGGCGACTAAAAGGGGCTTCCGGGGTTGCGAGCGGCTAGAGTGGGAGCTCGAACCGTTCAGCCAGGTGATCCCGGGAAGGACGGCGGTACGTGTGGTCGCATACCGTCGTAAAGACTAGACGAAGCGGTGGGCACAGCCGCCCATCCGCCCAGCCGCGCTCGGAGGATTCCGGTTGAAGTCGTTTCGAGATCCCGGAGTACTCCTTTTTGGCGCCGAGAACGGCCACCGGGGGGGTTTTAGTGCGGTAAAAATCCCACATAACCCTGCGTCGCTCCCACGGCGTTGGGTATCTTTTGAAGGTTTCACCCTCGACAACAAAAAAGAAAAAGGCCTACGGGGGCACTTGAAAATGGTCAGTCACACATTTTTTTTTACACTACCACCGGATTGGAACACGACCTCGACTGAGAAGGACCTTCTCAAGAGACTCCGCGTGTTTGTCTTTTTTGTTATGTTGTATTTTTTTTTCAATCATATTTTTTTTACATTGTAATGAAAGTTACAGTATTTCACTTACAGCTACTAAAGATGAGGCCTGTTGGTATGTTTTTGGTACTCTTTCAAAGACATTTTATCTCGATAGGGAAACCTTGAAAATGTAACTGTTGCTGTGGGAGCGACGCAGGGTTATGTGGGATATTTACCGCACTAAACCGCCCCTTCAGCCCAGGGGGCGTCTCGGCCTCACAGCGTCCTCAGCACTACAAAGAGGACTCCGGGATCTCCAAAGGAATGCAACTAAGTCCTCAAAAAGCGTTGCTCCATCGAGCTCCTCCCATGTGAGCGGCTGGGCCCACCGCTCCGTCTGGTCTCTGACGGTATGCGACCACACATACCGCCGTCCTTCCCGGGGTCGCCGTACTGAACGGAGCGCCCACTCTATCCGCCCGCGACCCCGGAAGCCCCTTTAGTCGCCTCTTACGACAGGCAGGGAATACCGTAGTCCTATCCTGATCCCGGAACTACAGGGACGATTTTTCAAAGACTACCAGTTGGATTTTGCTATTTGGCTCACATAGTCCTCGAGAGCAGCAAAGCATCTGTGATTGACTTTAGATTGAACCCATGTTCTATATAAAGTTGTTTACAGATGTCAATGGGTGGTGGTGACCACTTACCATCGGATAGATTGCTAGAAGTTGCTAGAAGTGCACTTGTACTAAAAATATGGGTGTGTTAGAAATTAATTATCACTGCTTTAAGGGGAAGGAAATATCGTGAGAAAACCTACACAATCGAGACTTAAGAAAGAGAGTTTTCAGAAGTGTATGAAGTCCACGAATTCGCAGTTGGCCAGCGTGGTGGACTATGGCCTAAACTCTCTCAGTCTGAGATAAGACCTATGCCCAACAGTGGGATAATAATAGGTCGGCGACAAGAACAGTTTGCTACTTTAATTTGATAAATAAATCAAACATACATTTTGTAGGTCCACAAAAACACTTGTAATGTAAGTATTTTTGTGCAGGTTTCATTATTTTAATATGTATATAATTATAATTTTCAAGTTATGAATATAAAAATAAACTTTACGTACATTTTAAGCAGGTCTAAAAATAGATATCACTACGTAGTATAAAAGGCTGTATCTCTTGAACGTATCTCATGATGTATTTCTGTTTTATTTTATTTATTTATTTATTTATTAGGATTCTCGACAACCCATTGTTGTCCCACTGCTGGGCACGGGTCTTCTCTCTCGGAGTGAGAGAGTTTAGGCCATAGTCCACCGCGCTGGCCAAGTGCGAATTGGTGGACTTCACACACCTCCGAGAACTTTTTTTTTTTAAAGAACTCTCGAACAACTCTCGAAAGAACTAGAAGAAGATTTATTAGGATTACCAACATAAAATACAGCAGTACTCTTAAAGGTATGTACATTTTTATACAAATCTAAATAATTAACTGTTTTTACTATTACAGGTAACCACAACATGCATTCAATATATTTGACATCATGTTACTTACAAACTATAAATATTACTACAAAAAAAATTACACAGAAATAACAATTAAATGACTAAATAGGATAACTAAGGTAGGAGGTACTACTCGAAAAAAACAATTCGGCGCACGACAGTTGAAACGCCATTAGAACTAGGGCTTTACCACCCCGATACGAATATATTCTGTTAAAAAATACCAAAAGTATGTAGGTATACCATTATTAAAACATACACCACAGTGGTGTATGTTCAATAGTCGAGTATTTATTAAAGCACTCATGTGTTTAATATATTCGCAGATATGGAATATTTCCTTTCTTTTTTATGTGTGTAAGAGACTGATGCCTGTTGCAGCACACATTAGTGCGTGCGTGCGTGCGTGATTTCGTACTCCTCCACCTGCGTCAAGTATCTTAAAAACACGTCATAAATTTTTGCTTCACGTATTGATATATATAATTAAGGGGGCATACAACAAACATGATGTTTTGCTCGTTACGATGGCGACTAATATAACTTTTAAAAACTTAGGCAATATATACATATTCATTTTTTTTTATCTGTCTGAAGTAGCAAACGAGCACGCAGTCCACCTGATGGTGAGTGGTCACTGCCGCTCATGGACATCTGTAATCAACCGGACGACCCGTGTGGCGCAGCGGTTACCATACCGGTCTGACGCGCAATGGGTCCTGGGTTCGATTCCCGGCCAGACAGGTATCTGAATGATGAGTTTAGATTCCTGTTCTGGGTCTGGGTGTTTGTGTATTCGTCTTATGTATGTCCATACCCACCCACGACACAGGAGAAACCTACTGTGGGGCTATGAGTGTAGAAAGCGTGTGTGTTAACTACATACAAAACATGGGTTCCATCTGAAGTCAATCACAGATGCGTTGCTACTCCTGAGGACTATGATGGTCGCCTCATGTGAAAGTGTGCCGACAACCACACCATTCTATCGAAACGCAAGAAATGCTTTACGCTAGAAATAGGTGTGGCGGTGGTACTTCCCCGGCCAAACTACACTGGTTCTACCACCTTCAGAATTATTTAAAACAAAACAAAATTTTGTTAAAATTTTCCATTAGAGCGCTTCGCTATCTTGTCTTATGAGTGAGACCATTATGTAGAAAGTTGTGTGCGATGCTTTGCTATACCGAGAAATATATCTGATTAACATTTTTACTAGTGGAAGTAAACAAGCATGCAGTCCACCTGATGGTTGATAAGTGGCTCCTACAGCCACTAGAATAGTACTCAAGCCTAGGCAAAGTTCTTGCCGTTTTTTTTTTCTCTCGAGGGGGAAACCTTCAAAAGGTACCCGACGCCGTCGGAGCGACGCAGGGTTATGTGGGATTTTTACCGCACTAAAACCCCCGGTGGCCGTCCTCGGCGCTAAAAAGGAGGACTCCGTGATTCGAAACGACTTCAACCGGAATCCGAGCGCGTTGCCCCATCGGGCTCCTCTCAGATGGGCGGCTGGACCCATCGCTCCGTCTAGTCTTTACGACGGTATGCGACCACACATACATCCGCCCTTCCCGGGATTGCCTGACCGAACGGATCGAGCTCCCACTCTAGCCGTCTGCAGCTCCGGAAGCCCCTTTAGTCGCCTCTTACGACAGGCAGGGGATGCCGTAGCCCTATTCTGATCCCGGAACAGGCAAGATTCTTGCCTAGGGTTGCTTTAAATCGTTCCTGTAGTTTCGGGATCAGAATAGGGCTACGGCATCCTCTCCCTGTCGTAAGAGGCGACTAAAAGGGGCTTCCGGGGTCACGGGCGGCGAGTGGGAGCTCGAACCTTTCGTTCAGGCGACCTCGGGAAGGACGGCGGCATGTGTGGTCGCATATCGTCGCATAAGCTGCATTTAAAAGCAATAGCGGTATTTTGACAAAGACATCTGACATTTTTGACGTTTTACATATATGTTTTCATAGTAAGACATTGAATGTTCTATTTCGTTTACTATGTATGCGTTTGTGACAAATGCACGGTAGTGTGTGTAACATGTAGCATTTAGTAATCCTTCTCTACATCAACTATAACCGTGCATAATTTCATACTCCTCTGTCTGCGGCAAGTTATTTAAAAAAAAAAGAAAACGCTTTCTCCACTCATAGCCCCACCGTAGGATTTTCTCCTGTGTCGTGGGTGCCATGAAACACCCAGACCCAGAACAAGAATCTAAACTCATCATTCAGATACCTGTCTGGCCGGGAATCGAACCCGGGACCCACTACGTGTCAGACCGGTACGGTAACCGCTGTGCCATGCGGGTCGTCGAATCAAGTATCTTAAAAGCAAATCACACGGTTTTGCTTCACGATTAATCTTTACGACGGTATGCGACTACACATACCGCCGTCCTTCCTGGGATCGTCTGACTCTAGCCGCCTGCAGCTCCGGAAGCCCCTTTTAGTCGCCTCTTATGACAAGGCAGGGGATGCCGTAGCCCTATTCTGATCCCGGAACTACAGGGACGAACTCAAGACGGGACTACCGCTACGTGTATCGTCTGAAACTCCTAAAGGATATTTTTGCATCCCAGGGCGTCTCGACGCAGTTTTGATATCCTGCAATAGAGCCTCGCTATCTAGTATATAGATATATTCACAAGGTGGTAGAACCAGTGTAGTTCGCCCGGGGAAGTACCACCGCCACACCTATTTCTAGCGTGAAGCATTTCTTGCGTTTTGATAGAAGGGTGTGGTTGCCGGCACACTTTCACATGAGGCGACCATCATAGTCCTCGGGAGTAGCGACGCATCTGTGATTGACTTCAGATGGAACCCATGTTCTGTATGAAGTTGATTACAGATGTCCATGGGCGGCAGTGACCACTTACCATCAGGTGGACTGCATGCTCGTATGCTACTTCAGACAAATGAAAAAAAATATATAATTATATATAAGTAAAGACACAAATACAAGAGCAATATTAAACGAACTAACTATGCTATAGTCTGTTAGAAGCGCAGTTAACTTTTTGCGTCCATCTTGCAAAAGTGTAGAGATTTTTAGCTTTTTGCTACGAACATTTTCTCTACTGGGAAACTGCTTTCGACATGCGGCCTTGACATGTGATAGTTTTTGCCTGGATTTTGGTCTTTGTTGCTCAAGTGATAGGGTTCGGAGTGGTGTGTAGGGGTTCCCGGGATTTGGATGCCGGGTGCCGGGACTCGTGGAATAAAACGAAATGTCTTTATTTTGTATAGGCCTACGGGGACACTTAGTAAATACACACACTTATACTCGGGGCAAATTCGATATGGAATGTTTAATAACAAAGCGTTGCCCAGCAACCACTGACAGGCTGGGGAATGAAACTTTTTGTTGGTTTATTAGCCGTCTTTTACCTATTATTAACTTTTACTTGTTACTTATAATAGGTTGCAAATCCCTTCATGGAATTAAGGTTGTAACATCATTAGTTATACAATGACGATACTGGTAAATAAATTTTGTTTGTCTTGTTTTAGCATATTATCTTGCAGTTGGTAGTTATTAGTTAATCAACTCTTCTTAATTAAATTACTTCGCGAAACTTTAATGCACACTTTCGTTGAATATAACATGCATTTGTCTACAAATTCGTGCAAGTTGGTGATAACCCTATATAGGATTTTTTATGGTTTGTTTACATTTATTCCAGATCGAATTTGCCCCGAGTATAGTTACAAAATTTATTGATTATCTATATAATCCCGGCCGGACAGGTATCTGAATGAGTTTAGATTCTTGTTCTGGGTCTGGGTGTTAGTGTATTCGTCTTGTGTGTGTCCATGGTACCCTTTTTTTTTTGTTTTCGAGGGGGAAACCTTCCAAAGGTACCCGACGCCGTGGGAGCGACGCAGGGTTATGTGGGATTTTTATCGCACTAAAACCCGCCCGGTGGTATACACAGGACTCCAGGATCTCGAAACGACCGTAACCGGAATCCTCTGAGCGTGTTGCCCCATTGGGCTGTACCCCTATTCTAATCCCGGAACTACAGGGACTTTGTATAGGTCTATGGGGACACTTAGTAAATTGTTAGTAACAAAATTTATTGATTATCTATTAAAGTAAGTTGTGGATTGGTGTGTGGGGTTTATCCCGGGATACCGGGAGCCGTGATCCGGGATCCCGGGTATCGTGATCCCGGTCGTATTGCCTTCGCAGGTTGTATTTTTCGCTGAATCTTTTTACTTGTACTAACTACACCCGCGAATAAGGAAATCATGTGCCGCGAGTACAAAAATAAAACCTGCTAAGCGCGAGACAAACTCGCGCATGAATGGCTCCGTACCATTATTTATGAAATCTGCAAAACTATCCGTTTTTTTTTTGTGTGCAGGCCCCTCCCCACCATACATAATTTTTATTCTGTTTTTATTATTTGTCGTTAAAACGCAAAACGGAAATACATTATTTGTGAAAATTTCAACTGTTTAACTAACACGGTTCACGAGACACAGCCTGGTGACAGACAAACTTTATCCTTTTTCATCCTTTGTGTACGGAACCCTTAAAATGTAGTAAAGTGGCCTTGTAGATTTGGGGTTAGAATTTATGAGTTTCGAACCCTTTTTTTTGTTCTCGAGGGGGAAACCTTCAAAAGGTACCCGACGTCGTGGGAGCGACGCAGGGTTATGTGGGATGTTTACCTTACTTAAACCCCCCCCCCCCCAATGGCCGTCCTCGGCGCTGCGAGGAGGTCTCCAGGATCTCCAAAGGAACGCAACGTGAGTTTCGAACCCTGAACCTCCAAGGAGTGACACCGAATCATACTGCCAATACGACAATAGCATAATTGCCTGTTGTTCGGGAGTTTTTATCGACATTTTCACGGCCGTGTTTCAATGTCGTTTTTTCAAAATGACTCGATTGGTGGAATATTCCTTTGATTTCAAATTAGTATATACTAGCAGAATCGACGCGACTTCGTTCGCGCAGACTATAATGTAATCTATCCAACCATTATACATTTGAGCACCACTCCTGGACATTTTTTTTTTATCTGACTGAAGTAGCAAACGAGCATGCAGTCCACCTGATGGTAAGTAGCTACTGCCGCCCATGGACATCTGTAATCAACTTCATACAGAACATGGGTTCCATCTGAAGTCAATCACAGATGCGTTGCTACTCCCGAGGACTATGATGGTCGCCTCATGTGAAAGTGTGCCGGCAACCACACCCTTCCATCGAAACGCAAGAACTGCTTCACGCTAGAAATAGGTGTAGCGGTTGTACTTCCCCGATCGAACTACACTGGGATAAAACATAAACATGAACATGAATCTTGTTATTCAGATACCTGTATGGCCGGGAATCGAACCCGGGACCCATTGCGCGTCAGACCGGTATGGTAACCGCTCCGCCACGCGTTTTACTTTGAAAAAAGTTACTTGTTTTTCTTTGAAAAAAGTTCTCATAGTTGTGTGAAGTCCACCAGTTCACACTTGACCAGCGTAGTGGACTATGGCCCAAACTCTCTCATTCTGAGAGAGGACCCGTGTCCAGCAGTGAGGTAATAAAGGGTTGACGAGATAGGAAAAAAAACGTGCTGCACTCGGGGACTGTCGCGGTAAAGCGATAAAGCGGCATTTTTTGTAACCTTATGCATTGTTTATTAATTTATCCAGTACTTGTTTTTCTTTTTAAAAAGTTCTGGTAATTAGGTAAAAGGTAATTCTGAGAGAAGACTAGTGCCCAGCAGTGGGACAATAATGAGTTGAAGACGAAGACTCTCATTAAGCGAGGCCTATGCCCAGCAGTGGACCCCAAAAGATATAGATGATATAGATGAGGCGTTAATTTATAAAGAGTACTAGCTTTTACCCGCGACTTTGCCCGCACGGTCAAAGGAAATTAACATTAGCATTTGATAGCGTGATTCAGAACTTGCAAATGAATTTTACTAACGCCATCTATTAACAACGTCTTGAACTACTAAATATGTAACAAGACATCGATATTCTCCTAGGAATGGGAGAGCGCGGTAAAAAGTAGCCTACGTCGCTTTCCGCCCTCATATCTCCCAATATATAAACCATACTATATAATAGCTATTTGGCGACGTGAAAGAGGAACAAACAAACACACTTTCACATTTATAATATTAGTATGGTATATTAGTATTTATTCGTAAAAATATTTCACCACCCAAATTAGAGTAAATTTCGTGATAAGGGCCGAACCATTGCATAGGTTATCGGTTCAAAAAATGTCGCCCGATAACATGTTTTTCGAAGTTGAAAAATATTTTTAGTTTCGAATTCGACCGCTGTTTCACTGATAAAAATTGTCACCAATAACCTAGAAATGTATGATTTTGATGAACCAAAGAACCAAAAAGCTATGGATTGAACCCAGATTTTGGTTATTTTCCAAAAAACCTTCGAACCTACCATCGTTTTGCACAACTCGCCTACAGATTGAGTTTTAGTTTATACAAGGTTACTTCCGTGGCTCCGCACGTTTCTGCCTCGTTTTTTCTTTTTTTTTTTGATGGAGAAACTTTCAAAACGTACCCGATGCCGTGGGAGCGACGCCTTAGTTATGCGGAATTTTTGCCACTAAAACTCACCCGGTGGCCGTCCTCGGCGCTACGAAGAGGACACCGGGATCCCCAAAGGAACGTAATCGGAGTTCTCTGAGCGCGTTGCCTCATCGGGCTCCACCCAGGTGAGCGGTTGGGCCCACCGCACCGTCTGGTCTTTACGACGGTACATGACCACACATACCGCCACACTTCCCGGCGTCGCCTGGCTGGACAGCTCGAACTTCCACTCTTGCTTACTCACTACCGCCCATAAACATCTGTAATCAACTTCATATAGAACATTGGTACTATCTGAAGTCAATCACAGATGCGTTGCTGCTCCCGAGGACTATGATGGTCACCTCATATAAGTGTGCCGGCAACCACACCCTTCCAACGAAACGAAAATGCGTCACGCTAGAAATAGGTGTTGCGGTGGTACTTTCCCGGTCGAACTACACGGGTTCTACCACCTTGCTACTGTGATTTTTGACGCGTTTTTAATTTCCAAAAAATATTCCATTCAAATACACCGCTATCAAAATTTTTTTGTAACTGTTTGCTATAGATTTTTCGACTTATTTGTCGAGCTCTAAACTGGTGATAAGGTCTTATCGTGCGTTTGTTTTTTTTATTTGAAACGACCCCAGTTTGACCGTCAATAACAAAATGTCATAACGTATAAAAATGTATGTTCTAATTTATGATAACGATTTTTATTACTTTTTATATTCTACTAGTTGACCCGGCGAACTTCGTTCCGCCTAAAAGTAAAAAATCTGCAGTTGTCAGTGTTCCTCCACTATATTATGCATGTATTATACATAAAAACTTCCTGTTGAATCACTCTATCTATTAAAAAAACTGCATTTAAATCCGTTGCGTAGTTTTAAAGATCTAAGCATACATAAGGACAGACAGCGAGAAGCGACTTTGTTTTATACTATGTGGTGATATGAAGTAATTTTTAACCGACTTCCCAAAGGAAAGAGGTTATCTATTCGTCACGTATATTTTTTTTTTTTTTTTTTTTTTTTTTTTTTATGTATGTTCGGGCGAAATGGCTAGAAATCGTCGACCTACCGACACGATTCATACGACATTGTATGCGACTAGTTTCACAGGCAGTCCCATATTGAGAAAAATGAAAACCTTCCGGCGGTTTTCCCGGAAAATTGGAAAATGTCGGTTTCTTAAAATCTTGAATAACTTGGGTGTTTATAAACCGATTTCCATTTTCTTTCTTTCATTTGATAGGAAATTTCGTCACGCAACTTTTTCTCTTGGACATGGGTATGCTGTGATGCTTAACTCTTTGAGTTATGGGGTGGAAACCACCACCACTCCTCAAGTTTTTTAGATAATTTGAGATAACTCGGCTTCTGCCGAATCGATTCTTATGAAACTTGGAATATGTATTATATATCTATGCTTATATAGGTTGACGAAAAATTTGACCTTCAACTCTTCGATCCTGATGATGCAGGGGTGCCTCAAGCCTAAACCATTGGGGTTGACCATTTGGTGCTTATGGGTATGTAATAACAATACTAAGCAAAGACATATTATAAAAAAAATGACCTTCAACTCCTCAACCCTGATGATGCAGGTTGCTGTAAGCCCAAGCCGTAGGTGATGGCCATTTAGTGCTTACGGATATATAATAAGATAGCAAGGCAAAGATGTACGATGACAAATTTGACCTTCAACTCCTCAACCCTGATGATGCAGGGGTACTGCAGGCTTAAACCATAAACGTTAGACATTTGTTGCTCACGGATTTGAAATAACATTGCTAAGCAAAGGTATACGACGAAAAATTGGACCTTCAACTCCTCAATCCTGATGATGCAGGGGTATTGAATGCCTAAGCCATAAAACTTAGCTATTTCAATCTTACGCATTCAAAATGATATTTAAAAAAATGTAAGGTAAAACATTAGAAAAATGGTTGTATACGGTGGAAAATTGGACCTTCAACTCCTCAATCCTGATGATGCTGGGGTGCTTCAAGCTTAAACTATAGGCGTTAGCTACATGATCGCTACGTATATCTGATAAGATTACTAATCAAAGATATAAGATGAAAAATTTGACCTTCAACTCCTCAACTCTGATGATGCAGGGGTACTTCAGGCTTAAACTATAGGCGTTGGCCATTTGATGCTTATGGGTATGTAATATATTTACAAAGCGAAGACTTATGATAAAAAAGTTGACGTTCAACTCCTCAACCCTGATGATGCAGGGTACTGTAAGCCCAAGCCATAGAAGTTGGGGATCTGTTGCTTACGTGCATGCGATGAGATTACATAGAAAAGATATGACATGATAATTTTGACCTTCAACTCTTCGGCCCTGATGATGCAGGGGTACTTCAGGCTTAAACCATAGGCGTTGGCCATTTGATACTTATAGATATGTAATATATTTACAAAGCAAAGACGTATGATAAGAAAATTGACCTTCAACTCTTCAACCCTGATGATGCAGGGTACTGCAAGTTTAAACCATAAGCATCGGCCATATGGTGCTTACGTATATGTAATGAGATTACTAAGCAAAGATATGACATGATAATTTTGACCTTCAACTCCTCAACCCTGATAATGCTGGGGTCCTTCAAGTTTAAACCGTAGGCATCGGCCATATTGTGCTTACGTATACATAATGTTGTTGTTCACAATACCAACAATGAGTTTCGGAGAGGATATAATTATGATCAAAAATTCCACTTTGAATACAATTACCTGAAAGATGCAAGAGTACTACCAACCTTTTTAAATTGGATGGGTTATTTTTATCAGTATCAGTTGAATTATACTCTTAGTTATAAGGTTTATATTACTTTTTCTACTTTAAATATTGATAATTATAGGTCTATTCTTTAAATAAATGTTTACTCAGAAAAAGTTGTTTTATTCGGTTAGGTTAGGTTCGAACAGATTTTTCCAATTCAGAATCTAAGGGAGGGGGCGCGGTAGCGCCCCCGACCGGTTGTGTCAAAGAAGTCTATTATTATATGATGACGTCAGCACATAATTTTATTCATCCGAAAATCGGACGAATAATTAATTTGATTCATCCGGTTAGCGGACGACTAGCAACAGCCATAACTGAAGTTATCGTGACTGAAAAGCGTGAAAAAAAAAATTTTAAACAAAAAATACAACCGACTTCCATGCCACATAAAAGTAAAAAATAATTTAAATACATGTTGGTTTAGAGCAAACACAGTTCTTAGTACATAGTCCCGAAGTCGGCGCTCATATAAGATACATGTAGTTTCGTCATGATCCAGCAAAATATGGTGAGCGCCGACTTCGGGACTATGTACTAAGAACTGTGTTTGCTCTAAACCAACATGTATTTAAATTATTTTTTACTTTTATGTGGCATGGAAGTCGGTTGTATTTTTTGTTTAAAATTTTTTTTGAATAATAAGTTTGTTTAGGGAGGGCGAATATTGTTTTTTTTCTTAGCAAAATTGTATCTTTGCACATATCTATTTATTACTAACTGAACCGGCAAACATTGTTTTGCCATATAAATTTTTTTTAAAAATGTTAAGGCTGGACAACCCTCATCACTAAGGGGTATGAAAAATAGATTATGGCCGATTCTAAGACCTACTCAATATGCTCACAAAATTTCACGAGAATTGGTCAAGCCGTTTCAGAGGAGTACGAAAACGAATATTGTGATATGAATTTTATGTATAAGATTAGTAAATATGTTTTTTTTTGTTACAGGTAAAGATAAACCACCGGAAGCCTACATTCCAAACTAAACTCAAGTACCTTTACTGAAATTAGGATTTTTATTAGGTTAAACGATAAATCTCTAATGATAATATAAAATATATGACAAAAATCGACCAAAATTTTCTACCAAACTATATTTTATATGAACGCGTGTACCTAACCTAACCTAACCTAACTGTAACCTTCTCTAGCCTGCCTTAAACCAAAGATCGTGTAAGATCGTTTTGTTTCGTGTAAATTCGTGTAGTATTTTTTGGAGCCACCATGGTGCCGCAGCAGTACTGCTTGAGGTGGAAGCACCATCACTCGAACGTGCAAAGCATGTTCGCCCAGCTGCTGGAGAAAGGTTGGTATTTTTTATTATTAATATAGTAGGTACTCCTTCAAAGCTCTCCTCCAAAGCCGGCGATGCATTGGCGACTCCCCTGGTGTTAAATGTCCATAGGCGAGAGTGACTGCTTTTCATCAGGTGGGCCACCTGATGTCTGCCTTATCATTCGGCCTAACTAAACTAGGAAACACAAACGAGCATGCAGTCAGGTGGACTGCTTGCTGGTTTGTTTGCGGGTGGTAAGTGGCAGAGCCGCCCATGGACATCGTTATCGTCTTCTCATTTCCCGTTTCATTTCAAATGAGTTCTATCAGAAGTCGATCATAGATACATTGCTACTCCTTTTTTTTCTCAAAGGGGAACCTTCAAAAGGCACCCGACGCCAAGGAAGTGACGCAGGATTATGTGGAATTTTTACCGGACCAAAACCCCCCGGTGGCCGGCGCTACAAAGCACTCCCGGATTTCCAAAGGAACGCAACCAGAATCCTTTGAGCGCGTTGCCCCATCGGGCTCTTCACGGATGAGCGACTGGGCTCACCGCTCCGTCTAGTCTTAACGACGGAATACGACCACACATACCGCCGCCCTTCGCGGGGACACCTGACCGAACGGTTCGAGCTCCCACTCTAGCCGCCCGCAACCCTGGAAGCCCCTTTTAATCGCCTCTTACGACAGGCAGGGGATACCGCAGTCCTATTCTAATCCTGGAACTACAGGGACGATCCCAAAGAATCCTACAGACCTAGGAGTTCTCTAAAAAAGTTCGTAGTGGTGTGTGAAGTCCACCAATTCGCACTTGGCGAGCGAAGTGGACTTTGGCCCAAAACTCATTCTGATAGACGGAGAGCTGGTAGACATTTTTGGGCAAGTATTTGAGGCATTCTGAAAATGTATCAGTTACTTCTTCTATAATATCCCAATAGAGAAATGAACACCTGGCTGGAGGGTACCGGTCATCTACTGCCAAATACTGGTAAAATAATGTGTTAAAAGGCTCATTTTTCTTCTTAGCCTTATAATTTGTGCAAAATTTTTGAAACCGTACAGTTTTTATGTATGATAATTTTTTTTTTCTCTCACACTGTAGCTTAGCCATAGCGCTTCTCATTCGCACACACGTATAATGTATTTCATCACCTGGCAGGTAGAAAATCCCAACAAAAAAATCTGTCTTTTACAGGATATTTATTTTTAATATTGAAAAATACTCTGTCAAAATGACAACTTGCCTCAAGTATATTTTTTGTATTTATTTGCAAAATAGTTTCGCGACTATCTTGCAGACTTAAAATCCTTCGCAAATCGCCTGGCTTGTTTATTTTCGTTATTTTTAAGTATTTAAATTTACTTTAAAAATAATTTCAAGTTGCCTCAAAAATATCATTTGCAATAAATAAATTTATGTTTCATAATTTAGGGGTTCTTAGATGACTGGTACCCTCCAGGTACAGAAGAAGTAACTGACAAGTTTTCAGAATGCCTCAAATACCTGCCCAAAAATGTCTACCAGCTCTCGGACTATGAGAGGAGACCCATACCCGCGTTGGGGCAATAACGGGTTGACGATTGAATTGTAATCTGTAGATATCTATTTATTAATACGTGAAGCAAAAACTTGTGGAGCATTTTTAAGTAATATGCCGCGGACGGATTAGTATGAATTTTGCACGGTTATAGTGGACGTAGAGACGGAGTGCAGAATGTTATTATGTTTTTCAAATAAGGCATAAAACATACATAAAATCAACTAAAAACACATTTCATACACTACCGTGCATTTGTCCCAAACACATAAATAATAGACGAAATTAAACATTAAACTTAAGAAAACACAGAACGTCGAAAATGTCAGATGTCTTTGTCAAAATACCCGTTATTGATTACAAATGCAGCTTTGTCATTTAAACCT
Organism: Spicauda simplicius; assembly: GCA_949699795.1. Taxonomy (NCBI): domain Eukaryota; kingdom Metazoa; phylum Arthropoda; class Insecta; order Lepidoptera; family Hesperiidae; genus Spicauda; species Spicauda simplicius. The sequence continues at coordinate 4,403,912 of OX453087.1, forward strand.
CTTTTTACCTTTCGAGTGTATTAAAATGACTTGAAAATTATTAAAAATGAATTTAGGACATACTTTGGACGGTTATCAAGTTTAGTTTTTGAGTTGAATTACGGTCGAATTCCGACCGTTGCGACGGGTGACTATTTTAATTCAGTTTATAGATTCCTTTCGAGATGTTAAAACATGCGGAAGCTGAAGTGTATATAAAGATATTGCGTTCCAAAAAAATATTTTTTGCAAATGTGTGAAAATAATCGTGTGACCTTTAGAAGAAGCCAATCTAAATCTAAAAGGTGAACGTTGTTACAACGATGCTGTTTTTAGCAAGAATAGGTATGACTGTAGAGCTATTAATCCATAGAAATCTATATCTATACTAATATATAAAGCTGAAGAGTTTGTTTGTTTGTTTGTTTGAACGCGCTAATCTCAGGAACTACTGGTTCGAATTTAAAAAATCTTTTTGTATTGAATAGACCATTTATCGAGGAAGGCTTTAGGCTATATAACATCACGCTGCAACTATTAGGAGCGAAGAAATAATGGAAAATGTGAAAAAAACGGGGAAAATTATTCATCCTTGAGGGCTTGCGTTGCGTGCCACGCGGACGAAGTCGCGGGCACAGCTAGTGTTCGATAAAGCGATTGACGACAGCGCTGCTGTTGTTAAAAATGCGATTTTTGCGAAATGATGGCTTGCGATAAACGCGTTCAAGTGTTTATTTCGAATCTCTGCTTCGCAAGCCCCATATTTAAAAAAAATATAGGCAGGTATATTCTATACAGTGCCAAATTAGCAAGAGTAGCAAATGCTACGGGCCCCTAGAGGCTAGAGGGGCCCCGCGGCCCAACACGTAGTATTTACATTTTACTACCTTTGCTATCCTAAAAAATCTTTAACTGAAAGAAGTAGATATAGAAAGTGTCATCTCTCTACACGCTTTCTACACTCATAGCCCCACAGTAGGATTTTCTCCTGTGTCGTGGGTACCATGGTCACACACAAGACGAATACACAAACACCCAGACCAAGAACATGAATCTAAACTTATCATTCAGATATGTCTGGCCGGGAATCGAGCCCGGGATCCATTGCGCGTCAGACCGGTATGCTAACCGCTGCGCCATGCGGGTCGTCTCTAAAAAAGGGCGGCACGTATCTCTCGCAAATAAGGAGATTTTACTATATCCTTATGCAAATAAAAATAATAACAACGTGTCACCTCTAGCTGTTCTTTGCTCTGTGGCAAAGCGCACTCGGATACCGAATAAATTATGAATTTGAATTTAAAAATTTGTAATTTTGATTTTGGCATTTTGAAAATCTGATCTGTCTGGTATTAAATGTATGTTCGAATTAGCTCTTTTATTTTGATGTCATATTATTAAAGTTTTTTAATAAGTTGGTATAATTTATGATAAACAAGGCGTTTTATATATTTGAGTATTAATAGAAGTTGTTAATTAATATTACTCACCCGTCGTAACGGTCGAAATTCGACCGTAATTCAACTCAAAAACTACACATTGTCCAAAGTAGCACGAATATTTCTCAAATTGTGTAAAATTTTCGTCCGTGTGTCTATGAGGCGCGACACCCTTTGTTCCTCGAGGACTCTGACTGAAGTAGCAAACGAGCATGCAGTCCACCTGATGGTAAGTGGACACTGCCGCCCATGAACATCTGTAATCAACTACATACAGAACATGGGTTCCATCTGAAGGCAATCACAGATGCGTCGCTACTCCCGAGGACTATGATGGTCGCCTCATGTGAAAATGTGACTTTTTTGACTCAAAATGTTTCGAAATCCCGACTTAATAAAAAAAAATCTGGCAACGCCGATATTAGTCCCTTTTGCATATAAAGTTCCCATTCATGTGGGTGGAAATGACCACAGTCAAGTGAAATAAATGCTCGTTTGTTAATACAGTCTAATAAAAAACAGTTCTCTTAAACAATAATGGTTGGATTTTTTAACATAAAAATATGTGCTAAGTTGTAATTTTTTTAGTACCTTTTTTTTCTTGAGGGGGAAACCTTCAAAACGTACCCGACACCGTGGGAGCGACGCAGGGTTATGTGGGATTTTTACCGCACTAAAACCGCGGTGACCGTCCTCGGCGCTACAAAGAGGAATCCGGGATCTCGAAAGGAACGCAACCGGAATCCTCTGAGCGCGTTACCCCATCGGGCTCCTCCTAGATGGGCGGCTGGGCTCACCGCTCCGTCTTTACGACGGTATGCGACCACACATACCGCCGTCCTTCCCGTACTATTTTTTGAGCACCCGGGGAAAAGTTTTAAGTACATTTTAACTCAAAATTAGGAGGTTAATCTATACATTGCCTAGACTTTTTGAAGTGAAACTTCTTTAGGCGCATGAGGGTAAAATTTTTACAGATGAAACGTCACGCCGGTATGCAACGGAAGTGTCGGAAAAGAGAGAGAGAGTGATCGAGACCGGTTGAGAGAGAGTAAGACAGGGCGAATGTAGCATGAGCAACTAGCCGTGGAGTGAGAATAGTGAGCAAGCGAGTGAGAAAGATTGAGAGAAAAAGTGAGACAGAGCGAACGTCGTATCACGCCTTTTTCCCTTCCTCTTAATCTTGGAAATTTAAAGTTTTAGATTTGTATAAATATAAACAAGATTTATAAATTAGTTCGCCAAAGAAGTTTCACTTCTGACATGTGTACTTTGTACGCACGCATGTTTTTTTGAACATTAATCAGTTTCACGATTTTTGCACTTACATCAATTTTATTTTAAAGGTGCGATATATTTTTTGTACCTATTTTATATGCTTTATTTACATAAAACCAACAACACTTAATTAATTAAGTTAATGGCTAATAAAATTTTAATGCTAAGTCAAAATTTAATAAATGGAATTAATACGTTTAGTTACGTTTGCGTCTACACTAACTTTTTACCGCGGGTGCGCTCGCGTCGTACACATTTATAATGTCAATGTTTGTCCTATATTTTATTTTTTATTTTTTATTTGACTGAAGTAGCAAACGAGCATGCAGTCCACCTGATGGTAAGTGGTCACTGCCGCCCATGGACACCTGTAATCAACTTCATACAGAACATGGGTTCCATCTGAAGTTAATCACAGATGCGTTGCTACTCCCGAGGACTATGATGGTCGCCTCATGTGAAAGTGTGCCGGCAACCGGCGTGATGTTTCATCTGTAAAAATTTTACCCTCATGCGTCTATAGAAGTTTCACTTCAAAAATAGTACGCACTATATTAACCTTCACCATTTAAGCAAATGTATCAAATTATTCAAATTTCAAAACATGATAGTGAAAGGCCAAAATTGCCCAAAAATAGACGGAATGTGGCACAAGTTCAGTGACATCTAAAAATAGTTTTTGGGAAATCAAAATTGCAAAACTAACCGTGCTAGTCTATTTTCGCCTCCGGTAGACTTGTTGAGGTTTTTTGATGTTTTTTGATAATTTGAGATGGTTTTTTTGAAGATTTTTCAAAGAAAAGGTGTTATATATTCGTCACGTATATTTTTGAAGTGAAACTTCTTTATCGGGGTTGGAAAAAAAATTAGTGTAACATTTTTTCGTTACGCGCCATCTTTTTCTGTTACGCGCCATCTTTTTTTTCCGTTACGCGCCATCTTTTTCTTATCCCTACCACGCGTGATATTAAATAGATTATTAGATAAAGTTTAATAAAAGCCTTTTATTAAACTTTATCTAATTTAACTTTATTTAACCAATTTCTGTAAAGTTGCATATAGTAAATTATTTTTTGAAAAATAACGTCATAAAGAAGTTTCACTTTTTACGAGTGTACGCTAGTACACGCACACATGTTTTTTAAAAAAGAAAAGGTGTCATATATTCGTCACGTATATTTTTCGTGGTTGAACCCCGCAGCTTTGCCCGCGTTAAATAAAAACGATGTATCGATTGTCCCGTGGGAATAAGATATTTTCCCACAGTAAAAAGTAGCTTATATGTTAATCCAGAGTGTCAGCTAACTCCCTACCATATTTTATGAAAATCGCTCCAGCCGTTTACACGTGAAGAAGTAACAAACATACAGACTCACAAACTTTTGCCTTTATAATATTAGTATGATACATACATATTAGTGAAGTAACGCATACGCTTTCGCATTCGCAAGAATTATGATTCGCTCAATTTTGTATTAGATTTATTTTAAGATTAGAATTTAGAATCAGAATCAAGTATTGCGAATATTGAATTGTAGTTAGTTTAATTGTCGGTAGTAGTAACACATCTGTGATTGACTTCAAATGAACCCATGTTCTGGACGCAGTTGCTTACAGATGTTCATGGGCTGTAGTGACCACTTACCATCAGGTGAACTGCATGCGCGTTTGCTACTTCAATCAGATAAAAAAAAATGTGTGCGTGTACTAGCGTACACTCGTAAGAAGTGAAACTTCTTTATGACGTTATTTTTCAAAAAATAATTTACTATGTGCAACTTTACAGAAATTGGTTAAATAAAGTTAAATTAGATAAAGTTTAATAAAAGGCTTTTATTAAACTTTATCTAATAATCTAACCTATAATAATCTATCTAATATCACGCGTGGTAGGAATAAGAAAAAGATGGCGCGTAACGGAAAAAAAAGATGGCGCGTAACAGAAAAAGATGGCGCGTAACAGAAAAAGATGGCGCGTAACGAAAAAATGTTACACTAAATTTTTTTCCAACCCCGATAAAGAAGTTTCATTTCACTTCAACAACCCCGATAAAGAAGTTTCACTTCAAAAACATCACTAACTGTTACACATGTTTGGCCATGACGTAAGTGACGACGCTACCGATGGACAAGATGCAAACCTCGTCGTATATGGCTATTTTCACTGGATTTGAAAATTTGCAGCAATTTGCCCGGAAAATTGGAAAAAGGGGATTTTATAAAATATTGAATAACTTGAGTGCTGATTCGATTTCATTTTTTTTTATAGAATACTTAAAAAACTTAAAACGCTTTCTACACTCATAGCCCCACAGTAGGATTTTCTCCTGTGTCGTGGGTGCCATGAACACACACAAAGACGAATACACAAACACCCAGACCCAGAACAGAATCTAAACAAACCATTCAGATACCTGTCTGGCCGGGAATCGAACCCGGGACCCACTGCGTGTCAGACCGGTATGGTAACAAATACTATAATTTGATATTTTATATCTAATATATAAAATTTTCGTGTCACAGTTTTTGTTGCCAAACTCCTCCGAAACGGCTTGACCGATTTTTACCAACTTTTATATGCTTATTCAGTAGGTCTGAGAATCGGCCAACATCTATTTTTCATACCCCTTAAGGGTTGTCCACCCTTAACATTTTTTTAATTTTTTTATATGGCAAAACAACGTTTGTCGGGACAGCTAGTTTAAGTATAGAATCGTGTTTCACCGAAGACTCATTTATGCCTAATGTCAATGAAACTTCGTTTCTAACTGAGGTCCCTCGATTCAATTTTTTGTTTTTACTAAATTAAGGATTCCAAAAGTTATAACTTTTTTGAATTTTCTTTTTTGAATTTTCTTTTCGAAAAGTGGTCCATTTTTCTTAACTTTCTAAACGCTATTCCGAATCCAAAGACACCTCTTACTCCTTTACGCAAAAACTATTGATCGGATTTGAATTCGATTTAGCAAACTAATAGTTTATGTTGGAATTGACATACATACCTTTACCGTAGTAGTCGTCAACCCATTATTGTGCTGCTGTGCAAGGGTCTTCTTCCAAAAGGAGAGAATTAGGCCATAGTCCACCGCGCTGGCCAAGTGCGAATTGATAGACATAACACACCTTTGAGAACTTTTTAAGAATTCAGTTATGTAGGTTTCCTCACGTCGTCCCTTTTCCGGGATTAGGATAGGGCTATAGAATCTCCTGCCTGTCGTAAGAGGCGACTAAAAGGGGCTTCCGGGGTTGCAGGCGGCTAGAGTGAGAGCTCGAACCGTTCGGTCAGGCGACCCCGCGAAGCACGGCGGCATGTGTCGCATGCCGTCGTAAAGACCAGACGGAGCGGTTGGCCCAGCCGCCCATCTGTGAGGAGCCCGATGGGGCAACGCATTCAGAGGACACCGCTTGCGTTCTTTTGAAGAACCCGGAATCCTCTTTGTAGCGCCGAGGACAGCCATCGAGGGGTTTTAGTGCGATAAAAATCCCATATAACCCTACGTCGGGTCCCACGGCGTTTGGTATATTTTGAAGGTAAAAAAAATAAGGTTTTCTCATGTGTTTGCCTTCACCGCAAAGCAGTCATAATTCATAATAAGCACATAGTTTGAGAAAAACTAGGGGTGCCTGGAATTTGATTCTGTGACCTCCCAATATAGAGGGCAAGTTTCAACCATTAGGCTACCACCGCTCATCGTGGTAAACACGAAACAAACGGGCGAAGCCACGGTATACAAGTAGTGTATTATAATTTCTATTGCACGACTCTAACGCGAAGTGTTTGAGATAGCGCTCTACTATCGCCTCATCAATGGCAAACTATTTCAATGTTTGCATTATTATATTTCACATATTTCTTATCTTTTCATTTCAGAACGATTCTGCGATGTCACGTTGTACTGTTCGCCAAATTTTGCAACGCAAGTGCCGAATAAGGATACTGTGGATCCGCAGAATATACGTGGGGTGTCCCTCAGGGCGCACAGGTTCGTCCTACACTTTTCATACTTTTGATACTAAGAAATATAATATTAAACGGAATATTACCGGTATATTGCGGTGTATTGTCAGTCTTGAATAGTATCCTCCCTCTACTCCTATGGGTGCTGGAGAACGAAAGTAAAAGAGAACCAAGGAGACGTGCAGCAACGTCTTTCTATGTAACATCAACAAGCCGTAAGGTCACTAACACATGCCAGGTGCGGGGACAATTGTCAAAGAAAACACATGTTATGGAAGACCTGTAACATAGGACCTAAAAGGTCTGATAAATGTGTAGATCATGGAAAGGGCGAAAGGGCAGACGACAATTTTTATCATAGTAATATGGGTATAGTAAGTAGATCTATAAAAAAATATGTATCATCAAGCTTTTTTGATACTATTTTAACTTAAAGTTCTAAAAGTGGTAAAATTAAATAAATTATAATAAAAGACAACCTAATGTATACCTATTTACTACTACTCTTCAGCGTACCTTACGTGCTCCTTACTATATATTTAAGTTAGAGCAGTCTGTATTTTTGTTTTCCTAACAATGTCTCGTTTTAACGTAAACAACGCCATCTACCGACCGTCACAGTAAACACGTAACTACGTTCTTCCAGGGTAGTCCTGGCCGCGTGCTCGGAGCTCCTGGCGGCTCTCCTCGCCGCACACGAAGCCCACGGCGAACCGGTGCTGGTGTTGGACGGAGCGGAGCCGCGCCACCTTCGCGCGTTGCTCGACTACATGTACACCGGCGAGATGAACGTGCACCATGTGAGTGGACTCGGAAGTTTCGGACGAAGTTTCGACCGAAACTACGGATTTTTGAAGTGAAACTTCTTTAGGCGCATGAGGGTGAAATTTTTACAGATGAAATGTCACGCCGGTATGCAACGGAAGTGTCGGAAAAGAGAGAGTGATCGAGACCGATTGAGAGAGAGTAAGACAGGGCGAACGTAGCATGAGCAACTAGCCGTGGAGTGAGAGTAGGGAGCAAGCGAGTGAGAAAGATTGAGAGAAAAAGTGAGACAGAGCGAACGTCGTATCACGCCTTTTTCCCTTCCTCTTAATCTTGGAAATTTAAAGTTTTAGATTTGTATAAATATAAACAAGATTTATAAATTAGTTCGCCAAAGAAGTTTCACTTCTGACATGTGTACTTTGTACGCACGCATGTTTTTTTTTTGATAAACGGGTGACTGAATAGGGATTGAGCAGCAAGAGCAGTGATAGCCTAATGGTTGAAACTTGCCCTCTCAATCGGGAGGTCCGAGGTTCAAACCCAGGCACGCACCACTGATTTCTGTGCTTATTAGAAATTAATTATCACTGCTTTTCGGTGAAGGAAAACATCGTGAAGAAACCTACACACCCGAGACTTCTTTAAAAAAAGTTCTTGGAGGTGTGTGAAGTCCACCAATGGACTTGGCCAGCGCGGTGGACTATGGCCTAAAACTCTCATTCTGAGAGAAGACCCGTGCCCAGTAGTGGGACAATAATGGATTGACGAGAATAGGGATTATGCCAGATCCAATGTTTCGGACGAAGTTTCGGTCGATATCTCTGACGAAGTTTTGTACGACACTACGGACAGAGGTTCGTACGGAACTCCGGAGTCTTTTTTTATCTGATAGAAGCAGCAAACAAGCATACAGTCCACCTGATGTTAAGTTACCACCGTACATGGTGGTAAGTGGCTGCACAAGTTCGTTCCACCTGTCGGAAAGTCACTGCCGCACATGGCTGTACGCAATTTGTTAGAGTCTATCTGAAGTTTCACACGAAGTTTCAGTCGAAGTTTTGCTCGAAACAAGAGATTTTTTATCTGATTGACGTAGAAACAAGCATGCAATCCACTTGATGGTAAGGACTTTTAGGCGGAACGAAGTTTGCCGGGTCAGCTAGTGATTTTATATAACTAGTGATTTTGTATAACTTAAATCATGTTCTTTCGCAGTCGCAACTAGCGAGCCTACTAAAGACGGCAGAGGAGCTTCGGATCAAAGGGTTGACGGATCTACGGTGGAATAACAAGGACGAACCGCCCGATTGTAATAGTGGTGAGTGGCTTATATTTTATTGTAGTGTGATTTGATATCTATTACACGTACACACGGTCACGCCCACAGACATGTATGCACGTCCATACAGGCACGCACACATACAACGCTCTCACCCGCGCGCACGCATACACCCACATAAACACACGTCCGGACACGGTTGCGCATGCACAAATACACGCGCGCGCACACACACACATACACACATGCACATATATAATATAGACTAAATAAAGATCTTTCTTTCTAAACACACACACAGTGACACGCACGCATACACTCCCATAACACACACACGCTCGCGTACATAACGGGCAGTATGTATGCGAGCGTGTGTGTGGTATTATTATTATACCCCCCCCCCTCCTCATGCTCACGTAAATACATATTATAGCTATTGATTACATAATCATGATCCAATGGCCGCGCTACATGGTAGGCGGAGTGTGGGGTGTTAGGTTTTTTCGTTACGAAATTACTTGATTCGGTCGCCGCGTTATGCAACAGCTTAAAATACAAAAAAAGGTCACTTTTTAATTTCAATTGTGTGAATTCAATCCAACAGGTGTCGTCACAACAACAACAAACGAGAGGCGACCGTCGCCGGAACGGAAGCAGGAGCCGAAACACTCGCCGCAAACGCCGAAGACGGACAAGACGGACAGACAGACAGACAAGGAGGAGAAGCGGGACCGGAAGACGCCGGAGAGGACGGAGAGTAAGGAGGAGGCGAAGCAGGTGGACAAGTTTAGTCTTAATGGTGAGTGGAAACAGTTTTTTTAGGTATATGGATGGATGATAGGTATATAGGGAGATTTGCCCTTTTTTTTTGTTCTCGACGGGGAGACCTTCAAAAGGTACCCGACGCCGTGGGAGCGACGCAGGGTTATGTGGGATTTTTACCGCACTAAAACCCCCCGGTGGCCGTCCTCGGCGCTATAAAGAGGACTCCGGGAACTCGGTCCGACCGCAACCGGAATCCTCTGAGCGCGTTGCGCCATCGGGCTCCTCCCAGATGGGTGGCTGGGCCCACCGCTCCGTCTAGTCTTTACGACGGCATGCGGCTACATATACCGCCGTTCTTCCCGGGATCGCCTGACCGAACGGTTCGAGCTCCCACTCTAGCCGCCCTCAACCCCGACAGCCCCTTTTAGTCGCCTCTTACGACAGGCAGGGGATACCGTAGCCCTTTTCTGGTCCCAGGACTACAGGGCAAATCTCCCTCGAACCGTCCAGCCAAACGACCCCGGGAAGGACGGTGGCATGTGTGGTCGCATGCCGCCGTAAATCACAGAAGGTGCGGTGAGAGTATTCCCTCACCAGGGACGAGCCTGAAATAGGCGTCGTGTTTGGAGGACTCCGGTTGTGTTCTGTTGGAGATCGTGGAGTTCCCCGCGCAGCGCTGAGGATGGCCGCCGAGGGGTTTTAGTGCGGTAAGAATCCCACATAACCCGCGTCGCTCCTACGACGTCGGGTACCTTTAGAAGGTTTCCCCCTCGTATAAAAAAAGAAAGCTATATAGGGGGATAGTGTTTTTCGAGCGTATGTATGTATGTGTGAATGTGTGTGTATCACTACATAGTATAAAACAAAGTCGCTTCTCGCTGTCTGTCCCTATGTATGCTTAGAACTTTAAAATTACGCTACGGATTTTGATGCAGTTTTTTTTTAATAGATAGAATGATTCAATAGGAAAGTTTTATGTATAAAACGTGTATAATAAAGTAGAAAAACACTGATAATTTTAGATTTGTGACTTCTTGGCGGAACGAAGTTTGCCGGGCTAACTAGTTTTATATAATTAATACTAGCTAACCCGGCGAACTTCGTTCCGCCTAAAAGTCAAAAATCTAAAATTATCAGTGTTCCTCCACTATATTATGCATGTATTTTACATGAAAACCTTCCTCTTGAATCACTGTATCTATTAAAAAAAACTGCATTAAAATCCGTGGCGTAGTTTTAAAGATCTAAGCATACATAGGGACAGACAGCGGGAAGCGACTTTGTTTTATACTATGTAGTGATACATACTTCATTAAATGTTTTCTTGACTTTTCTTTTCTTGATTTCTTTTCTTTTCTTGATTTTTCTTTTCTTTTCTTGATTTTTTTTCTTTTCTTGATTTTTCTTTTCTTTTATTGATTTTTTTTTCTTGATTTTTCTTTTCTTGATTTTTTTTCTTGTCTTGATTTTGGGACTACATTTGGTACTTAAATCTTATAAAAAAATGTAGCAACACCTCTGATTGTAACTGCTAACCTACTACCGGGTGGATTGAAAACCTTGTGTCGTATTCAAATGGACATTGACTTTCGCAGGTGGACCGCCGCCGCTCATAAAAATACCGACGAGAGAAAAGAGCAGTCCAATCAAGAGAGAGAATTCCGATACGTGAGTATTATGTGACGCTTTTTTTGAATCGTGATTTGAAACTAGAAAAAAACGATACGCAACGAATAGATAACCTCTTGCCTTTGGGAAGTCGGTTAATGAAACGAAAATATGCTTAGTAAGGTGATTTCCTTCTAAGATAGTAGAACCAGTGTAGTTCGACCGGGGAGGTACCACCGCCACACCTATTTCTAGCGTGAAGCAGTTTGACGACTCGCGTGGCGCAGCTGTTACCATACCGGTCTGACGTGCAATGGGTCCCGGGTTCGATTCCCGGCCAGACAGGTATCTGAATGATGAGTTTAGATTCCTGGTCTGGGTATTTGTGTATTTGTCTTGTGTGTGTCCATGGTACCCACGACACAGGAAAATCCTACTGTGGGGCTATGAGTGTAGAATGCGTTTTAAGTTTTTTTTAAGTTTAAGTTCTTGCGTTTCCAAGGAAGGGTGTGGTGTTGCACACTTTTATATGAGGCGACCATCATAGTCCTCGGGAGTATCAGCGCATCTGAGATTGACTTCAGATGGAACCCATGTTCTGTATGAAGTTGATTACAGATCTCCATGAGCGGCAGTAACCAATTACCATCAGGTGGACTGCAAGCTCGAGTGCTACTTCAGTCATAAAAAATAGTACTTTTTCTTGCGGCCCGCGGACATTCCTAGAATCTGAATTGTCATCCCTGTTTTGTTTTTGAAGTTATATATACTTCTAATGTCGCGTTAGGAAAAGATATGATAGTACTTTTTACGATGCGTGCGCACAACGTCACGAAAAACCAACACCCTGAAGTTAGCTGTAGTCAACATTAGTTTTTTCTATTGTTAGTGTTGTTTTCTTAGTAACGTAGAATAAGTCGAAAGATATATGTTTTTAATAGATCTCTATCTTGTTACCTGAAATAAGTATAACTTCTAATGCGTATTCATAAGTACACAGAGACTTTCTTTTTTTCACATTTTTTTACGTCAATAACTTGTTTATTCTTAACTAGTTGGCCCATCGAACTTTGTTACATCTAAAAGTCAAAAATCAAAAATTATCAAATTTTCTCCACTATATTACACATGTATTATACGTAAAAACCTTCCTCTTGAATCGCTCTATCTATTAAAACAAATTGCATTAAAATCCGTAGCGTAGTTTTAAAGATCTAAGCATACATAGGGACAGACAGCGGGGAGCGACTTTATTTTATACTATGTAGTGATGACATCTCCATTGCTAAAAAGGTTGCTGATAAAATTGATAAAGATGATATTCATGGTAATGATGATTATGATAATAATTCAATATATTTGCTCGCAGTGATAGTCCGAGTCCGAAACGGCAGAGGTTGACAAGCGAACACACAGACGAAGAGGCGGTGCAACCTAAATCGTAAGTAATATTGTAACGTAGAATCTTGAAGGCTTTGTCTGATAATAATATATTGACAGTACTTGACAGATTAATTCTGCAGTTTATTTTACTGCGTTCAAGTCTTTAAAAGTTCAAAGTGAAAGTATAATTCTTTGTTACTCATACACTTAAAAATAGGTCTTATAGTTTAGGTGAACGAGGCATTTTCGATTATAATTATGATTACTATAATATTGTGATGAATATAACGATGATTACAATGATGATTGCAATCCATGATGATTGTAATCATTACGTTTGTTGTGTAATTTGATTAGGGAACGGGGCAGAGTGGCAGTAGGGCAACAATCTAAATTATAACTATGATGACGTTGCCACCACCGCACACGACAGTGTGATGGGGACAGCGATGGCCTAATGTGGAGATAAGAAATAAAGACTAATTAAGTTAAAAATAAAAAGAACTATTGTGACAAAAGGCACGGACAATCAGTCTGTAGAGTTATTGTGTTATAATAAAAAAAACTATGATGACTATAATATTATTGTGTTGAATATTACCATGATTATAACGGAATTGATTACAATGTCAATTATAATCACGATAATTATGAAACGTATATAGAAAATGATACTCATAGTAGCAGTCTTGCAACATTTTAGGTTATGATGACTATACTATTATTGTGTTGATTGTGATGATGATTATAACGAAACTGATTATAATGATAATTACAATCATCACGTTTATCAACATCACGATTTAATCACGATTATTGTGATATCTGAACAGGGAAAGAGACTCAGAATGGCAGCACGGTAATCTGGACATAACTGCGGAGAGGGTCTCCTGGGCGGCGGGCGCGGCGGAGTCCGACGAGGAGTGGGAGCACGCGCCCGCTGACATCGGTTCCTTCCTGCACACAAGGCTCAAGGTTGACGGGGACAATAGTGCCGGTGAGTGGCTGGAGAGTGTTTACGCGGCGAGGGGGGTGGGGCAAGTGCCTAGGTGGGGGGAGAGTCCGTTGAGGAGTGGGAGCACGCGCCCGCTGACATCGGCTCCTTCCTGCACACCAGGCTCAAGGTGGATGGAGACAATAGCGCTGGTGAGTAGGTGGGGGTTGTCTAGGTGGTGAGGGGGGGGGGGGCGAGTGTCTAGGTGATGGGAGGGGAGAGTCCGTTGAGGAGTGGGAACACGCGCCCGCTGATATCGGCTCCTTCCTGCACACCAGACTCAAGGTTGACGGGGACAATAGCGCCGGTGAGTGGGGGGGCGGTCTAGGTGCTGAGAGGGGGGAGGGTAGTGTCTAGGTGGTGGGGGGTGGGGGGAGTGTACTCTGGGCATAACGGTAGAGAGGACATCCTGGGCGGCGGGCGCGGCGGAGTCCGACGAGGAGTGGGAGTACGCGCCCGCTGACATCGGTTCCTTCCTGCACACCAGGCTCAAAGTGGACGGGGACAATAGCGCCGGTGAGTGGGGGGGGGGGGGGTAGTGTCTAGGTGTTGAGGGGGTGGGGGGTGTACTCTGGACATAACTGTGGAGAGGGTATCCTGGGCGGCGGGTGTGGTGCAGTCCGACGAGGAGTGGGAGCACGCGTCCGCTCACATCGGCTTCTTTCTGCAAACCAGGCTCAAGGTGGACGGGGACAACAGCGCCGGTGAGTGGGTGGGAGGTATCTAGGCGATGAGGGGGGGCCTAGTGTCTAGGCGGTGAGAAGGTGTAGGGTAGTATACTCTGGACACAACGGCGTAGAGGATATCCTGAGATATCCTGGATAACAGCACAGGTAACTGTGCTAGTCCCTTTAGTGTAATGGGAAGTGTGGGGCGGTGTGTAATCTGCCGAGGCGAGTAACATGCTAAAGTGTACTAGTGCACTCCACAGAATAGTGCTGGTGAGTCGGTGGACGTGTGAATGGTGGGTAGGTTGTGGGGGGAGGAGGGGGTATGCTACAGTATACTGCACTACCCTCGAGAGGGGGGAGTATGTATAGTTACCTGAATATAATGGCGGGTCTCTTGTACGGGGTGAACGTTGGAAACCCACAGAAAATCTATATAAATCACAATCGAACCTCGGACTCGCTTCATTTCAACTGACAGTGGCCACTTGTTTCAGACGAGGAGTCCGACGACAGCACTCCGACCGCCCCGCACGCGGCGTCCTCTTCATCATCAGGGACCACCCTCATCGACCTGCCCAAACGTAAGCATACCTTCAACCGTGGGCCATGAAACATATGCGACAGCGACAGCGTTGAGCGAATATCAGCAGATTTCGTGGCCTCATGTCCGACATGAGTATATTTTAACGCTAAACGCTGATGCTTTAAAACTAATGTTTTTTTTGGCCCTCGGACTATAACCTGTAACTAGTACTAAATACTACTACGAATATCCCCCACAGACAATCGCGGATGCGAATGTATGGATTTTTGATTTTTGGTGACCGAATCAAGAAATTCCGTAACGAAAAAACCTAACACCCTCCAATCCGCCTACCATGTAGCGCGGCCGAGCGTTCGCTTAACGTGTACGTATGTGGTACGACAGTACGAAGCTCGCACGGATCGAGATGGGCTGCTCGGATATCGGATGAATATGTAAGCAGCTGTTTGTGAAAAAGTATATTCTATCAAAGATAAAAAAACTTGAATTAATATCAAAGAAAAAAGAAAAAATATTGGATAGGATAAAACAAAGTTGCTTCACGCTGTCTGTCCCTATGTATGCTTAGATCTTTAAAACTACGCTACGGATTTTAATGCAGTTATTTTAATAGATAGAGTGATTCAAGAGGAAGGTTATTATGTATAATACATGCATAATATAGTGGAGGAACAGTGATTTTTTTTTTTATCTTACTGAAGTAGCAAACGAGTATGCAGTCCACCTGATGGTAAGTGGTCACTGCCGCTTATGGACATCTGCAATCAACATCATACAGAACATGGGTTCTATCTGAAGTCAAACACAGATGCGTTGCTACTCCCGAGGACTATGATGGTCGCCTCATGTAAAAGTGTGCCGGCAACCACACCCTTCCATCGAAACGCCAGAAATGCTTCCCGATTGAAATAGGTGTGGCGGTGGTACTTCCCCGGTCGAACTACACTGGTTCTACCACCTTCAGATAATTTTAGATTTTTGACTTTTAGACGGGACGAAGTTCGCCGGTTCAGCTAGTATACTTTATAGCATATAATTCGAAAGAGTTTCCTTTTTACCCAACTGCGTTAGAATTAGGGTAACGTTTTCGACCGTTTATATGTTTGGCATTAGGGAGATCTCCCGCCAGGCGAGGTGATCATGCCTGGGGAGCGGCCGTGCTCCGACACTTGTTCCGAACTTGTATATATGCGGGGTATTGAGAATACTTCGATAGCGTGTTTCAGAATACTAGTAGCGCCATCTCTTGATGAGTATATAGTATGTATGTTTGTACGTATGTCCATTTCTTGAGCACGCGTTACATCCTCAATCGCTTGACGGATTGAGATATAAAATATAAAGTCTCGCGATATTTTTGACGTTACAACGTCGTATAATTCGATGGAGCCGACTGCACGCACCAAAAACATGACTCATGCAGCGTTACCTCGCTCTGAGGCGTTCCATTTAAGGCTTGAAGTGCAAGCGAGACCGCGGAACGAGCGACAAAGAGGCACAATCGGCCAATACGAATAAACACATTTATGTCAAAAAAATTACATAATTGTATTTACGCGTACAAATAAATTTAACTTGATCAATTCTGTTGTGATATCCATTTACCTCCTTCTCTATATCAATACAAAATATCTATCAAACGAATAAAATTAAAATTTTCTTTTGAATAAAAATGCAACCATTCCATCAGTATTTTCTTATGACGTTGTCACGTTCAACTATCGTCAGTAAACCGACTACAGACAACCGATTTGTTTCATAGTGTTTTAATAATTAAGTTATATATAAATAATAGTATGTGACGAAGTATAAAAATTTCATACAATTAAAATTTCTTTCAATATACCCATGAGGATTAATATCTGGTAAGTTAAATTCATTATAATGTAATCACTACATAGTATAAAACAAAGTCGCTTCCCGCTGTCTGTCCCTATGTATGCTCAGATCTTTGAAACTACGCTACGGATTTTAATGCAGCTTTGTTATTAGGTAGAGTGATTTAAGAGGGAGATTTTTATGTATAACTAGCTGTACACGCGGCTCCGCCCGCGTTCAAATCAATGTATCACGAAGTTTTTCACATTTCACCCCCTTAGGGGTTGAGTTTCATAAAATCCCTTCTTAGTGAGCACTTACGTCCTTAAAAGAGCCCGCATGCAATATTTGAAACTCCTAGCACTTGTAGTTTCTGAGAATTCGTGATGAGTGAGTGAGTGACCTTTCGCTTTTATATATATATATATATATAGATACATATATAGCGGAGAAACACTGGTAATTTCGATTTTTGACTTCAAGGTACTATGCTACGGAATTTAATGCAGTTTTTTAATCGATAGAGTAATTTAAAAGGATACCTTCATAATATAGAGGAGGGGAACTGATAATTTAAGATTTTTTACTCTTAGGCGGCACTAAGTTCGCCGGGTCAACTAGTTATAAATAAATTAACTAAAATTGCTAAACTAGATAAAACGATCACTACTCTGTATAATATAGTAGTGTTACTTTCCTCTATTATACATATATCATACATGTATCTATTAAAAAAAACTGCATTAAAATCCATAGCTTAGTTTTAAAGATCTAAGCATACATAGGGACAGACAGCGGGAAGCGACTTTGTTTTATACTATGTATTTATTTATAACCAACTAATCACCAATTCGTACTTGGCCAGCGCGGTGGACTATGGCCTATGCTGTGCATGGGGCACAGCATAGGCCATAGTCCACCGCGCTGGCCAAGTGCGAATTGGTGGACTTTACACACCTCCGAGAACTTTTTTTTTAAAGAACTCTTGGGTGCGTAGGTTTCCACACGATGTTTTCCTTCACCGAAAAGTGATAATTAATTTCTAATACGCACATAATTTTATAAAAATCAGTTGTGCGTGCCTTTGAAACTCGGACCTCACGATCGAGAGGACAAGTTTCAACCATTAGGCTATCACTGCTTATATGACACTGTCCTTATAACAATATGTTTACTTGATCTTATCAACAGACATCCCAGGGTCCAAGTCGAGTCCCCAGGACCCGAGGTTCATGGACGTGGTGAAGTTGAACGACTATCTGCAGCACGGCAGGCGGCCGCAGTTCTGGGAGGAGAATTATGTTAAACGGGTAAGTCGATTTTTATCCGAATGCATCAGAACATGCGATTGTATTGTTTGTATTTATAAGTTTTTGTACACAGTGACATTACAGGTTGTATGAACATTTACAAAAACTAGTCGCCCGTCGCGACGGTCGAAATTCGACCGCAATTTAAATTGAAAAACTAAACTTCACATTGTCCAAAGTAGCACGAATATTTCTATAATTCAAATAAAATGTAAAAAATTTCAAGTAAGTTTGAACGCATCTGTAAAATATAAAAAGAGGTTTAATTAGCTAAGCCGCATTTAAAAGCAATAGCGGGTATTTTGACAAAGACATCTGACATTTTTGACGTTACGTGTTATCATAGTGCGCGTTCCAGAAGACGCTCACTAAGCCCTAAACGCTCAAAACATCGTTCCACAAGACGACCGCGGTCATTGTGGTCGCGGCGAATACGTCGCTCATGACGTCATGACTTACACCTTTTTTTTTGTTTTCGAGGGGGAAACCTTCAAAAGGTACCCGACGCCGTGGGAGCGACGCAGGGTTATGTGGGATTTTTACCGCACTAAAACCTCCCCGGTGGCCGTCCTCGGTAAAAGGAAAAGAAAAGGAGGACTCGTCGTGATCTCGAAACGACTTCAACCGGAATCCTCCGAGCGCGTTGCCCCATCGGGCTCCTCCCAGATGGGCGGCTGGGCCCACCGCTCCGTCTAGTCTTTACGACGGTATGCGACCACACATACCGCCGTCCTTCCCGGGATTGCCTGACAGAACGGTTCGAGCTCCCACTCTAGCCGTCTGCAACCCCGGAAGCCCCTTTTAGTCGCCTCTTACGACAGGCAGGGGATGCCGTAGCCCTATTCTGATCCCGGAACTACAGGGCGTGTCATGACTTACACCTACGAGACGCTCACGACGACCCATCTAACAAGGTGGGTCGAAGTGATCGTTCCTCTAGAGACTACGTCATTAAAGCTCACAAGCTAGTGGAACGGGAAAAACTGCGGAGTGAGCGTGAACTTTTGTGAGCGTCTAATGGAACGCACTCCATATCTACATATTGAAATCATGACGATGACATTTGCAGAGGTCTATTTATTATCTTCTATCAGAATAAAATTTAAAGATCTCTTCAAAGTTCATCTTAAAATACACTAGCTGATCCCCCGCAGATTCGCCCGCGTTAAAACAAATCGATGTATCGATTGTCCCGTGGGAATAAGATATTTTCCCACAAAAAAGTAAGCTATATATTAATCCAGAGTGTCAGCTCACTCCCTGGCAAATTTTATGAAAATCGCTCCAGCCGTTTAGACGTGAAGAAGTAACAAACATACACACAAACCTTCGCCTTTATTTATTGTTTTCATTTATTTAGAAAGGGCAGCCAACAAGACAATACATTACACTTACAACTAAAAACTACATTAGGCTTAAATTAAATGCTGTCTTAATAACAGGCCACCACGGCATGCATCGTGGTCGAGTTTAAATACTTAAGATTATATTAAAACACTTAATTGTACGTACAATAATAATAATTACGTATAGTATATATGTAAATATGGTATATATGTATATATATATAGTAAGAAAAAATGTGTTAACGATTACAAAAATGTTGTAATTAATTGAATCCTGTAATAAACATTTTATAGAGCTCTTAAATTTACTAATTTTATTACTAAATATGTCCAATGTAGGTTCTTTTGATAGGTTCAATATGGAGTATTTACCCAGATTGCTCTTAGTCGGGCGTGTGACAAATGGCTGATATTTGGATGCTCTAGGTGCTTTCAATGGAGCATTTAATGTTACTCTATGTAATATTAGTATGATAGGATGATTCTTTCTATCCTCAGGTGATGGAGGCTGTTCGTATCAAGGAGTTGGAGATGAAGCAGGCGGCGGAGATCCTGGGTGTTAGCTACGGGACCCTCTACGGGCGGTATCGGGACGTGTACGGGTGTATCAACAGGCCGTATCGGTGAGTAGGCTGGGAGACACACTGTTTGGGCAATGCTGGTCACTGGACTCCGTAGTTCCGGGATCAGAATAGGGCTACGGCATCCCCTGCCTGTCGTACGAGGCGACTAAAGGGGCGACTAAAAGGGCAAAATCTCACAGAACCCTACGTCGCTCCCACGGCGTCGGGTACATTTTGAAGGCTGGTTCACTGAAGGTCAAGTGTGAGTTGTTGGACTTTGCACAGCTTAGTAAACCCAAGTACGAATTGGTAGACCTTACCATTTTTTAAGGTATTGCATAGCTTTTATTTGGCTTTGAGGGCGTCGACCGAATCGAGAAATTTTGTAACGAAAAACCCTAACACTCCGCCTACCATGTAGTGCGACTGAGCGAACGCTGGGCCGCGCTACATGGTAGTCGTTCGCTTCGCTTAACGACAATATGGTGCGACAGTACGAAGCTCGCACGGATCGAGACGAGCTGCTCGGAAATCGGACGAATATGTAAGCAGCTGTTTGTTAGAAAGTATATAGCATTCAAGAAAAAAAACTTGAATTAATATCAAAGAAAAAAATACTGTAAGTAGTCATTGAGAAAACGTTGATAATAATGATTATAATTTCTCCCCGTTCCCCCAAACTTGATACTTGAACGCTTCCCAATCTAACGTGAATTCTCCCGCCAGCAGCACAGCCAGGGACTTCTGGCAGGCGAAGGGACCCTCGGAGGTGCTGGACCGGCTGCAGCGCGGGGACCTGGCGCTGGAGGCCGCCGCGCTGGCCCTGGGGGTCAACCCGGCGCACCTCGCCACCTACGTCGCGGACCTGGGGCAGGAGAAAGGTGGGTGGCCACCGTTGTTGTTGCACTGGCTCCCATAGCATGCACCCGGCGCCGGCCCTGGGGGTCAACCCGGCGCACCTCGCCACCTACGTCGCGGACCTGGGGCAGGAGAAAGGTGGGTGGCCACCGTTGTTGTTGCACTGGCTCATCTCGTAGCATGCACCCGGCGCGGGCCCTGGGGGTCATCCCGGCGCACCTGGCCACCTACGTCGCGGACCTGGGGCAGGAGAAAGGTGGGTGGCCACCGTTGTTGTTGCACTGGCTCCCCTCGTAGCATGAACCTGGCGCTGGCCCTGGGATAAAGTAGGCTTGAGTTAAGATTAAAATATATTATTCATATTTAATTAGTAAGTAGTTTGCATAGTTATAAGAAAATATAATTCCGAAAAAAACATAAGGTACTAAATAAAAACACGAGGCAAAGCTCGGTCATCTAGGTTTTTTTTTTATCTGACTGAAGTAACAAACGAGCATGCAGTCCCCCTGATGGTAAGTGGTCACTGCCGCCCATGGATATCTGTAAGCAACTTCATACAAAACAGGGGTTCCATCTGAAGTCAATCACAGATGCGTTGCTACTCCCGAGGAGTAGGATGGTCGCCTCATATCCTAAACCACACCCTTCTATCGAAACGCAAGAAATGCTCCACGCTAGAAATAGGTGTGGCGGTGGTATTTCCCCGGTCGAACTACACTGGTTTTACCACCTTTCAAAATGTCCTATTATTAATAATTTGTGTCCCATTATTAACATTTTATAGCATATTATTATCTTCGCATTATTAATAATTTTTATTCACATTTCTTTCTAATGCAGCTAATACCTGAACATTTGTTTCGCAGACTTCGAGCCGGTGCCCATAGAGGTGGACCCGTCGCTCAAGGGGCTCCGCCCCCGTACGTACAGCACTGGGACACGTAAAGCGGTGGCCGAAAAGGTGAGTGGTATTTTTAAAATTTATTAATTGCAAAAAATAAAGGCTCAAAATCTGCGAGTGGTATTTTGTATATCTTTTTTAAAGATTTTTTTAGAATAGAATAGAATTTATTTATTTGCAATAATTGTGGTGTAGCATGATCTTAGATCAAAATATATAGTTCTACACAATCAGCCATATACTGTCATGGCGTGCAACTTTAGAATTTTTTTGTGAGGGTAACAAATGTGGTGTTGATTTGAAATGTCTTTATTTTGCATAGGCGTAAGGGGAACACTTACAAATTGTATAAAATTACAATTATTACACGCTAGTAACAGGTGTGATGGTGCTCCCACCCAGATCGAATTATACCCGTTTGACGACCTTTTTTATGTTCTCGAGGGGGGAAACCTTCTAAAGGTCGCCCGACGCCATGGGAGCGACGCAGGGTTATGTGGGATTTTTACCTCACTAAAACCCCCCGGTGGCCGTCCTCGGCGCTATAAAGAGGACTCCGGGATCTCGAAACGACCGCAACCGCAAACCTCTGAGCGCGTAGCCCCATGGTGCTCCTCCCAGATGGGCGGCCGGGCCCACCGCTCCGTCTGGTCTTTACTACGGTATGCGACCACACATACCGCCGTCCTTCCCGGGATCGCCTAACCGGATCGAGCTCCTACTTTAGCCGTCTGCAACCCCGGTAGCCCCTTTCAGTCGCCTCTTACGACAGGCAGGGGATGCCGTAGCCCTATTCTGATCCCGGAACTACAGGGACGACCCGTTTTACGACCTAAGTTGTTTTAACGATCAGGAGCGAATAACTATAAAAGTTTCGGAACCGCTAACCCACTCTTGTTCCAGAAGAAGGGGCCAGTGGGTGCTGATGAGGAACCGGCCACGACTGTTGAGAAGATGCCGAGTCAGCCGACGCCGAGTGAATCTACTAGTATGTTTTGATTTATTTCTATATATTGTTATATTTTTTTTTGTTTTTCAGTGTCAGAAGGCCCTCCTCTTATTGGATGTGTGTGTGTGTGTGTGTGTGTGAGCGTGTGTGCGTGCGTGTGTGCGTGTACGTGCGCATGTGTGTATGTGTGCGAGTATTTGCGTGGGTGCGTGTACATGCGTATGCGAGCGAGCGCGCGTAAGTATGTGTGTGAGCGCGCGTGCGTGTGTGTACGTGTGTCGTGTGTACGCGCGCGTTTGTGTATGTGTGCGTGTGCGCGCCTGCGTGTATGCGTACGCGTGTGTATTCGTAAGAATGGATGTATGAATTTACGTATGTATGTATGTGCGTCTATTTCTAAACGGCTTGATAAACGTTACTTCGTAAAAATTAATCTCAAATTTACGCAAAAAATTATACACAGTAGACATATAGTTGTAGGTAAGCGTTCGATGACGCGTCCAAAGAAATTTTAACATAAAAAAAATCGTTTTCTCAGGTGGTAAATGGCCGTCTATACGCGTGGCGAGCCTCGACTCCCTCCGGGGCGAAGCTCCCTCGCCGTCTCCCTTGCAGCTGATGAGGACCCGCCCCGACCTCACCATAGTAGCAGCGAGACGCGACCGGAGGGACGACGAACCGGCTTAAATCAGACACTAAACGTATCAAACACTAAACGTGTCAGACACTAGATGTATCAGACACTAACCGTATCAGACACTAAATGTATCAGACACTAAATGTATCAGACACTAACCGCATCAGACACTACCCGTATCAAACACTACCCGTATCAGACACTAAGCGCACATGGGCCACTCGCGGCGGCATCAAACGCAACTAGAAGCTAGAAGGTAGTAGAACCAGTGTAGTTCAACCGGGGAAGTACCACCGCCACACCTATTTCTAACGTGAACCAGTTCTTGCGTTTCGGTAGAAGGGTGTGGTTGCCGGCACACTTTCACATGAGGCGACCATTACAATCCTCAGGAGTAGTAACGCAACTTTGATCGACTTCAGATGGAACCCATGTTCTGTATGTAGTTGCTTACATATGTCGCAGGGCGGCGGTGGCCACTTACCATCAGGTGGACTGCATGCTCGTTTGCTACTTCAGTCTGATAAAAAAGAAGCGTTCACTGTGTGCCGAGTGCATATAAAATGTATGGAAACTGCAGGAAATATGCCATAGGTGGCGTTTTGTGGTTGTGGCAGGTGGCCCGTGTGCGGCGACGCTACGCGTTCAAGTGTTACGGAACGCAATTTTTGAGGATTATAAACTTTTGCAGATTGATTTAATTTATTGCATCAGAAGATTGTAAAAGGGTAAAATATTTTTTTAAGATATTGCATAGCTTTTATTGCGGGCGTAGAGCGCGACGACCAAATCAAGAAATTCCGTAACGAAAAACCTAACACCCCTCACTCCGCCTACCATGTAGCGCGGCCGAGCGTTCGCTTAACGTGTATATGGTACGACAGTACGAAGCTCGCACGGATCGCGACGAGCTGCTCGGTAATCGAACGAATATGCAAGCAGCTGTTTGTTAGAAAGTTTATAGTATCAAAGAAAAAACTTTAATAAATATCAAAGAAAAAAAAAAATAATTATAATTGCATAAGTTGTTAAAAAATGCTATGCAATAGCTTTACCGCGGCAGTCCCCGATTACACGTGTTTTTTATGTTATTTTATTTCAAGTCGGTCCAAACTTGTTTATCTCGAAACTATTATTTTACAAATACTACATTTTACATTACGCGGGTAGAATACTCTTCTCAGAATATTCTTTTCGAAATTTAAGTTGCATAATTTAAATGATTAAGGAAGAAAGGTTATCAATATTTCGCCCGTAGAACATTTATATAACTGAAATAAATATATAAATTACTGAGTAAATAACAGTCGTGCTACAGAAAAATAAATCTTAATGTCTTGTTAATAAAGTTACTTAGCGCGTAACTACATTGCTTTGTAATTAAATTGTATATATTAAAATATTAGATGACCAATATATATGTAAAAATTTGTAGGCAAAAAAATATGAATCCATATTGTTTTAAACTGGCGATTGTTAAAATCCATTTAAATATAAAATGAGAAAAGGAAATGTAAAAAATTCTTTATTTAAAATGAATCGCCAGTTTAAAATAAATTTGTACTATAATTATATATTTTTACTTGACTTTTATATATAAGACTTGTCGTGTCGTTCGACTGAACCTAATATAGCTACATATAAAATAAATATCTTACATATAAATGTAAAAAAATGAATGTAGTAAGCGAACTATTCCATTTATTTTTACAACAAATAAATGTAATTTATAAAAATGATATTTTTAGTAATAAATAATAGTAGGTATTGATAAATGATGGCTAAAATATGTGTTTTTTTGAAAATAGATGAAATAAACTATATTGTAGGTTTAAGATATTTAATGTCATTATTGTTAATCGTATGAATTTTCATGAAGTTTTAATATTATGTAAATTTATATTTCAACGGATTAAAAATGCAGTATTTTTTTTAAATACTGTAGAAAATGAACAAAAAATACTTTCTGTCATGAAATAAAGTTTTTTTAAAGAGCTAATTTTATTTAAAATTGATTTTATTTGATAAAATGATTTAATTATTTTTATCAATTTGTTAAAATAGGTTTTATTGAAATATTTATTATTTAAAATAAAATATCAAAATATTTTTAGTTAATAGTCGATTTTTGGAAATATAATTTGACTGTTTATCGAATTTAATTCTTACAAAAGCGATATATACTGAAAATTTATTATTAGTATCTGATTTTTAAATAAAGTACATTTAATTGTAATATTACAACTTCAAGGAAATCATAAGCGATTATTTGTATATTATTAATAATAAAATGATGTCAAATCTATGAGAACCGTCGATAAAAATAATAATAAAATATTAGAATAACTATTAATACACTAGGGGTTTAGTAAGCAGAATAAATGAAGAATAGACTCTAGAAAGTTAATAATTATGACTATTTATATAATCTGATGTTATATTTTGGAGTCTATTTGCAATGTCTATGGAAGATTATATTGAACACGCAAATTATTATTGACACAAGTTTATTTTACTAATGAATGAACATGGATTTTAACTAAGTGTCCTACTGCTGGGCATACGTTTCATCCCACAGCTTTGAGGGTTCTGTTATAACTGTATAGAAGATCAAAATTGGCTTCGAATAAAGTTACAGGATTTTGTCAATAAATGAATAAGCTTATATTCTTAGCTGTGGATTACTTTGATTTAATTTTATATGCAATTTCAATTGCCTTGTACATTTTATTTAAATATTTAACTTACGTTATATCCAAATGGAGGCTTTGGTTGATCGCGTGGGGATGATAACACGACAGAAAAGTAAATATATTACAATGTTATCATGAATTTGCATTTGATTGCAATATGATACTAAAGTGATCACATGATTATCATATTGCAAACAAATGTAACCACAAAGGAATTTCATTTTAATAATGATAAATCATCCGCCTTGCGTTAGTGTTAGCTTTTATCTGCTATGTTTTTGTTTACTGCCCTAATAATTATTAGGACAGTAAACAAATAAACACTTTCGTTGGAACTGGAATGAAAAAGCAATAAAAACACTTTATATAAAAATGGTAACTTTCTGTAAACATTTCTTGTCAATCTATCATCTAGTTTTCGAGTTCTGTGCTCACAAACACATTAAAACTGATAATTTAATAGCGATAAACTTGTAATTTGTTTAATAATTACAAGTTTATCGCTTGTAATGAGTAATAATGTAATTTCAAATGTCGTTTATACATCCCCACTGTATGTCCCTGAAACTACTTTTCCTGAAAGGGAAACAATCGGGCATACATCGCCATGTTGCTCCAGTGTTGGAGATTGAGGCTCACTAGCGACTAAATGAAACTAATTGCATAGCTTATAACATTATAAACTTCATTTATTAGCAATATGTGTATGAATCCTACTAAATGATATATGACCCCGTGTTGCAATATTGACATAAATGACCAAGTCGCCCAAATTCATAAATAGGCTAAGAACTCAATGAATAATTTACGGTATTTTAAATATGAAAAGTTACTTCCAAGGTAGCTTTATTCGCGAATTAAACAAGCCAAATTATTGAATATTTTGTCTCGTTTTAGCTAACTACACGAAACTGTATGATAGAAAGAGATAAAACATTGAATATCCGATGTATTTAATCTATTGCTGAATACAGTCTTTCCGAAGAGAATAAGCTATATTCATCGCTAGACTAAGCATGTTGCTATATTTAATAGGCAATTGCGAGAATATAAGCAAATGTGGAAAAATAAATAGTCTTAATTAAAATACCGTAATTATTCTTCCGTGTGATTGAAGTAAAACTTCTTTGGTGTAGTAAAAGATAAGGAGTCCCTTGAAAATGTTTAATTCTGATAATAAATATAAAATGGAAACATTATTTGTTTATATTAAACCATATATAATATAATTGTGCAATAAATTAAAAATAACTGGCTTGATCTAAATTGACACGGTCAATGTTTGTGTATATAAACGCGCCTTGAAACAAACGAGTCATACGGAAAATACGCCAAACGAAGTTTAACTTCAAAATTTAAAGATATATATAATAAAATAGTAAAGGTATTCTGTACATTCGTACTACGCGTGAAAATTTATAGATACATATATATTTTTCATAAGCTGTTAAGAAATTCGCTAAGTCCCTGAACTGTAGATAAAAAACAAAAAAAAATGAACTTTAAAATTACGAGTTCCTCTAAAAATTTCATTTATTACATTTAAGCTTAGGTAATTTTTTCAATATTTTTTTACATTTATCTCCCTAGTGACTCGTTTTCCATTTAGTCACAATATGTTAATTGTAAAACAACAAATGAAAGTTTATTTATTCGAAATATAGATTTAATATCCATAGGAATGAATTATTAATCGTACATTAAGTTTGTTAGTTAAGTTTTATATCTGCCCTAGAGTTAAGCTCTTGTTAAAATTTTAGTTTGATTTTTTTTATTGAATTTTTCTTTTTATTTTATCTCTTTAGTTACTATGAAATCTTTATGAAATGAAATTTGGATGCTGTTGGAATTGCAAAATTATTTTTCTATATTTTTTGTTTCTGTTTACATTTATTTTTATCAAACGATGAAAAATTATACAATTATACATTCTCGCAAACCACCTTCGTCCCACCCAAGTGTATATTCTATATTTATACATTTCGTTATGTATAATTACGGTGAATGAAGAGTCTTTGTATGAGAATTTAATCGAGTAAAATTATGAAGGTATAGTATTCCAAGTAATGGTAATTTTAAGGGTTTGTGTACAATTAATACAATTGTATAGTTACAATTGTTTTACAGAATAATACCGAAATTTCCCATACACATCTATTATTCTGTTACTGCTTAGGCGTTCCTTAGTCTAACCCGTTGGTCTTAGCCCAGAATGCCTTATGATTTTTTATCTGATTTTAACACGAATGAATTCTTATTAAAATTCTCGTTCATTCACTGTACTTTTCCTATCCAACCTTAATTGGATGTTTCGTACCAAATTATCATATTATTAGTTATAAGTGGAAGTAAAAAAAGTGTACTAATTATTATCACTTCACCTCAGCCAGATGATTAGATCCGTTATACAAATATACATATATATAAATATAAATAAATTGTTTCTCTACCGATTTTCTTGATTTTTATTTGGTAGCTATACATATTATTTATATATCGCAGTAACATGTGCGATGAATATGTAATAATTCTCGTATTTAGACCATATTTGTAAATTAATCTGCACATAAAATGATTTTATTAGATATTAATTTGGACTTCATATTGAGTTCAAATGAACGATAAAATAATCAGTATACTTTTTTGTTGCTCTCCACAAAGTTATTTAAGGTTTAATTAAATCATTGTTATTGACTCATAGGTTAACTTTATTTATTTAAGCTCGGTTTAATACGGCTATTTGTTATGTCTTGTACAGCTGCAATATATATTGATATGTTAAGAGATATTTTAATCAGGGACATATCACTGTCACATTTATTTCTACCGTGAAGCAGTTCTCAAGTTTCGATAAAATGATTATACAATACTGATCATACGATATGACCATCTTAGTCTTCAAGAGTGTATCATGTGCAGCGCATCTGTGATTAGGTTGGTAAAACTTCTTTTTATTGAAGTTGTGGTATACCTGATGCCTGTAAGTAGTCACTGCTTCCCTTGGACACCCAAGGGAAGCAGTGACTATTTAAAATCAGGTGGACTGTTGCTTGATTTTTACTTCTTTCTTTTAAATGAAATATAATTATATTATGGTACTTACTACGTATATGCACAAAAAAGGACAGTATAACATATTACGCGTAATGAAATGAAAATATGGTGTTGCAGTTTATTAAAAAAAGAAGAAAGATGTCAAAAGATGAAAAGATCTAATTGGATTGTGAGGTAATCAAAAATATTGAGTTTTTTTTATAGCGTATGTCCCTCAAAGCTTGTATATGTAATACATTGTGTTTCTTGCTATATATAATATGCATTGCAGCTGATATTGGGCACAAGTGTTGATTCGGACTCACTATTTTAAGGTTAATTTTAATATGAATTTGCAATGTTTTTTGTGCTTAGTATTGTTGAACGTGAGTGACTGTATAAATATATAAGACTACATATTTCTCTGAGTATTTAAGTCCGTTCAGATAGACGATTTATGTACGACATAACAAGAATTTTCTTTCTGTCTCTACTGTAAATTCATAGCTAAATAATTACATTGTTTCATGCTCGTATGTTGCGACATTAGATTCAACAGACAGAGGGCTAAAGAGGACGTTAACTATTAATGTTTTGCCTTTTATTTTTGTAAAATAAATCGGATGTATAAAATATCATAAATTAATGGTTTGAAATAAAAAGTTGATTACAATGAAAATGCGCGTTGGAGCGATGTAAAAATATAACTTAGTTCGTAAAAGGACCTAAAATATAATTTGTATAAAAGCAAATACGCTTACAGAAACGCTTCTCGTTTTCATTGTATATTATTCGCGTAGATTTGAATAGTAGCGATATTGTAAATAAATGAAAAGTTAATGTATTCATTTGTTTTCGTAATTGTTTTAAAAAAAATAAACGAAAATACCATAGTGCCTATCCATTTAATTATTTGTTTCAACCTTGTATGAAAATTGTAATATTATACAGTTGTTATAAGATATTTTGTATAATAAAATAAATAGAATTATAATAATGAAGTATACATTTTAATGTAACTCAAAAATATGTAGGCATTTACGTTCTACCTTTGTATAATTGTCAGGAATTGTTATAGTTCTTGAAATTAATAAATGTAACTTCATATATATTCAATATGTCCGTGCGTTGTTATATTTTTTCATTTAAATTTAATATTGTTATATATTGAGCTTGTTTATGTTTGTTGTGTATAATTCAGTCACTCACGACATCACTAAACGTTCGAAGACATTTACCTGTTAGGCAATATGAAAATAAAAAAGTTTAATCTGTTTCAAGTAATTTTATTTACTAGTCACCCGTAGCATCGGCCGAAATTCGACCGTAATTTAAATTAAAAATCAAATGTCATCTGACATTCTTGACGTTGTGTCTTTTCATTTTCATTTACTAAGTACATATGTGTTTGTGACAAATGCAAGGCAGTGTGTGTAATGTGTTTTTAGTTGATTTTATGTATGAAAAATGCATTATTTGAAAAAAATATTAACATTCTGCACTCCTTCTCTACGTCCACTATAACCGTGCAAAATTTCATACTAATCCGTCCGCGGCATATTACTTAAAAATCCGTCACAAATTTTTGCTTCACGTATTAATAATACCTGGCCGTTCTATCTACCTGTACATACTGTACGTAAAAGTTTAGTTTAGGTAAAAGGAGCATAGGTCACCCTGCACCAGGTAGACCGATGACCTGAAGAAAACAGAGGGAAATCGTTGCATTCAGAGGGTATTGGACCGATAGGACGCCTATATCCAGCAGTGGGTCAAATGGGTGACTTTAGGTCAAAAGGTTGAAGGATGGATATACTGTGCGAATGGAGATATGTACTGTGGCGACATCTATGTTGTGGTTAAGATAACGGTGGTCGTCCTTCTTAATGGTCGTTTAGTTCATTTCCCCTATCCTTCCATCATGGGTTGTGCAAAATCTACAGATTAGCCGAACTGTCGCTGATCCTCATAGTCAGACTCCCTAACAGATATAGCTACGTTGTTCGCCCATTTTCCTAGAAGCTATTTGAAAATAGTCCCCTGATCTTTGAGAAGTTGTTTACAGATGACCATGGACGGTTGTGACCACGTGCCATCGGGTACTAGTTTCCTACTATTAAGTAATATTAAAAAGGCGATTCAAATTAAAATGATAACTCATAATGAGAAAAATAAAATGTAATGCAAATATTACGCCATTTTTTATCTCCACTGGTCAATTTACATTAATATTAATATAGCACCTAAAATTATTTCAGCAGTAGGCTCAGAGTCGCTCAGCGAGCTAAGTTAGGAATCAAAGAGAATATCAACTGTTATGGTAGCCACACACGATACAGTATACTTGAGCAAGTCTGGACTTGCCCAAGTATACTGTATCGTGTGTTGGAAGAATATTGCGCAAGTTGTTCACTTGCACAAGTTCTTTAAAAAGTTCCAAATTTCAATTCTCAACTTGTGCAAATTTGCTTTTGTTCAAGTTTACTTGAACGTGTGTGGGAGCGCGCGCAAGTTTCAGTACTGTTCTAGCCACCTTCACGCTTGTATGAATATCAGTGAAATGATATTTGTGTAAGCATGCTTGAGCCGTTTGTGGTCGGCTCCGAAATACGTGAATTTGTACAAGTCCAGACTTGCCCAAGTATACTGTATCGTGTGTGGCTACCATTAGGAATGAGAGGACAATGCTAGGACATAAGATTTTTTTTTTTTTTTTAAGTGGGTAATCCTCATGGATACCCAGCCGCCCGGGGCAGCAGCTGGGTTATGCCGGACTCTTACCGGCTAAACCCCCACTGTGTTTTCACCTCCGCACCGTTTGGCGGGAACACGGGCGCGCTTTCACATTCATCCGCGAACCCGCCGGTGACTGGTCGCTTCCGCAACCCCCCCTCAAGTGGAGCATGGAGCTCCCCTCCAACAGGAAGGCGCGCCAGAAAACACAAAGGCGCGCCTTACCTCCAAGGCTCCCATCCACAGGGCGACGGACCAACCCCGAGACCGCCACCCAGGAGCCGTGGGCATGGGCAAGCCGACACCCGCAAAGGCACCCGACCTCCCACACCCAGCGGCGGATCCGATCACTGGCTCCGCCGCAAACCACCAAACGGCCGCAGAGGACAGGGAGGACGGCAACGACACACCGCATCTCCTCTTCCTCTGCGGCCCCACCGCCAACGCATCTGACGGTGCGCCCCCGATTGGTCGCGGGAGACAGGGTGCACGGCAACGACACACCGAGACACCTCTCCTCCCGCGACCCCTCCTGGCTGCGGAGGACAGAAAACACCGTCCCCCGCAGCCCCCTCGGATGCATCCGGAGCGGGCCTCCAGCTAAGCCCACTCGGAGCGTCCCCTCCCGGGAATCCCTCTTGGCTTCACCGCGGCGCCTCAAACCACGGTTACTGAGCCCCCTCACCACGACAAGGTGGAGATCCCGTCGAGGGGGAGATATAGCTAGGACATAAGATAGGTTTGACATCTAAGTTGCCTAGTTATTGGACATTGTTGGACTATAATAATTTTAATATTAATCAAAAACTTTTATTTTTTATATTGCAGGTCGAAAATGGTAAAAATTAGTAAAGTATAGCCGAAAAGCAGAGAGTCCAAGCCGTAAAAAAATAAAAAGAACTAATTGTCATTTTGACTTTAATTTGACATCGTAAGTTTAGGAAACATAGTAAAAGTAAATAGATAGATTGAGTTTAAAGTCTCAATAAAACTACATATAAATATTATGAAATGCCATAAATAGTAAATTCGAATAATAAATACTGAAATTGTTGGTATTAATGTTTTGAGAACATTTAATATACATAAAAATCTTGAGACGCCAACTAAACTTAACTGTAATCGGAAAATACTCAATGTTTTTCTATTTTTGCTGAAGAATAGGTGAGTAAATTACTTTAGTGATGTTAAAACTCTTAATAATGAAATTTATCATCATACTGGCATACACAGTACAACATGACGATAGTACTAAAATAAATTATATATTTGTTGATTTTAAGTCCAACTTAGTTAATTAAAGCTCTTTTTATCTTTAGAGGCTGTATTTAAAATAACTTGAATATTGGTTCAATTTAATGGAATTTGAGAAATACAATTTTGGGCAATATCAAGTTTAGTTTTTGAATTACGTTTGAATTTCGATTGCAATGAATGCCTAGTTTTAATTAATAAATACTTGTAACAAACAAACTTAAACGAATAACCAAATAAATCACAGTGAGAAATAATTAATCAAAACATTTTTAATTTTTCAGTTTTCGTGATGCCTTCAAATGCAGAGAAGTGTAAAAATTATCGCAACCGAATAAAAGCTGGGTCTCAAAAAACAAAAAAGCCTCCACTAACATCCACAGAAAGGTCACGATTGTACAGATTGAGAAAAAAGCAACTCAGCCAAGGTGCCAATAAATCATCGGTGAATGAATTGTATACTCCGTCAACGAATTCGCAAATTACATATGAAACATTGCCTCAGTCTGGTACTACAAGTAATTATTTTTTTTTTTATTATCTGACTAAAGTAGCAAACGAGCATGCATTCCACGTGATGGTAAGTGGTCACTGCCAACATCTGTAATCAACTTCGTGCAGATGGGTTCTATCTGAAGTCAATCACAGATGCGTTGCTACTCCCTTGGACTATGATGGTCATTCGAACAAAAGCGTGCCGGCAACCACACCCTTCCATCTCGCGCAAGAAATGCTTCGCGCTAGAAATAGGTGTGGCGGTGGTACTTCCCCGGTCGAACTACACTGGTTCTACCTTTGAAATAGTAAATATGATTGAATTGTTTTACTCAGTCACTAAATTTCAAATAAATTTAACTGATTATTTAAATATTTTATTGAAGCTATACTTCTTTTGGTGGAATAATGTTGAGAGTAAATTTTTACGATGCGCGCGCACACCGTCACGAAAAACCGACACCCTGAAGTTAGCTATAGTCAATATACCTTCTCATACGTACGAAAAACCGACACCCTGAAGTTAGCTATAGCCAACATACCAGTTTTTTCTATTGTTACTGTCGTTGTTGCTACAAATGTAGATTAAGACGAAATATAAATTTTTTAAAAAGATTTTTACCATTGCTTTAAAGTCCAGCTTAGTTAATTAAACTTCTTTTTAACTTTAACGACTGTATTTAAAATAACTTGAAAATTGGTTCAATTTAATGGAATCTGAGAAATACTATTTTGAGCAATATCATGTTTAGTTATTGAATTACGGTCGAATTTCGACCGTTCCGATGGATGCCTAGTTTTAATAAATACTTGTAACACACAAACTTAAACAAATAACCAAATCAATCACAGTGAGAAACAATTAATCAAAACATTTTTAATTTTTCAGTTTTCATCATGCCTTCCAATGCAGAGAGGTGTGAAAATTACCGCAACCGAATAAAAGCTGCGTCTCAAAAAACAAAAAAGCCTCCACTAACGCCCGCAGAAAGGTCTCGGTTGTACAGATTGCGGAAGAAACAACTGGGCCAAGGAAATAAATCATCTGTGAATGAATTGTATACTCCGTCATCTTCAAATTCCCGAATTAACCATGCGTTTGAACCATTGTCTCAGACTGTTACTACAAGTAATTATTATTAGTTTTCTTGTTATCCTGACTGAAGTAGCAAACGAGCATGCAGTCCACCTGATGGTAATTTGTCACTGCTGCCCTGCGACATCTGTAATCAACTTTGTACAGAACATGGGTTCCATCTGAAGTCAATCATAGATGCGTTGCTACTCCCTTGGATGGTCGCGTCGTACAAAAGCGTGCCGGCAACCACACCCTTCTATCGCGCAAGAAATGCTACACACTAGAAATAGGTGTGGTGGTGGTACTTCCCCGGTCGAACTACACTGGTTCGACCTTTGAAATAGTAAATATGATTGAATTGTTTTACTCAGTCACTAAATTTCAAATAAATTTAACTGATTATTTAAATATTTTATTGAAGCTATACTTCTTTTGGTGGAATAATGTTGAGAGTAAATCTTTACGTTGCGCGCGCACACCGTCACGAAAAACCGACACCCTGTAGTTAGCTATAGCCAACATACCAGTTTTTTTCTATTGTTACTGTCGTTTTTTCTACTAATGTAGAATAAGCCGACATATAAAAATTTTAAGAAGATTTTTATGTTGTTACGTTAAAGAAGTATAACTTCTACCGCGCGTACATAAGTTTTTCTATTGTTAGTGTCGTTTTTTCTACAAACGTTGAATAAGGCGAAAGGTTAAATTTTTAAAAAGATTTTTATCTTGTTATGCCAAAGAAGTGTAACTTCTAATGCATGTACATAAGTACACACACACTTCTTTTTTTTATATCTATCTTGAGTCTACGGAGTGACACAGGCTGCCTCTGCGTGTTCTACCGGCTTTATAATGGTGAGTGCTCCGAGGAACTTTTTGACCTGGTGCCTACGTCACCTTTCAAGTTCCTTTGAAGTTCCATCCACATCAACTGGACCCGTGGCGGTCCTCCACGGTTCGGTTTGCACGCTCGTTTCTGCCACGGACGTGCAAGATGTGGAACGAGCTTCCTTAGGTATTCCCGGGGCGTTATGACATGGGGTTCTTCAAGAAAGGTGCGAAAAGAGGTCTCCATCAAAGCCGGCGATGCATTGGCGACTCCTCTGGTGTTGCAAGTGTCCATAGGCGACGGTGACTACTTTCCATCAGGTAGCCCGTCTGCATTATCGTTAGGTTTAAGTATAGAAATAAATACACATGAAAGTAATCTTTCTCATTTTACAGGCGAAGAGTCATCGACACTCAAGGTGCCCAAGACAGAAGATGTTTTCACGTATCACATCAAACAGGAGACATGTGATATGTAAGTAATTTTATCTTCTATGTTTTACGTAGCGTGGCATAGTGGTAGTAGTGTAAGATATGGGCGGAATGGGCCTCTGCATACGTCTCCAATAATTCGGTGTTGGCGACCATGTTTTTGGCCAACAATCGACTTTAATTAGATTTACCATCAGAGTTCCCAACTCTTTTTTCCCCCAAATTTAGGGTATAAAGAAGTAGGATGGGGATTTTTTAGGGGTGTAATATTTTTAGGGGTACTTTTAGGGGTTTATATAACTTATAGGTGTTTTTAAAGGGAAATCTCCCGCCGGGCTACACGGCTATACGATCATGCCTCACGACGAAAAAAATAACTTTTTTTTTTCGTCGTCAGGTCAGGTCGTCACGAAGAATTCCAATTTATAATAATTTTTGGGGGCTTTTAGGGGTTTTTAATGAAGGCTTTAGGAGAATACATTTTTGAGACTTGGTAACCTTACCATACCGGTCTGACGCGCAATGGGTCCCGGGTAGGTATCTACACACGCACACGCTTTCTACACTCATAGCCCCTCAGTAGGATTTTCTCCTGTGTCGTGGGTACCATGGACACACAAAACTAATACACAAACACCCAGACCCCGTACATGAATCTAAACTCATCATTCAGATACCTGTCTGGCCGGGAATCGAACCCAGGACCCATTGCGCGTCAGGCCGGTATGGTAACCGCTTCGCCACGCGGGTTGGCAAATATATTTAATGGCCCAAATTACCCTGATAATTGCTGGTTGGTATACCATCGATCACTTATGGTATGCCATTGAAATCCCCAACCCCATAAATTTGAGGGTATTTTATAGAAAGGTATCTGAATGATGAGTTTAGATTCATGTTCTGGGTCTGGGTGTTTGTGTATTTGTCTTGTGTGTCCATGGTACCCATGATACAGGAGAAAATCCTACTGTGGGGCTTTGAGTGTAGACAGGGTGTGAAGTTTTAAAGATATATTTTTTTTCGCCATTTTAGAGAATATGAAATAAAATCGGAGTGGTCGAACGGCGATTTTGAGATAAAAGAGGAGGCCTGCGATGAGACAGAGGCCTGGACAGAGGTGCCAGTAGAATTTGATGAGCAATGGAAGTACGGTCAAGTGGACTCCAAATGCATAAAGGAAGAAGATTGCGAGACTGGTTGGTAGCAGAATTATATTATTTGAAATTATCTAATATATAAAATTCTCGTGTCACAGTTTTTGTTGCCATACTCCTCCGAAACGGCTTGACCGATTTTGATGAAATTTTTTGTGCTTATCCGGTATCTATGAGAATCGGCCAACATCTATTTTTCATACCCCTTAAGGGTTGTCCACCTTTATTTTTTTTTATATGGCAAAACAACGTTTGTCGGGACAGCTAGTTGTGTATAAAAAGCTTCCCGCTGTTCGTCCTTATGTATGCGGTTTTTTTTTAAACTACGTTATGGATTTAGTGCGGTTTTTTTTAATAGATAGAGTGATTCATGAGGAAAGTGTTTATGTATAACTAGTTGGCCCGGTGAACATCTTTCCGCCTAAAAGTCAAAAATCTAAAATTATCAGTGTTACTCCACTATATCTTATATATAAAATTCTCGTTATACATAAAAACCTTCCTCTTGAATCACTCTATCTATTAAAACAAACTGCATTAAAATCTGAACCGTAATTTTAAAGATCTAAGCATACATAGGGCCAGACAGCGGGAAGCGACTTTGTTTTATACTATGTAGTAATACGCACATAATAGAAAGATTTTTGACGGCCTGGGATTTAACCTCGGACCTACCGATCGACCTACTCAAACATATCTCTCGCCAACCCA
The DNA here is from genome assembly GCA_949699795.1 of Spicauda simplicius. Classification (NCBI taxonomy): domain Eukaryota; kingdom Metazoa; phylum Arthropoda; class Insecta; order Lepidoptera; family Hesperiidae; genus Spicauda; species Spicauda simplicius. The sequence continues at coordinate 4,441,371 of OX453087.1, forward strand.
TTACTGTCCTACTGCTGGGCACGGGTCTTCTCTCAGAATGAGAGAGTTTAGGCCATAGTCCACCGCGCTGGCCAAGTGCGAATTGGTGGACTTCACATACCTCCGGTAACTTTTTTTAAAGAACTCTCAGGTGTGTAGGTTTCCTCACGATGTTTTCCTTCACCGAAAAGCAGTGATAATTAATTTCTAATACGCACATAGAATAGAATAGAATAGAATACTCTTTATTGCACACTATAACACATACAGAAATAACAATAACATACAAAGTTGATCTGTAGTATGCAATAGGCGGTCGTATCGCTAGGCAGCGATCTCTTCCAGACAACCTATGCATGGAATTGGGAAAGATAACAGGAATGAAGAGTGGGAAGTGTGTGTAAAGTTAGAAAATGATTAATGAAGGACAGAAATTACGGTAGGTTAAATTTTAGAAAAAATTGTGGGGCGGGCTTGGGTTTGGGCCTCGGACCTCCCGATGGAGAGGGCAAGTTTCAACCATTAGGCTATCACTGCTCTGATAACAAACATATACTGATAACTAATCTTTCTTAAATTACAGGCGAAGAATCACATGTGGTCAAAATAGATAACAAAGAACATGATACCATTTATCATATTAAGGAAGAGAAATTAGACATGTAAGTATTTATACTATGTTCCATCAATTTCAGTGTTGCCAGTTGTCCCGATTTTCAAATCAAATCATTTATTATTGTGGAATATGGGTACAATGTAATGGGTATATCAGAGTTTTCGCAGTCCTCCATATTCCCGTCACAGACGGGCATACAATAAATCATACAAAATTAAAACACAATATAATAAAACAAACATTTGAAATAACAGATATTATAAATTAGTCAAAGATGTATTTAAGTCATATTCGGATTTTAATGTTTTTTAATTAGTAACGTTGAAATGTCACATACTCAAATTTTGGTGGGACGTCCTAATCGTTAAGATAAGTAATATAAATACGTCCCGATGTATTGATAAAAAAAACAGTGTGTGTTAGCTCCGACGGAGTTTACTCGCATTTAAAATAGATGGCGCCATATTCCCTTACTAAAGATATAAATAATACCAATACATGGTTCATTTTGAAAAAATATAACTAATACATAAGTACGTATAAAAATATTAATATTGTACGTATTTAAAGAGTTTTTACATTACTTATCTTAACGATTTACTATTTTAAATACCATTGAGATTTCGCTAAAACGTAATCACGAAACCTATGCATACCATCCACGCGTACTGATAAAATAGTTCTAAAGTTTTAACTAGATGGCGTTATACTCAATAAAAAACGTAACGAGGTCATTCATCAGTACATTTTACTCCTCACTTTTCTCATACCGGGCCCTTATATATGCAAATTGATTCTTGAGGAGTAAACTACAATAAAACTGTGCGGGACAGACTCAGTCCCGCTTTTCGGGAAGGACTGGACTTTTGGAAAAGGTCGCCAAATCTTTAAATCTATACAAATTTAAGTCGAACTGCAGTTTGTTTGTTTTTTTATATATTTTTTTTATATGACTGAAGTAGCAAACGAGCATGGACATCTGTAAATAACTTCATACAGAACAAGGGTTCTATCTGAAGTCAATCACAGATGCGTTGCTACTCCTGACGACTAAGTTGATCGCCTCAAATCGGCCGATACAGAACAAGGGTTCAATCTGAAGTCAATAACTTATGCGTTGCTACTTCTAAGGACTAAAATGATCGCCTCAAATCGACCGGAAGGCAGGGGGCAGAATCTAAATTTGACGACCTTTTTATTCGACAAACTGCCGATCGACTTAATTTTTTATGGATTTGGCGACCTTTTTTAAACAAAAGGTGATAGAACCAGTGTAGTTCGACCGGGAAGCACCACCGCCACACCTATTTCTAGCGTGAAGCATTTCTTGCGTTTCGATAGAAGGGTATGGTTGCCAGCACACTTTTACATGAGGCGACCATCATAGTCCTCGGGAGTAGCAACGCATCTGTGATTGACTTCAGATGGAACCCATGTTCTGTATGAAGTTAATTACAGATGTCCACGTGCGGCAGTGATCACTTACCATCAGGTGGACTGCATGCTCGTTTGCTACTTCAGTCAAATTAAAGAAAAAAATAAAAAGGTCTGTCCGAGGACCTCTTTCCCTCCACCTGACCCTAAACTATCAGCCGTTAAAGCCTTAAAGAAGTATAACTTCAAAAAGTGTGATTTTTGGTTACTAATTTATATTTATTATAAGATATATTTTGTTTCGCTATTTAAGAGATTATGACATAAAATCGGAATGGTCGAACGGTAATTTGAACACAATAGAGGAAGCCTGGACTGAGACAGAGGTACCGGTGGACGTTGATGAGCAATGGAAGTATGGACTGGACTCGAACATAAAGGACGAAGACGTCGAGAATGGTTGGTTGCAGACTTATTATGCAATTTTTTCGTGTGATTTAAGTATCAAAAAAACATGCTTTCTACACTTATAGCCCCACACAATAACATGTCATATGTAAACAATAGTTCTAATAACATGTCATATGTAAAAGTTAGTTCTAATAACATGTCATATGTAAAAATTAGTTCTAATAACATGTCATATGTAAAAATTAGTTCTAATAACATGTCATATGTAAAAATTAGTTCTAATAACATGTCATTTGTAAAAATTAGTTCTAATAACATGTCATATGTAAACATTAGTTCTAATAACATGTCATATGTAAAGATTAGTTCGAATAACATGTCATATGTAAAAGTTGATTACAGCCACTGTGGTCTGTACATAATTTTTTTTATCCTTCTTGCTTTTTAACCAATGGCCCCTTACTCTAATTTCGAAAAGAAAAATAGTGGTCATAACTGTATTATTTGTTTAAGGTACAGATATAATGCCGAAAATTGTCAGAGTAAAATCCGAAACTGTCTGCAACGGCCTTGATGATACAGTGGAAAGAGAATTTGAACAGGTAAAAGTTATATTGTAGTAATCGCCAGTGGTTTTAGTTAAAAATGCCTGAAGATAACATATAGACGACCCTGTGTCGTGCCTGTAGTTCCGGGATCAGAATATGGCTATGGTATCCCCTACCTGTCGTAAGAGGCGACTATAAGGGGCTTCTGGGGTTGCAAGCGGCTACGAGTGGGAACTCGAACCGTTCGGTCAGGCGATCCCGGGAAGGACGGTGGTATGTGTGGTCGCATACCGTCGTAAAGACTAAACGGAGCGGTGGGCCCAGCCGCCCATCTGGGAGGAGCCCGATGGGGCAACGCACTTAGAAATTTCCGGTTGCGTTTCATAAGTCCTCTAGACTTATCATGTAATTGAGAATTTATTATTCTTGATTAACTGTATTAATCAAGAATCATCACCCTCATCACACAGGGTCGTCTTTTTTGTGTTCGAGGGGGAAACTTTCAAAAGGTACCCGACACCGCCCTCGATGGTGCTAACAAAGACCCTGGGACAAAGGAAGATCCTGGGATCTCCAATGGAATATAACCGGAGTCCTCTGAGTGCGATGCCCCATTCGGGCTCCTCCCAGTGAGCATTGTACACACATCGCCTTCTGGTGTTTACGACGGCGTGCGGCCACACATGCGGTCGTCCCGGGGTCGCTTGGCAGGACGGTTCGAGCTCCCACTCTAGCCGCCCGCAACCCCTGAAGCTCCTTTTAGTCGTCTCTTACGACAGGCCGGAGATACCGTAGCTCTATTCTGATCCCGGAACTACAGGGATAACATCTCCGGACCTAGGCACAAATTAGGGCGATTGTTTACTAACCGTTTTTATACATCTGCAGGAAGATGCTCGGAAGCTGGTCGCCAGGAAAAGTGTCAACGGTGACCTCCGACAAGTGACTCCAAGTGAGTTCAGTTCATGCTGTGATTCGTTTAAAGGTAATTGGCAACTATGATTTTTTATATCTGGCTGAAGTAGCAAACAAGCATGCAGTCCACCTGATGGTAAGTCACTGCCGCCTTGCGACATCTGTATGCAACTTCATACAGAACATGGGTTCTATCTGAAGTCAATCACCGATGCATTGCTACTCCCGAGGACTATGATGGTCGCTTCATACAAAAGGAGAAAAAATTGAGGAGTAAAATGTACTGATGAATGACCTCGTTATGTTTTTTTATTGTGTATAACGCCATCTAGTTATAACTTTAGAACCATTTTATCAGTAGGCGTGGATGGTATGCATAGGTTTCGTGATTACGTTTTACTGAAATTTCAGTGGTACTTAAAATAGTAAATCGTTAAGAAAGGTTATGTAAATATTCTGTAAATACGTACAATATTATTTTAACACGTACTTATATATTAATTTTTCAAAATGAACACATATTGGTATTATTTATATCTTTAGTGTGGGAGTATGGCGCCATCTATTTTAAATGCGAGTAAATTCCATTCCGGAGCCGAAAGACACTATTTTTTATAATCATGTTTTTTTACTTGGTAATAAAAGCTACTCTATAGTGCTACATAGTAATAAAAGTTTAGAAAAGACTTAAGCCAGTGTTTTTCACAGCGGACCCAAATGACCGATTCCTGGATGTGATGACATTCAAAGAGTTTCATAAAGTGGGCACGAGAAATCAGTACTGGGAGCAGCCCTACGTTAGAAAGGTATGTTGATTACGCATTCGATGGATAGGTGGCGCTGTTTTCGATAAATTGTTTTCACTATAACAATTGGACGTACATTTGCAAAAAGGAACCAACGAGTTTTCCTCCGGTATTAAAAACGTTAATGATTTTTTATAATATCATATTCGTATACAGAACAAATTACTTTGTGCAACATTGTAAATAGTTTTTATTAAAAATAACCTAAAATTATACAGTATACAAAATTTTGACAAAAATGGCTTTGTCTCAAAACTGTTGTTGTGTGGGTTGGTACTTTTTGCATAAGTAGGTCCAATTGCAGTATTTCTTCTCTACTTTAAAATTATTGTTACCTGATTATGGTTACATTTTCATATAAATTTGGTAAGTGTAAGCTATTTTCGGGTTGATCTAATTGTTTCTCGGATTTATGGTGTTTCATAGTAACTTATACCGAATTGATTGCCAATTTTCTCTAGTTCATTTACTTTTTTATAATTTCATTTGGGGTATTGTAATTTTTCTCGAGCTTATGATGAAAATTCTCGAGTTTATTTACCTTCTTTTGTAAGTTTATGGGTGTATAGTGATTTTTCTCGAGTTTAAGATCATAATTCTCGAGTTTATTCACCTTTTTTATAAGTTCATGGGTGTATGGTGATTTTCTCGGGTTTTAGATCATAACTCTAGAGTTTACCTTTTTAAAATTATGGGTGTATGGTAATTTATATCGAGTTTCATGATAATAATTCATGATAATTTCTCTCGTGATCTTGGTAACATTGTCAAGGAATATTATTGTCCTGTTCAAGATATTTTTCTCGAGTTGATTTAAAATTGTTTTTACTCCATTTTCAAACTCTTTCCAGCAATTTTTTTATTTTATTTATTTGCGAATTATGAAGATATTTTTTATACTTAAATAGATTTTCGACGAAGTGTATCGAGGCGATTTAAGCTCAAAGGAAGCCTCAACGACGCTGGGCGTTGCTCCGCGGACCTTCACTGCAAATTATAGTAAATATGTCGACATGCAGCAGAAGTGAGTGTTATTATCTCAAATCAAATCAAAATCAAAATCCTTTATTAAATAGTAAATTATACAGTGCATGGGATCTCCCTTGGTAAGTTTATTACCTGTGGTAGGGGAGTCCACTCTTCTGTGGTCGCCTACCATACTTACAATTTAGCAATCAAGCAATGTTCAGGGTGGTAGAACCAGTGTAGTTCGACCGGGGAAGTACCACCGCCACACCTATTTTTTTTTTATTTCACTGAAGTAGCAAACGAGCATGCAGTGCACCTGATGGTAAGTGGTCACTGCCGCCCATGGACATCTGTAAGCAACTTCATACAGAACACGGGTTCTATCTGAAGTCAATCACAGATGTGTTGCTACTCCCGAGGACTAAGATAGTCGCCTCATATAAAAGCCACACCCTTCACCACACCCTTCCATCGAAACGCAAGAAATGCTTCACGCTAGAAATACGTCTGGCGGTGGTACTTCCCCGGTCGAACTACACTGGTTCTACCACCTGTCGCCAATTTATTGTATTTGAGAAATACTCGTGCTACTTTGGACCATATGTAATATAGTTTGTTAAATTTTAATTACGGTCGAATTTCGACCGTTGCAACGGGTGACTAGTGTTATTATCCCTACTAATATTATAAATGTGAATGTAAGTTTGTTTCTTACGGTTTCACGCGAAAAAACCCGATCAGATTTTGCCGAAATTTAGCAAACTGTAACTAAAGATCGTGACCGAGGCAGGTGAAACAGCAAGATTAGCATAGTATATTATTTGTATGCATTTGTTAATGTTTAACTATTTCTTTTGCGAAGGTGTCCCTCGGGTGAAACACAGGAGCTTCAAAGTGGGGAGGTCTTGGCTAACAGCGAAGTGGGAATTGGTGAGTATTGTGGGAATTGGTACATATCAAAGTGTATGTGAATTTAAAGGAATTACCAGGTTCTAGAACCAGTGTATTTTTTTTTATAAGATTGAAGTAGCAAACGAGCATGCATCCACCTGATGGTAAGTGGTCACTGCCGTCCATGGACATCTGTAAGCAACTTCATACAGAACATGGGTTCCATCTGAAGTCAATCACAGATGCGTTGCTACTCTCGAGGACTATGATGGTCGCCTATATACGAAACTTATGCATACCATCCACGCGTACTGATAAAATAGTTCTAAAGTTTTAACTAGATGGCGTTGTACTCAATAAAAAAAACGTAACGAGGTCATTCATCAGTAGATTTTACTCCTCACATTTTTCTCATACCGGGCCCTTTGTATATGCAAATCGATTCTTAAGGAGTAAACTCAGAAATCCCCTACTTACTTATTCATTTACTTTGCAGGAAGAACTAATCCCCGGATCTCAATAGGCGTAAAGCGAAAAAAAAATCAGTTCTGGGAACAGAACAGCTTTAACGAGGTAAGATTCCTTTCTTTTCAGGACGGTAAAGTTATTTGGGCGTTTGTCGTAGAATTTTTTGAAGTGAAACTTCTTTTACTATTAACAACTAGTCACCCGTCGCATCGGTCGAAATTCGACCGTAATTCAAATTAAAAAACTATACTTCATATTGTCCAAAGTAGTACGAACATTTCTGAAATTCATATAAAATGTAATAATTTTCAAGTAATTTTGAACGCACTCGTTAAATATAAAAAGGAGTAATTAGCTAAGCCGCATTTAAAAGCAATAGCGGGTATTTTGACAAAGACACCTACATTTCTGACGTTATGTGATCTCGTAAGACATTGAATGTTCTGTTTCGTTTATTATTTACTAGTATTTATCTATGATTATGTATGTGTTTGTTGATTTTATGTATGTTATATGCATTATTATGCATATACAAAATAAAGACATTTCAATTCGTTTCAATAATATACATGTAACTTAAAGTGACGCATTAGGTTATCCTGTAAGGTTAGTTGTAAGTAAGATTATGCAAAATAAATAAATAAAATAAAAATAGGTACCAGAGGAGGTGAAAAGTCTGAGAATGAAGGTGAAAAAAGCGAAAACTTTAAGGCTGAGGAACGGTTTCGGTGCACGTAATGAGGACAGTGAAGGGTTGAATCATACGTAAGTTATTTTATTTATTTTTTTATTTTATTTCACTGAAACAAACGAGCATGCAATCCACCTGATGGTAAGTGGTCACTGCCGCCCATGGACATCTGTAATCAACTTCATACAGAACATGGGTTCTATCTGAAGTCAATCACAGATGTGTTGTTACTCCCGAGGACTAAGATGGTCGCCTCATATAAAAGTGTACCGGCAACCACACCCTTCCATCGAAACGCAAAAAATGCTTCGCGGTGGTACTTCCCCGGTCGAACTACACTGGTTCTACCACCTGTTAAGTTATAGTTATGTATCGAATTTCAGTAGGGACTGTCCATAAATTACGTCACACGAATGTTATGATTTTTTGACCTCTGCTCCCCCCTTGTCGCAACTGATCACACATTTGTTAGACCCTTCGCTAGATTTATGTCACATCACATGCTATCCTACACATAAATGTCGTCGGGACACCGTGTATTTATGAAAAACACGGTGCCGAAAATAATTATTTAAGTTAGTTTAAAGATCGAAAATTGTTTGTTTATTAAATTAGCAATATTTAGTGATTTTTAGAATTGTAATTTAGTCTACCCTCCATAAATGTGTTATTGTCACCTCACGCGATTTTATTATAAAAGGCGAGTGAACGCCGGTATAAAAAGATTCTTGTTTAACCGTCGAGCGATCGGATCTCCGCAACTGTGAATAAATCGAGGAAGAATAATTTATTTATTTATTACATACATATTCATAACTCCTGTGTTTTCCTTGAAATTCTAATTCATTCATTCATTCTAGTTAATGAAGATCTTCTTGACGTCACGCCCACTTCGTTATATACATTTTAAATTAAAAACAGGTTTTCCAAATTTAAATGTCACAATACAAAATTTTGTATTCCTCTCCACCCCTTGCATTATCGACCGCCTCCCCCCCCCCCCCTTAACGAGTGACATAATTAATGGATGGCCCCTTATTTGCTCATACGCGAATGTTGTTTTTTTTAGTTTTCGGTATAGAGAGCAGGAGAATCTAGATTTGGTAACCTTTTTCTTTCTCATTCTCATTTAAACTACATACTGTGACTTTTGAATCTTAAAATTTCTTTCTCATCATTTTTTCATAACGCGCCTCAAGAAGTATAACTTCAAAAACGCATTTTCTTTTTTTATGCAAATATGCAGTCCATTTAAAGATAAGTCACTACCACCCATAGACTTCTGTAAGCAACTCCAGATAAAATTAGTCTTAGAATGTTAGTATTTTTACCATTTTGGTGAGTGTTCAACCTTTCCCCTCCACCCCGGCTACGCATCATCCAGCTATCTAACCAGCAGCCTTTTGATGTCCACTGCTGAATATAGGCCTACCCTAAATGGCGCCACTCCAACCAGTCCTGTGCCCCCTGAATCCAACGGTTTCCCGCTGTCTTCAAGTCATCGGTCCACCCGGTAGGGGGCGCGCTGTGCTCTTTTTGCCTAAACGTGGTCGCCACTCGAGGACCTTCCTTCTCCATCATCATCATGGTAGAACTATCTTCGGATTTTTCACCACGTTTGCATTTTTCAGTGTACCAGACATCTGTGAGAAGGGTTCATCAGCAGAGGATCTCAGGATTGAAGGGGTGAAGAGCGCAAAATTAAAAACGTAAGATATTTTTTTGTAGAGTAGATCGAAATTTGTATGTGGAGTAGTCATAATAAGTGAGTAGAAGATAGATAAAAATATTTGTTTATTTTTACTTTAAAAGTATTTGTACCCTCGGTTTCAGTCGCGTTTAAATAACATTAAATAATTTTAAATTGAATTTGATGTATTAAATGTACTACATATGGAATTTAATAATATAAGATTTTTTTTTGTTGCAGGTACTGATGACGCGTTTACGTTAGGTCGGTAATCCAATTGTTAATTCGGTTTAAATGGATTCGTTTAATATCGACCAAATTAGGTCGTTCACCGAATTCGGTTAAGGTCGCTTATAGCGTTAGGCCGTTCCTGTAGTTCCGGGATTAGAATAGGGCTACGGTATCCCCTGCCTGTCGTAAGAGGCGACTAAAAGGGGTTAAATGTTGCGGGCGGCTAGAGTGGGAGCTCGAACCGTTCGGTCAGGCGACCCCGGGAAGGACGGCGGTATGTGTGGTCACACTTCAGTGAAATGAAATGTTTTTTTTTTTTGTATAGGCCTAAGGAGGCACAAAGACAGTTACATTTTTTTTCTTACAATACCACCGGAGCACAACTGCAATTAGGAAGATTCGGTAAGAAACTAATCGGGTTTGTCTTTTTCCTTCGTTTCTGTTTTTACACGGTCATTAAAAGCTAGCTCAAATCTCGTTTCATTGAATATCCTGGACACATTTTTGCAGTGCCAAGGAAAGCCTTCGTAGGGTTTTGGTGCGATAAAAGTCCCACATAACCCGGCGTCGGTATCATGGCGAATAGTACCTTTTGAAGGTTTCTCCCTCGAGAACAATAAAAAGATCTACAATCCTAGTGTTTCTCGAACAAGCAGCTATGACGGCATATGACCAAATATACCAAGTATTATATTAGGTCGACTACCGAACACGGACAGCATTCCAATAATGCTTACCGAATTGCCATTTTTATTGGTCAGTGTTCGGATTCTGTCGCAGCTGAATTCAGCGTAACAAAGTTAAATAAAAGTGAATGTTTGTCTGTATGTCCTCTATAGAATTGTAAACTATTCATTTGATCATGTGATCTTTAGCAAAGTTGTTATTCATGAGCTCGCGAAGATTTCTGGTGTATTATTTTTACATGAAGTTCCTTTTATTTTTATTTACATTAAGATTGTCTTTCGTACAAAAATGTTTTCGTTTGCAGATTGCTATGTAAATAATAATAATAAAGAAGTTTTATCTGTTTCTTATGTTTTTTTTAACCCTAACAAATTTACCCTAGCTTCTGTGAGCAACGCATGTGTGATGAACTTCAGATAGAACCCCTGTTCTGTATGAAGGGCTTACAGTCCATGAGCGGTAGTGGCCACTTACCATCAGGTGAACTGACTTGTTTGCTATTTCTAGCTTCTGGTTCGTCTCGATCCGTGCGAGCTTCGTACTGCCGTACCATATAGTGAACGTTGTGAACGTTAAGTGAGCTCTCGGCCGCGCTACATCGTAGGCGAAGTGGGGGGGTGTTAGATTTTTTTCGTTACGGAATTTATTGATTCGGTCCCCGCGATAAAAGCTATGCAATAGCAATTAAAATGTAAATGCTGTGGAATAGCTTTACCGCGACAATCCCCGAGTGCCGCACGTTTTTTTAAAGGTATGAATCTTTTACAGGTGGTAGAACCAGTGTAGTTCGACCTGGGTACCACAATCACATTTATTTCTAGCGTGAAGCAGTTCTTGCGTTTTGATGGAAGGGTTTGGTACCGGCACACGCCCCTGTGATTGATTTCAATTAGAACCCAAGTTCTAAAGAAAGAAGCCATGGCCGACAGTGACCACTTACCATCAGGTGAACCGCTGGTGTGCTACTTCTATCTTTAATAAAAATGGGCTAAATTAAACCTTCAATCGGTCAACAGGAGTAAATGAAGTATATAAGGTATCAAGAATTGATTACAATTAAATTGGAAACCATTATTTTTTATCAAATTAATGTTTTATAGTCGGGCTTTAGGTTAGTTAGATTTTAAATTGGGTTCTGGTTGGTCGTGAAGGAAAGGAAAGGAAGACAGATGGAAACAATCTTCCTAGTATTATGTGTGGTTAGTTTAAAAAAATGTGTGCGTGTACTAGCGTACACTCGTAAGAAGTGAAACTTCTTTATGGCGTTATTTTTCAAAAAATAATTTACTATATGCAACTTTACAGAAATTGGTTAAATAAAGTTAAATTAGATAAAGTTTAATAAAAGGCTTTTATTAAACTTTAATAATCTAATCTATAAAATAATCTATCTAATATCACGCGTGGTAGGGATAAGAAAAAGATGGCGCGTAACGGAAAAAAAAAGATGGCGCGTAACAGAAAAAAGATGGCGCGTAACGGAAAAAAAAGATGGCGCGTAACAGAAAAAGATGGCGCGTAACGAAAAAATGTTACACTAATTTTTTTTCCAACCCCGATAAAGAAGTTTCACTTCAAAAAATCTAGGAAATGTCCTTGAGTGGTTTAGGCAAAAGGAGCACAGGTTGCCCCCTCTTCGTTGCCTTTCTTGCCTTCGATAGAAGGATGTGGTTGCCGGCACACTTTTATATGAGGCGACCATCTTAGTCCTCGGGAGTAGCGACGCATCTGTGATGGACTTCAGGTAGAACCAATATTCTATATGAAGTTGCTTTCAGATGTCCACGAGCGGCAGTGACCACTTACTATCAGGTGGTCTGCATGCTCGTTTGCTACTTCAATCAGATAAAAAGAAAGCTTTTTTAGGCCCACTGCTAGACCTAGGCCTTCGGCTTAGACCGATGACCTGAATAATGCGGAAAACCTCAGGATTCAGAAGCCGCACCGATTGAAGTGGCGATCAAGGGAGGTTTATGTTCAGCAGTGGACCTCAAAAGTGTGATGGATGGAGTTAAATATATATATGTGATCTAGAAATGGTGGAAGCCTTCGTGGCTCAACTCCAAAGCAGGGACTTGTATCTTTTTGAAGTGAAACTTCTTGAGCCGCATGAGGGTAAAATTTTTACAGATGAAACGTCACGCCAGTATGCAACGGAAGTGTCGGAAAAGAGAGAGAGAGTGATCGAGACCGATTGAGAGAGAGTAAGACAGGGCGAACGTAGCATGAGCAACTAGCCGTGGAGTGCAGTAGGGAGCAAGCGATTGAGAAAGATTGAGAGAAAAAGTGAGACAGAGCGAACGTCGTATCACGCCTTTTTCCCTTCCTCTTAATCATGGAAATTTAAAGTTTTAGATTTGTATAAATATAAACAAGATTTATAAATTAGTTCGCCAAAGAAGTTTCACTTCTGACATGTGTACTTTGTACGCACGCATGTTTTTTTTTGTTATCGAGGGGACCCTCAAAAGGTACCCGCCGCTTCTTCACAGGGCTTCATCAAAGCACGCTACACCACTGCTCCAAAGACGTATACCTCTGCTTATAATATAGTAAAGCTGTTGTTCAAAATGAAACTGCCCTCTATCGACTTTTTAATCTAATTTTCAGACAGCAGCATTGATTCATGTGATCTCAGCAGGCAGTGGAGATGTTTCTTCATTTCAACTGGTAATTAATGAAAAATCTTTTACACTAGTATTAACTGTAATAACATTTATTTATTTACTTATTGCACCTCTATAAAATAAAAGTTACAATAGGGCAAACTTAATGCCTGATGGCATTCTCTGCCAGTCAACCCTGGGTAGCTGGAAAATTTGCGGCAGGTGGAAATTTAAGAAAAAAAAACAAAATAAAAATGCTTTAAATACATGCATAAATATATACATACATACAACTATACATGACCAACAACATTAATAAAATATATTGTCCCCAGAAATTAGGAAATGCAATGAAATTACAATTATAAAATACAAAATGAGATTTTGTCGATAAACAACATATATAACTACGCTTTCTACACTCATAGACCCACACTAGGATTTTCTCCTGTGTTGTGAGTACCATGGACACACACAAGACGAAGACACAAACACCCAGACTCAAAACATGAATCTAAACTCATCATTCAGATACTTGTCTAGCCGGGAATCGAACCCGGGACCCATTGCACGTCAGACTGTTATGGTATCCGCTCCGCCACGTGGGTCGTCAAATTCTTCCAGACAACCTTAGTATGGGGAGAAAAAGTGAATATTAACATAAAAATAGGTAGGATTTAATAAAGTATGTGTGTCAGCTCCGACGAACGACTGGAGGTTACTCGCATTTAAAATAGATGGCGCCATACTCGCACACTAAAGATATAAATAATACCAATACATGGTTCATTTTGAAAAAAAATATCTAATATATAAGTACGTATTAAAATATTAAATGCGCGTACTGACAAAATAGTTCTAAAGTTTTAACTAGATGGCGTTATACTCAATAAAAAAACGTAACGAGGTAATTCATCAGTAGATTTTACTCCTCATACCGGGCCCTTACATAATGCAAATCAATTCTTAAGGAGTAAACTCTAAATCTGATAAAAGATGATGAAGATTCATGCAATGTACAATTTGAGGAAAGAGTTTTAACTAATTTTAGGAATGAATCAACACTAATTGTAAAAAGTCTTCCTTACAAAAATTGTAAATATGATATAAAATAAAAGCTTAAAAAATAGTCTACAAAATAGCTTTAAAAAATTGTCTATTTCTGTTTCAGCTTGCTCGACTGTCGTTCCCAACAGTGGAAACAGTAAGTTCATATACTTACACATATAAAATATACTATATTTTATCTAATTAAACTCATTAATAATATAAATGAGTGGTTTATCAAGATACATGTGTGCGTTTGTTGCTCGTTCAGGCAAAAAACACTTGGTTTTGTGACGAATTTACAAATACTAGTCACTCGTCGCAACGGTAAAAATTCGACCGTTATTTAAATTAAAAAAACTCAACTTCATATTGTCCAAAGTAGCACAAATATTTCTCAAATTCAAATAAGTTGTTATAATTGACAAGTTATTTTGAACGCACCTGTTAAAGGCAAAAAGAGGTTTAATTAGCTGTATTTTAAAGCAATAGCGGGTATTTGTGATTCAGAATACTAGTGGCGTCATCCCTTGATAAGTTGCGGGAGGTCGCCCCCATAGCAAATATTAGGTAGGTTGCAGAACAGGTGTAGTTCGGCCGGGGAAGTACCACCGCCACACCTATTTCTAGCGTGAAGCATTTCTTGCGTTTCGATGGAAGGGTGTGGTTGCCGGCACACTTTTATATGAGGCGACCATCATAGTCCTCGAAAGTAGCGACGCATCTGTGATTGACTTCAGATAGAACCAATGTTCTATATGAAGTTGCTTACAGATGTCGCAGGGTGGCAGTGACTTACCATCAGGTGGACTCCATGCTCGTTTGCTACTTTAGACATAAAATAAATAGACTTGGTTAATTCTTCCACCAGAAACCCTACAACATACCAAGCGCCAAGATAATCGATCCAAAGCACAGTTATGCTGACGAGAAGTTCCAGTTGCTTCACGAATACAACTCTTTTTTGAACGGGAGGATCAGGGAGCCACATAATCCTGTAAGTTATTTCTTTTTATGCTTTTGAGTGGAACAATAGCGGGTCCATCCATCCATCAGCCCTTTGAGGTCCACTGCTGAACATAGGCCTCCCCTGAATGATGCCACGACGAATGACTACAAATCATGTCTGGTATCGAAATTCCGAGCATAACCCTCTCCAAAGCACGCTGAGCGACCCTGAGCCTCCGAATGAGGTCTACAGTGAAGGACCACGTTTCGGCGCCGTAGGTCATCACTGGCAACACACATTGCTCGAACAAATTCGACTTCAGGCGATGCGGGGGTCAATAGCGGGTATGATTTATAATTATATTTGTAGTTAAAATTCAAGTATTGTTAATTTTGTAAGTATTTAAAAAAAAGAGTGTGTGTGTGTGTGTGTCAGCTCTGAAGCACGACTGGAGTTTACTCCATAAGTCCGTTTGTCTAAAAAGACGCAAATAGTTTATTTAACTGAAAAAATATTGATACCATAATTATGAAAAAAATAATCAATATGGTAAATTAACAAAGTAATGAAAAAAAAAATTTGGAATAACAATATTAATTATTGATATATTTAACAAAAACAGCAATATAAGTACGTCGACACAGAAATAAACAAGCACAATAACATATAGGTATAGTCGCTTGGTAGGATGCCCTATTAATACACTCACAACTAAATTTGAAAGTTGCGTAACAAGGGTGCGCACCAAAAACGTAACGAGGTCATTCATCAGTAGATTTTACTCCTCACATTTTTCTCATACATCATTATGTATATGCAAATCGATTCGTAAGGAGTGAACTCCAAAAAATAGCATTCTTTGAGATAAAAAGAAACATTTTTCTCTACAACTTCGACCCTTTTGAATTCAAAATATAATATAATCCTTACAGACAGAACGTCGGGAAATTCTGGAGACATCTCAGAAAAAGCTCTTTTCCTTCATCGACACACATATCAAGGATTTGAAGCGACTTCTGTTCGAGACTGACATGGCTCTGATGTCGATGGTTTTGCTAAAACTTAATAAAAAGATGGACACGTCGGAAGCGAAGATCAAGTCCACGCAGGCGAAGATTCCGTTTGGATTGTACACCAGCCCAGGTATCTCATAACTTTGTCAGACTCAAGATTAGATACAACG
Organism: Spicauda simplicius; assembly: GCA_949699795.1. Classification (NCBI taxonomy): domain Eukaryota; kingdom Metazoa; phylum Arthropoda; class Insecta; order Lepidoptera; family Hesperiidae; genus Spicauda; species Spicauda simplicius. The sequence continues at coordinate 4,457,432 of OX453087.1, forward strand.
TCAACCCATTATTGTCCCACTGCTGGACACGGGTCTTCTCTCAGAATGAGAGTTTTAGGCCATAGTCCACCACGCTGGCCAAGTGCGAATTGGTGGACTTCACACACCTCCGAGAACGTTTTTTTTTTAAAGAACTCTCGGGTGTGTAGGTTTCCTCACGATGTTTTCCTTCACCGAAAAGAAGTGATAATTAATTTCTAATACGCACATAAATCAGTGGTGCGTGCCTGGGTTTGAACCTCGGACCTCCCGATTAAGAGGGCAAGTTTCAACTATTAGGCTTCGAGGGGGGGGGGGTTAGTGCGGTAAAAATCCCACATAACCCTGCGTCGCTCCCGGTGTCGGGTACCTTTTGAAGGTTCCCCGTCGAGAACAAAAAAAGGAATAACAACGAACGACGTCATCACTACCTGGCGATATGATCGTGCGATAGTAAAATGAGGGTACTCTTCGACTATAAATACACGAGCATTAGCTATTGTCGGTGATTCTTTGGTCAGACGGCTGTCGGTGCGGTTGTGCGTTCTCATAATGTCGTTAGTTATGAAGAACTCGTATACTCGTATATTTAATGGGGTGGTTAATCGAGTGTTAAATTATTAGCAATTTTTTATTTTTTATTTTTATTTATTCAAATTTCACTTCTGATTCCTATTAATATATTTCATTTTCTGTCTTTTATCAAATAATTTCGAAGCCTATTTATTCCGGGCCTCTTATCATACGGTGAAAAAGTTCAAACTACCTTCTCATCAAAAATTATCTCAAATTATTGAATTGCGTGTGTTACGAGCCGATGAAGTCTACTGTCATTGTTCCACCTCTATAGCGACTCCACTACCTGTTTTTTTGTTATCGAGGAGGAAACCTTCAAAAGGTACCAGACGCTGTAGGAGTAACGCCGGGTTATGTGGGATTTTTACCTCACTAAAACCCCTCCGGTGGCCATCCTCAGCGCGGAGGACTCCGGGATCTCTAATGGAACATTACCGGAGTCCACCGAGCGCGATACCGCCCTAAGGCTCGTCCCAGCGAGCATTGTACTCGCTGCGCTTCCTGGTGTTTACGACAGCCTGTGGCCACACATGCCGTCCTCCTACACGGGGTCGCTTGGCTCGACGGTTCGAGCTCCCACTCTTACCGCCCGCAACCCCTGAAGCCACTTTTAGTCGCCTATTAAGATAGGCAGGGGATACCGTAGCCCTATCCTGATACCGGAACTACATGCATAAGCGACTCCTCTACCTAACCATTTTATTTATTTCAGAATTCAAATGCCTGGGAACATCCTACTATGTCGTATCAGCTCATAATCAAGAAGATGCACAAATGATTCTCTCTAGCGAAAGAAAACCACACTGCTATACTTTTAGGGGTGAGTTTTTTCATAAGATAAGTAGCAAAGAGCAGTCCGTCTAATCGTGAAGTCAGTCATTTGTAGACAACTGTAAAAACTTCACAGATAACAGTCTAAAGCAGGGTGGCCAGACGATTTAGGCGGAACGTTTCGATGTTTTCATCAAAATTAAATGTCCCGTGCGAGTCCGGCTCAGTCCTGCTTTTCGGGAGGGTCCGGACTTTTGCCATAAAGGTCGCCAATTGCAAATAAAAGTGGAATTTAAGTTTGTCGACCAAACAAAAAGGTCACCAAACCCTCCGGCCCTCCTACACCAAGGAAAGGCGCAGGACCCTTTGTAGCGCGAGGACTGCTTTGATCAAATCATCAGCACAATTTCTGTAATGCAAAAACGAGCAAATTCTTAAACATTCGTTCTGATCATATCGACAGGTGCTTTCGCCTTCACCGGCTTCTACCACCGACACTCGGAGACCACGTACGTAGGACCTCACGCCGAGCAGTTCCAAGCGAAGGATCCCAGCCAAGGGCTGTACTGTCATTCAGATGACAACTGGAGTGATGCGCAGTGCATTTACAAGTATGTACACCTATTTTTTGATCACTGACGGATTCAAGATTTTTGTTTAAAGTCTTGGATCAGCGAAAGGGACGCTGTCTAAGAATTTTGTGTTTTTTAGTTGTTCGGAGGGGAGTTCAGGGCTTCCTATGCGCGTTTGTAGTGGCGAGGGATCTCCTTGTTCTTGCCATAGCAGAGTAAAATTAAAAACAAACAGGAGTACTTTTTGTTCGTTTAACATTAAGATTTTTAACATTAACATCGATAGCGTGATATGACTGCACCTACATCAAAAGTTTATAAAAATATATGTAGATCCGCATAAAATGCTCAACTAAAATATTTAAAAAATCCGAAATTCCGTAACGAAAAAGCCTTACACCCCCAACTCCGCCTACCATGTTGCGCGGCCGAGCGTTCGCTTAACGTGTATGTATATGTAAATATTTTTTTAATTTTCTCTGCACTTCCCTAAGGTTGACTGGCAGAAAATGCTATTAAGCATTAAGTCCGCCTTTTGTCCATTGTTTTCTGTGGTCAATAAAGTTTTAATAATAATGATAATAATATATGGTACGACAGTACGAAGCTCGCACGGATCGAGACGAGCGGCTCGGAAATCGGACGAATATGTAAGCAGCTATTTGTGAGCATCAAAGAAAAAACTTGAATTAATATCAAAGAAAAAATACTGCATAAATAAATAAATATAATTGCACAAGTTGATAAAAAAATGCTATGCAATAGCTTTACCGCGGCAGTTCACGATGCCGCACGTTTTTTTTGTTTTGTTATTGCAAGTCGGTCCAAACTTCTTTATCTCGAAAGTATTATGCGCCTTGCACGCTTTAAATAACATAGCAGAATTTATTGATTTGTTTACCTGTCCTCTTAATGAATTTGTAAATGCTACTATGTATGTATTATAGTATAAGTAAATCAATTTTTTTTATGTTTGTGTGACCACACTGCCGTATTGCGCAAAACTGTAATGGTAGTTGCGTTGGTATGAAATAAATAAATAAATTATTTTGCAAATACTACGTTTTACATTACGCGCACGTTGTTTTTTTAGAGTAAATCCACGCGAAGAGTTCCCAGAATCGGTCGAATACGAGCCGAAGGTCTCCTACTGGTGTGGCCCGTACCGGTACTTCATCCCTGCGACCACTGACATTCGCTGCATCTTCTCAATCTTCTCCATGAACTTTGTGCTGCGATTCGGCTACGATGGAGTCACGTATAAGAGCTCTGATTTGTCGTTTGTAAGTTTTTGAAGTTTTTTTGGCGCGTTAGTTAAAAATGAGTGCACACCGTCACGAAAAACCGACATCCTGAAGTGGGCTATAGTCAACATTTGAAATAAAATATCTTAAAAAATACAACATAACAAAAAAGACAAACCCATGTTCTGTATGTAGTTGATTATAGATGTCGCAGGGCGGCAGTGACCACTTACTATCAGGTGGACTGCGTGCTCGTTTAATAGTTCATAAGAATAAAAAAAATCCGCCTGATAGTAAATAGCCACTGCCGCTCATGGACATCTGTAAGCAACTTCATATAGAACATGGGTTTCATCTGAAGTCACTCACAGATGCGTCGCTACTCCCGAGGACCAAGATGGTCGCATTTAAAGTGAGTCTGCAACCAAATCTAAAACGCAAGAACTGCTTCACGCTAGAAATAAATGCGGCGGTGGTACTTCCGATCGAAGTACAGTTTCTACCTGTGAAAGAGTGAAGTGTTCTATACTCACTAACCTAATCTTTTTTCTGTTCTCGAGGGGAAACATTCAAAAGGTACCCGACGCCGTGGGAGCGACGCAGGGTTATGTGGGATTTTTAGCGCATTAAAACCCAGAACTCCGGTATCTCCAAAGGAACTCAACCGGAACACTAACCTATTCTATTTTTTTTTATCTGACTAAAGTAGCAAACTAGCATTCAGTCCACCTGATGGTAAGTGGTCACTGCCGCTCATGGACATTTGTAATCAACCACATACAGAATATGGGTTCTATCTGAAGTCAATCACAGATGCGTTTGCACTTCTGAGGACTATGATGGTCACCTCATATAAATGTGTGCCGGCGATCACTCCCTTCTATCGAAACGCAAGAAATGCTTCAAGCTAGAAATAGGTGTGGCGGTGGTACTTCCCCGGTCGAACTACACTGGTTCTACCACCTTTAAATATATTATTTATATTTTCAGATGTACCAAAACGGGCAGGTGTTCTATACAGACGAGCCCTGGGCCGGTATGTCGTGCTGGAACTGGGCTTGCAAGTGGAGACACAACCAGAACCAACGGTCTAATGAGTTTTTCGTTAATTAAATAGTTGAAATGAAAATTATGTGTTTTTTGTTTAGTTATTTATTTATAATTAGCACGATCGACTGACAACCAATTACACTAATTATTATAATGTATAGTAGGTAAATTAAATAATTAAAATTATTTAATTTGCGTTGCGAAGGAATAAGCGTGACGGTGGTACTTATCCGGTCGAACTACAATGGTTCTACCACCTGTACTTTATAATCATTGCGATTTGAAACTAAACGAAGATGTATAAGGAAAGTCTTAGTCGGCGACACTAGATGGCGCCTGTACCCCTATCTGAATTAAATTGTTTTGTATTTCGTTTATTACCTCAAGTTTAAAATTGTGCGAAATCATTTTAAGTTATTTTTTTATTCTGGGTGTTCCTGTTTTGGTGAACTTTCGACGACCGCGTGGCGGAGCGGTTGCCAGGCCGGTCTGACGCCAGGGGGCTCTAGATTCGATTCTCGGTCAGACAGGTATCTGAATGATGAGTTTAGATTCATGTTCTGGGTCTGGGTGTTTGTGTATTCATCTTGTCAATGGCACCCACGATACCGGAGAAAATTCTAGTGGGGCTGAGCGTAGGTAGCGTTTCGTTCCTTAAAGTCAAGAACTTAAGTGAATGATTATAGATTTTCAGGAGACGTGAAATCTTTAATGCTCGATCTTCGATCGATGCTTCGATCTATGTTTATGGTGAGTCTCTATCTAGACCAAAAATACCGTGATAATAAAAGTATTTCATATGAATTTCTTATCCATTGGCTTCATCTAATATTTTTTACTGTGTAATGTTTTAGTATTTTTTTCCGTTTATACCGTGTTTTTAGTTCTTTTGTTTAAATTATGAACTTTGCTAGTCTTATTTGTCACAATCTTATTTTGTTAACTTCGTAATGTACGTAACCAATCACATTTTTAAACTTTTATACAATTGTTTTGACTTTTTAGCGTTAGTTGTGGTTGCCTATAATTGGAAGGGCTCCTGATATTATATTATGTTCTTTTCCGTTTGTTATATAATCTTAGTGATGTGTACTTTCTGTTGGCGATCCTTAATAATAAAAAATGTGTGCATGTACTAGCGTACACTCGTAAGAAGTGAAACTTCTTTATGACGTTATTTTTCAAAAAATATTTACTATATGCAACTTTACACAAATTGGTTAAATAAAGTTAAATTAGATAAAGTTTAATAAAAGGCTTTTATTAAACTTTATCTAATAATCTAATCTATAATAATCTATCTAATATCACGCGTGGTAGGGATACGAAAAAGATGGCGCGTAACAGAAAAAGATGGCGCGTAACAGAAAAAGATGGCGCGTAACGAAAACATGTTACACTAAATTTTTTTCCAACCCCGATAAAGAAGTTTTACTTCAACAACCCCTATAAAGAAGTTTCACTTCAATAAATTTTATTTTTTATCTAATTGAAGTAACAGACGAACATGCAATCCACTTGATGGTAAGTAGTTGCGCCCATGGACATCTTTGATCAACACAAAACTGTCAATCACAAATGTGTCCAATACCGACAACTAAGGTGATCGTCTCATGTGAAATAAAATCAACCACTCTTCCATCGAAACGCAAGAACTGCTTCACGCTAGAAATAGGCGTGTGATGGCATTAATCTGCGAATGCACTTTGCACTCACGCGTTCCAAATACCAACAATATGTCACGTTAGCAATCAGTTTCTTTTACAATATTTTATATATAATAAATCAGTATGATATCAAGTTTGGTGTGAATTACTCGTGTGTTCCCTTCATACTCACCAAATATCAATATTACTATTTCAACATACAACACACGCCACACACCAACAGGCGTATTTTTCCCGATCGAATTACAGGCAAATGAAACAACAATAAAAAACATAATCATTTATTAACATTTATACAATATAACTGAAAGTCCATTTTCCATTAAGCTTAATGCAATCTAGATTTTTGATCTCGATTAGTGGTTTTCAAACTACAGGTAGACAACGTCTATGAATATTTTCTTAACGTGCATTTTTCGCCTAAAGATAGAATTATGCGACACGAATCAATACAATTACAAATATGTACAAACATACATGTATTTGTTATAATTTTGGTAAAGTTTGAAAAAACTTATTTTCTCTAAACATTGTCTTCTTTTTTACTATTATGTGTCTTCTAACATTTTTACTGCGATATGTCTCCAATATTGAAATAATTTCGATTTCTAATACGAATTCAATCGATAAATCTCTTTTAGGATAACATTTAGAAAAAAAGCAATTAGATATTCTCCATTTTTCTAACGTTTTTTAAAAGAAATCTTCTAAAAGAAATTAAGCAAGGTCAGACCCCTTTTCACTAGGGGCACAAATTCTTTAAATATACTGGATTATATCTTAGAATAGAAAAATGTTATCGAATAAATTGAAGACAAGTTTGATGTATAATATAATGGACTTTACATATTTTTTACATTAACTAAGAAAATCGTTAAAAATGTTCACTTAAAACACATAAACATCTTATATTTCATAAATGTAACAGGATTAAAAGCATGTGGTTATTAAATAACTATTTATTTATAACTATTTACATTTTTAACTTAATAAAAACATTTTGGTGTATGGTACAAAGTTTGACTACGTCAGAAAGAGGGTGATTTTATATCTATTAGATATTTGTTACAATGATTATGGGTAAGTAAATTTATGAGTAATACGCATTGATATGGAAAAACCCAAGATACACATTCAGCGTGTCAAAACTGTCCGGTGAAAAAGAGCGCTCAATTTCAAAATTGAGCGCTCATTTGTAGTAGTAAAATTTTATTGCTTTTTGTTTAAAGCGTTGTAAATACAACTTTAGATAATGGACGTAAGGTTGCATTGCTAAAATATAAGGTCGTTATGACCATCTATAAATAACTACGTACATTTGACGACAGTTTTAGGTGTCATTTTTGTTCGAGACTGTGTATCTAGGGTATTTCTATATTGATGGTAATACGTCATTTAAATAATATAAACTCAATACAATTATTATGATTTTTATGCGAATTTAATAAAAAAAACTGAAATCTTATAAAAAAATCGATTTTATGTACGAATATACTGGAAACTAGGTTATTCGCCATTCAAATAACACCTTAGCCTCTTAACTAAACGCGGTTTAACTGGTTATATTTACTGGTTAAATTTATCGAATATTAGCCATTCAAATATTAGCCCCTCAAGGCGGTAGAACCAGTGTAGTTCGACCGGGGAAGTACAACCGCCTCACCTATTTCTAGCGTGAAGCATTTCTTGCGTTTCGATGGAAGTGTGTGGTTACCAGCACACTTTCACGTGAGGCGAACGTCATAGTCCTCGGGAGTAGCAACGCATCCGTGATTGACTTCCGATGAAACCCATGTTCTGTATGAAGTTGATTACAGATGTCGCAGGATTTTCTCCTGTGTCGTGGGTACCATAAACACAGGACGAATACACAGACACCCAGACCCAGAAACATGATTCAACTCATCATTCAGATATCTGTCCGGGAATCAAACCCGGAACCCATTGCGCGTCAGACCGGAGTTGTAAACACTCCGCCACGCGGGTCGCTAAAGTTGACCAGCGCCTTAATTAAGAGGGTAGTCTGATAATTGAATGGCTAATTAAACTAATTATCTGCGACTGCAATATAATTAACAAGTCATCTAAATTTAATCAAACATATTCTCTAAGCGTTAATTCATTAGAAATAGAATGAATAAAAAATATTGTTAATAAAAATGCATTACTATGTGCTCAACATTGCAAGATCGTCTGGTGACTGGAAAAACTCACTAACTACAGAATATCCCCCCCGATGGGTCGCCACCTTGTCGTGGTGGGGGGGCTTGCGTGCCCTAATGATCCCTGCGGCTAAACGGCAGAGTTACTCATACCGAAAGACGCAGGGTGAAGGGCCAGACTAAGAGCGGCTCACAGGGGATCTCACCCCTGTATAAAAAAAAGAAAACATGGAAAAGGCTAGTTGTTTAAATGGTCTCCAGGTGGGTACCCGAGAGGGAGAATCCCACCCCTCCGCTTCGGTGGAGGGCAGCCCCACGTACTCTGGAGGGGGCACCAACTGCCTCGTAGGTCGACAACCCGCCGATCTTCGTAAACACGACTCTTGCTTGACTACGGACTCTGATTTGCAAAGTGAAACAAAAACTTCAACCGCTTCACGTGCGGTGACGAGAAGGGCGCGAAACACCAGAAGGAGGGGGGAACCCGCTCTAGCAGCTTCGACGGATGCAGAAGGGCTTTCGGACTGCTCAGTGAGGTCAGCGCAGCCTGCAGCCAAGTCAGCGGGTGCACTGAAAGGCCGCAAAAGGGCACTGCCGACCAACGGCGGCAGTGAAAGCGAGCGACCCAGAAAGAGAACGGGTAAGGCCCGGGCTGCGGACGACTTTTTACATCCCCCGGAGCCGGTGTCCTAGACGAAAGCGAAGGCCTCTGTCCCTAGCGCTGAGGAGCTAGGGATTGAGATGAGCGAGCAGCCCACCGACGACCTGGGCGCTCGAATAGCAGAGAGCCTGGGAGTCATAGAGAAGGCCGCGGCAAAGTCGCGAAGTGTTAAGGGCGACCTCATGCATACTATCCGTATGGCAGTGAGCACTGTGCAGGCGGCGGCGACGGAGGTGGTGCAGCGTGCGACAACTGCACACCTCGAGAAAGAGAACGCATCGCTGCGTACTCAGCTCGCTAGTCTGCACCAGAGGATGGAGGCGCTCACGGCGGAGCTAAATGAGCTGCGCCGTAAGACCGCCCCGAACAAGCTCGAGGTACCCCGCGCAGCTCAGCGCGAGCCGAGGAGGGCCGGAAATGGCGAGGACGCCCTCATGGACCGAATAGGGTCCATGATCGATAGGAAGTTAGCGTCCTTCCGGGACGAGCTGTTCCCGGGGAAAGCCATCCGGCCCCCCCTCGGACAGAAGGCCCCGACAGTGCCCACACGCTCCCCTGTGGCCACAACGCCGACTGTCCCTTCGACTTCGGCTAACGAGACATGGGCGACGGTCGTAGGGCGGAAAGCAAGGATGAGGAAACGCCCCGTCCCCGTTGAGCCTGCGGCAAAGGGTGCCTCCCAAAGGCACACGGCGGCTAGTGCAGGACATGCGCCCAAGCCGGCGCAGTCCAAAAAGAGTAGGTCGGCGAAGCGAAAGCTTCCCAAAGTGCCGAAATCGGCGGCCGTGACAGTGACGGTGCCCGAGGGGTCCGAAGTCACGTACGCTGACGTGATGAAGGTGGCAAAGGGGAAGATCAAGCTTGCCGACCTCGGCATTTCCGAGGTACGCCCAAAGAAGGCCATTAACGGTGGCCTTCTCCTCGAGGTTGCCGGAGAGGACTGCGCCGAGAAGGCCGACGCCCTGGCTGCCCGCATGCTGGCGGCCGTCTCTGACATGGGCGTAAGGATTGCGAGGCCCACGAAGCAGGGGGAAGCCAGAGTGATGGACCTGGACGACTCCGTCACAAAGGAGGATGTTGCCAGTGCCATCGCCGCCGCCTGCGGGTGTCTCGCTACTGACGTCAGAGTCGGTGAGGTGCGGAGGAGGCCAGCGGCACTGGGTACGGCTTGGGTTCGCTGTCCACTGTCGGCCATCCGCAAGTTGGCTGCCGCAAAAAGGCTTCTAGTGGGTTGGGTATCCGCTAGAGTAGAGATCCTGCCCGCCCGCTCGCTGCAGTGCTACCGATGCCTCGAATTGGGGCACGCGCGGCACGTCTGCACCGGCACCAAGGATAGGAGCAACCTGTGCTACGCATGTGGCGAGCCTGGACATAGGGCGAGCCAGTGCATAGCGCAGGTGCTGAGATGCGCCGTGTGCGCAGACCTTGGGCGTCCGGCCGACCATCGCCTTGGCGGACGAAAGTGCAAGCCCCCAAGGAGGCGGCAGCGAGGCAGCGGAGCGGGTGGGGCGGTGGCTACGGCAGCCGACCCGCAGAGGACCGACGGGCCAGCGCAGTCTAGCGCGTCGTCCCGTCGTCCAGCAGCGGAAGCGATGGACTCTTAATGGACAGATCTCCGTCACTTAAGATCCTCCAGGGAAACTTGAACCACTGTCGCGCGGCGCAGGACTTACTCCTGCAATGCGTCGCCGATTGCTCGGTTTCCCTGGCAGTGGTGGCGGAGCCATATAGAGTTCCGGAGCATCCGCGCTGGACTGGGGACGAGGCGAACACCGTTGGTGTGTACTGGGCGGGTGGCGAGGGTGATCCTCCGTGCACCAGACTCCACTCTGAGCCGGGTATTGTCGCAGTGGAGTGGGGTCCTCTCGCGGTGCTAGGAGTGTACGTCTCCCCCAACCTCGACAGGGTGGCGGACTGCGTTCGCTCCTGTCTTCCCCGGCCGGTGATAGTTTTGGGCGATTTCAATGCCCACTCACGGGCCTGGGGAGGCAGGCGCGACAGCGTCAGAGGCCGCGCCACTCTCGAGTGGGCAGCCGGGCTGGACCTGCGTCTACTGAATCGTGGCGGGGTCAGTACATGCGTGCGCTGGCAGGGCGAGTCGGTCATAGATCTTTCGTGGGCGACTCTCGCTGCCGAGCGCTTGGTCGTAGGTTGGAAGGTGGCCGAAGACCTTGTCACGCTGTCTGACCATCGCCACATTCTGCTGGACGTAGCGTTGCGGCTTCCGGCTGCGAACGCCTGCCGCGCGAACGACCATCCACGGCGATGGGCACTGAGGCGTCTCGACGGAGACCTGCTCGTCGCTGCCGCCCACGTTGTGGACTGGTCCAGTGCTGCGGAGGGGGATGATGGACTCGACCCCGAAGAGGAGGCGATCCGGCTGAGGAATGACATGACGGCTATCTGCGATACAGCGATGCCGCGTGTCAGACCCAGCTGGAGGCGTCCGGTGTACTGGTGGTCGGAGCACATCGCACGGCTGCGTACAGCATGCATGCGTGCACGACGCCGGTACACCAGGGCTCGGCGACGCCGCTCAGCCGACGCCGCGGAAAGGGACGAATTGTACGCGGAGTACCGGGCTGCAACAATGTTGCTCCAAGGCGCAATTGCCGAGAGCAAGGCCCGGAACTGGAGTGCACTGGTGGCGGAGCTTGACCGGGACCCATGGGGACGCCCGTACAAGATGGTTCTCGGCAAACTCCGGCCATGGGTGCCACCCCTTACGGAGACCCTGGACCCAACATTCGTAGACACAGTGGTGAACAGCCTGTTCCCAGGAACCACTGACGAGTTGGGTCCTTCCGCGGTGTCGCCGGATCCCTCCTCCTGGACGGAGGATCTAGTGGTGACAGAGGGCGAACTCGACGTTGCAGCGAAGCGCATGGCGAGGCGTACCACGGCGCCGGGGCCGGACGGAATCCCAGGACGTGCATGGGTCTTAGCGCTGACGGTGCTGGGGGAGAGGTTGTGCAGGCTCTTCACCGCCTGTTTCCGCCACGGACGATTTCCGTCAATGTGGAGACAGGCGAGGTTGGTGCTCCTGCACAAGGCGGGTAAACCCAAAGACTCCCCGTCGGCGTACAGACCCATCTGCTTGTTGGACGAGGCGGGCAAGCTGTTCGAGAGGATCATCGCCTCTCGAATCAGCAGGCACCTAGAGTGCCCCGGCCCGGACCTGTCCGAAAACCAGTTTGGCTTCCGGCAGCGGAGATCAACCGTGGATGCCATCCTCCGTGTCCGGACGCTCTCAGAGCAGGCCATCTCCCAGGGCAGAGTAGTCTTGGCAGTCAGCATTGACATTGTCAACGCTTTTAACTCTCTGTCCTGGAGTGCGATCATGGAGGGCTTGTCTGTCCATCAGGTGCCTTCCTATTTACAGGAGGTGCTGAAGGCGTACCTGTCGGACAGACACATCCGCTTCCCTGGTCGCTATGGGAGCGTTCGCGGGAGGAACGTCGTGCGCGGAGTGCCGCAGGGTTCGGTGCTTGGTCCACTACTGTGGAATATCGCTTACGACGCGGTGCTGAGAACGGTGCTCCCGGAGGGAGTGAGCATCGTCTGCTATGCCGACGACACCCTCGTCCTTACGGAAGGGGAGTGCTTCGAGAGGACGGTTCGGCTAGCAGAACTCGGAGTGGCACGCGTCGTGGCGGAGATCCGCAGGTTGGGCCTCGAGATAGCGTCCCAGAAGACCGAGGCGATGTGGTTCTACGGCCGAAGGCCGAGAGTCGAGCCAGCTGAGACCTCAGTGCGCGTTTGTGGAGCGGACGTCCGGATAGGCAGGTACATGAAGTACCTCGGCCTAACACTGGACGCCCGCTGGTGCTTCGAAGAGCACTTCGACCGTCTCGTCCCCCGGATTCTAAAGGTGGCGGGTGCAATGCACCGTCTGTTGCCGAATCTAGGGGGACCAAGGGAAGAAGTCCGCCGCCTCTATGCGGGGGTGGTGCGCTCGATTGCGCTCTACGGGGCGCCGGTGTGGTCGGACAAGCTATCTGGCAGCCGGCGCCGCGCGCGGAAGTTAAACTCCGCGCAACGTATGATCGCAATTCGGGTCGCCCGCGGTTATCGTACCATTTCGTACGAGGCGGCGTTTGTCCTGGGGCGGCTTCCGCCTCTGGACATCCTGGCGGATATGGATGCACGGGTCTTCTTTAAGATCCGCGTCCTCCGTCAGGGGACTGAACCCTTCGACGCAGAGACGATCGAAGCTTTTCGGAGGAGAGCCAAATGGCGCGCTCTGAGGTGCTGGCGTGAGCGACTCGAAGAGCCACACAGCATACGCCAACGGGTGGTCGACGCTATCTTGCCGAACTTTCGCGCATGGATGCGAAGCAACGGTCGAGTGACCTACCGCCTGACTCAGATACTCACCGGACATGGCTGTTTCGGTCAGTATCTGAACAGGATAGGGAGACAGGAGACGGCCCTCTGTCACCATTGCGGGCACGACGAGGATTCCGCACAGCACACGCTCGAGTACTGCCCAGCTTGGGAGTCTCAGCGGCGGATCCTCGTCCAAAAGGTTGGAGCGGACATTTCTCCGGCGGCCGTCGTTGCGGCGATGGTTCAGCGGCGAGAGGCCTGGAACGGCATGATCACCTTTTGCGAGGACGTCATGTCGGCAAAGGAAGACGCCGAAAGGGCTAGGGAGCGCGCTGAACCCGCTCGGAGAAGAAACGGCCGCGGCCGCCGGCAATGGCGGCGCGTCCCTGTAGTTCCGGGATCAGAATAGGGCTACGGTATCCTCTGCCTGTCGTAAGAGGCGACTAAAAGGGGCTTCCGGGGTTGCGGGCGGCTAGAGTGGGAGCTTGAACCGTCCAGCCAGGCGATCCCGGGAAGGACGGCGGTATGTGTGGTCGCATATCATCGTATAGACTAGACGGAGCGGTGGGCCCAGCCGCCCATCTGGGAGGAGCCCGATGGGGCAACACGCTTAGAGGATTCCGGTGGTGTTTGTTGGAGATCCCGGAGTCCTCTTTTTAGCGCCGAGGATGGCCACCGGGGGGGTTTTAGTGCGGTAAAAATCCCACATAACCCTTCGTCGCTCCCACGGCGTCGGGTACCTTTTGAAGGTTTCCCCCTCGAAAACAAAAAAAAAAAAAAAAAAAAACTACAGAATATGCAACATGAAGTTATCAGCATTTAATATTTTGATCCCAAAATTTCATTTATATGTAATATCCTGAAGTTAATTAAATAAAATATCGTACAGGTTATTGTATCCATGTCGCTCGTCAACCCATTATTGTCCCACTGCTGGGCACGGGTCTTGTCTCAGAATGAGAGAGTTTAGGCCATAGTCCACCGCGCTGGCCAAGCGCGAATTGGTGGACTTCACACACCTAGAACTTTTTTTTCAAGTACTCTCGGGTGTGTAGGTTTCCTCACAATGTTTTCCTTCACCGAAAAGCAGTGATAACTAATTTCTAATACGCACATAATTTTAGAAAAATCAGTGGTGCGTGCCTGGGATTGAACCTCGGACCTCCCGATGTAAAGGGCAAGTTTACCATTAGGCTATCACTGCTCATTATCTATCATTGTATCCATATATTATATACGTAATAATAATGTATTGTTAAAGAATAGTGTATTAAGTGAAAAAATCGGGATTATACAATTTTGTAGTTAGTTTTTCTTGTCACCCAACGATATGTTATAAGAGAAAACTTTTTATACGTAACGGGTACTTACGATTAAAATGTCTTAAGAACTTTAACTGAGAAGATGGTTTTAAGTTAGCGCCAACGTGCAATTCAGTGGTTATTTTATATATATTAAAAGAGTGCAAAGTTTGGTGCGTAAGGATACAGTTAGTGTTGTGTCGTGATATGGTCTAAAAGAGAAAAACGAACTAGACGTAGGGTAGATAGGTTAATCTTGTCCCTGTAGTTCCGGGACCAGAATAGGGCTACGGCATCCCCTGCCTGTCGTAAGAGGCGACTAAAAGGGGCTTCCGGGGTAGGGCGGCTAGAGTGAGAGCTCGAACCGTCCAGCCAAGCGACCGCGTGTAGGACGACGGCATGTGAGGCCGCACGCCGTCGTAAACACCAAGAGGCGAAATGAGTACAAATGCTCACTGGAAAGAGCCCGAAGGGGGCATCGCGTTCGGAGAATTCTGGTCGTGTTCCACTGGAGATCTCATAGTCCTCCACGCAGCGGTGAGGATTGCCACCGGTGGGATTTAGTGAGGTAAAAATCCCACACAACCAGACGTTGCTCCCACGGCGTCGGGTACCTTTTGAAGGTTTCCCCGTCAAGAACAAAAAAAAGGTTAATCTCTCACTAATGCTTGTCAACATCAAAAAAGGAATTTAAAAACTGCATATCGTGAGTACCCGTTACATATTTTAAAATGTATTTATTCCATGAAAACATTGATCTAAAACAATATATAGGACAAGAGTTAGTATTTAGTAATTCAAATTATTATAATGTTCGGAACTAGTTATCTTTGGTTTGTGCGTTGATAGAAAAATCTGTCAAAATATTTATTGAATATTGACAATGACATTTGAAAGGGTAATGTTTCCAGTACTACTCGACCAAAACAATTAGGCGCATGACAGTTGAAACGTCATTAGAAATAGGGATTTCCCATCCCGATACGAAGTATATTCAATTACCATATACCAAGGGTATGTTTGTAGACCATTATTAAAACATATGCCATAGTAGTGTATGTTCAATAGGTCGTGTATTTATTAAAGCACTTTCATGTGTTTAATATATTCGCAGTCATAGAATATTTTCTTTCTTTTTTATTTGTGCAAGAGACCTGCCTGTTGCAGCACACACTCGATTTTTGACTTAGGAGACAGAAATACTGAGCCCTTGCATCTTTTCTTGTTAAAGAAAATCATATGTTGAATGTAAGAGTCCTTTCTCCTCCTCCACGATTATTCCTTTCCCTACGCATATTGAGGTTTATTGACGAATAATCAACTAATTTAATAAAAACTTTGAAAATTCAACAATCACTCATTAAACTAACATTATCACGAAATAACATTAAACACGTGCTGGCTAACGTAAACACCTAGACGATACAGGACTGCACGTCACTAGGGGATGCGCGGGGACAGAAGCGAGGTGCGGGGTGCGGAACCGCTTTTGTTTCATGCGCCTAATTGTTGTGATCATAGAACATATTTACAAAAAATGTACGGTTTTTAATATATTTGACTGATTTTATATACTGTTAACGCAAAATACGGTACAGATTTTTTATTCAATCAAAATACGCGATCGCGTATTGGCCCAGTTCTTTAAAAAGAGGCAATAACGCAATGTGTATTATTAAACTTACAGAACAATTTATCATCGATATAGAAAAACCCAAGATACACATTCATCGTCTCAAAACTGTCCGCTGAAAAAGAGAGCTCAATTTTGAAATTGAGCGCTCTCTTCAAGTAGTAAAATTTTATTGCTTTTTGCTTAAAGCGTTGTAAATACAACTTTAGATCATGAACGTAAGATTGTATTGCTAAAATATATGGTCGTTATGACCATCTATAAATAACTACGTACATTAGACGACAGTTTTAGGTGTCATTTTTGTTCGAGACTGTATATCTAGTATATTTCTATATCGATGTTTGATAAATAAAGAAATTTCAGAGTACACAATCTTCGACGTAATATTTATGTTTGCCGAGTGTAATGGGACATGCGTCAGACAAAAAAAGGTTCACATTAAAAATATCAACACTATACATAATTATAATAATTATAACAACATCTAAATCTTAGTTAAAACTACTTTAAATCTACGCGCGCTCTATATCACAACCGATCTACCCAAGCGTAACTACCCTCATACAAACATAAAAAATCGAACTACCGTCGTTTCTATAATCTTAAATCTCGACTTAGTAACATATGGCCAGGGTCACGGACCCTATGTAAAGTAATTTATATATTATAGACACATCTGCAATATTGTCCACCAATTCGCACTTGGCCAGCGCGGTGGACTATGGCCTAAACTCTCTCATTCTGGGAGAAGACCCGTGCCCAGCAGTGGGCCAATAATGGGTTGATGCGAAGACACATCTGCGCCGTAATGAAAACGAGTATAAGTCAAATTTTTGCCAAATTATAAGTCAATTTTGCAAAAACTGGTTATTACATGACAAAATAAAGGAAAAAAAGCACTTTTAAAAATCTTTCATACATTAAAACGCTGGTAAAATTAGTACGGTTCACCGGGGAGGAACCTCTCCGTGCAATACAATCGCTCTACCAAATTACAAGGTGGTAGAACCAGTGTAGTTCCATAAGGAAGTACCACCGCCACACCTATTTCTAGCGCGAAGCATCTCTCGATGGAAGGGTGTGATTGGCGGCACACTTTAATGTTAGGCGACCATCATAGTCCTCAGTAATAGCAACGCATCTGTGATTGACTTCAGATGGAACCTATGTTCTGTATGAAGATACAGATGTCCATGAGCGGCAGTGGCCATTTAAAATCAGGTGGACTGCATGCTCATTTGCTACTTCAGTCAGATAAAAAAAATGCTAAGTATTAATGAGTCGTCGTCAACCCATTATTGTCCCATTGCTAGGCACGGGTCTTCTCTCAAGAGAGAGTATTAGGTCATAGTCCACCGCGCTGGCCAAGTGCCAATTGGTGGACAGTTATGTATTAACAGTTAAGTAGTAATGAATATTTTAACATATCTTCAATGCCATATCTTATATTTCAACATACCATATTTAAATGATATATTGAAATATAAGATATGTAATGCAATCATTGTTAGAGCATCTTCCCTTTACTCGTCATAATTTACCCCTAAGTGGTTAATTTTACAAAAATGGGAATCTAATACAATTTTATTTATTTTTTCAAACAGATTACATTATATACAGTTAGTAAGTCAAGATTTTAACATTTTCCAAACTAATTGTAGCAGTATATGATTTTAGACTAATATTATCGCGGAATTGACACATTTTAATACTTAACGGGTACTCACCATATGCGGTTTTGAAAAGGATTCAAAAACCGCATATCGTGAGTACCCGTTAAGTATTATAATTGTAGCAGAATTTTAAAACCCTTAGTGCCTATTAGGGTAGAAATCTCATTAATTTTCATACCAAATTCTATTGCATACACAAACATGACTAAAAACTAGTTTTTTAATACTCCCATACTAACTTTAGTGGCCTTTAACCCCTTGGGGGCTGAAATATTCGTGTTACAATCGAACACATGACACGCCTTTTCATATTTCAATTATTACCCCTTAGGAGTCGAATTCCATTTAGTTACCTTAAAGAGAATAGAATTTTAATTTAATTTTGGATTTTTGGCTGAGATTATAAATAGTTTTTACTATTATACAAAGATATTATGTACTATTTTAAGTTTGCTTTTGATTTTTTAATAACTTACACCCTTAGGGGTCGAATATCAATTTTAGTTGCCTTAAAGAGAGTGTTTTATTTCGTATATTTGGACTTTTGGCTGAGATTATAAATATTTTTTACTTTTATTGACTGTTATATAAATATAATCTGCTATTTTATGTATTTAAATCGATTCAGTGGTCATAATTTTTCTAAACTTTCCTTTTGAATCCATTTTTGAATATCCAATATATAAATTTCTTGAATCCACATTGAAAAGACGTATCTTACCAAATTGACTTATGTATTTCATATAAAATTTATACGAAATAATAAAAAGGGTAAAGATACCGCCACCACCCACCGTTGTTCTCATCTTTTTCCTCTTCTTCTGGCTTATCGCTGTCTCCCTCTGGCGTTTGTGACTTTTCCTGTGAAAGAAAGAGATTGGTTAACATTGACAGACAATACACTTTTTGAACCGGTAAGTCTAGAAAAGAATTTCTTAAACTTTTAATATAACGCTATATATTAATGACCATGCGGCGCCCTTGATGTCCAAATGCGAATTGATCCTTTAAGAGCAGTTGAATGGTATTTCGAGCCAGATCTGGACCGTTGGATGTCAGTCCCCCATTGCTCCGTAAAACGCACCTTTTTTTGTTTTCGAGGGGGAAACTTTCAAAAAGTACCCGACGTCGTGGGAGCGACGCGGGTTATGAGGGATTCTTACCGCACTAAAACTCCCCCGGTGGCTGATCTCGACGCTGCGAAGAGGACTCCGGCGGGAACTCCAATTGACCACCGCCGGTGTCCTCAACGCGTTGCCCCCGTACACCTATGAATCGAATACATTATTTAAACTCACCTTAGAGTCATTGGTTTCCTTCTGAACCTTTTCTGTATTCTTCTTAACCGCTACAACTTTTTTGCTCTCTTCTTTTTCGTTAATTTCCACATTTACACCTGCTTTATCGTTAATATCTGTTTTAACAATGCTAACTTCTGTAACATTAACTCCATCTTTATCAACGCTAGCTTTAAGATTATCTTCTTTAACGTTAATGCTGTCTGTTTTGTTAACGCTATCTGCTTTAACGTTAACTTCTGTACTGTTCTGTTCTTTATCTGTCGAGTTATCTACACCTTTTCGTTTCACATCATCAGTTTTGATGGTCGCATTGTTTAAAGTATCAAGATCGGTTTGTGCGTCCTTAGTGACGTCAGCTTCTAGTTCTGGGCCTTGTTTTGATGACTGGAAATAAATTTTACTATTGAATAACCAAAAAACATGTTTTTATACTTAGACCTATTACGTGACGCAGTCGTGTATCGTCTAGGTGTTTACGTTAGCCAGCACGTGTTTAACGTTATTTCGTTATAATGTTAGTTTAATCAATGATTGTTGAATTTTTTAAGTTATTATTATATTCGTTGATTATTCGTTAATAAACCTCAAAATGGGTAGGAAAAAGACTATTCGTGGAGGAGAAAGGACTCTTACATTCAAAATATGCATTTTTTTTAACAAGAGAAGATGCATGGGCTCACTATTTCTGACTCCCAAGTCGAAAATCGAGTGTGTACTGCAATAGACATCAGTCTCTTACACAAATAAAAAAAGAAAGAAAATATTCCATGTCTATGAATATATTAATCACATGAAAGTTCTTTAATTAATTGATTGACTAGGGATTGCAATCCGGAAAACCGGATCCGGTAATCCGGCGGATCCGGTACAAATTTACACAAACCGATCTGGTACCAATTCACCACCGGATCCGGACCTCCACCGGATCCGGTGATTGTATATTTTGACAAAGATTTCACATTACAAAAATAATTACCGTTAGAAATCGATCCTTTTTTTACACTGTTTTAACCGTTCGATTAATCCGGCCGGATCCGAAAGGATCCGGCCGGATTGAGAAGAATATGGCCGGATCCGGCCGGATTGAAAATGAGGCCGGATTGCAATCCCTACTATTGACATACACCACTATGGCGTATGTTTTAATAAGGGTATACCTACATACTCTTGGTATTTGGTAATAGAATATACTTCGTATCGGGATGGGAAATCCCTAGTTCTAATGACGTTTCAACTGTCATGCGCCTAATTGTTTTTTTTGGTCGAGTAGTAATAAGACAGGGTTATTGATGCAAAGCAGTGAAAATTGCATATGGACATTTGCAGCACCTGAAGAGTTACCAATGTACGAATTAATGAATGCTTGTTAATGTTTCAAGCAAAACAACAGATTCCATTTGAATTCAATTTGGATAGTTAATTGCCTGGACTAACTCATAGGATAGTATATTCTATATGACATGACCCAAGCGATGGAGCCGCGGGTAAATCTTTTACCAGTACATAGTATAAAACAAAGTCGCTTCCCGCTGTCTGTCCCTATGTACGCTTAGATCTTTAAAACTACGCTACGGATTTTAATGCAGTTTTTTTAATAGCTAGAGTGATCAAAAGGTAGGTCTTTATGTATAATACATGCATACTATAGTGGAGGAACACTGATAATTTTAGATATTTGACTTTTAGACGTAACGAAGTTCGCCGGGTCAGCCAACACCACATAGAATAGAATAGAATAGAATAGAATACTCTTTATTGCACACTATAACACATACAGAAATAACAATAACATACAAAGTAAATCTGTAGTATGCAATAGGCGGTCTTATCGCTAGGCAGCGATCTCTTCCAGACAACCTATGCATGGAATTGGGAAGGATAACAGGAATGAAGAGTGGGAAGTGTGTGTAAAGTTAGAAATGGATTAATGAAGGACAGAAATTACGGTAGGATAAATAAGTAACATTAAGTACACAGTGGAAAAAAAAAATGAAATTAGGAAATAAACAGATTAACAAACACAAAGAGAAATTGAACATAAGACAGAAAATGAGAAAAATAGAGAAAAAAATAAAAGACGGCAGGACAAAGATATAAATAAAGCGCTAGAAAAAGTATTGTGACATAAATATGTGCAAATGACGAGGGCGACAAGAAAATTCATGACTCTAAATAGAGCTTCATTATCTGACGTTTGAATGATTCGATCGATTCAGCACGGCGTATTGACAGAGGTAGTTTATTCCATAAGGAAACAGCAGATGTAGAAAAAGAATTTTGGAAGAAGGATGAAGTATGAGAAGGAGTTTTAAGAGAGAAATTTGTAGAGGAACGGAGACAATGGTCGTGAGAGAGATGAAGGTACTGGAACCGATCTTTCAAGTAGGAAGGGGCTATTGGGCTGAACAGCACGCAGTATAATGCAGAAAGAATATGCAAATTCCGGCGAAGTCGGATTGAAAGCCACTTGAGTTTAGCGCGATAATCGGATATGTGATCATATTTGCGGATACCAAATATGAAACGAATGCATAAATTTTGAAGTCGCTCAAGTTTATTAAGTTGCTCTTCAGTTAGGTTGAGATAGCAAACATCGGCATAATCGAGAATAGGAAAGAGTAAGGATTTTGTTAACGCAATTTTGGTCGCAGTTGGAAGGAAGTTGCGAAGTCTTCTGAGTGATCCTACCACGGAAAACATTTTTTTACTGACCTCATCAATTTGAGGTGCCCAAGATAAATGTTTGTCAAAGTATATGCCGAGATTCTTTACTTTGTCGCTATAAGGTATAGATACTCCATCAAAGCATATATTAGGTATGAAATTCATATCTATCCTAGATATTAAGCGAGAGCTACCAATTATAATGGCCTGCGTTTTGCTCGGATTAACTTGGAGACCATGGAAATTACTCCAAGTCAAAATTCGCTTCAGGTCTTCATTCAATGAATGGATGGTTTTAGATAGGTCCACTAATGAAGTCTGCTGGTATATTTGGAGATCGTCTGCGTAAAGGTGATAGAGAGAGGTTAGATTGAGACTGATAGAATTAATAAAAAGCGAAAAAAGAAAAGGAGACAACACGCCACCTTGCGGTACACCGGCCGAAGTATTGGACCAAGAAGATAGTGCTCCCTGGACCTGTATACGTTGCCGGCGTCCCTGCAAGTAACTATGAAACCAGCCTATTGCAGTCGGAGATATGTTGAAAGAGCGAAGAGTGGACAGCAGAATATCGCGGTCTACAGTGTTAAAAGCATTACTGAAATCCAGAAGTACCAGCACTGTGAGCTGTTGATTATCCATACCTCGGCGGATGTCATCCGTGATATGCAACAAGGCAGTTGTCGTACTATGACCAGGACGGAAACCAGATTGGAACGGATTAAGAAGGTTGTGAATGGATATGAAGGAACTGAGTTGCTGGTGAACGAGGCGCTCAAGAACTTTGGATAAAAACGGTAGGATAGATATGGGACGATAGTCATTGAAGTTAGAAGGATTGGATTTCTTTGGAATGGGAACGATTTGGGCCTCCTTCCAAGTACAGGGAAAACAGCATGTCGAGATGGAAAAATTAAGGATATTGGTTAAGACAGGAACTAGGATGTCAATGATAGGAATGATCATCTTACGACTAATACCGTCACAACCAATAGAGTCCGAGTGGATATTTAGAATGCTCTTTTCAACATCACGATCTGTAAAGGCACGAAATTCAAATACCGGACAATCAGGAGTGGTAAAGTTAGAAAGAGAATTCAACGTCGATTGCTTTGTTGCACTATCAAAGCAGGAAGTGTTTGAGAAATGCTGATTTAAAAGGTTTATATCTAAATTTGATGGACAATCTTGGCGTGACTTTCCAACTCCTAAGGATCTTAGAAATTTCCAGACTTTCGCAGAGTCTTGGTTTTCAACTGAGCTGTAGATATGGCGTCGTTGTGCATCTCTACACACCTTATTGCAGAGATTCCGGGCAGATTTATAATTGTCCAGGTTTTCATTTGAGGAATTCAGCTTATACTTTGACTTAGCGCTATTCTTCTTGGCAATTAATGATTTAATATTTTCTGTTAACCAAGGAGCAGGTAGATGGCGGACACGAACTGGACGAGCAGGTGCATGCTTATCTAATAATTGGATAAGAAGTGAAGAGAAAAGAGCCACCTGTTCATCTATAGTACTCGCATTCTGTACTACACTCCAGTCGACATCCGCAGCATCACGGCGAAACTGATCCACGTTAATGCCACCAAAATTACGTTGAAGAAGTACTCTCGACTTAGCCTTAGGAGGTTTCAATTTGTATGATAAGTATAATAGGTCATGATACGAAAAAGCATCAGCAGCATATTGACCATGCATGGCAACGCTATCTAGGGAAGAAACAAAGATTAGGTCTAATAACGAAGGAGAGCAATTGGGGAAGAAATGCGTAGCCGAAAGTGGAAGAATATGAAGATTAGTTGCATCAATGACAGATTTAAGACGCTTTGACCTATTATCATCTTTTAGAAGACAAGTGTTGAAGTCCCCCATAATAATGACGTGTGAATAAAGAGGAGTCAATTCTTCCAACAATGTTTCCAATGTGGAATAGTAATTGAATGTTAACGAAGGGTTATAAAATACACCTAGAAGAAGCTTTGTATGAGAAAAGAGGACTTCCACAAGAAGATATTCTGCTTCACTACCGGGTGGTGAGTGGCGTACTACAGAAAAGGGAATATGGGAGCGGAGATATATGGCAACGCCGCCCCCCGCCCGTTCGGAGCGATCGTTGCGAATTAAATGAAATCCCGGTAGCGAATATGACGTAGAAGGAAGGAATGACTTAAGCCATGATTCTGAAACGAGTATTGCATGAACATGTTTGCTATCAAAAGTAGAAATAAGATCAGTGTAATGTGCCGGAATGCTTTGGGCGTTGATATGGCAGATGTTAAAATTGTTGTTAACATCCGCAAACAGGGTTTTTAAGGTGACATTTAAAGGAGGAATGCTTTCAAAACTGGCGTTACTGCTCACCCCATCCGACGCAGAAGAAAAGGAGAGGGAACTTACGCTCTCGTCATATGTACTGTCAATTAATGACATATGTGTACTAAAATACAAAAAAAAAAAAAATACACAAAACTACAAAAAAAAAAAAAAACTAAATAATAATAACAAAAAAAAATTCAAGACAAATTATTCAAACTTCAAGGTTTTTACCCACCAGCTGTTTAAATCAAGATTGATTGAAAGAACACAAATATTACTTAAACAATTAACAAAAGAATAAAAAAAAGACAACACACCAAATAAACAATCCGTACCATCACCACGATATCTTTACCGGGCAACTACAGTATTTTAATTTTATTTTATTATAAGCAAAGGTATTGTGCCCAGCAGTGACATATAGACCACATATTTTCAACTTTATCGATAAAAGGTAAAAATATTTAGAAGTGAGTGGATGTTTTTTAATGGAATTTAATGAAATGAATGGAAAAATTGTCACACAGATAGTTCATGGCCAGTTCATACAGGATTTTTTACGTAGTGGACATGATTCAAAGTGTGGGGCCGCTAGAAAAGTCAAGTATACTTTACCTCCATATCTTGTTCGCGCAGAACCACTGCCTCTTCACCGCTAACTTGGCCAGGCTCAGCTGGAATGAAGTCTGGTAGTTCCTGTTGACAGAAATTAAATCTACAGTTAACGTGCCTAACACCTGTGTTAAAAAAATGAATATGTCGGAAATGGCGGTATTGTGGCAACACCGGAAAGCCAGCGTCATCTAGTGGCGTTCGATGAAGTTAGGGTTGTACCAGTTTAATGGCCGACACCTCAGTCTATCGTTGACGGTCGGCCGAAGCAGACGACTCTTAAATCATCCCGCGTTCTTAGTGCTACGATTACTTGCCTACTTAATTTAGTTTGATTAATTCAGTGATTGTAACAAGTTTAATTCGGCAATATACTGTGTGTTAAAATCAAGTCTGCAATTTATTCTCGTGCTAACATTCCCTACCAGAGCCCACAGTAGGTTATCCTGATACACTGAGCGAAAAAGAACCACCCCCTCCGTCAAATATAAATAAGAAAAAAGACAAACCCGCTTAGTTCCTTGTCAGATTTCAGTTGAGGTCGTGTTCCGATCCGGTGGTAGTGTAAGAAAAAAATGTAAGTGACAATTTGTAAGTGCCCCCGTAGGCCTATCTATACACTAATATTATAAAGAGGAAAACGTTGTATTTTTGTATGTTTGTTATGAATTAACTTAAAAACTACTGAACCGATTTTAAAAATTCTTTCACCATTAAAATAGCCTATGTTTCTCAGGGATTATCCCTGAGAAACATAGGCTATTTTAATATATATTCTCAGGGATAATGTAGCATCATCCCTGAGAAACATAGGCTATTTTTATTACTAAAATATATAAGGCGACTTTGCTAAAACTTGAGTAATGTGATTCAAAATGTCAAAAAAGAGTTTCCTCAACTCTACACGATTTAGTAGCAGACGACCGGCTGCGCTTCGAACATGAAATGGCTTTATTTTGTACTAGCAGAACCGACGCGACTTCGCGCAGACTATAATGTAATCTATCCAACCATTATACATTTGAGCACAACTGGACATGTCCTTCTCCCATCCGTAATGCGGATTTGGTTAATAGTCATAGGCAGCAGTGGGTTTTGATGCTATTCCCAATGGTGTCCAAGTCTTTCATAGATATTGATATGTTCTCTTATATTGTAGAACATTTTTTTGTATATTATCAATAGGTATCGCAGTGCATGCAATGAAAAAAATTTTTGAGCAATTTTTTTGACATTTTGAATCACGTTACTCAAGTTTTAGCAAAGACGCCTTATAATTTCTAGTAATAAAAATAGCCTATGTTTCTCAGGGATAATGTAGCATCCTAATGGTGAAAGAATTTTTAAAATCGGTTCAGTAGTTTTTAAGCTAATTCATGACAAGCATACAAAAATACGTTTTTCTCTTTATAATATTAGTATAGATAGGCCTACGGGGGCACTTACAAATTGTCAGTTACATTTTTTCTTACACTACCACCGGATCGGAACACGACCTCAACTGAGAAGATCCGGCAAGAAACTCAGCGGGTTTGTCTTTTTTCTTATTTATATATATTTTTTAATAATAATAATAATCTTTATTTTCTTTATAGCCTTAAGTTACAATCATAAGGGGGTCAGGAGCTACCTTTTAAGCGACAATTGCCTGTGTTAGGATGCTCCGCTCTTTCAGTAGTTATTAGCTAAATTTAATCTAGGACATACTAATCTAATTAACAAAATATATAATTTAATCAATTTAACAATAATTCTGCCTATTTTCTTGCGATTGTGTGCATGTGTTTGTGTGTATTGTGTTCGTTTGTGTGTTTGTTTGTTTGTGTGTGTGTGTGTGCGTGTGTGTGTAAATATAATTACAATCACGTTTTTTTAAATGGTACAACTTGCCGAACATCGTTCATCTCCCCCCCTCCTCGCTTCCCGATGTTTGTTGTCAAAACCTGTCTCGTCTATCTCCCTCCACAACTCTTATCTACGCACCTCCGTCTCGTTCTTTCCCACATACTCATACGTAAGAAAGAACGAGACGCGGAGGTGCGTAGAAGTAGAGTACAAGAGATTCGTACTTCCGACGCATCGTATGTACATATCTTTTGTTTGTCCACTCCTTCCCTATGTCTGTCTTCGTCTCGTATGTCAGCACGTGTCTGCGCGGGCGTATGTGAATTGTTTGTGTGGATGTGTGTAAGTGTGTGTGTGTGTGTCTGTGTGTCTGTTGGTGTGTGAGGGTCCTCCCTTTCCGTACGTCGTATGTCAGCACGTGTCTCTGTGTGTGTTTGTGCACGGGCGTATGTGAATTGTGTTTGTGTGTGTGTAATGTGTATGTGTGTGACCGTCGGTGTGTGAGGGTCCTCCCTTTCCGTACGTCGTATGTCAGCTCGTGGCTGTGTGTGAGTGTGTGTGCACGGGCGTATGTGAATTGTGTTTGTATGTGTGTGTCCGTCAATGTGTGAGGGTCCTCCCTTTCCGTACGTCGTATGTCAGCTCGTGTCTGTATGTGTGTGTGCTCGTGCATGTGAATTGTTTTGTGTGTGTCTCTGTGTGTGTTTATTGTGTTTCTGCGTATGTGTGCGTGTGTTCGTCTGTAAACGTGTATACTCCCCGTATGTCTCTACGCCCCTCCATACCTGGTGCCTGCCGGCGGCCCAGGCGCGGTAGTCGGCGGCGGCGCGGCGCATGCGCGCGAGGTAGGCGGGCGCGGCGCGGCCGGACGCCCACGCCGCGACGCCGCCCGGCAGCCCGCCCACCGCCGGCTCGTCGTAGTACGTCAGCACGAACTCCATGCCCGGCTGCGGGGTCAAACGGTCCATTACATATGAGCTTGAATACAGACGTATTCCTAAGTACGGATATTTAGTACTACTCGACCAAAACAATTAGGCGCATGACGGTTGAAACGTGCTTAGAACTACGGATTTTACACCATAGTGGTGTATGTTCAATAGTCTAGTATTTATTAAAGCACTTTCATGTGTTTAATATATTCGCAGACATGGAATATTTTCTGTCCTTCTGGAATTATTTCTGCCTGTTACAGCACACATTCGATTTTTGACTGGGAGACAGGAATACTGAGCCCATACATATTTTCTTGTTAAAACAATTGCATATTTTCAATGTAAGAGTTCTTTCTCCTCCACGAATAGTCTTTTTCTTACCCATTTTGAGGTTTATTGACGAATAATCAATTAATTTAATAATAACTTTAAAAATTCAACAATCACTCATTAAACTATCATTATAACGAAATAACAATAAACACGAGCTGACTAACGTAAACACCTAGACGATACACAACTGCACGTCACTAGGGAATGCGCGGGGACAGAAGCGCGGTGCGGGGTACGGAACCGCTTTTGTTTCATGCGCCTAATTGTTGTGGTCAAATAACACGCATATCGTGCGGCATTAGCCGCTGCCTGCAACTGCCTATATGAGTTCCCAGCAGCCCATAGCCAACGAGTTCCTGGCATACAAACCACGACACGATCACGCGCGACACGATCACGTACACGCGCCCGCTGGACGCGCGCGTCTCCACTGACCGAGCGACCCACCTTGTCCTGGTCGTGCAGCGTGCGCACGAGCATGTGGCTCCAGTACTCGAGCACGCGCACCGCGCGCGGCGTCTCCGGCACGGCGGGGTGCGAGCACGAGCGCGACACGATCACGTACGCGCGCCCGCTGGACGCGCGCGTCTGTCTCTCGCGCGCGTACATCTCTTGCGATTTGCGCTTCGCTTTCGCGTGCACGCTCGACGTTTCGAAGTAGGTCGGCGGGGCGTCCGTTTCGATCGGCGCGCCGGTCGTCTCGAACTCCTTGTGGCGTCTGATGTACACGTAATCGCGGTTCGCGAATAGTCTCTGGGGGAAATGAAATAGTACACATTTAAACGACCTTGAATACCACGGTGTTCACGATAACTATTGTGCTACTCAGGGTGGCAGGGTAGCGTATATAAGGAAGGATTGAGTGAATGAATGGAAAATGAATGGACAATGAGAGTGACGGAAAGAATTGAGGGAAAGAAGAGAATGTGTGTCCGAGTGAAATGGGAGTAAAAGAGTTTAAATTAGAAGTAACAATGAGCAAGCTTGAATGAATCGTGAGGGACATGAGAATGTGTGTATGAGTGTGTGAGTCAATGAGTGTGTGCGAACGGGTAAATGCGAGTAGTGTGTGTGACTATGTACAAGAGTGGGATGAGACAATGAGTCTGACTGAATGTGGGTACTTGATGAGTGTGTGTGACTACGAACAAGAGTGTGAGTGGGAAGTGACAATGAGTCTGAATATGGGTAGCTAATGAGTATGTGTGGTACTCACTGGCCACAGCACCTCCCAGTGCAGCACGGCCTGGTCGGGCACGCCGGCGACGCGGCGCTGCACCACCGCCAGCGCCGCGACGGCCGCGTCCCACGCGCGACGGTACGCGCCGTCCACTTGCACCGCGGCGAAGTCGCGCGCGTTCACTTCTGGGTAGCGGCCGTATACTGTGAGGTCATGGTTATACCGTTACAATTAAAGGCCGTTTTCAGGGTTCTGTTCTGTCAGGGCTTTTTTTAAATTGAAGTAACAAACGAGCATGCAGTCCACCTGATGGTAAGTGATCACTGCCGCTCATGGACATCTGTAAGCAACTTCAAACAGAACATGGGTTCTATCTGAAGTTAATCACAGATGCGTCGCTACTCCCGAGGACTAAGATGGTCGCCTCATAAAAAAGTGTGCCGGTAACCACACTCTTCGCAACGAAACGCAAAAACTGCTTCACGCTAGAAATAAGTGTGGCGGTGGTACTTTCCCGGGCGAACTACACTGGTCCTACCACCTATGAAGCTAACTTCAGGGTGTCGGCTTTTGTGATGGTGTGCGCATGCATCGTAAAAATTTACTCTCATGATTTTTCCCTAACGCGCCAGTATAACTTCAAAAACTCACAATACGACATAAAAGCCAATCTAGCACTTACCTATATTTCCGTTTCACCTTCAACCGGCGACCTTGTCGTTATCTAGTATAACCCGATAATTATTGACGTCATGAGTACATAGATGAGAGCAGCGCATATAAGGGTAAGAACGCACCAGGCTTTTTAGACGTCTGTGTCAGGAGGGCAGTTTTTCGAGTGTATATAGGTATGTATGTTGGGTACAACCCATTATTGTCTCACTGCTGGGCATGGACCTTCTCTCAAAATCAGAGATCTTTAGGCTATAGTAAACCGTGGTCAAGTGCGAGTTGGTGGACTTCACACTTAGAGAACTTTTTAAAGAACTCTCGGGTGTGTAGGTTTCCTCACGATGTTTTCCTTCACCGAAAAGCAGTGATAATTAATTTCTAATACGCACATAAATCAGTGGTACGTGCCTGGGTTTGAACCTCGAACTTCCCGATTGAGAGGACAAGTTTTAACCATTAGGCTATCGCTGCTGTTATCTAGTATAACCCTATAATTATTGACGTCATTAGTACATGAGGGCAGCGCATATAAGGGTAAAAACGCACTAGGCTTTTTGGCCGTCTGCATCAAGAGGAAGGCAGTTTTTCGAGCGTATGTAGGCGTAAGCTTGTCGCGAGATTGTCCACATTAAATTTTGCTCAGATCTATGTCAGCGGTTTCCTGCCCTAATCTCGCGACAAGCTTTTATATGATAGAAAATTGTACGATGCAACAAAATGATGGGTTTGAGTACTACAATATTTATTTTTTCCTTTTCAGTGTATAATGTCGTACACATTTTAATTCGCTCGACGAAGACTACGTTATTATTCGACTGCGTCAGAGGGATGACAATATTCTTCAACATACATACTTATGTCAATTACTTTGGCACGCTATAGCTTGGCTTATGGCAAAATGGCTTAACGGATTTTTTTTTATCTGACTGAAGTAGCAAACGAGCATGCAGTCCACCTGATGGTAAGTGGCCACTGCCGCCCATGGACATCTGTAATCAACGTCATACAGAACAAGGGTTCCATCTGAAGTCAATCACCACACCACACCCTTCTATCGAAACGCAAGAACTGCTTAGCTAGAAATAGATGTGGGTTTGGTACTTCCCCGGTCGAACTACACTGGTTCTACCACCTTCAACGGATTGTAACATACTAGTCACTTGTCGCAACGGTCGAAATTCGTCCCTAATTTAATCCAAACACTAAACTTATACTGTCCAAAGTAGCACGTGTATACCTCAAATTGAAATGAAATGTCTTTATTTTGCATATGCCTTCGGGGGCGCTTACAAATTGTCAGTTACATAAATATATATATATTTTTTTACACTACCACCGTATCAGAACACGACCTCAACTAAAAAGATCCGGCAAGAAACTCAGTGGGTTTGTCTTATTCAATTCAACTAAATTGTATTAATTTTCATTGATATCATTGATAATCATGACCACTTATAGTTATTGTGTGAATACCCAAAGATCCTAAGATTATAATGATGTTAAAGAGAGAGAGAGAGAGAGAGCTCTATGTCATAACGTCACTGCTCAAACGTCCGTAAACCGCCCAGTGCGAACGCACCCTAACTGATGGAACCGAACAGATGCGAATCATACTTGTTAAAATAGATTGCACATTATGTAATTATATCAACGTTGAGATGACAATGGATAACTTATATTATCTATGTGTTACTAGGGTTTATCTTTACGATAACACTGTCTACTGTGTGCGTATACCTTTTGCAATATGATAGTAGCAACGAGCATAAAGTCCACCTGATGATAAGTGGCTACTGCCGCACATGGATATCTGCAGGCAACTTCATATAGAACATGAGTTCTGCCGGAAGTCAATCAAATACGGTAGAACCAGTGTCGTTCGGCTGGGAACGTACCACCGCCACGCCTGTTTCTAACGTGAAGCATTTCTTGTGTTTCGATAGAAGGGTGTGGTTGCCGGCACACTTTTATATGACGCGACCGTCTTAGTCCTCGGGAGCAGCGACGTATATGTGATTGACTTCAAGTGGAACCCATGTTCTGTATATAGTTGATTAAAGATGTCCATGGGCGTCAGTGACCACTTACCATCAGATGGACTGAATGCTAGTTTGCTACTTCAATCTTATATAAAAAATAAAATAATAAAAAAAAATGCCACTCCCGAGGACTACGATCGTCGCCTCATACAAAAGTAAGCCGGCAACCACGGATCCATCTGAAGTCAATCACAGACGCCCTTGTTTCGAGGACTAAAATATTGTTTATTTATCTCTCAGTGATAGTTTTTTCTTCAATTATTACGCTTACGCACTGTGTAATATTTAGAGGTATATTAACATATAGTCAGGAACGATGCCGAAAATCACACGTTCACCGCCTAGGACTCCTACTTTGGACACCGAAAAACATCTCCAGTTTTCGACACCAACTGAGGAGGAGTCCGTGAACATAACTACAAGAACAAAGCGGCTTCAACCTCAACCGTCACCTGCGACTGAATGGAATGCCTTTGAGAATAAAATAACGAATCTACTCTCAAATTGGAAAAAAGATCAGGATATAGTGTTGGAAAAATTAACATCGGAAATTACCGAGATTAAGCGTCAAAATGCGGAGATACAAAAAGCCAATGCTGAAACACTTAAAACAATTGAATTCTTAAGTAATGACTACGACTGTCTTAAAAAGTCACTACAGAAAATCGAGAATGAAAATGTTGAGCAGCGCAATTATATTACACAGTTAGAAAATAAAATAACTGATCTCCAGCGTTATACACGCTCTTCGTGTATTGAAATACGCAACGTCCCGGCTAGCGAGAAAGAAACAAATAGCCACCTCACCACTATTGTCCTCAAAACTTGCAGCACCCTGCAGCCTTCTCATAAGACGCCTCAATTACGAGATGTTTACCGATTGCCTGGTAAAAAAGGGTCAAATAGACCAATTGTTGCAGAATTCTTAACTGTCACAGAAAAAAATCAAATCCTGGAAGCATCCCGGACGTTCAATAAAGGTCTTCCTCCTGCTGAAAAACTGAATACAGGCCACATTGGTATAGCCGGAGAATTGAAACCGGTATACGTTGCCGATTACTTACCTGTTAGTCAACGACAACTGTTCTACGAGACGAGAGTTTTTGCTAAAACTAATAAATATAACTTTTGCTGGTGTCAAAATGGTAAAATTTTTCTTCGTAAACGTGAAGGAGAGAATTCTATTGTTATTAATTCTAAGCACTGTCTTAACAGATTGCTTGCAACACCGTGTTAACTATACTATAGATAATGTTTTCGGTATAATCTATTGTATTAAACTTATCTACAAAAAAATATATTACTGTCTTATAATTGTAAACTTAATATGTGTTTTTCTAACTTTCTATTACTTTAGTAGAGAACTTACTTTCTATATTTTTATACTTACATTAAGAACTGCCTTTTTAAACAAATATAGTAATTTTTTACACAAAAAATACACAATAATACACAATTCACATACAATATTCCCTCGTAATAAGAATAACATGGATAAAAAAATTGATAAAAAATTCAGAGTGTTCAAGTTCAAGTTTAAACTCCTAAAATACTCTAATATACTCCTACACAAAAATAACACTTTACTACACATATACCTTACACTTTACTACATATACCGCATTTTATTAGTAATCGTGTGCAAACATAATATTATTACTCACACACAATATACTTACAATAATCTACACCACATTCCTATCGGGGTCAGTCACATTAAAAATAAAATAATAATTTACTTCGCAATAACTTCAGATATTTATGAACTCACAGTAATTTTCTTTATATACAGCTTTTTGGCCCTATGCTTACCTTGCCAGTCTAACAATAGTATCACTTATATGGTCTTGCGTTATCTTCTAAACAATGATTGATAAAACAATTATTGAGGAAATTGATTCCTCTTGCAAGATACAATCCTATATTTGTAAACCTGAGGCATGTATGCAGTTTGCTACAATATCGCCCAAATCCATCAATATAATGCATCTTAATATACGAAGCATAAACTGCAATTTTGATAATTTTAGAGTATTTCTGGTTAGTATAAAAATATCCTGCGAAATTATTATTTTATCCGAGTGTTGGCTTAAGAAATGTAAATCGATACCAGTGTTAGAAGGATACGTCTCTTATCATACGAAAAAGTCGGGTAATCAAAATGATGGGGTCATAATGTATGTGAAATCAGAGGTGTCACATTCAACTGTAGAGCACCAAATGACAGATGCTAGTTGCTTAGTTTGTAACATAAATAATAATAGTTTTGCAGTTATTGGAATATATCGTTCCCCATCTGTACGTAATTACGATAACTTTATTTTGGAGCTGGATAACGTACTCACTTTATCTTCACACAAAAAACATGTTGTAATCATGGGTGATATTAATATAGATATTACCCCAAATAATATAACTCAACAAGCTAGTGATTACCTTAATTTGATTGCCGCTCATGGCCTTTCTTCTGCACACTTTCTACCGACACGTGACACGTCTTGTATAGATCATGTAATGGTAAAATCTAATGCTAGAACAGTCACTCTTGTGCTTGATACATATATTACTGACCATAGGCCCACATTTGTTAACATGGAATTTGCACGAATTACACCTAAACCTCAATGTATACGTAATGTTACTGACCACCATACAATCATCACACAGATATGTTCGACGGATTTTACTATCGTCACGAACAATAATGATGCAAACACATCTGCAGAACTGTTGATATCAACTATTGGAGCAATTATACAGAAAAACACCAAATTAGTACGCGTATCTTCTAAAAATAAAATTATAAAACCTTGGATAACCCAAGGTCTACTTAGGTGTATTCGTAATAGAGACAAAATGTCTCGCGACCTGAAAAAATACCCTAAGAACTATACACTTAAAATTACTTACATTAGGTATCGAAATTTTTGTAATAAATTGTTAAAACATCTAAAAACATCTTTTGAAAAATCTGAATTCCTTAAAGCCAAAAATAACCCCAAAGCTACTTGGAAAGTCATTAAAGATATAACAAATCTAAATAATAAAGTAGAAGCTCCCGTGGATTTAATTAAGGTTTCCTCCGATATTATGTCATCCATAAATAATATTAATAATTTCTTTTCAACCGTAGGCAAAAACTTGGCAGAAAAATTTCATCGTAACCCATTATGTGGTGATAGAATAAAAATAGACAGTCTCTCAAATTCCTTAGTACTGCTACCGACTGATGAAACAGAGATAGACACTATTATTACTAGTCTGCCCTCGGATGCAGCGGCTGGGTGGGACAATATAACCCCTAGGATTCTAAAATCTTGTAGATCTGCGTTAGTCCCTGCTATTACACACATCTGTAATTTATCGATGTCATCAGGCATGTTCCCTAAAATTTTTAAAAAGGCCGTGGTGCACCCAATATTTAAGAGCGGTGACAAATCTAATATTACTAATTACCGACCAATTTCAATTTTACCGGTCATATCCAAGGTACTGGAAAAAGTCTTAAATAAACGCCTAATGAACTTCTTAGAGGCACACAACCTGTTGGCGGCCAATCAATATGGTTTCAGACGAGGCAAGTCTACTGAAGATGCCGTCACCTCTCTTATAAATCATGTTGTTTCTACACTTGATAGTAAGATGAAGTGTATAGGTATATTTCTAGATATTTCCAAGGCGTTCGATGCTGTATCTATTCCTCATCTTCTGTCTAAACTAGAAGCCATAGGTGTAAGGGGTTACGCTTACAAAATTTTTCAAGATTATCTTTGTGATCGAACTCAATGTGTTAAAATTAATAACTTAATTAGTGACAGTAAACCCTTAGATTATGGTGTGCCTCAAGGCTCAGTATTGGGATCTACCTTATTTTTAATCTATATTAATAATCTATGCAAACTTTCTCTTTCAAACTGTTCTATATTTACTTATGCAGATGATACGGCATTGATTGTACATGGTAAAGACTGGCCCATAACATTTAAACTTGCTGAACTAAATCTTAAATTAGTGTTGAATTGGTTATCCAATAATCTTCTTACTGTAAACCTAACTAAAACTGTATACCTACCATTCTCATTACAATCCACCACATTACCTACCTCAAACTCATTTACAATTACAGCCCACACTTGCATATCATCCACCGCTCCTATTCAATGTCAATGTCCACAACTGCAAGAATGCGCTTCCACTAAGTACCTAGGTGTACATATTGATAATTTATTAAATTGGAAAAATCATCTTGAAATGTCTACTACCCGAGTACGAAAACTAATAAACATCTTTAAAAAATTGAGACAATCGGCTGACTATGATACGTTAAAATTAATATATTACTCACTGTGCCAATCAGTTCTGACATACTGCATCACTGCTTGGGGCGGGGCATCTAAAACGCATATGATGCATTTGGAACGAGCACAAAGGGCTGTCCTGAAGGTCATGACTTGCAAACCATTTCGGTATCCAACTAGGACTCTTCTTGACGAATGTCGTGTCCTCTCAGTAAGACAGCTCTTTGTTCTACAAACAATACTTCGCAAACATTCCTTAATACCTTACGATCCTAACTGTATTAAAAAACGCCGCGTTTATAAGATTTACCCAACCCCAGCAGCCAAAACTGCTCTTGCTAGAAGACACTTTGATGTGATCGGAAATTATCTTTACAATATAGCTAATAAACATTGTAACATTTTTCCCTTGTGTAGAATAAAATGTAAATTTGAAGTGTACAATTGGCTACAAAAACAAAACTATAGTGAAACGGAGGAGTTAGTAAAATCATCAATGTTATAATATTTATTATTATTTATATTTTTTTTTTTTTTTTTTTTTTTATTATTACGGTTCACATACATACATACCCACACATACCCACATGCACAAGCACACACACACACACACACACACACACACACACACACACACACACACACACACACACACACACACACACACACACTAATATGCTTATTAATGTAATATGGTTGTACTGTACTTCTGTAGCCGTCCGAATGCAAATCTATGTAATCCATCGTAAATAATGGACGCTGGTGCCCATAACACAAGTTGAATCTTAAAATGGGCACCAGAGTTTAATAAACCACATGTTTAAAATACTTTAAATGCATTCACAATCCTGTTTCATAAAACTGTGTATGTACCTACTTTTTATGAACAATAAAATTATTATTATTATTATTTATTATTACTAAAATGGTCGCCTCATTTGAAAGTGAGCTCAACCACAACCTTCCATTTTATAAAAGAACTGCTACACGCTAGACAAAAATGTGGCACACATATAGGGATTGCAATCCGGAAAACCGGATCCGGTAATCCAGCGGACCCGGCACAAATTTACACAAACCGGATCCGGTACCAATTCAGAACCGTATCCGGACCTCCACCGGATCCGGTGATTGTATATTTTGACAACGATTTCACATTATAAAAATAATTACCGTTAGAAATTGAACTTTTTTTTACACTGTTTAGCCGTTCGATTAATGCCGCCGGATCCAGTCGGATCCGGCCGGATTGAGAAAAAAACGGCCGGATTAAAAATGAGGCCGGATTGCAACCCCTACACACATACCGCCGTCCTTCCCGGGGTCGCCAGATTAGACCGTTTGAGCTCCCACTCATGCCCGCGACCCTGGAATACCACTTTCAGTCGCCTCTTACGACAGGCAAGGGATGCCGTAGCCCTATTCTGTTCCCAGAAGTACAGGGCCACTTGTTCCACCTGGTAAAGTTACTCACCTTTGTAGGCATAAAGTCCCTGCCCAGGTTTGTACTCCTTCCTCCATATGATGACGTCCTCAGCCTCCATGTACGGAACCCAGCCGTCCGGAGACTCCTCACTCTGGGGTTCCTTACACCTGAAGATGATGAGAAGAAATGAAAACAAATATTCCTTTGCAAGAATATATTAGGTGTTTTTTATCATGCTACTTCGGCAAACGAGCATGCAGTGCACCTGATGGTAAGTGGTCACTGATGCCCATGGACATCTGTAAGCAACTTCATATATAACATGGGTTCTATCTGAAGTCAATCACAGATGTGTTGCTACTCCCGAGGACCATGCTGGTCGCCTCATATAAAAGTGTGCCGGCAACCACACCCTTCCATCTCGCGCAAGAAATGCTTCACGCTAGAAATAGATGTTGCGGTGGTACTTCCCCGGTCGAACTACACTGATTCTACCACCTGTTAATGTAATTTTCAAGCAAAATGGGAAGACATTGACGGTTTAACCGGGGTGTTATTATCTCCACACCTATTTCTAGCGAGCGACCATCACAGTCGTCGCGAATGGCAACGAAATTGTCGTAATTATTATTGAAGTAGCGAATCAATTTAAGTAGCAAGTCACAGGTGCGTTGTTAGCTTGTTTCGGCTATAGCGGAATAATCAGCCCCGATTTCAGCTTCGGCCGAAAATCGTAGGTAGAACCAGTGTAGTTCGACCGGGGAAGTACCACCGCCACACCTATTTCTAGCGTGAAGCATTTGCGTTTCGATGGAAGGGTGTGGTTGACGGCACACTTTTATATGAGACTACCATCATACTCCTCGGGCGTAGCAACACATCTGTGATTGACTTCAGATATAACCCATGTTCTGTTTGAAGTTGTTTACAGATGTCGCAGGGCGGCAGTGACCACTTACCATCAGGTGGACTGCAACGTTTGCCACTTCAATCAGATAAAAAACAACCTTCAGTCGGACACTGCACCACTATTCCATCAGTAATAACACGCTACACGCTTTCTGCACTCATAGCCCCACACTAGGATTTTCTCCTGTGTCGTGGGTACCATGGACACAGACAAGACGAATACACAAACACCCAGACCCAAAACATGAATCTAAACTCATCATTCAGAAACCTGTCTGGCCGGGAATCGAACCCGGGAGCCATTGCGCGTCAGACCGGTAAGGTAACCGCTCCGCCACGCGGTTCGTCACATTGTTGTGTCGGTGGTTTCCTACCAGTGTTTCAATGATACTCACATACAATAACAGACCCCACTCTGTTTCCTGTCAATCACTAGCCTCTTGCCACAGCTGGTGCAGTACAGCGTCATCTTGGCGAGCTCCTGAACGTTCTGAAGCTCGGAGAGCAGTGCCTGGAAGAAGGTATAGTTTAAATAGGGTCAATTTACGGTAGGAATCCTAATTTTGAGCAATCTTACGTGTGATGAGGGGGACAAATCTGTGCATCTCACCAACGGGGAAGGGGAAATCGAAAAATCTTTGAAGGTGGTACAACCAGTGTAGTTCGACCAAGGCTCAAAAGAAGCCTCAACGACGCTGGGCGTTGCTCCGCGGACCTTCACTGCAAATTATAGTAAATATGTCGACATGCAGCAGAAGTGAGTGTTATTATCTCAAATCAAATCAAAATCAAAAAATCCTTTATTAAATAGTATATTATACAGTGCATGGGATCTCCCTTGGTAAGTTTATTACCTGTGGTAGGGGAGTCCACTCTTCTGTGGTCGCCTACCATTCTTACAATTTAGCAATCAAGCAATGTTCAAGGTGGTAGAACCAGTGTAGTTCGACCGGGAAGCACCACCGCCACACCTATTTCTAGCGTGAAGCATTTCTTGTGTTTCGATGGGTGTGGTTGCCGGCACTCTTTTATATGAGGCGACCATCATAGTCCTCGGGAGTGGCAAAGCAGCTGTGATTGACTTCAGATAGAACCCCATGTTCTGTATGAAGTTGCTTACAGTTGTCCATGAGCGGCAGTGACCACTTACCATCAGGTGGTCTGCATGCTCGTTTACTACTTCAATCTTATAGAAAAACTTAACCATGTTATCCATGGAAAGTGTTACCCGTTTCCCATCAGGTGGCCTGGATGCTCATTTGCTCCTTCAATCTTATAAATAAAAAAATATATACGAGATATTACCCGAAACTCCCCTTCCCCATTATATAAGATTTGGTGGGATGCTACTAGATGCTACCCCCCCCCCTCCCCTCTCGCCTCTAAATGACTCACGTAATTATCGGATGACCCTAACAATATCAGCGTCACACATTCGATAGCGTTAGATAACATATCATACATCGTTATCCCATTATAGTGAGTAAAAGTCGAGGTAAAGTCATATTGTTTGTTCGTCAATCCATTACTGTCCCACGACCGAGTCTCCTTTCAGACTGAGAGTTTTAGCGATAGCCCACCGCGATGGCCAAGTGCGAAATGCCTTCAGGTACCTTTGAGAACCGAACGGTTCAAGCTACCACTCTAGCCGCCCGCAACCCCGGAAGCCCCTTTTAGTCGTCTCTTACAGGCAGGGGCTACTGTAGCCCTATTCTGATCCCGGAACTACAGGGACGACTAAATATCATCTATCCTTAACTTTGTATGTAGGAGCTAGTATGGGTTTTAGTGCGGTAAAAATTCCACATAACCCTGCGTCGCTCCCACGGTGTCGGGTACCTTTTGAAGGTTTCCCCCTAGGAGCTGGTATGAAGTGTAGCTGCCAGGGAACCAATGACAAGAGAAGGACATTTTCCCTATAGCAAAATAAACTATGTAATGTGTTTATTTTCTTTATAAAAATTAAAATAATCAGCATTTTATATAAAGCAGGTTTAAATGTAAGTAAACAATGTAAATTATAATGTAATTGTATGTGTAAAGAAGGTTAAACAATAA
Organism: Spicauda simplicius; assembly: GCA_949699795.1. NCBI lineage: Eukaryota > Metazoa > Arthropoda > Insecta > Lepidoptera > Hesperiidae > Spicauda > Spicauda simplicius. Next base: position 4,497,647 of record OX453087.1, read on the forward strand.
AAAACTAACCGATAGAGATTAAACAAACGACATAGGGATACTTGTCAATTGATGATTATAAATAGGTACAACAGTTTATAAGGAGGTAAGTATGTCAAATAATAAAAAAAAACGTGCGGCACTCGGGGACTGCCGCGGGAAAGCTAAAGCATAGGATTTTTTGGTTTACTTATGCAATTATAATTATTTATTTATGCAGTATTTTTGAAGTGAAACTTCTTTAGGCGCATGAGGGTAAAATTTTTACAGATGAAACGTCACGCCGGTATGCAACGGAAGTTCGCTCTGTCTTACTCTCTCTCAATCGAGACCGATTGAGAGAGAGTAAGACAGGGCGAACGTAGCATGAGCAACTAGCCGTGGAGTGAGAGTAGGGAGCAAGCGAGTGAGAAAGATTGAGAGAAAAAGTGAGACAGAGCGAACGTCGTATCACGCCTTTTTCTCTTCCTCTTAATCTTGGAAATTTAAAGTTTTAGATTTGTATAAATATAAACAAGATTTATAAATTAGTTCGCCAAAGAAGTTTCACTTCTGACATGTGTACTTTGTACGCACGCATGTTTTTTTTTTCTTTGATATACTTTCTCACAAACAGCTGCTTACATATTCGTCCGATTTCCGAGCAGCTCGTCTCGATCCGTGCGAGCTTCGTACTGTCGTACCATATACTTACACGTTAAGCGAACGCTCAACCGCGCTACATGGTTGGCGGATAGAGGGATGTTAGGTTTTTTCGTTACGGAATTCCTTGATTCGGTCGCCGTGCTCAAAGCCCGCGATAAAGGCTATGCAATAGCTTAATAAAATGGCACATAATAATGGGCATGTCTTTTATTTCTTTATATTTTTTATCACATAAAATAAAATCATAATTTAAGAGAATCAATTTAAGGACAAATTGTCCAAAAATATATTTATAGTCCATATCTTGAAATAATATTTTGTTTGCATCTATTTTCATTAAAATCCATAAATTCTATTAAAAGTTGTGTAACATTTTTTAAATGCAGGAAAATTGCATTCTTTAAATGCAGGTAAAACCACAAGGCACACATAAACACGACCATACACTTTTAGAGAAAGAAGAGAAAGATTATCTACAATGGAAAATGTTATTGAGAATGTTGTTTTGTAGTTGTTGACATTAAAAACAAAAGGTTCTAATTATAGAACACAAAGTCATCTTGTTTACTTGTAAAATTTTTAGTTAGGTATGTTTTATTTTATTATAAGACTAGCAGTTGCCTGCGACTTCGTATGCGTTTCCGTCGTTTTTCGTAAAAAAAATAACCTATGTCCATCCTCACGGTACAGTGGTTTTGATGTAACAGACAGACATATGCTGTAAGACATTTTTATATAGGTAATTTTAAGAAGAACATTTCTGTCATACATGATTTCTGTGTAGCTTTAACAATTAAGTTTGCACACGTGACGGAAGCTTAAAAAATGAAGTAACTTATAAAGACAGACAGACAGACAAAAAATTTACTGATTGCATTTTTCGCATCAGTATCGATCCCTAATTACCCCCTGATAGTTATTTTGGAAATATATTTCATGTACAGAATTGACCTCTGTACTGTTTTATTATATAAGTATAGATTGAAATAGCAAATGACGCCGTAGGAGCGACGCAGGGTTATGTGGGATTTTTACCGCACTACAACCCCCCCCAGTGACCGGCTTGTGAGGACTCCGGGATCTCCAAAGGAATGCAACCGGAGTCCTCTGAGCGTGTTGCCCCATCAGGCTCTTCACAGATGGGCGGCTAGGCCCTCCACTTCATCTGGTCTTTACGACAGAATATGACCACGCATACCGTCGCCCTTCACAGGGTCGCCTGTACCGTAGCCCTATTCGAATCCCAGAACTACAAACTACTATGACCACAGAAATAACCTAGTTATGTACAAGATCATTAGGCCTTTTTCAGGGTTCATTATTTTAAACTTTGTTCCGATCTGGTGGTAGTGTAAGAAAAAAATGTGTAACTGACAATTTGTAAGCGCCCCATAGGGCTGTACAAAGTAAAGACATTTCATTTCATTTTGTGTGTTTAATACACAGTGAAACAGCAATATTAAGATGAGTGAGATAAAACTGCTGGACATAGGTCTTGTCTCAGAATGAGAGAGTTTAGGCCATAGTCCACCGCGCTGGCCAAGTGCGAATTGGTGGATTTCACACGCCTCCGAAAACTTTTTTTTAAGAACTCTCGGGTGTGTAGGTTTCCTCACAATGTTTTCTTTTACCGACAAGCAGTGATAATTAATTTCTAATACGCACATAAATCAGTGGTGTGTGCCTGGATTTGAACCTGGGACCTCCTGAACGAGGACAAATCTCAACTATTAGGCTGTCACTGCTCTATCTCATCATTGATGGGTTGATAAGAGATAAAAATACTGTAAGTTAATCTGTATTTTTAAATGTTTCATTTGTACTTTTATTTATCTCCAGCTTTTTAACTGCGTGTTAAGGAGTTAATAAACTTGGACTAAATGGCAAAAAACCAAGACAGTAAAATATTTAAAAAATAAATAAATGGCAAAAATATAAAGGACAAAACAATGCTTGAAAATATTGAAACAAAGTACCTCCAGCTCATCGTCAGTGATGCCCTGATCACAATTGTACGTCGAATCCTCATCTTCACGATTCTTAAACGCAGCGGTCGCTAGCAAGAACGTCCGCCGCGGCCGTATTGCGTACTTGAAGCACTGTAAGACCTCTCTCACACCGCGTTCCCTACACCTCCTCACGACAGAGTTCACTAAATTAGTCCTGTACCACACACTCCATAGCCGAACTACACCGAAGTTCCGAAAAATAAATCGGAATTTCATACTTGACATAGTCATTCAAAAACTCCTCCACGTTACATAACTAATAGTTATTCGCGGTTTTTGGAGTAAATAATGTGTTTTACGGGTTTAGTTTAAATAGAATCGTTCAGAACGTGAAGTGTTATTGCGAAATATAACCTCTTTCTGTAATCAAGTATCAACTATCAACTGTCTTTGACAGTCGAATGACAGACAGGGCGGCGCTAGCGGGCTCAGTTCATTGCCAGTACAAAAAAATGTTTATTTTTGCATAAAATCGATTTTAAAATAAGCGATTCAGAAAGACATATTTGATACTGATGTCAATTATGACTCATGTAAATATTTTACTATTGAAATCAAAACTTAAGTATGCTATTACATGAATAGCGAATTACTTCACTCATATTTTTTTATTCATAATATTATAGCCCAATGCGCGTTTCATACTTGTGACGTCTGATGCAATGATAACTTAATGTTACAGTCATACTGTTTATGAAATTTCCTTTTATTGATAAATCTATCATAAACTTATCTATCTTAAACATATATTTTTTAGACTTGGTGTTTCATCTTAAATTTTAACATATTAGTCACGATGAGTCGGTTAACGACATTTCATTTAAATATTACAGATTATATTATTTCCGCGAGTGGGGCGCTTCTGTTACTTTTATTACGGTAATGATTATCCTGTATGTTTATTCAGGTCATAAATTATGTGCGTGCCAAATTTCAAAGAAAGTAGCGTAACAAACACAAATAGAAACATAAAAACTTACGCATTAATATTATTAACTTATCTTAGTTATGAAAAAGATGAATTGTAATAGATATTGCAGTTAAAAATTGTATTTTCTCAAACCATGGCAGGATCTAGAAATTTATTTACATTTTTACACTTAATTATTTTTGTATAATTTAAAGTTTTTTTTTTAAAGATAGAAAGCAAATAATATTAAAATGTATGTGTTTAATTTATTCGGTATTAAATAAATAAATTGGGTCGATACTTTGTCTTTATGCAGCATAGATTTATATTTACATCTGGCAACATATTGGCTTTTCTTTTTTTTTCTTTCAATTCCACGATCGACGACGAACGGAGGCGTGCGTACGTTCGATCGCTTGGTCATTCACGTCACCTTTTTACCTTCAAATGTCTGATTTTTGCATCCCACATGCTTAGGGGTAACCGAAATAAGAAAAAAAATAGAACTCCACGCACCAGAAGAAAAGTTCGGGCGGCCGCAGACGTAAATGTAAACTAGAAAGTGTGTGAACGTCGCGAGGTATAACTTTCGTCCGGTTCAATCTGGATTTGGGCAGTTCAAGCCGCGTTTCGAGCACCCTTTCCCTCGAATTTAATTTATTAGCGAAGTTTGGTGTTGTGTTTTGACTTTAATTTATTGTTTCCGTTATTTGGAAAGTTTTTGTGGTGTATTTTGCTATTTTTATTAAGTAAACCAATACAAAATGTCCGAAGAGTCGTCAGCGGATCGCAATGTAGAAATATGGAAGATTAAGAAGCTGATAAAGAGCTTGGAGATGGCTAGGGGGTGAGTTTGATTGATGTTCTTTGGCTTGTTGTGCGCGTGGTTTATACAGTTGTATGGCCGCGCTAAGTTTTTGGGCTTGCTATTGGAGGATGCCAGCAAGACTGCGTCATAAGGGAGCACATGCGCACATCATAACCTAGCGGAAGAGGGGGACCGATGTGATTTACGTCTCCATAACTCCCGTTGTCTAGCGACGCCATTGCGGTGTGTGGAAAATGCCACCGTCAAGCAATTTTCGACCTTAATCAATTTGACGCATCATGTGGCTGTCCACGTAAAACTTTTGCCTGTAAAAAAAGTTAAAATTGGCGCTACTTTGCAGTGTATGCAAACTTTATTTGGGAAAGGAAAATTTCCCATATTTTCGTCTCGAAAGCTGTAGTAATTATTGCAAAATTAATTGCAATACCAAACACCAAGAATACATGGGCTTTTTATACAAACATGCAAATGTGTACATTCTTATGATAACAATTCTGAGTCAAGTGGAAATGTCCTTGTATCAACCTATTATGGTAATTTTTATAAAGTACATAATATACTATCTATATCTTCTGTAACATTGCTATATGGTATACAATTAATACAACCATTATGTTTTGATTCAAGTAATGGCTTGTTTTCAAATTCTATTTGGTATTGGAATATGTTGAATAATCTTATACTAAGATGCAAGATAGGTTATTCTTAGATGAACTGATGAGAGAGTTTTAGGCCAAAGTCTTCACACACCTCTGAGAACTTATTTTTTTTTGTAAAGAACTCTTGGGTATGTAGGTTTCCTCACGATGTTTTCCTTTACTGAAAAACAGTGATAATTTCCAATACGCACATAAATCAAGGGTCGTGCCTGGGTTTGAACCTCGGACCTCCCGATCGAGGGCAAGTTTCAACCATTAGGCTATCACTGCTCTATTTTGCTAGTTAGCGCTCACTTTACACAATTTGCAGCCTTACAGCATACAGTGAGTGGAAGCTAGGAAACTTTGGTCACTCCATTTTAAAAGCAGGGCTTACTAAACCAATACCTCGCAAATTCAGTCGGCCATGAAAAGTTTGCCTACTGAGGACACAGCCTAATCTTTCTAGAAAAAGTACTGATTGCATTTCGGCACACAGTTTATGACCCAGACTAGCTGTACCCGCGACTTCGTCCGCGTGGCACGCAATGGAAGCCCTCAAGGATGAATAATTTTCCCCGTTTTTAACCGACTTCCAAAAAGGAGGAGGTTATCAATTCGTCTGTATTTTTTTTTTTTTTTTTTATATTTGTTACCTCATTTCTCCGGACTGGGTGAACCGATTTAGATGATTTTTTTTTTATTTGAAAGGTAGTGCGTGTCATAGGGTCCCATTTTTTTTTAGTATTTTTTTGACTAGGGCATCCATAAGAAAAACGCATAAGTCTTAAATTTGCATTTTCAATGTACGCGATAAATGTATGAATAACTCAATATCCCGCCAACCGATTTTGATGATTCTTTTTTTATTAGAAAGGATGTACTCCAGGGGTAGTCTGATAAGAGTTTGATAAGGTTCTAATCATAGGATCTTCAACTTTTTGGAGCAAAATAATAAAATTAGTGATAGTCGGCCGAACCTTAGCTGGAGAAGTCCAATTGAGTAAAATATAGAATAAAATTACTATGTAGGTATTTACTATGAAAAATTTGACCTTCAACTCTTCAATCCTGATGATGCAGGGGTACTGCTAGCCTGAACTATAAAAGTTGGTCGTTTGATGTTTGCGAATATATAATGAAATTGTTAAGCAAATTCATGGGACAAAAATTTGACCTTCAACTCCTCAACCCTGATGATGCAGGGGTACTTAAAGCCAAAACCATAGGAATAAGCCATTTGGTGCTTACGTATATGTTATAAGATTACTGAGCAAAAACATAAGATGAAAAATTTGACCTTCAACTCCTCAACCCTGATGATGGAGGGGTACTTCAATCCTAAACCATAGAAGTTGGCAATTTGGTGCTTACGGTTATGTAAAGAAAATACTAAGCAAAAATATAAAATCAAAAATTTGACCTTCAACTCCTCAACCCTGATGATGAAGGGGTACTTCAATCCTAAACCATAGGAGTTGGCAATTTGGTGCTTACGGTTATGTAAAAATAATACTAAGCAGAGGCACAAAATTAAAATTTTGACCTTCAACTCCTCGACCCTGATGATGAAGGGGTACTTCAATTCTAAACCATAGGAGTTGGCAATTTGGTGCTTACGGGTATGTAAAAATAATACCAAACAGAGGCACAAAATTAAAATTTTGACCTTCAACTCCTAAACCCTGATGATGCAGGGTACTGCAAGCCTGAGCCATAGAAGTTAGCCACCTGGTACTAACGTATATGTTATAAGATTACTAAGCAACAATATAAGATGAAAAATTTGACCTTCAACTCCTCAACCCTGATGATGGAGGGGTACTTCCAGAGGGGGCGCCCTGTTTGTATGAATTGTAAAAGTGTTTTATGTTTAATTTTTGTGAATATGTAGATGCACAAAGCAAACTTAGAGGCTTTATTTAAATACAAACATAAAAATATAGTCACTAAAAAGTGTAAAATAAAAACTTTTTAACAAAAAATATCTACCGACTTCCATGTCACAAAAAAGTAAAAAATAATTTAAATATATTTTGGTCTAGAACATACTCAGTACTTAGTACATAGTTCTGAAGTCGGTGCTCATATAGGACGTAGTTACCGTCGTCCAGCGAAATATGTCGAGCACCGACTTCAGGACTATGTACTAAGTACTGAGTATGTTCTAGACCAAAATATATTTAAATTATTTTTTACTTTTTTGTGACATGGAAGTCGGTAGATATTTTTTGTTAAAAAGTTTTTATTTTTCACATTTTCCATTATTTCTTTGCTCCTAATAGTTGCAGCTTGATGTTATATAGCCTAAAGCCTTCCTCGATAAATGGTCTATTCAATACAAAAAGAATTTTTAAATTCGAACCAGTAGTTCCTGAGATTAGTGCGTTCAAACAAACAAACAAACTCTTCAGCTTTATATATTAGTATAGATTAACACATAGGAAATTCATTACCATACTAGACATCAGGGAAGTTGCAAAAATAATAAAAACACTCAATTTACCGGTACATATTGTTAGTAATCTACATAAAGCTATAATTTTAAATACATGTAGAATAGGAAGAAAATTTTTGCAAATAGAAAATTGTAACTTATATTACAATTTAAATTTTCCCCTTTAACATTCACTTAAAACATACCGGGTTTATAAATCTGAGCTTTACGAAGATATAAAGAAAATAATAACAATAAATACATTATTTGCTCTCATAAGGTTACTTAGAGCTAAGCAAAACTTAATATAAGAATTTTTTTTCATGTGTCCTACACATGAAAAAATCAGTATTGCATGCCTGGGATTCGAACCTCTGATCCTCATTGAGAAGCCCGCGTTTTTTTTGCATTACTAATGCTACTTCAATATTATTTAAAACTAGCTAACCCAGTGAACTTTGTTCCGCCTAAAAGTCAAAAATCTAAAATTATCAGTGTTCCTCCACTATATTATGCATGTATTATACATAAAAACCTTCCTCTTGAATCATGTTTTAAAAAAACTGCATTGAAATCCGTAGCGTTGTTTTAAAGATCTATAAGCATTCATAGGGATAGACAGCGGGAAGTGACTTTGTTTTATCCAATATATAAAATTCTCGTGTCACAGTTTTTGTTGCCAAACTCCTCCGAAACGGCTTGACCGATTTTTACCAAATTTTATATGCTTATTCAGTAGGTCTGAGAATCGGCCAACATCTATATTTCATACCCCTTAAGGGTTGTCCACCCTTAACATTTTTTTTTATTTTTTATATGGCATAACAATGTTTGTCGGGACAGCTAGTATACTATATAGTGAAGAAAATGCTTGTAGTTATGATAAATGTCTGAAATAGGATACAGGTTAGACACAAACATGCATACAATGTGGTTTGTTATATATATTGTGACTAAAAATAACCCCGTACGCTTGGCTGATTCATTTGACTTTTATTATTCTTTGTTCTGTATTTGTGTATGTGTAAGATGCAATTCTGCGTTTGCAACTTTGTATGTGTGAGTCATAGGGTTTTAATGCTGCCATATAAAGGGTGTTTTTAAGTAGGATTGATGACCTGGGAGGTGCTGTTGCTGTGTACGCAGTGATAGCCTAATGGTTGAAACTTGTCCTCTCAATTGGGAGGTCCAGTATTCAATCCCAGGCTCGAACCACTGATTTATGTGCATATTAGAAATTAATTATCACCGCTTTTCGGGAAGGAAATACCCAAGAGTTGTTAAAAACGAGTTCTGGGAGATGTGTGAAGTCCACCAATTCGCACTTGGCCTGCTCGGTGGACTATTGCCTACTCTAACTCTCATTCTAAGTAAAGACTTGTGCTCCGCAGTGGGACAATAATGGGTTGCACCCCAAGGTGCTGTTATTATTTTAGCCTAACACCCAGTAGGTTTGATATGTAGTCCCAATTTTTTGTTTTTGTATGTGTTTATGGAAAACAACATAATAAATCTTATTGTGGGTCCATAAGTGTGGTGTTGAAGGCTATGATTGTCAGCTCATAGCAACAAATTTATGATTTACTTCAAATAGTATTCATGTTCCTACATGTACTTGCTTACAGGTGGCCATAAGGCCATAGTGACCACATAATATCAGGTGGATTACGTGCTTGTTTGCTACTTCATCTTGTCTTTTTTTATTTTGTTCTCGAGGGGGAAACCTTCAAAAGGTACCTGACGCCGTGGGAGCGACGCAGGATTATTTGGGATTTTTACCGCAAAAGCCCCTCGGTGGCTGTCCTCGGCGCTGCAAGGAGGATTCCGGGATCTCCAGAGGAACGCCACCGGAATCCTCTGAGTGCGTTGCCCCATCGGCCTCCTCCCAGATGGGCGGCTGGGCCCATCGCTCCGTCAAGTCTTTACGACGGTATACGGCCACACATACCGCCGTCCTTCCCGGGATCGCCTACTGAACGGTTCGAGCTCCCACTCTAGCCACCTAAAACCCTGGAAGCCCCTTTTAGTCGTCTCTTACGAGAGGCAGGGAGTGCCGCAGCCGAATTCTGATCCCGGAACAACAGGGACGTGGCGACTAGTCTGGTGTTGCGAATTTCAGGCAGCTGGCAGAGAATGCTTATAGCATTAAGCCCACCTTTGTACAAAATTTATGGTACATAAAGAATAAATAAATAAATAAATAAATTTCCATAGGCGACGGTGTCTACTTTCCATCAGGTAGCCCGTCTGCCTTATCGTTAAGTTATAAAAAAAACATGCGTGCGTACAAAGTACACATGTCAGAAGTGAAACTTCTTTGGCGAACTAATTTATAAATCTTGTTTATATTTATACAAATCTAAAACTTTAAATTTCCAAGATTAAGAGGAAGGGAAAAAGGCGTGATACGACGTTCGCTCCGTCTCACTTTTTCTCTCAATCTTTCTCACTCGCATGCTCCCTACTCTTACTCCACGGCTAGTTGCTCATGCTACGTTCGCCCTGTCTTACTCTCTCTCAATCGGTCTCGATCACTCTCTCTCTCTTTTCCGACACTTCCGTTGCATACCGGCGTGACGTTTCATCTGTAAAAATTTTACCCTCATGCGCCTAAAGAAGTTTCACTTCAAAAAAACTTATTAACATAATCCCTGTTTCCAGGAACGGAACATCAATGATATCCCTCATAATCCCGCCAAAGGATCAGATCTCGCGAGTGTCGAAGATGTTGGCGGACGAGTTCGGTACGGCGTCTAACATCAAGTCGCGTGTGAACCGGCTGTCTGTCCTCGGCGCTATCACATCTGTGCAACATCGACTGAAGCTGTATACTAAAGGTGAGTTTGATGCCATAAGGTTGAGGGGAGGGACGTTACTTAGGGTTACGACAGAGGAGGGATTTTACATTTCGAAGTCAAGGTGCGGAGTGAGGGGTTAAATCAGAGAGAGAGGGAAAAGTAACGGCTTTAGATGAAGAGAGGGATGGGAGATAGGGCGTAGGATGCAAAACAGAGGGTTAAAAAGAGAGGAGGGCCTTAGGGCTAAAATTAGAGTAAAAACGGTAGGAAATCAATGGTAAATTTCCATATAGGAGAGTGAGTTTAGGGCTTAAGTTTGAGGGAGATGAGAAGCGCTTAACAGTAAGGGAAATTAGGCACGTTAAGCATGGGATATGTCCCACATAGTCAACACCAAAGAATCAGATCTCGCGAGTGTCAAAGCCAGGAGAAGTTAAGGTCTTAACATGGGAGGAAATTTATGAAGTTAAAATCACTTCCCTCATGATGCCTCCGAAGGATCAAGCCTATATCTATAATCAAGTCCTGTGTAAATCTGTTATTTACGCACTATGCTTAACCACTATCGTGCAACATCGACTAAACACTTAAAAGAAAAGGCGAGTTAGACATTAAGATTTTTTATCGGACTGTTTTTTTTTTCTGACTGAAGTAGCAAACGAGCATGCAGTCCTTCTGATGGTTAGTGATCACTGCCGTCCATGGACACATGTAATCAACTACACACAGAACGTGGGTTCCATCTGAAGGCAATCACAGATGCGTTGCTACTCTCGAGGACTATGATGGTCGCCTCATATAAAAGTGTGCCGGCAACCTAGCTGCTTCACGCTAGAAATAGATGTGGCGGTGGTACTCCCCCGGTCGAACTACACTGGTTGTACCACCTTCAAAGATTAAGGAAGGAAATTTAAATACTTAAGATTTAAGGGCTGAAATCTTGGAACAGATATAGCCAGAAACCTTGCTTTAAATACTTGACAACTTTCCAAAGTTCCAAGGCGAACGAACGGTCTAGTAAAGCGTAAAGGACAAGGAGATGTCTTCTATATATTAATACGTGAAGCAAAAACTTGTGAAACATTTTTAAGTAATATGCTGCGGACGGATTAGTATGAAACTTTGCACGGTTATAGTGTCCATAAAGTCCATGGGCGGCAGTGACCACTTACCATCAGGTGGACTGCATGCTCGTTTGTTACTTCAATCTTATAAAAAAAAGAGGACGACCCGCGTGACGCAGCGGTTACCATACCTGTCTGACACGCAGTGGGTCCCGGGTTCGATTCCCGGCCAGACAGGTATTTGAATGATGAGTTTAGATTCGTGTTCTGGGTCTGGGTGTTTGTGTATTCGTCTTGTGTGTGTCCATGGCTTCCACGACACAGGAGAAAATCCTACTGTGGGGCTGTGAGTGTAGAAAGCGTTTTTTTTTAAAAAGAGTAGACGATAGATCATTACCGCTTTCTTTACAGTGCCACCAAACGGCCTGGTGATCTACTGCGGCACGATCGTCACCGAGGAGGGCAAGGAGAAGAAAGTCAACATCGACTTCGAGCCCTTCAAACCGATCAACACGTCTCTGTACCTCTGCGACAATAAGTTCCATACGGAGGCCTTGACTGCGCTGCTTGCGGATGACAACAAGTTCGGGTTTATCGTGATGGACGGAAACGGTGCGCTGTTTGGTACGCTCCAGGGTAATACGCGGGAGGTGAGTTAATGTTTTTGAAGTGAAACTTCTTTAGGCGCATGAGGGTAAATTTTTTACAGATGAAACGTCACGCCGGTATGCAACGGAAGTGTCGGAAAAGAGAGAGAGAGTGATCGAGACCGATTGAGAGAGAGTAAGACAGGGCGAACGTAGCATGAGCAACTAGCCGTGGAGTGAGAGTAGGGAGCAAGCGAGTGAGAAAGATTGAGAGAAAAAATGAGACAGAGCGAACGTCGTATCACGCCTTTTTCCCTTCCTCTTAATCTTGGAAATTTAAAGTTTTAGATTTGTATAAATATAAACAAGATTTATAAATTAGTTCGCCAAAGAAGTTTCACTTCTGACATGTGTACGCACGCATGTTTTTTTTTATATAAAATTGAAGTAGCCATGAGTATGCAATCCACCTAATGATGATGATTCACTGCCACGCATGGACGTCTGTCCATATAGAACAAGGGTTCAATCTGAAGTCAATCACAGATTACTATGCTACTCTCGAGGACTATGATGGTTGCCTCATAAAAAAGAAGGATGTGTGCAGACCTAAATACGAGAGAATTTTCTACCTAAGTTTTTTCAAAGATTGAATTAGCAAGGGAACATGCAGTCTACGTCTGCGTGTTTTACGAGTGCTCCGAGGAACTTTTTGACTGGTGCCTACGTCACCTTTCCTACACCGCACCACTCGCTAAAAGATGAAGTTCCATCCACATCAACTGGACCCGTGGCGGTCCTTCACGGTTCGGCTTGCACGCTCGTTTCTGCCTCGGACCAAGGACGGCAAGATGTGGAACGAGTTTTCTTCTGAGGTATTCCCGGGGCGTTATGACATGGGGCTCCTCAAAAAAGGTGCGAAAAGAGTTCTCCTTCAAAGCGATGCATTGGTGACGGTGACTACTTTCCGTCAGGTAGCCCGTCTGCCTTACCGTTATAAAAAAAAAACCTAGTGGTATGTGGTAACGGCCTTCCATGGATATCTATAACTGACCTTCATAATAATAGAGCTCTGTACTTGAGGGTGTCCACCAATTCGCACTTGGCCAGCGCGGTGGACTATGGCCTAATACTCTCTCATTCTGAGAGAAGACCTGTGCCCAGCAGTGGGACAATAATGGGTTGACGACTTGAGGGTGGCCACAGATGCATTGCTAGTGTTGAAGACTATAGTAAGTTGGAATGCCTTAAACGATTTTCTTGCTCCTGTCTATTATTAGTCTGACGTTTATGACGTTAATGCCACCGTTATGAGGGTTAAAAAGGTCTGAGGATTTCTTCCTCTTTCCGTAGCCTCTTGCGTGATGACTTCCTCGCAGTAGGATTTCACTGCTTTCCAAGACGTAAGATGGGTTCGATTTCCGGCCAGACAGGTATCTGAGTGACGAGCTTAGATTCTTGTTCTGGGTCTGGGTGTTTGTGTATTCGTCTTGTGTGTGTCCATGGTACCCACGACACAGGAGAAAATCCTACTGTGGGGCTATGAGTGTAGAAAGTGTTTTAAGCTTTAAGTGTTTTTTGTAAGATAGCTTTTGCCACAGCAGGGACAGGGAGGTCTGCGGCACCGCCTGTCTCAATACACCAGCGCTTAGACACTCTGTCAGTGACAAGCAGTTGATAACATACTTCCTAACCTAACCTAACCTTTTTTTTTTTTTTTTTAAGTGGGTAATCCTCATGGATACCCAGCCACCCGGGGCAGCAGCTGGGTTATGCCGGACTCTTACCGGCTAAACCCCCACTGTGTTTTCACCTCCGCACCGTTTGGCGGGAACACGGGCGCGCTTTCACATTCATCCGCGAACCCGCCGGTGACTGGTCGCTTCCGCAACCCCCCCTCAAGTGGAGCATGGAGCTCCCCTCCAACAGGAAGGCGCGCCAGAAAACACAAAGGCGCGCCTTACCTCCAAGGCTCCCATCCACAGGGCGACGGACCAACCCCGAGACCGCCACCCAGGAGCCGTGGGCATGGGCAAGCCGACACCCGCAAAGGCACCCGACCTCCCACACCCAGCGGCGGATCCGATCACTGGCTCCGCCGCAAACCACCAAACGGCCGCAGAGGACAGGGAGGACGGCAACGACACACCGCATCTCCTCTTCCTCTGCGGCCCCACCGCCAACGCATCTGACGGTGCGCCCCCGATTGGTCGCGGAAGACAGGGTGCACGGCAACGACACACCGAGACACCTCTCCTCCCGCGACCCCTCCTGGCTGCGGAGGACAGAAAACACCGTCCCCCGCAGCCCCCTCGGATGCATCCGGAGCGGGCCTCCAGCTAAGCCCACTCGGAGCGTCCCCTCCCTGGAATCCCTCTTGGCTTCACCGCGGCGCCTCAAACCACGGTTACTGAGCCCCCTCACCACGACAAGGTGGAGATCCCGTCGAGGGGGAACCTAACCTAACCTAACCTAACCTCGCACGCCTATCGTTCCAGGTCCTTCACAAGTTCACAGTGGACCTACCGAAGAAGCACGGTCGCGGTGGTCAGTCGGCTCTCCGTTTCGCCCGTCTCCGTATGGAGAAGCGTCACAACTACGTCCGGAAGGTCGCCGAGGTGGCCACCCAGCTGTTCATCAGCGCGGACAGGCCGAACGTCGCGGGTCTCATCCTGGCCGGTTCGGCTGACTTCAAGACTGAGCTCTCGCAGTCGGATATGTTTGATCCTGTGAGTATGGGATCTAGACAATAATCTAGACTCGTATTGTAGGTGCCAGCTATAGTGGTAGAACAAGTGTAGTTACCGCGGAAGTACCACCGCCACACCTATTTCTAACGTGAAGCATTTCTTGCGTTTCGATATAAGGGTGTGGTTGCCGGCACACTTTCAAATGAGGCGACCTTCGTAGTCCTCGGGAGTAGTAGCAACGCATCTGTGATTGACTTCAGATGGAACCCATGTTCTGTATGTAGTTGATTACAGATGTCCATGGGCAGCAGTGATCACTTACCATCAGGTGGACTGCATGCTCGCTTGCTACTTTATTCAGATAAAAAAAATTGTATTTATAGCAATACTACCTGATCCGGCGAACTTCGTTCAGCCTAAAAGTCATAAGTCTAAAATTATCAGTGTTCCTCCACTATATTATGCATGTATTATACATAAAAACCTTCCTCTTGAATCATTCTACTTATAAAAAAAAAGTTAAAATCCGTAGCGTAGTTTTAAAGATCTAAGCATACATAGGGATAGACAGCGCGAGGCGACTTTGTTTTGTACTATGTAATGATCATTATAAAGTGGAAGTTTGTATGATTATTTGTATGTGCTAATGTCTGAAAGTATTGATAAGATATAAAAAAACTACTTGGTAAACATGTAAAAAAGTATGTATTCCTCGCACTAAGTGCTTAGTTCCTCGCACTGCGTGATTTAGTTATAAGTATATATTCATATACATGTTAGTCTGTAAGGTATATATGATATGGACCTCTGTATTCAATTATACTTATGTATCTTTGTTTATATTGTCTGAAATAAATGGTTAAATAAATAAATAAAAAAAATGGATATAAATAAGAAAAAAGACAAACCCGCTGAGTTTCTTGCCGGATCTTCTCAGTTGAGGTCGTATTCCGATCTGGTGGTAGTGTAAGAAAAAAATGTAACTGACAATTTGTAAGTGTAGGCCTATACAAAATAAAGACATTTCATTTCATTTAAAAAAAAAAAAAAAAAACCGGATATTCAAGCTTTAATGACCGCATCTTTTTCAGCGTCTCCAATCCAAAATCATCAAGTTAGTGGACGTCTCGTACGGTGGGGAGAACGGTTTCAACCAAGCGATCGAACTGGCAGCGGAGTCACTCCAGAACGTCAAGTTCATACAGGAGAAGAAACTCATTGGCAGATACTTTGATGAGATCTCACAGGTGAGAATTATATTATAGGCCTTTTATCGCAGGCTTTGAGCGCGGCGACCGACTCAAGAAATTCCGTAACGAAAAAACCTAACGCCCCCGATTCCGCCTACCGTGTAGCGCGGCCGAGCGTTCGCTTAACGTGTATGTGGTACGACAGTACGAAGCTCGCACGGATCGAGACGACCTGCTCGGAAATCGGACGCATATGTAAGCAACTGTTTGTAAGACAATATATAGTATCAAAGAAATAAAATACTGCATAAATAATCTAATAATTATAATTGCATAAGTTGATAAAAAATGCTATGCAATAGCTTTACCGCGGCAGCGTGCCGCAAGTTTTTTTAATTAAATCATCTTCACTAACATTACAGGTAAGCCTAATATATACTTATATACTATCTATACTAATAATATAAGCAGGAAAATACGAATAAACGGTACGAATTAACTTAAAAACAACTGAGCTGTTTCATTGAAACTGAAAAATTGAAAATGACCTGAAAAATCACAATTTCCAGGACACGGGGAAGTACTGCTTCGGTGTGGACGACACTCTGAGGGCGTTGGAGCTCGGCGCGGTGGAAACGCTCATCTGCTGGGAGAACCTGGATATACAGAGGTGAGGCACAAGACACATCACGATCTATTAAAACTATTGCATTATGTCATATTGTATGTTAACGAGTTTATATTCTTATGTTTTTACATGCTAGTCACGCGTCGCAACGGTCGAAATTCGACCGTAATTCAACTCAAAAACTAAACTTCACATTGTCCAAAGTAGCACGAATATTTCTAAAATTCAATCAAATTGTATTGATTTTAAAGTTCTTTTAAATACACCCGATTTCATAGTAACACTTAGATTTTTTTTTTCGTTTATTATATATGTCGGCATTTGTTTTATATGCGACATCAATATCTTCATATATGGTGTGGGCGACTATGGGTCTCGTGCAAAATAACAAATCTTGAGGGCAATTCTCTTGATATAATTATTACAAAGACTTTTATCACAAATACAGCACCGAATACTCTCAATAGTAATTAATTTTATAAAAGCCCGAAACGGAGAGACAGTTCCGTGTTGTCGCTTTTAAATGACGTTCACAATAATGTGTCTGCCACCCTCGGCTGACTTCACCACTCTGCCAAGACGCGACGATGTGAAGTTAGCACCGCTCGACGCGCCTTTCCGCTTCGATTCAAAATAACCGAATCCGACATATATGTATTCGTGTCAAATGCACGGCAGTGTGTAATCTGTTTTAAGTTGATTTTATGCATATATTTTATGCAAATATTCGCATTTACCACCGCAAATATTGCCACCCAGGGTTCACTGGCAGAGAATGCCATCAGGCATTAAGTTTGCCCTATTGTAACGTTTATTTTATAGAGGTGCAATAAATAAATAAATAAATTTAGTACGAATACCCTACATAGACTATAGTTGTGCTTAATTTCATACTCCTCCGTCCATAGCAAGTTTCTTATAAACTGATACCAAGTTTTTGCTTCACGTATTAATATATAGATGTGTTGATAAATTACAGATACGTGCTGAAGTCCCACGCAACGAACCAAGAGACGATCCTCCATCTCACGCCCGAGCAGGAGAAGGACAAGTCCCATTTCACCGATAAGGAGGTGAGTATATGTTAAAGTCTAAGGACTAAGTGCTTCCTCAAGGATTTAGTCCTCAAACTTTACTTATTAACTCGTCAGTTATGATGCTTATAGACTGATGGTTAGCAAGAGGCGAGAGCTGGAGTTCGGGAGTTTCCTGTTGACAGATTTAAGTGAAAAGTAGATTTTTTTTTTATCTGACTGAAGTAGCAAACGAGCATGCAGTCCACCTGATGGTAAGCGGTCACTGCCGCTCTGCGACATCTGTAAGCAACTTCATACACAACATGGGTTCTGTCTGAAGTCAATCACAGATGTGTTGCTACTCCCGAGGACTAAGATGGTCGCCTCATATAAAAGTGTACCGGCAACCACACCCTTCCATCGAAACGCAAAAAATGCTTCACGCTAGAAATAGGTGTGGCGGTGGTACCTCCCCGGTCGAACTACACTCGTTCTACCACCTGTTAAAGATAATGTTCGTTGTGGTTGGAAAATGGGGCCTCACCTATGTTGCCCCCCTTTTTTTTGTTCTCGAGGGGGAAACCTTTAAAAGGTACGCGACGCCGTGGGAGCGACGTAGGGTTATGTGGGACTTTTACCACACCAAAACTCCCCGGTGGCCGTCCTCGGCGTTACAAAAAGGACTCCGAGATCTCCATAGGAAAGCAACCGAAGTCCTTTGAAGGCATTGCCTCATCGGGCTCCTCCACAGATCGGAGTGGAACTCGAGCTGGTGGAGAGTCAGCCACTGCTCAAGATAATACATATAACGAACATAGACATAGCTTAAGACAAGCTTTCGGTGACGATGGCCTAGTTTTGATTACTCTTAATTATTAGACCGGAATTGAACACGGAACCTTGGGCGTAGTAAGCGGGGGGGGGGGGGGTTCGTACAGGGTCCAACCCTCCCCCTCCAAAATGGTAACAATAAGAACAGTCATAAAATGTATATGATTCGCTCGTCAGATTTAAATTAAGTTTGATAAGAAATCGAACCCGGATCCCATAGCTTATCTGATCTCCACAGAGCGGGGTGGAACTCGAGCTGGTGGAGTGTCAGCCGCTGCTCGAGTGGCTCGCGAACAACTACAAGTCGTTCGGTGCCACTCTCGAGATCATTACGGACAAGAGTCAGGAGGGTAGTCAGTTTGTGCGAGGCTTCGGTGGTATTGGCGGTGAGTTTGTCTTTTCTTATCTTTTGGTATCTTTTTTCTATCTTAAGTTAGCTTTTGGTAACTTTGTTGATCTTAAGTTAGCTTTTGTTACCTTTTTTATCTTAAGTTAGCACCTGGTAGCGTCATTTATCTTAAGTTAGCTTGTCGTACAATTTTCAATTTTAAATTAGCTTTTGGTAACTTTTCTATCTTAAGTTATCTTCCGTTTCCGTATCTTTGTTGCTATTCTCATTCTTGTATGTATTTTCTAAACTTTCTTTAAAATAAATTCCTTTAAAAGATAACTTAAGCTAGAATTACTTTTATCTTTTCTTATCTTGGCTTAAGGTTT
Source organism: Spicauda simplicius (assembly GCA_949699795.1). Taxonomy (NCBI): domain Eukaryota; kingdom Metazoa; phylum Arthropoda; class Insecta; order Lepidoptera; family Hesperiidae; genus Spicauda; species Spicauda simplicius. The sequence continues at coordinate 4,516,615 of OX453087.1, forward strand.
TAATACTTATTGACAAATGGACGCATCCGTTCTTATAAAGTGCAATCTAAACTTAATTCGCCTTTTACGGCACCTCTGTCACACTATTTATGTATTTATAACGACAGAGTAATGCTGCGGTGTAACTTTAAAGAGTGTAATAGCTAATAAAATCTTAATGAGGGTAGATGAGTAGTCGGATTGATCCTCTACCCTCATTAAATTTTTACCCTCAAAAAATATTCATAAATCTATGTTTACTCGCAAAAATATTAGAGGCAATAAGAGGTTTTTCATATTTTTTTTGTTTGATTATATTAGTGAATTTACGTCCGTTTGTTGGTAAAGTCATGCTTTTTATATTGATTCAAGGGTATATATTATGGTATTATATGCTAATTATTTATATTATTATTTAATTGAGATAAAATATATTATATAATGTCTAGAGCAGGGGTTCGCAACTTTTTGGACCGAAATCTTTAAATGAATAACAAATTGTCTCTTATTATTTAAATGGGTACATTTTTATTATATAATTTAAGGAAGGTTTGAAAAATTTAGTTTTTTAATAAGATCTTCATGTTATTCTCCCCTTTAGACATTATATAATGTTTGATATGTATAACCTATAGTTAAAAATAATATATATGTTATATATTTGAAAAAGGAAACTAACAATGTTCTAACAATATTTTTTTCTCTCCCTACCCTCGCTGCTGCTAACAACGCTGGATGTGACGGTAAACTTAATTTTACTAAAAATAGGCATACTTAGATACAAAGTGGACTTTCAATCTTTGCAATTGGACGAACCGTTGGATGACGTTGACCTCGACGACTATTGATTACGTCTGCGGGATTCCGATAACACACATATGTATATTAAAAATCCAAAAAAATGCAAAAATTAATCGAAAATCACGTAAAAATAATAATCACTTATGGTTAGGAGCGTTTGTATCGTGCGGCGTTGGGACTGTTTGTACGATTGTTAGGTGATGTCCGATGATAGCCGATGATGTCCGATGATAGCCGACGATGTCCGATATTGGTCAGTGTACTCCAATTATTGCCCATTATTCGCCAAACAATGATCGATATTTGGCCATGATGTCCGATGATATCCGACGATGTCTGATATTGGTTAATATTCGCCAATTATTGCCCATTATTCGCTAAACAATGATAGATAATTGTCGATGATGTCCAATGATATCCGATGATGTCCGATATTGGTCAACGTTCGCCAGTTATTGGTCATTATTCGCCAAATAACGACATGAACGATAATTGTCGATGATGTCAGATTATAGCCGATGTCCGATATTGGTCAATATTCGCCAATTATCGGCAATTAATGGCCAAGTCCGATGATATTCGACGATATCCTATATTGGTCAATGTTCGTCAATTAATGACAATTTTTTTGCCAAATAATGACCTATAATTGTCGATGATGTCCAATAATAGCCGATAATTGGCGATGATGTCCGATGAGGCCGCAAGACATTCGATCTCGTACAGCGTTCTTGTAGAAGTAGGGGTCACAGGTTCATTTCGAGAAAACGGTATGTTGACTTCGTCTGTCTGGGTGTTTTCGTACACGCCTCCGTATGTGTTGACTTCACAACACTTGAAATCCTATGTAGAGACATCCGGATTCATTGGAAAATTGGAATAATTTTGCTCTTTCTGCTGGTGATGGCGGATGATGTTAATTGGTCACTACTGCCCATAAAGTTTACATCATAGATGCATTGTAATATGGAATATGTAGGGATACTTTCCTATGAGGCGACGTTACTCTTCGGGAGTAGCAACGAATCTGTGATTGACGTCAGATGGAACCCTTGTTTTGTATGAAGTTGATTACAGATGTCCATGGGCAGAGGACACTTACCATCGGGTGGCCTGCATGCTCGTTTGCTTCAAAATTTAAACAAAAATGTTCGTTTATGAGAAAGTGCAATAAGCAGCTATCTCACTAGAAGAACTATGCCACTGTTCTGTGTGGTAGTATGAACTTTGAGGGTTGAACAAACATTAATTCTATTAATAATGTACTATTAATAATGAACTGATAATATTAATTATGAACGCGTGTTAAAGATCGTAATTAATTTTTAGAAATAACGATAAGGCGTGAAACTAGCCGGTAACACTATCGGTGAGGTTTTCTTTTGATATTTTGAAGCTTTTTTTTTGGAAAACTTGCTATATTTGATAGATTGGTCGAAACCCAAACCGACTCTTTGCGTCTTGTCCTGGTTTCCGTTGAAACTGAAAATTTTCCATTTTTCATTTTGAATGAAGCCGAAAGCTTTGGTCCATTCGGCCAATATAAAATAGAAATTTGGTGATTAATAAACGCGCTTGGATGAATTCTCTATAAAACTTTTGATTTTAATTCAATAGCAAACGTTAAAAGTAATATTATAGTTGATTTCATTAGACAAACAAAAAGTATATACAAAATTCTGGGTTATTAAGATGCTAGTCGTCGGTCGGTCAGTTCTTAAGCAATGGACGCACCCTATGCGTTTCATTAGACGTTCACAAAGTCCACGTTCACCGCAGATTTTCTCGGTCCACTAGATTGTGAGCGTTATTGACGTATTCATACGTGGAACGTGGACTTCGACCCACCTTGTTAGATGGGTCGTCGTGAGCGTCGCGTGGGCGTAAGTCATGACGTCATGATGTATTCGCTGCAACCACAACGACCGTGGTCTTGTGGAACGACGTTTTGGGCTTTATGAGCGTCTTCTGGAACGCACCTATAGTCTATGGCAAATATCCGAAAAAGGGCGAATCAACCCGAACGTGTACGGGGATATGTTCACTACTAAGCCAAAATGTTCGGCCAATTTAGGGTCGAAACAGTCTTTTTTAAACATCGATATAGAAATACACTAGATACACAGTCTCGAACAAAAATGACACCTAAAACTGCCGTCAAATGTACGTAGTTATTTATAGATTGTCATAACGACCGTATATTTTTGCAACACAACCTCACGTCCATGATCTAAAGTTGTATTTACAACGCTTTAAGCAAAAAGCAATAAAATTTTACTACTTGAAAAAGAGCGCTCAATTTTAAAATTGAGCGCTCTTTTTCACCGGACGGTTTTGAGACGCTGAATGTGTATCTTGTAGTTTTTCTATATCGATGTTTTTAAATTGAATAATTTTGTTGGCCGAAACCTTCGATCGGTTACACAATGGCCAAATTTACGGTGTCGATTTGAAACGTGTTTTTGCAAAATATCTTTTAAAACTACAAAGAAGATTAATACACGATAAGTTAAATCTTATGTTTTAATGATGAAAAAAATCTTGAAGGAAATAATGCATACATAAAGTAAACAGTTCTCAAAGGCCTGAATTTCACTTAATCAGTAGTTGACTAGAAATTGAGTGGGCGTTGAGGGTTCCTTGCCCAGTAGGACAGTAATGGGTTGATGACATAGGACGTTTTAGACGTCGTTTGAAAACGCCGTCGCGGTACAAACGGGATTGTACAGTAGTTTGTAAATTACATTGCTTACGTTATATCAAGTTTCATGCCCACGGGCGGGTCGATCACGGCGTTTTTTTCTTCATATTTTGTTTAAGATTATTGATACTAATTTATTTCAGACGATTTTTTTTGTTTGAAAATATAAGTGGATGTTCCTTGATTTTTTTTAATAAAATACGTGTGGTTTGATATTTTTGTTTTTTATATTTTATTGTAATACATATTTTTGTTGTAACTATTTATTTACTTTTTAAATATTAATACTAACTATATATAGTTAGTATCAATATTTAAAAATTAATACTAACTATATATAGTTAGTATTAATATTTAAATATTAGTATAAATAGTTAGTATTAATACATAAAAATGGTTTCACACGATTAATACCGGTTTCAAATGGTAAGAGCTGAAATTTAAATAAACGCTGCGTTAAAACCGCTCGTTTGCAGTTTCTATGAGTCTGTCGCCTATCAATTTTATCTTTCTTCAGGTCTACTTGTTTCGTTATTGACTGCCATTTTTTTATCAAAACTCCACTCCTCTCCGAAATGTGGAACAGCTTGATTAGGGAACCTACCCTCTTTTTTTGAAACAGTTGATGAGGTAAAGCATAAGATGTGTTGAACTTAGTCCATGGGATGGCAACGCTTCTGTGAACGATCTCATGGTTGAAATCAACTCTAGGACGAAGGTCTCTCTTCATGAAATGAAAGAAAATGAAAATTATTTATGGCTAGAATGCAGTAATTAAATGACAGATGATAACAAAATAGTACATCTAAATAGTGTCGTACATTCTACTACAATAGCGTGCAATTAATGTCATGAACGTTTACGTAAATAGTCCCCTTCCTTGGTATACGTGTTGCAACTGCTAACTACCTCCTGGGATCTTTCTCTTGGTCGCCGCACGACATCCACAGGAAGGGAGGGACTGACTGACGGACACCACACATTTAAAGTGAATACAAGCATTAGGAAACATTTTTTGAATATTTGTCCCCTAGGGGGATGAATTGGCGATGAAGTAATATACAGTTTACCTTCCTCTTTAAGAACTGTCGAATGCAAATGGTTTGAATATGATTACTAACAACTAAAAATGATTGTTTTAATATTTGTCCCCTAAGGGGCAGAATTATAAGGTAATGTATAATATGATTAGTAACAAATGATCTTTTTAATATTTGTCCCCTAAGGGGCAGAATTATAAGGTAAGGTGTATAGTAAAGTTGTTCCTCATTTCGGAATCCTCCACTCTCCTTCGTCTGTACCAGCTATTAAACCATAATGCCTTAGCCCAAATAATGTAGTATAAGAGCGTCGTGCGGATGTACTCTCGATATATATATATCTTCTGTCCCTTTCATTTCCTATATATCGCAGTAAGAAAGAAACCGAAACTCAAAAAATTCATTGCTACTTCGTGATATGATAAAACTAAAGAAATCTAGTCTGATTTTGACGTAGATTTAGTTTAAACGTGTACGTTTAAAATATGGAATTAATAAGCTTTTTCAACTTGAATGTTAAGTGTTATGTCAAACTACCTGCAACTCGCGGGTTCACCTGCGTTAAAGAAAATATGATACATATTTCCAGCGTGAAGCATTTCTTGCGTTTCGATGGAAGGGTGTGGGTGCCGGCACACTTTCACATAAGGCGACCCACATAGTCCTCGGGAGTAGCAACGCATCTGTGATTGACTTCAGATGGAACCCATGTTCTGTATGAAGTTGATTACAGATGTCCATGAGCGGCAGTGACGACTTACCATCAGGTGGACTGCATGCTCGTTTATTACTTTAGTCAAGTAAAAAAGATACTAACTACCGGAGATTAGTATGGTTTGAATCCCACATCTACTACATTTCTACCTTACTACCTACACTACTACCTTGAAACCATCAGATGGACGTTATGTTGGCTACTATCATATAATTAGGTATGGAGAATCTTATGTAGTTCGTAATTATTTAAAATCTATTCTGGGTAGTCGTCGAATGTACTGAAGAACTTGAGTATTCGTTTTTTTATACGATCTGATATCTCATACTAATATGAGATAACAATATCTAAATATTGTCTTATATGAATCTCATGATATCAGAGACTTGGAGAATATAACGAGAGACATTCGCACGGTAAAAGACGTAATGATTCACATGCGCGATCATCCATTTTATAATTCATATAAAATACATTTTATTTTAATATACATACATACGACCTCTGCTTAGAGATATAATCTGTGTGCTTGATGTTACCATAGAGATTATTCCTTTCCACTTTTTTGTTTTGAGTGACGTATTGAATGAATGTACAAAAAAGTCACGTTACTCTGTTCACTCGAATCAACGCTCTGATGTTCGTGAACC